>CM062288.1:174694211-175315818 GCA_031216915.1 Pictodentalium vernedei | reverse complement strand
CCCCCAAATACTTCTTTGAACCACTTTGGCAGGTGAGTGTTTAAGGCCCCCTTGGGGGTCTCTTCTTTAGTCTAAAAATTAGTTTTGAAGCTTTTCTTTTCAAGTGATTTTATGCCCCCCCCACCCCCCCCCAAAAAAAAAAAAAAAAAAAAAAGTATCTTGCAATTAGCCCAGGAGGAGGGGTCCATTGGGGGATGTTTTATTAAAATAAATAAAATTAGTTTTGAAGGATTTCAAATGATTTTATTACAAAAAAAAGAAAGATCACCAATTTGACCTGGTTGGAGTGGGGTGGAGGATGGGAGGATTTGGGGGGGGGGGGGGGTGTTGAAGTAGTGGAGTGCAATTTTTGTTGCCTTTCAATAGTTTTTGAGGATTTCAAGTGGTTGTATGGTATTTTATGAACCATTGACTAGAAACACAAACTATATATAACATGTGTTTTAGTTTTTTCTGAATGGGAAGGTTTAAAGGTTGTGTGCCTGCAGGGAACCCTTTGTGGCTAGGCTCTTTGCGACCCTGCATTGGCAGTATTTTGTTTTTAGCACATCTGATTGGAAATGAGGGTGAGATATTGCCATCACTTGATGTCCATCATTCATTAACTTTGCATATCAGTGTTTTTCCAAGCCACTGGACCAAACCCAACCAAACTTGGCAGAAATTATGTTTAGGGGATGACCTTTCAAGTTTATTCAGTAGATATAGCTAAGCCCAATAAGCTCTGGCCAGTGCCTAAAAAACCTTACATTCTTCAAAAATCTTCTTATAAACCACCAGTCACAATTAATGCTTTGATATTCTATGTGCAGATTCCTAATATGCTCAAGATTCAAGTTTGTTTACAGGAAGTTTCTCGAGCAATATTTGAGCTGGTGCATGTATTTTTGGCCCTGCCCAAAATTTCCAAACTGGTGAGCCATTCCAGACCAAATTTTTTATGCAGTAGTATTAACCCTTTACCCAATGGCCAAACCCAGCCAGCGCTATTCACAAATATCACCATTCAATTTTAATTATTTTTTGTCTTAGAAACATAGCTTGTGACCCCTTATTGGAACGAGCTCATTGAGATCATTCCAATGAGGGGTCATAAGCTATGTTTTTTTGACATACAAAATAAAAAAAATAAAATAAAAAAAATAGTTCTTCAAGAATTTTATTTGCAAGTGTTGTCTGTCTTTTGTGTTAGGTAAAGGGTTAAGGGACATGTACTTGGTTTATGCCCGAAAAAAAAAATAGTTTGCCCCCCTGTGGGAATAACCAGGAGCTAAAAATAGAAACAAATTCAAATGCCCATATTTCCCAAACTGTACAGAACAAAGGATTTGGTACACACCATCCTTAGGGCAGTAGAATCGAATAGGCCCCCAAAATCTCAATTGTGTCAAGGTATGCCAAATGGGATAATGGGAAAATGCTGTGTCGGCACTTTTAAGAAATGAAAAAAAGAATTCTCCAGAACTAATAGGTCCAACCAGAATCTGTAGATATTTGGTATACAACATCCTTATGGGGATCCAATTCAAGTTTCTACCAATCAAGTACCTGAGTCTCTGTGCAAGCCCGAATTTCAACTTAGTGCAATATGAGGAATTTTTTTTACAATCTTCCTCTTCCTATCCACCAGTCACAGTCTTTTATGTTTAATATATAGCATCCTGTGTATGTGTGTGTGTGTGTGTGTGTGGAGGGGGGGGGGGGGCTGGGTGTGTGTGTGGGTGTGTTGTTGTTGTTTTTTTTTTGGGGGGGGGGGTGCACATTCAAGTTTTTTCAAAGCAAGTCCATGGGTTCATGTTTGGGCTCCCTATGGAGCCCAAATTTTAACCTAGGCCAATATGAGGGATATTCTTCAAAATCTTCTTTAGATCCATCAGTCAGAATCTTCTGATAGTTGGTACTGTATATAGCTTCCTCACAGGGAACAGATTCAGGTTTATTCAACAAAGTGTCAGGGTTCATATTTGAGCTTGTTATGTAAATATATTGAAAATGCTTCTACAGATCCACCTGGCAGAAACTTCTTATATTTGGTATATACCATCCTTGATGGGGAAGATTCAAGTATGTTCAAATCAAGTCCATGGGTTCATATTTTGTCGCCACGTGGAGCCCAAATTTGAACTTCGTGCAATATGAGGAATATTCCCTCAAGATCTTCATTAGATCCACCAGACAGAATCTCCTGATATTTGGATATTTGGTAAGAAAACAAATTTTACTTCAATCAAATATTCTGTTTTCATTAATGATTACATCTTTTTGTGAGTGTGTAAGAACACACAAACAGAAAGTCCCAATTTGTCAAAAAACTTGTCTACTGCCATTCAGTCCATTTCTTCACACAAATGATGACTTCCAGAAATACTGAATATTTTATAAAATTTCATCTCAAAATTTTAACCAACTTAGGTGGACTTTTCAGAGGGAAGTCCCTTGTTATTTTTCATTTTTCAACATAATCCCAAGCCTAACATAGAATGTGTACTGGAGTGGGGGAGGGGGGATGGGGTTGGGGGTGGGGGGGTCAGAACCCTTTTAGTGACAGTCATTACAGTATACAAATGTGTACTAACTGACACTTCCTTTTTGCCTCACTCTTTCTGAGCCCTCAACACTAATTCCCTTATTCCTTGTAAACATCTTGATCCAGGTGAGCAGTTTAGGCACCCTTGAGCCTCTGGTCTTGTTTTCCTATGGATTAGTTGGATGGAGGAAGCTAGGATACCCAGCAAGAACAAGCAAGCAGTGGTAAGCAGCTGTCAGAATTTCCAGCTTGCTGATTGATCTCAAGTGATTCTTGAATCTAGGTCGCATCGAATGAAGATACTACTTCAGTCCTGTTTGACAGAGCTCAGTGAGCTCTGTCAAACAAGAATGAATTGGTTAAATTCCAAGTAGAAATATGGGAAAAGTTTGCTGATTTGAAATTTTGGTATTTTGTCATCAGTGTGCACAGGGTTAAAAAGAGGTTATACAGTGAAGTCCACTTAATTGTATATATCTTAATTTAACACCCCTGTTAATTGAATATAACATCAAAACTCAAAACCATTTAACATACATTCAATACAAATTTGACCTGTTAATTGCATATATGTTATAAAGTAAACTCCTGTTAACTGAATAAAAAAATCTTTCAATCTGTCAATAAATTACCTTGACAATCATCAAATTCCACACTTTTGTAGACTTGTTAGGCCTTGGTCTTGGTACATCCAATATGGGCATTTAATCTATTATATCTGTTTGACTGAGCATGTAGACACATGATATAGAAGAATAAATGTGGTATTTATCACCAGAAGGTGAACAAATCCCTCTTAATTGAATACTCATGTTAATTGAATAATTTCTACCTGCGAAGTGAATATTCAATAACAAGGTTGCACTGCAATACATACCAGAATGGAGAGCTTCTTGTTTATGATTTCATTTTTTTGCAGCTGCTCTGAAAATGTTTGCAAGTGTTGAGGCAATGCAGTCAAAGAATTGAAATTGAAAGTTTGTGTTCCAAATGCCAAAGGCATACAGGATGATATTGAGACCAACCCCTTAACCCTTAAGGTCCTAATTCCAACTTTAATCCACAGCTACCTAATATTTTTTTTGTTCTCTGTCATGAAAACAAGCCCTATAAAATCACACCACGTACGGTTTTGATGAGAACAGCTCAGTAAAACAGTACCAATATCTGGATATTGGGACGGTTTTGAAACAGTCCCAATAACTAGATATTTGTACGAGTGTCACAGTACTGTAATCATAACCATTCAAATGTAAAGATGCTGTAAAGGAGGTGTGAAAAACTTTCTAACACATGAATTATCGACAAGCTTTTCTCGACAGAGCTACTGAATTGAGTGTGCATCGTCTCCAAATTATAATGTACTTTTTAATTTTTTGTTGCTTTTAATAACCAACAGCCCTGGTAACCTAAAAAGGACCCCTGTGGAAACCTCGGAAGTGAAGCAGTGCTTGTTTGCTGTGGTAAACAACTTCAGTTTTACTGGTAAAATAGGACCTGGTCACCAGTGCCCGGGGTAGAAGTCCCCTAAAATGGGCAGCATGGGTGTAAACGATTGGCTAAACTTGACTTTCCACCTTTTTTTGCGGTCACAATTAGCCATAGCTGCAGAAAAGTGACTTAAACACCAGTAAATAAATAAATAACCTAAAAAAAACGCCCTTTTTCAAATATTAAGACGGCAATCAGGCACCACCACCCCTGAGGGAAAGCGAACCTCTTCTTTAGATAAAAAAAAGATTTATTCTTCCAAATGCTTTAAAAATGAATGATTATTAAATTTATCTGCCGCACTTTCGATGAGGGATTGAATAAGTGTTCCACCCTTGAGCTGAGACATTATATTAGCAGGAGAACAAATTACGTCATGATGTGAGTTCACTTCGAAGCCAGAGATCTGTTCACAATATCTGAACTCCTGATGTGTGTCATAACTTCAATAGACTTTCTAGCAAGCAAACAATGGGTTATGCCCATTTTGTTTTTCGGGGGTAGAGCAAGCAAAAAGTGTTTTAAAATGTGGTTTTACTCGTGTCAAACTTTCTAAAATATAATTTTTTTGACTTTTGTTAACATTGAGGGGCTGTGGATTAAATCACATATATCACTATTTTGTGTACTATATGGGGAAATAATTGTACAGTTGTGCAGGTGTCCTCCAATATTAGGACTCGACTTCATCTCGTCCAAAATATCTCCGGACACCTGCACAACTGTACAATTATTTACCCATATAGTACACAAAATAGTGATATATCTATTACTAATTCTGACTTTGATCTCTTTTTATTGCAGCTGAACAGATGGCCCAACATGCACCATGTGGGTAAATTTGAAAGTCACATTCTAAGTATCTATGCTGTTTCTAGGCAAGTCTTGGCTGCCTATATAGAAAAGCTGCACGACAAAAGGGGCAGCCATGACTTGCCTAGAAAAACTGCAGGGCAAAAAGATGTATCTCAAAGTGTACCAAAAAAGTATAAAAATTGCCAGGCCTTTAAGGGTTAAACCATTGTTTGTAAATTAATAATGGAAACAGAAAGAAGTCTCAGAATCAACAAGAATAAATTCAATTTAACTATTCCGAAATTTAATAAAAAATAATTTGAAAGGAAAATGGTACAGAATCTTTGACACTATTTGGTTTACAGAAAAATAAAACAGAAATAATTATCAGTTGGTCATAATGTCCAAGAATATGTCTGCAGTAACAGTATCCAGGAAATTGTAATGAAATGTTCACTCAAAATTCGGCAATCTTCTATAAATTCCAATAAAGCTCTCAGCAAAATTCAAATGGAATTGATATCCAACAAGTATTTGCTCCTTGGGTAGTTTGAAAATTATCCAGTTGAATCCTGTGTTTTCACAAGAATAAATCATGTTTCATACAAGAAGAATAAATTCTCTTCAGATTTTTTAACCATGTTTCCAATACAAAAGATGCTCCGATCACAAAATAATATTCCTCAGAAAATGCATTAAACTCAGCTGCTATCTAGAATAATGCACTGTCCTGTATTAATAATCTGCTGAATGTATAAACGATAGTCAGTTACTTCACAATGCTGTGTGGGATGAAAGACTCTATTAACTTCTATTAGGAGTTTATTGACAGAGACTTATATAGTCTTCAAATAGAAAGTTCCAGAATGGGAAATTTCTCCCAATGTTCTATTGTTCCATTAACTGCTGACTAACAGAATTAGGTCACCTCATTAAGTTTCTAGATGTGTCTGTCTAATTTCAAGTAAACAAGTGTGACCCAAATAAACAATTAGTGAGCTAAAATAGACCCTGCTTAAGAGTATTTGTAAACATGTTGATAGGTACATTTTAAGGTCACTTTGTGAAAATAAGTGATGACACAAGCCAAAGTCTGCTTATTCCAATTAAAATGGTAGAACATATTAATTGTTTGTAATTATTAACTTAGGACATAGCAATTCTGATATCATGATAGGGGGGGGGGGGGGGGGGGGCATAACACACCCCTCCTTGAAAGAAGAAGTTTGAAGATACTGAAAACTTTTTATAATTTTAGCAGATTTTGACTGGTTTTTAATATGCACACATAAAGGTCTTCACAAAATTTTAATACATTGATGTGAAAGGAGACCAATCGGATTATTCTAAATTAGGATATTCGGAAAGAGCATCTGTTTCAACATTACTCGTCCCAAAATATGCGTAATGTCTGAACTATATTCTTGCAGGACTAAGCTCCACTATAATAGTCTTTGATATTTGTTTTTTCATTTTATTGATAAAAGTTAGGGGATTATGATCGGTTTAAACTGTAATTGGAAACTTTCTAGTCCCAAGATATACATCAAAATGGGTTAATGCCAGAATTAAAGCCAAAGTTTCTTTTTCTACTGTAGAGTAATTCTTTTAATGTTTGAGAAATTTTCTGGAGAAATAACACACAGGGTGATCAATATTTTGGGAGTCTTTCTGAGCAACGTACCTACCTGCTCCAGTGTCACTTGCATGAATAAATAACATGAAGGGCTTTTCATAGTCAGGACTGGCCAGGATAAGGAAATTCTTTAATAATGTTTTTATTCAGTTGAAGGATTTCTGGAACTCTTTAGTCCAAACAAACTTAATCCTTTTGCCCAGTAAAATACTCAAAGGGGAGACAACATCAGAGAAATTTAAACAAAATTTTCTATTGTATCCAGCCATGCATAAGAATCTCATGAGCTCTTTTTAACTGATGTCTAGATTGGAGCTTCCGAATTTTTCAGAATTTCATGGAAAAACATGGCAGCCTGTGGCCATCTTGGATTTGGCATATAAATTGTCAACAATTCCATTAGAACACCCTACAGACTGCAGCTCTCACCTGATCAGTTTCAAATTTCATACCTGGCTTTCGGGTATTTTCCAAACCGGGAGGCTGATTTGAACCAAATTTGATATGCTGGCTTATTGGCTCATAAGTACTTAATTTATGCCCAAAAAAATTTTCCCATCATCCCCTGGGAACCGCAGGAGCTAAAAATATAAAAAAGTTAAACCGCCCATATCTCTAAAACTACATGGCACTGAGAATTCTTATTTGGTGTGAAGCTTCCTTAGGACCAACAGAATGGAATCGTAAAAAAGGAATACTTTTTCTGGACTTTTGAAAAAATGCTGAGTCAGCATTTTTTAACACTGTGAGTAATGGGGAAAACATTTAAGACCCTTCTTCTCCCAGACCACTGCTCCAAAAGCTTTCAAATTTCACATATAACATCTTTGGAAGATTGTTTCACATGTTTATTGAAAGCAAATCCCTGGGTCCATATTTGTGCTCTCTATGGGAGCCCAAATGTTTAAATTAGTGCAGTATGGGGAATATTCTTTAAAAATCTTCTTCTTCAGATCCACCAATGAGAATCTTTTGATATTTGGTATGCAGCATCCTTAGGGGGTGAGATTCAAGTTTGTTCAAGCCAAGTCCCTGGGTTCATATTTGGGTTCACTGTGGGGAGTCCAAATTATAACTTGGTTCAAAATGAGGAATTTTCTTTAAAAATCTTCTTCTTCAAATTCAGCAGTCGGAATGTTTTGATATTTGGTATGCAGCATCCTTAAGGGGGTCAGAATCAAGTTTGTTCAAGCCAAGCCCCTGGGTTCTCCCACAGGGAGCCTAAATTATGACTTATTTCAATATGAGGAATATTCTTCAAAAATCAATCTTCTTCACATCCACCAGTCAGAACCTTTTGATATTTGGTATACAGTATACATAGGGAGGTGAGATATAAAATTGTTAAAGCCAAGTCCCTGGGTTCATATTTGGGCCCGCTGTGGAAGTCTGAATTGTACCAAAATATCTATTTTCCAAACGGAGAGGCCATTTTGAATCAGATTTGATCTAAGCACTTACTGGGTCATAAGTACCTAATTTATGCTCCTCCCCCCCCCCCTTCCCCCCCCCCCCCAAAAAAAAAAATTTCCTGTTGCCCCATGTGATCCACAGGAGCTAAAAATAGAAACAAATTTAAACACCCACATCTCCAAAACAACACAGCACTGGAAATTGTTATATTGTGTGAAGCTTCCTTAGGAACAGAGCAGAAAGGAATGGTTTAAAAAAAATTTTTTTGCCATCGGTTTTATCACAGGGTACTTTTCCAGGACTTTGAAAAAATGCTGAGTCATCGTTTTTTAACACTTTGTGTGTAATGGGGAAAACATTAAAGAATCTTCTCCCATACCACTGCTCCAAAGGCTTTCATATTTCACATATAACATCTTTGGAGGATTCATTCACATGTTTGTTGAAATCATATCCCTGGGTCCATATTTGGGCTCTCTATAACTTATTTCAATAGGAAGAATATTCTTTAAAAATATTTTTCTTCAGATACAGTGGTCAGAATCCTTTAATATTTGGTATACAGCATCCTTAGGCCCTCGACGGCCTCTTGTTCAAATTTCATATGTAGCTTTGGTGTGATGTCTAGATGGGAGCTATAGAATTTTTCTAAATTTCATTGAAAAATATGGCCTGAAGATTTGGCATATAAATTGTTAACAATTCCTTTAGCACATCCCACAGGCTGTGCCTCTTATCAGATCATTTTCAAATTTTATATGCAGCTTTGATGTTATGTCTAGATGGGAAATTTTAGCTCCGCCTGACAAAATGTCGGCAGAGCTTTTCTAATGCTAAGTGATCCGCCATCTGTCTGTCCTTCTGTCTGTTTGTCCGTCCATCTGTCTGTCAATCCGCCCATCCATTATCATCATTTTGTTTGTCTAGGCCATAATTTCTTAACCACTGAATATTTTTTAACAAAACTTTGTAACCGTATGTATTGTCACAAGACAGTGTGACGTCAGTTATAATGAGGTCTGTACCCTCAAGGTGAAGGTCACTGGCCTCAGGTAACAGTCAAGATAACTTTGATATTTTACTATCATTTTGTCTGGTCCATATAATTTGATCTAATTAGCAGATCTTTTTCATCTGTGGTACAATTATTGCTCATGACCCAAAGGTGTGCCTGGACTTTGATCCAGGGTCATATCATCAAGGTCAAGGTCACAGACTGCAAAACTTTGATATTGTTATACAGCCCTTATTTGGTCCATGTAACTTGGTTTGATTGACAGATCTTATTCATAGTGGGTACAATTATTGGTCATGACTCAAAGGTGTGTCGTGACTTTGATCCAAAGTCATATCATCAATGTCAAGATCACAAGCCACAAACAACAAAACCTGTCTGGTCTATATAATTGAATCTATGTGACAGATCTTGTTCATACTTCACACAATTGTTATCCAAAACCTAATGTTACGTTATGACCTTGACCCATTGTCATATGAAGGTTAAGGTCACAAGCAGTAACACTTGGATTCTTGTCTTGTATTTGCGCGTGGGAACCGGGGAAGTGAAACTGCTTGTTTACTGTGGTAAACAAGCTCTCTTTTACTGATAAAATAGGACCCAGTCACCAATGCTTGTGGAGGAAGTCCTCTAAAATGGGCAACTTTGGTATAAACGATTGACAAAACTTGGCTTTATTTCCATGTTGTGGTCATGATAAGCCATTGTGCAGAAATATGTGACCTTAAACACCAATAAATAAATAATGTCATGTATTTAGCTTCCCGTAAAAGCAGTGACCCTGAGCAGATCTGTCTAGGCTGAGAGGCCTCTTGTTCTGAATTTTGTTTAAAAAAAACATGGCCACCATTGGCCATCTTGGATTTGGCTTATTTGGCATATAAATTGTCAACAATTCCATTAGCACACTCTATTATATCTTGTTTGACAGAGCTATCTTAAACAAGATGGAATTGGTTAAAGTCCTAGTTGCATGAAATTTGTGACTTGAAAATTTGATTTTTAGCTCAAAATTGACATAGTCAAATTTGAGGCTATGTCATGGCCTGTCGTCCGTCTGGACATCTGTGCATCCGTCAACAATTCAATATGGCTCGGGCTAGAGGCCATATTTATTAACTGATCTTTACAAAACTTCTTGGTACCTTTGTTATCACTGTGGGACGAGAACGAGTGTTTTTGGGTGCGGTTCGAAATTCAAGAGTGCCACCGGCAGCCATTTTGTACTGAAATTAGGGCAATCGGTTTTTTGTACAGAACTTCTTATGAAAGTTCTGACTGGAATAAATTTTTGTATGAATGTTTATTAACATGGAATACATCACATATAATACAGGTTTTTTTCTCGTGCAGAAATTATGCAAATTAGATGAACTTTGGTTTATTCAGTGCTACTTATACACAGTAAGTACACATGTCAATACAGTTCGGGCTAGGGGCTGTATTTATGAACCGATCTTCACAAAACTTCTTAGGTATCTTTGTTATCACCTTGGGACAAGAACAAGTGTTTTTGGGTGCGGTCCAACATTCAAAATAGCTGCTGGCAGTCATTTTGTACCAAAATTAAGTACAACCATTTTTCATACAGAACTTCTATACGGCTCAGGCTAGAGGCCGTATTTATGAACCAATCTTTACGAAACTTCTTGGGTACCTTTGTTATCAGCATGGGATGAGAACAAGTGTTTTGGGTGCGGTCTGAAATTCAAGATGGCTGCCAGCAGCCATTTTGTACAGAAACTTGTGCAATCAGTTTTTTGTACAGAACTTCTGTATGAAAGTTCTGTTTTGAATAAATTTTTGTGTGAATGTTTTGTAGTATGAAATACATCACATATAATACAGGTTTTTATCTCCTGCAGAAATTATGCAAATTGAATAAACTTTGATATATTCAGTGCCATTTTTTCACAGTAAGTACACATGTTAGTACGGCTCGGGTTAGAGGCTGTATTTATGAACCGATCTTCACCAACCTTCTTGGGTACCATTGTTATCATCTTGGGACGAGAACGAGTGTTTTTGGGTGCGGTCCGAAATTCAAGATGGCTGCTGGCAGCCATTTTGTACCGATATTAGATGCAATCAGTTTTCTGCACAGAACTTCTATATGAAGGTTCTAATTTGAATAAATTTTTGAATGAATGTTTAGTAACATGGAATACATCACATGTAATAAAGGTTTTTTCTCGTGCAGAAATTATGCAAATTAGATGAACTTTGATTTATTCAGTGCCACTTATACACAGGAAGTACACATGTCAATACGGCTCGGGCTCAAGGAGCTATATTTATGAACTGTTATTCACGAAACTTCTTGGGTACCTTTGTTATCACCTTGGGATGAGAACGAGTGTTTTGGGGTGCAGTCCAAAATTCAAGATGGCTGCCGGCAGCCATTTTGTACCGAAATTAGGTGCAATCAGTTTTTTGTACAGAACTTCTAGGACCACGTTTGTTATCATCCTGGGATGGTAACGAGTGCTTTTGGGCTCGGCCCAAAATTCAAAATGCCTGTCGGCAGTCATATTTACAGGAATTGTGTGTATTACATTTTTAGTCCCCTACCAGCATCACTGGAGGGGACAATAGGTTTGCACTCTGTCCATCCGTCAGTCTGTCAGTCCGTCAGTCTGTCAGTCACACTTTAGTTTTCCGGACTTCTTTTTGGAAATGCTTCAACCGAATGATTTCATTTTTGGTAACCTACTATAGAACGATGACTTACAGATCAAGTTTGAGTTTCATGCTGATTGCATTATTCTTGTGTGAGTTATGGCCCTTGGAAATATGGAAAAGCGCCAAAATATCATTTTTCCGGCCTTTTTTTGGAAACGCTTCAGCGGAATGATTTTATTTTTGGTAAACTACTATAGAACGATGATTTACAGATCAAGTTTGATTTGCACTCTGTCCATCCATCCGTCAGTCTGTCAGTCAGTCTGTCAGTCGCACTTTAGTTTTCCAGACTTTTTTTGGAAATGCTTCAAGCGAATGATTTCATTCTTGGTAACCTACTATAGAACGATGACTTATAGATCAAGCTTGAGTTTCATGCTGATTGCATTATTCTTGTGTGAGTTATGGCCCTTAGAAATATGGAAAAGCGCCAAAATATCAGTTTTCCAGACTTTTTTGGGAAATGCTTCAATGGAATTCATGCTGATCACATCTAGGTTATAACATTTGTATAATTATTAATGCTCATTAGTCCGGTCTGGTACATTGTATTGCTTCAGCGATACGTGAGCTCTTGTTTGTACAGAACCTGTAAAGAAGATTTTTTATGTCAGTAATATTTGCTATAAATTTATTGGGTGCCTTTGTTATCTCTCTGGTATGAGAACAAATATTTTGGGATTCAGGCAGACCCACTCGGGGA
This sequence comes from Pictodentalium vernedei, assembly GCA_031216915.1. Classification (NCBI taxonomy): domain Eukaryota; kingdom Metazoa; phylum Mollusca; class Scaphopoda; order Dentaliida; family Dentaliidae; genus Pictodentalium; species Pictodentalium vernedei. Next base: position 175,303,553 of record CM062288.1, on the reverse strand, counting down.
CTCAAAAAGGGAGATAATTAAAAATCTTTTCCAAAAACATCAGACAAAATAATGTTTCTTGAATTCAGCATCCCTAGGATGTGTATATTCAAATGTGTTGAAGCCAAGCTCCTGTGTTAATATTTGGTGTTGTTTGGGGTGGATAAACATTATTAGCACAACCCAATTTTCTATTTCCAATGAGAAAAATAAAACCACCTCACCCGTGGGAACCCAGTGAGCTAAAAATAAAAATTCAGCTGTCATTTTCCCTTATCTGTAGTTTCGATTACGATTTCCCATTAAAACACATGGGTATATCATATAGAAAAAAGTTTGAGAGCGATTCTCTGCCACTTAATGTGGGGGTTCACTCTAAGATTATGTCTTTAAACTGTAATCGCCATATGGCCTAAATATCCATCATTTACTGGCAATCAAATTATTCATCGCCGCTCATCACAAGAAAATTTAGAAACACAAACGGACTCGTAGTTAATTCTAAGAAAAGCTTGACCCTATCGACTACTATTAACCATTCCAAATTTTTATCAGTCGTCCATTATGCAAAAGGTGTCTAATATACAAATTTAGCAATTGAAAAAAATTGGTTTTCAAAAAATTTAAACAAAACCATATGTGGTCCCTCATTGGAATGAGCTCCTTTCAATGAGGGCTCCCATGGTATAGTTTTGTTGAAATTTAAAAAAAAAATATAATTAAAATAACAAATTTGATATCATGTGCATTGGATAAAGCGTTAATGGAATATTATTCACTTGTGAAGTGGCTAATGGAGGTTCACTGCACTTGAGAATCAGATTTTTATCTAGTGTACATTCAAGTTAGGTCAAACAGGAATTTGAAGCATTATATTCAACACCCTACACCACATATCAGCAGGAAAGAAACTGAGATCGTGGTGGCTTCTGGTTTTAGCAGTGGACTTAGATCAAAAAGTTGTAACTTTGATTCTAAGCCTGTGTAATATCCTTTGGCAAGACACCTAATCCCAATTGCCCAATGTGCTAAGATGTACTGGACGTCGACAGTATACTTGCCTTCAACCTATGCTATTACCATGCTTAGTAAGTTAGAGAGTCTGACCATTAATAGCCACTGCTTAGTTGTTCTCTCCAGGTACTCCGGCTTTCTACAGCACAAAAACTGTCCAACAAAATATGATCCTGGCTGTTGAAAGTGTTATTAGACCACAATAAATAAATAAATAAATTGTCCAACACACTGATATTGGCTGTAGAAAGTGTCATTAATTGATTAAAGCACAATAATTAATGAATAAATAAAATTGTCCAGCACAATATGACTCTGGCCTTTGAAAGTGTAATAAATAAATAAATAAATAAATAAATAAATAAATAAATAAATAAATAAATAAATAAATAAAAAAAGCTGTCCAGCACAATATGACCCTGGCTTAGAAAGTGTCATTGAACCAGAATAATAAATGAATAAATAAGTAAGTAAATAAATAAATAAATAAATAAATAAATAGGCTGTTGAATTGTAGGTTGTATGTGTCATATCAGTCTTTGCAGTTACACAGGTTCCCTGTTGGAATCCCAGGAGGAGGAGCTATACCACAATGTTTCACTAGTATAATTATAATAGGGTCAGGTAACCTATAATGGGGTAAGAGACCTCTGAAGTGGAAAACAAATAATAAATCATTGCCGGACTTGACATTTTTCTTTTGTTATGTTTGTAATTTTTTTATTGGGGTTTAATGACACTTTCTACAGCCAGGGTCACCATGTGTTGGACAGTCTAATGAGTGGAGGAAGATGGAATATCTGGAGAGAACCACTGAGCAACTGTCAGACTCTCCAACGTACTAACTGAAGAAGGTTATGATAATGTTTTACAATATTGCCTCAATTTCTTATTTGTGCAGTTATAGGGTCATTGATTTGAATACTGCATATTTAATATGTGGAGCATATTAGTTCTTTTTATTGATCAAAATAGATGTGGTAGAATACATTTATTCTACTCGACATTTTCCAACCTCATTACAGAACAACCTAAAAAATTACTCAGTTGAGTGCAAAACATTTGTACACAGTACCACCCTAATCATTTATAATTAACACACAGAGTACTAACAGAAATAAATTTTAGGATATACTTTGATTATATTTTGTTGTGTTTGTTGTTGATAAACCTAACAGTTGATATAACTTTAATGTAAGTTCCTGTGGCTGTATCTCAAAACATTGAAAAAATGAAAATCTGTTCCGGTGTGATTACACAAGAGAACAATAGGCTTAAGGCTATAGTCTATATCTAATTTAGCATTGGGTATTTTGTGGGAAGGGTCTGTAAGCGTGGGGAATAACCATCGGTGTCTATTGTGTAATTCTTTCTGATGTTTGAATGATTTGTAAAGCTTGAAAAGCGCATCTTTGTTTGCTCCCCAATTTTTAGCTCACCTGAGCAAAGCTCAAGGGGAGCTTTACTAATCACTTTCCATCCGTCTGCCATCCGTTCGTCTGTCTGGCATTAACTGTATATTATCGACTTCTCACAAACTACTCAACCAGATTGAACCAAATCTGGTGTGCATGTTCCCTACCACATGTCAATTCAAATTTGTTCAAATCAAGTTGACCTGCCGCTTGGTAGGGCCACGCCCAAAAAGTGAGCCTAAATCTTAAAAAATCTTCTCATGAACCAGCAGTAGCAGAGACTTGATATTTGGCGTGCAGCATCCTTTTGAGGTGTAGACTCAGATTTGTTCAAGAGAAGTTCGAGGAGCTATATTTGCCTTCGTTATGGGAGGGGCAAGTATTTTCGGCCCGCCCAAAATTTCTATTTTCCAAACCGAGAGGCAGATATGAACCAAGTTTGATATGAGGGCTTATTGGGGCATAAGTACTTACTTTAAAAGTACTTACTTTATGCCCAAATTAAAATGCCCATATCTCCAAAACTACACAGCACTGAGAATTCTTATTTGGTGTGAAGCTTCCTTAGGACCAACAGAAAGGAATCGTCAAAAAAAAAATGCTGTCGGTTTTATCATGGGGTACTTTTTTGGGACTTTGAAAAAGTGCTGAGTCAGCATTTTTTAACACTGTGGGCGATGGGAAAAATATTTAAGACTACTTTTCTCCCAAACCACTGCCCCAAAAGCTTTCAAATTTCACATATAACATCTTTGGAAGACTGTTTCACATGTTTATTGAAATCAAATCCCTGGGTCCTTATTTGGGCTCTCTATGGGAGCCCAAATGTTTAAATTTGTGCATTATGAGGAATATTCTTTAAAAATCTTCTTCTTCAGATCCACCAATCAGAATCTTTTGATATTTGGTATGCAGCATGCTTAGGAGGGTGAGATTCAAGTCTGTTCAAGCCAAGTCCCTGGGTTCATATTTGGGCTCACTGTGGGAGCCCGAATTATAACTTAGTTCAAAATGAGGAATTTTCTTAAAAAATCTTCTTCAGTTCCAGCAGTCGGAATGTTTTGATATTTGGTATGCAGCATCCTTAGAGGGGGAGGTTCAAATTTGTTCAAGCCGTGTCCCTAGGTCCATATTTGGGCTCATTGTGGGAGCTCGAATTGTAACTTAGTTCAAAATGAGGAATTTTCTTAAAAAATCTTCTTCAGATCCAGCAGTTGGAATGTTTTGGTATTTGGTGTGTAGCATCCTTAGGGGGGTAAGATTCAAGTTTGTTAAAGCCAAGATCCTGGGTTCATATTTGGGCTCCCCGTGGGAGCCCAAATTATAACTTAGTTCAATATGAGGAATTTTTCTTTAAAAATCTTCTTCAGATTCAGCAGTCGGAATGTTTTGATATTTGGCATGCATCATCCTTAGGGGGTGAGATTCAAGTTTGTTAAAGCCAAGTCCCTGGGTTCATATTTGGGCTCCCTGTGGGAGCCTGAATTATAACTTAGTTCAATATGAGAAATATTCTTTAAAAATCTTCTTTTTTTAGGTCTACTGGTCAGAATCTTTGGATATTTGGTATAAGCTTTTCTTAGGAGGGGCAGATGCAATTTGTTGAAATCAATTCCCTGGGTTGATATTTAGTTTACCTTGTCAGGTGAGCATCCTCAGGCCCCCTGGGGCCTCTTGTTACCTCTGATTATCTTCAGAAAATTGATATGGATACCAATGGATTGTACGTATATTCAGTATGTGGGGAGTGTATTACCACAAAATCACCCAGAGGTCCATTGGCTGAAACATTGCTTGCATTTTTTGTTCACACATATTTGAAAGTGATCACTCTATTCCCCGGGTGATTTAATTACAATCCACTCTCCACGTACTGTATATATCTTGCACAACTCAGTAAACTCTGTTCACTGAACACACAAAACCCACCGTCTGCATCTCTGATCTCTGAACTCAGAAACATCTCACAAGTGACCACTAATTAGATATAAACTATAATTACTATCAAAACAAACTTACTGAGGCGTGAATTTTAGTTATTCAACATTTTGAGAAAACACCAATTTGACTACATATCTATTTTGAGGTCATGATATAGCCAAAGATGCTGAAAATGAACTAAAACTCCAATAAAATAAATTGGCTAAACCTGAAATTATACTTGTGTTGCCTTCATAATGCAGACGTTTGATGACGAAAGTGATGTTAAACCCCAATATACACTCTTATCTTACAACGGGAATATATTTTCTCGAAGACAAGTAAAAATGTCAAGACTGAAAGTCAGGGATGTGCTAATTGTGATAACTCACCATCCATTGTCTGTCGTCTGCGAAAATGGGGTTTGCACCTCCTCCATCAAAACCACTCAACTGATTTGAGTTAAATTTGAGGTGATTGTTTGTTCTGACATTGTTTTTGTTTAAATCAGCTTGCCCAGCCCTATAGGGAGGGGGTGGGAGAAAATGCTAAAAATTGTTTTAAAAATCTCCTCATGAACCAGTGGGTACAATGAATCAATATTTGGTACAGAGCTTCCTTTTGAGGTATAGAATCAAGTTTGTTCAAGCAAAGTTTGTGGAGCAATATTTGCCTTTGCATGAGAGTGGCAAGATATTTGGCTCCGCCCAAAATTTATTTTTTCTAAACCGATGAGCCAATTTGAACCAAATTTGGTGTGGGGTGTTACCGAGTCATAGGCAAAAAGCAAAAAATAGAAATATTTCCAAAACCGTTCAGAACAGAGAACTGTTATTTGGTATGAAACATCCTTAGGACCAATGGAATGGAATGGTAAAACTAAATCGGAAGGGGGGGGGGGGGGGGGGGGGGGAGGGCATTGAAAAATCGTGAATCAGCATATTTGCAAAATTTTTCTTCCCCACAACCACTAATCAGAGTCTTTTGACATTTGGTATACAGCAACAATATGGGAAATAATCTTTAAAAATCTTCTTCAGAACCACAAGTCAGAATATTTTTAATATTTGGTATACATCATTGTTACTAGGATCAGATTCAAGTTTGTTCAAATGAAGTCCCCCAGTTAATATTTGGGCTTCGTATTAGGGCCTGATTTTTAACTTGGTACAAAATGAGGAATAATCTTTAAAAATCTTCTTTTTAAGATCTACCAGTCAGTATCTTTTGATATTTGGTATACAGCATCCTTAGGGAGGTCAGATCTTAAATGTGTTCAAATTAAGTCTCTGGGTTAATATTTTGGACAGATACTGCAACTTAAAGGCTTCACATTCAGTGGCTGTGCTTCATATTATCTTTGAAGTGATATTATTTAGTGTGTTAGGATTTGCCTTGTTACAGTTTATGGGAGAGTGCCCACAGGCACTCTCCTATGATTGTAACAAGGCAAAAACATGTGAACAAGTTTTGATGTCTAAAAATAATTTAGCATTCTAACAGGTGACTGAGTCCAATATGAGGAATAATCTTTAAAAAACTCTTCTTCTCGAGAAACACTAGTTAGAATCTTTAGATACATGGTGTACACCATCCTTAGAGGAGTCAGATTCAAGTTGTTAAAATCAGGTCTGTGGGTTAAAATATGGGCTCCCTATTGAAGCCCGAATTTTAAATTAGTTCAATATGAAGAATAATCTTTAAAAATCTGCTTCTTGGGATATTTAATATACAGCATCCTTAGAGGATGCAGATGCAGTTCGTTCCAATAAGTCCCTGGGTAGATATTTGTGTTCCCTGTGGTGGAGGGGGGGGGGGGGGCAAATTTTAACATAGTGCTAAATTGGTAATATTCTCAAAATATTCTTATCCCGAACCACCAGTCAGAATTTTTTGATATTTGGTATACAACATTCTTGGGAGGGGGGGGGGGGGGGGGGGGGGGGGGGGGGGGTCAAATAAAGATCCTTAATTAATTTTTGAGCTCCCTACTAATAACTTGAAAATCTTCTTGAGAACCACCATTCAGAATGTTTTGATACTTGGTATACATCACCAGAGCCGGGCTCAGATTTAAGTTCAAATTAAGTCTATGGGTTCATATTTGGGATACCTAGGACGACCCAAATTTTAACTATAGTGCAATATGATGAATAGTATTTTAAAAAATCCCCTTCTTCAGATCCACTATTCAGAATCTATTGATATTTGGTATACAGCATCCTGGAGATTCCCCGCGGGAACACCGGGAAGTGAAAAGTGAAGCATTGCCTGTTCACTGCGGTAAACAGGCTCTGTTTTACTGGTGAAATAGGACCCAGTCTCCAATGTTTGGGAGGTGCAAACCCTCTCTCAAATGGGCAACATGGCTTATTAACACTCACCCCTGGTCTTGATACTCATATTGTCATTATTAGCCATTGTGTAAAAATATGTGACCTTAAACACTAATAAATAAATAAATAAATAAATAAATAAATAAATAAATAAATAAATAAATAATCTTGGGGGTGGAGGGGGAGGAATCAGATTCGAGTTTGTTCAAGTTAAGTCTCTAGCTTGATATATGGACTCCCTAGTTTTGCCTTACTGGAAATCTGGGCATTCTCTGGTAGCATCCCAACACTAGAAAAAAATCATCTGGCATGGCCAACAGAGTTATAAGTTATTAAATAACTTCATTCCCCTGTAGTGGTAACCAGCCATAGATGCTAATTAAATCCTTTAAACAACTTTGGTCAGGTGAGTGCCTCAGGCCCCATGGGGCCTCTTGTTTAAAATGCTTTCAAACACAAAAGTAAGCAAGTACTTCAATTTTTATCACTGGTTTTGACAGCATTAATTAATTCAATAATGCTCACTGATCTCTGTGGTTGTGGCATTGAACTTCAAACCAAAAGGTCCACATTTCAATCCCTGCGTTGAGTCCTTGGGCAAGGCACTTCATTCTGATTGCCCATGTGTTGGGACAGTGGTGCTGTGTACTAAGGTGGACTGTGTGTCGATGGTGCACTTGTCTTCAACCAATGCTAACCTTGCTTGTGCAGAGTTAGTACATTGGACAGCCTGACAATTGCTCACCGTTGCTTGGTGGTTCTCTCTGGGCACTCTGGCTTCGTCCACCCGTAAAAATGTCTGTCCTGAGGTGACCCTGGCTATCAAAAGTGTCATTAAACTCCAAAAATGCCGATAGGATCACTGATCCAATGTTGAGTTGTGATAGCAGGTTTAATCATTATCAACTTATCGTCCGGAAACCAGTTGTTTACAATTTACTATGTGAGGGGTCACTGTGACCTTGACCTTTGACCTAGTGATTCCAAAATAAGTAGGGCTCTTTCTTGCACCAATGCCAACCTGCCTATGAGGCTTCATGAACATGGGTGGAACCATTGTCAAATTATCATCTGAAAACCAATTGTTTACGATTTATTATGTTAAGGTCACTGTGATCTTGACCTTTGACCTAGAGAGTCCAAAATAAATAGGGATCTTCTACTCACCTAGGCAAACCTACCTATGAAGTTTCATGAATGTGGGTCGATCCATTATCAAGTTATCATCTTGAAACCAATTGTTTTGATTTACTATGTTCAAGGTCACCGTGACCTTTGACCTAGCAAGTCTAAAATAAATAGGGTTCTTTCTCTCACTGATGCCAACCTCCTATGAAGTTTCATGAATGTGGGTCGATCCATTATCAAGTTATCATCTTGAAACCAATTGTTTTGATTTACTATGTTCAAGGTCACCGTGACCTTCAACATTGACCAAGTGAGTCCAAAATAAATAGGGTTCTTCCTCTCACCGAGGTCACCCTACCTATGAAGATTCATGAATGTGGGTCACACCATTATCAAGTTATCCGGAAACCAATTGTTTATGCCTGCCTGCCCAACTGAACACCCGCCTGATGGCCCACCCGCCATTCACAAAACTATAGGTCACGTTTGACTTCGTCACAACTCAACTAATAAATAAATAAATCACCACTATATATTGATTGAGAAACTTGTATGAATCCTTGATGGTGTTCATATTAGGTATCATGGTGAGCCCTATATGGCATGTCGGGGTATGTAATAGGAACACCTTCGAGGCTTGTCACAAGTTTCTTGATCAACACATAGTGGTGATAACAAATTTATCTTACCATGTCGGAAACCCACTTGGTGGTGATAATCAGTTTATCTAACAATATTCCTCCCTTTATTGACTTGTTCGCATATATTTTGACAACCGTTCAGCAGCTATGAATTGATCTTTTATGACTGAAGATCGTGATGATGCAGACCTTCATTTTAATGACGCACGATTGCTTTCACATGCCATCACTCGCACAATTACAATTTTCGGTGAACGATCAATCGCACGTGTGGAAAAAAAAGCAGTTACTTTTTTAGTTTACATCAACAATGTCAGAGTTTCAGAAACTGTGTCTGTAAACACTAGGGCTACCTCGACTATTTGATTAATCGAATAACCGTCATAAGGTGCTATAGTCTACTATTATTTTTCATAGTCAACTATTTTTCATAGTCAACTATTTTTTTTTAGCCGTATACATCATGTCACTGAATGATAATATTGGTCTGTGAGGGATACGTAATGTTTCTCGGTACCTGTTATCCTTCATATTCATTGTTTATATCACGAAAGTAGGCAGTAATTTTGACTTTACCCTTGCATATTATTTCATGAAATGGACGTTGTCATACCTAAACTCCGCTCTGGATCAAGCTATTGTGAACAAATTGTTGATAATCCATGTTAATCTTTGCCATTTTAATTTTTAAATCAGATAAATTTAATATCGATGTGGAATTTATTGACACTAAATTTTTGAAAGAATGTCCATACTTTGAGGTGTTAGCATCACGTGACAGTGACTGACACAAAGTTGATTACGTCAATGAGAAATTCTTGGTAAACCCTAGGTTTTAGATGACGCGATTGGCTGGAATAAACACCGTGTGCTATATTCCTGGCAATTTTCATCAAGCGACAGTTTCTGGATCCCCAAAATGACCCAAATGAAAACTTCAGAGTCCAGACAGTGCTTTGATTTTCACTTGTGTTGTCAGGATTTTGAACTGCATTTACTTGTACCTCGCTAAAAATTCCATTGTATATTATGCTTAAAAGTTAGAAATTTAGTGGTAAGAAATTGTAATGTTTGTGTCATTAAATTTAAACCACTTTGCACTTTATTTCATTGCTTTATATTATTATTTCATAATTACATCTCCTTTTCCTTTTTTGTGCCCTAAGAGGCATTTTCCCAAATCGGTACACCACCAAAGAAACTGCACATCTTGGCGTCATCTTGGATTGCGCGCCTGGATTTTTTTTAAATGAAGGTCTGATGATATCATGGTATTAAGTTCTTGAGCTGTGCCTGACACGATCCTTTCATTGTTCCACTCGTACCATAACCACCAAAGTTTATAGTAGTGTTTCAGCTGTGTGTTTCTTTGTATTATTTTTCAGTGTTAACACATGGTCGGCCTATATAAAAATATTGTGACGAAAATTTATCTAGTTTTATTTATTTTGTAATTACTGTTCTCAAAACAGTGACCTTGACATGTGTAATCAGTTTTTGATGAGTGCAAGTGAAAGGTTCTCTTTCTGAATTCAGCGATCACACATGGTTGCAGAAGTTACTGTGGCTGATACAAATATGTATGTTTTAGCTTATATTAGGGGAAAAAATCAAATGACTGTAAGAAACATAATATTAGCCATTTTCTCGAAATGGGCCTCAGAAAATTTTTAACAGTATTTCTTAGTCAGTACTTCAAGAAGCAATATTTCACATAATGCAGCTAGGAACTGAACCAATTTAATACTGTTTGACAGAGCTCATTGAACTCTTTCAAAGAAAAATGAATTGGTTCAATTCCTTGTTTGCATTACTGGTAAAATTTGGAGCTTCAAATTTTGATATTTCAACATTAGTGTGCAGGGAGTTAACCCAATTCGGGTGTGCTGAACTCGAAAAAAGAGGTTCAAAAATGAAGGACAAAATGACAGCTAAACCAATTGTTCATGGAGAATCCAGTCATCTTAATTCCCTTGTACATAACAGAAATGACTGAATAGTCAGAGGAATGAAAGTGCCAGTCCTCAACTTGATGCAAAGCTTCGCGACCTGAGTCCAAAATGACATCAAGACATGAACAAAATCCTTTCTGTTTCGTCAATTCCTACAGTTTTTGCCCATTATACAAACTTTCATGTTGATATAGGCTGGAATACCTGATGTTGGTACAGAGAGGATTCCTTGAAACAATTGTGGTTGGTCTTCTGAGAGCCTATATTAGTAGTAAGGAAGGTTCCAGACAGGCCTGATTACCTGAAGCTTTTCCAGTTCAAGATCAAAGCTTTGCTGTTGCAACTTTTTCCTGTTCAAATTCATGGCTCCATTCAAACTGTGTTCAGCATGTGGAATATGTGCTGCTTGTCCACATACACAGTACACATATGATGTCATAGAGACGTTGCCTGCTGTTGCTGTCCACTGCACAGACCGATATTATGATGTTTACCTCAAGGTGTGTCAGGCTTCTCATACTGGAGTTATATGGTAGTATCACATGGATTCTTTGGTGCCCTTGTTTGTCTACTGTTATTCTGTAGATAGTGTTTCTGCCAGGGGAAAATAAGTGAGGCCCTGATTGGGTGACCAAGGGCCATTGCTACCATAGACCAACCATGGTTCTGCCCGAGGTAGAAAGATTTTGAATTCCATGGTCGAAAAAAGCTCCATTTCCTTGCTTCTGAGCAGATATTTTTAGTTTTTTTCACGGAGATTAATTTGTAAGAGTTCACACTTTGAGAGCCAGTAATTACAAGTGAATTAGAACTAAAGAGGAAAAAATGGTTATTCAGGTGAAAAATAAATCTTAATGATTACAGTACTTACCATTTTACATCATGCATTTATCCAGGGATGATACAGTTCAACAATCGAGTGCACAGGTGTGGCAGAATAATATGCCAAAAGAATGCAACATCAGGGTGAGATTTTGCCGTACAGATCCATCCTACAATCAGACACTGATTCCTATCCTCATTGCCACATTTGCTCAGGGTTTTGATCATTATACCCCATGAAACTTTTTGGCTCTTTGGTCTGTTGGTATTGATGTTGATATCTTTTAAGTTTTCAAAAACATCAATACACAAGGCATTATGATGGACTGAAAAGCAAAGGGCCTAAAAGCCTTGTTGACCTCAAAGTGTTTAGAGTGTGTTCACTCAAGTAGTTTCCAGACTTTTAATGATACGAAAACAGCTAGACAAAGAAATGTCATGTATTTTGACATGTTCATGATTACACCATTTTCTTTGACGTCTGCGCTCCAATTGAAAAACTGGGGTGCTCTGATGTTCGCTGACAAAGAATTGTACATATCATGATCAGGTTTCTTGCTACCTTTATAGAGGTTGATGAAATTGTCTCTGCAATTTCGGAGGTAAAAGGAATTAGGATCGAGTCACCGACCAGAACATTTAACCTTTTTGGTACCAAGATTCAAGTTTTTGGGGGGAAGGTTATGTGTCCAGTCAATGGTTGCTGGCCCAGCAGAAACCCTGCCTTGGAACTACTAGCCTACCTCATGCTTCACACCCTTCATACTAAAGGTAGTAATGCTGGGACGTGGTGTTGTTGGGAATGTTTGGTTGTCTTGTATGGAAGCATAATATGGATGTTTGTACCCATGTAGGTTAGGATTAAACATATTTTATTATCAGAAACAGCAAAGGGTATTGCGGAAAAGGTGCTAAACACTTACAGCAGTGTTATAGGCCCCTATAATCATATCAAAATTGATATGTCTTTGGTCAGTAATTAAAAACAATCATTACGTGTACAGTCCATTAAAAACCCAGTCACAGGTAGACAGCTAATTTTTACCAAAGTCAATCTATAAATACACTTTCACATTTGACAGTTTGGTAATGATTGACAGTGACTGCTGGGACTACATTCACTATGTCAACAAGCAGCCAGTTGATTAGTGTTTATTTAAATGATGTTGTTGATAGAATAAACAAAGTGGTTCGGCATCTTCAGGACCATGGCATAAATATTGTAGTGGTTGGGAGCCTGAACCTGAAAGTCTTTTCATATTTTTGAATGCCCTCATGAAGATTCAATTGAGCTTTCCTCTTTGGAAAATAAACTGTTACTGTATGTACAGGCCTATTTGTTTGCACCAGATATGGACCCCCCCCCCCCCCCCCCCCTACCGGGAGTGGGAAGCTTATGCAATAAAAGAAGCAAAGAAGCAGAATATTGAATAAAGGCATGGAGCATATTTCCCACTGATACATGGTAACAAGCACTGTTTTGGAGCACTTTCAAAACTGCAGAAATTTCCCGGATCCCACCTCCCTCCCACTCCTCTGCATGCACCAACAGTTAGGCCTACACACTGCCAATGTTCTGTCCCACTACACAGTATTCTTATCCTCCCCGGTCCAATAATCTGTCACAGTTTAATGGAAGAAAATAACACGTTTTTTCAACACAGGTAAAAAATTATCCTCTATCAAAACGCCACTTTCACTTTCCCTAGCGCACATGAGCGACTGATAAGTCATCCAACAATTTTCAGATATTAACAACACCTAAACAGAAAGCAGAAGTAATATGTTTCATAATTAGCTTAACTTGACACAATCAAGATAAGCTATTGCCATCACGCGTGCGGAAGTCTGTTAGTCTGTGAATCTGTCAGTCTGTTAATATTTTCCTTTAGCACAGGCTGCACCCCGCAGTTCTTGTCTGATCATCACAAAATTTCATATGCAGGTTTGGGGTCATGTCTAGATGAGAACGTCCCCTTTTGGTCGCGATCGGGCAACCGGTATAGCTGCCTGAGCCCAAAACCGGAAAACCATAGCACAGTCTACAGGTCGTATTTATGAAGGGATTTCATTGTAACTTGGTAGGATGCCTCTGTATAATGCCTAGATGAGAATGTCCCCTTTTGGGCATGATCTATCAACCGTGATGGCTGCCCAAGCCCAAAACCCAAAAACTTTTAGCACAGTCTGCAGGTCATGTTTAATATGGAGGGATTTCATTGTAACTTGGTAGGGTGACTCGTTATGATGTCTAGATGAGAATTTCCCCATTTGGGCATGATCTGCCAACCGTGACGACTGCCCGAGCCCAAAACCCAAAAACCTTTAGCACAGTCTACAGGTCATATTTATTGAGGAATTTCATTGTAACTTAGCGGGTTGACTTCATACAATGTCTAGATGAGAAAGTCCCCTTTTGGTCCTGATTGGGCAACTGTGACGGCTACAGGGGCCCGAAGCCCAAAAACCTTTAGCACAGTCTACAGGTCATATTTATAAAGGGATTTCATTGTTACTTGGTAGTATGACTCCAAATAATGTCTAGATGAGAACATCCCATTTTGCTCGTGATCATTCAGCCTTGATGGATGCCCGAGCCCAGAAACCTTTAGCACAGGCAAAAGGTCATATTTATGGAAGGATTTCATTGTAACCTGTTAGGTTTACTCCATATAATGCCTAGATGATGACATCCCCTTTTGGTCGTGATCGGTCAACTGTGATGGCTACAGGTGCCCGAAGCCCGAAAATCTTGAGCACAGTCTACAGGTCATATTTATGAAGGGATGTCATTGTAACTTCATAGGATCACTCCAGATGATGCCCAGATGAGATTGTCCCTTTTGGTTGCGATCATTTAACCATTACGGCTGCCCAAGCCCAAAGCCTGAATACCTTTAGCACAGTCTACAGGTCATATTTATGAAGGGATTTCATTGTAACGTGGTAGGTTTGACTTTATATGATGTCTAGATGAGAACGTCCCCTTTTGGACGCGATTGGTTGACTGTGATGGCTATAGGGGCCCGAACCCCGAAAACCTTTAGCACAGTCTACAGGTCATATTTATGAAGGGAGTTCATTGTAACTTTGTAGGATAACTCCAAATAATGTCTAGATGAGAAACGTCCCCTGTTGGTCACGATCATTCAGCCATGATGGCTGCCCAAGCCCGAAAACCTTTTGGACATGATTGGGCAACTGTGACAACTACAGGGGCCCGAAGCCCGAAAACCTTTAGAACAGTCTACAGGTAATAATTATGAAGGGATTTCATTGTAGCTTGGTAGGATGACTCCAAATAATGTCTAGATAAGAACGTCCCCTTTTGGTTGCGATCATTCAGCCTTGATGGCTGCCCGAGCCCAAAACCCCACAACCTTTAGCATAGTCTATAGGTCATATTTATGGAAGGATTTCATTGTAACCTGTTAGTTTGACTCCATATAATGCCTAGATGATGACATCCCCTTTTGGTCGTGATTGGTCAACTGTGATGGCTACAGGTGCCCGAAGCCCAAAATTACGGGGCTGGCGGCTTTGCTGTTATGCCCATACATGAAAGCCTACTCTTTGACAGCTAGTGTGAATCAAATTCAATTCACATTAGCTTCAAAGAGTTTATTTTGCCCTTTGCCTGACATCATCAAACCTGCACAGGGCTTATGGGAATGTTGAAATAGGCCTTACGGGACCGCACAATTTCTTTGTTTTATTTGGTTCTTTCTTTCTTTTTCTTTGGCGGGGGGGGGGGGGGGTGGAGGGGTGGGTGGGTGGAGGGGGGTATACAAAAATTGTGCTCTATCAGGGGCACAGCTAGGATTTCCTATTGTGATTCTTGTGAAAATCGAGGATTAAACTGGATAATTTTCAAACTTCCTGAGGAGCAAATACTTGTTGGATATTAATTCCATTTGAATTTCACTGAGTGCTTTATTGGAGACCGCTGAATTTTTGAGTTAACATTTTTTTGCAATTTATTGGATACTGTTTCTGCAGACACATTCTTGGACATTACAATACCAGCTAGAAAGTTTCTTCATCACTGGATTACTGGATTCTATTGAACTTTATTTTGGATTAACAGTATTTCTGTTTTTATTTTTCTGAATATTTAAATTCAAGTTGTTGATGATTCTTAGATTTTTTTCTGTGACCATTATTCTTATTACACACAGTAGCAGCTGCCTACTCCCAGATATGGAGTTTCTTCTGCTTTATGGTTGTGGAGTACTCCAGTAGAGTGGAAGAACCTTGAACTTGGAAAAGCTTTTAAGCCTCATCTGTCCCATGTGTTAGTTGCCTCTGCCACTAATACTATCCACAATGGCACCACATCCGCAACCTGCAATCCTTTAGAGTACTACAGATGGCAGCTGTATTCGTTCACCATCACTGACTTTATCCTCACTACCACCAGTATCATTCTCTCACTGCATCACTTCTGGCTAACACTACCATCTTTGCATTAGCCAGCACTGAACCCTCAAACCACTACTGCTTCTGTTTTCTGAGACTAGCAACCTGTTACAACTACCTCTTCTCACCACTGTTACATAGTAGTCCTACTGTTGGCATCTACCATGGCCTCGGATGTAGCTGTTATTCGGTTGTAGAAGGATTAAAAGATTTGGCTGCAGTGCTGAGGGCATTTATTGCAACTGTCTGATGTTTGGGATACATTGAAAAAGTTTGCTAAGGCATAGAGAACAGAAATATCAGATTGATCTTCTGCCGTCATTCCACCTTCAAGGAAAAAACCATAGGAATATGTTTCCAGTATTTACAATTTCTTCAAACCAATTGACAAATGTGCTTCTGATAAGAATATCCTCCTAATCCTGACTGAACACAGGGCAGCTGCCACTGTGGATGATTCACCAAATGATGTGATCTCCCAATACATTCCCAGTGAAAATGTCCTCAAACTAATGTTCTGATTTCAGTGAACATTAGAGGTGATATATTACCTTTGCCAATATGTGGCAGCTTATCCATTGATTGTGAGATCATACTGTAGTGTATTCTGAACAGTCTGTATGTACTACTGATGACTTTAGACTTTGACCAAAGAGGGCTCAATACCAACGTCTCCTTTGGTTCAGTGTGTGCGAAGGTAAGTTTATTCTACTGTACCCTCATGAGAACTCCAGGAAGTGAATAGTGTTCAACCGATGATTGGAACTGGCCACCACAATTGGCCGATTGTAGGCAATCGGATAGAAATGACTCCTGGAACATCGGTTCAACCAATTGTTGTCAAGCATTTTGCGATGATTTATTAACCACATTTTATTATCTTCTGCAATTGTTCAATTGTTAATGTAAAATAATGTCAATGATACCATTCAATAAAGTTGAGAAATAACCACAATGTGTATTCTTAATCTCTCTAGATGCTCCTTTATGGATATACAAGTTAAAAGACATGTAAAGCTTACAATTGAGCATACTTGTGACAATCGCAGGTTCATACCGGAAAAGTGAAGGTTGTGCTCCACTGACTCAAGTTGCTGTATAATTACCAGTCGCCCAAGTGTGCGCGACTGGTAATTTTACTGCGACCACAGTCAACAAAGTTTAACACTGTGAAAAATGTTCAGTTTAATGTAGTTCTTTCGATCCATGACTTGTCTAGTAGTGCACTGTATTACAATCGGAATCGACATCAGAATTGGCTGATTGTGAGCTCAAATAACTGGTAATCGGTCAGCGACCAATTTTGGTAATCGGTTGAACACTAGAAGTGAAAAAGTGATTGTTCACTATTAACCTTTAAGCCATCATACAGCCACAAACTGCCCCTTTTATATTGCACTGAATAAGTTGTCCCAAGTATTTTCTTTCTTGAGAACTCCGCTGGTAGGATGCATTTCTCTTGACAGTGTTTTTACATTATTGTTGGCTGCCTGTACAGGCAGCCAACAATAATGTGGAAACACGTAAGTCATCTGCAGTTGTGAACATGTATATATGGTCATTATTAACGTAAAATTTATCTGTTGACTCAATGGTTAACAGACAAAAAATTAAGAGAATGCACTTCATGGTATGCAACTCTGTTGGATAAAAATAAAAACGCGTCCACTTCAGAAAAACAATTTTGTTAGTTCTCTGATGCAGATATGGAAATGTCTTTTAGTTTCACAAACGTACTGTTTGTCGCAGTGGTGACAGTGCAAGAGGTAAATGCAATTCCTGGTCATGCAGTTGGTACTGCGTGGACCTTTGAAGCGCTTTCTCGTAATAGTGCTATGAAATCATGTTTTAGGTAGTTGGAGGCAAATGTTGCAATTTTGTGTCTTGCAATGGTTGCGTGGATTTTTTGGATAATTTTCCACAGGTCCCCTCGAACTCTTTCGAGTTGGTTATTATATACTTCTCAAAGAAGTCAAGAATAAAGTTTTATGTTCCAGGGTATGTGTGTATGGTACTGCAACGAAGAAGCAATTCCATGCATGAACTTGGCGTAATTTCATGATCATTCTTCCCACAAGATTGGATGTGAGAACATGTCAAATTGAGATGAATGTTTTGTCGATAAAAATGTTGCTTTATGATCACCGAGGATCATATATGCATAGGTGTGAGTGCATAACACTTTTACTTTCTTTGGCTGTCTTCTTCAACAGCCTTCTTGGTCCAAAAGGTAACATTTGGTATTTGTTTGTTGCCCATCACCTCAAAAATAGAAATCTGGGTCGACATTCCTAAATGAGTATCTTTGGTGGTGTTTTCCACATATAACGTGATGTCAGTTGTCCACAGGTGAACCAAGTTAGCTTTTTTAGATAGCGCCTTTCATACCCTGTAACTAAGGGTCAAATGCTTGTGAAAAACTTACCAAAAGTGCTTCTGGTACCATACCCTGTGTGAACAGTGTGTACCTTCATCATCTGGCATCCCAAATGTTAAATGTTTGTGTAATTAGATGATAACATTTTCAAAACTTTCAGTCACCAATTTGGTGACAATCACATGAAGAACTAGGACATCAGTATCACAAATATTGTTCACTCCCATGGAGTTTAATTCATATTTGTGTTGTTCATATTTGTGTTGTATGAGGGAATTAAAAAATGAAACAGGACCTGAAGATATAACTGATTCGGTGGCCATTTTGTTTTTTCATTTTTGAAGATCAATGATGTTGATTTTGACCTGGTAATCCCATTTTTCGTAGTAAGCAATGTCGAATTATGAAAGTTACATATGTTATGGGTACATGAAGCTTTGACTAAAAAATCTTTTGAAAGTAATTTTCATTGGAAAGCCATCCAGACTAATGTGCACAACATGGTCAAGCCCAATCAACTGATAATGAAAATGACATTGTTTTCAGTATATGTGAATGCATTTCCTTCAAATGGTCCAATCACTCATGATAAAAGCGCTATATTTAGGTTTGTGCATAATAAAATTCCTTAATTAAATGCCAAAGTGATTGCTGGCGATGATAAATTGGTCATTATCACCTAGGAGGTGGGGGGGGGGGGGGGGGGGGGGGGCAGTGTTCAAGATGTCTTGAAGTCAAATTGTGGTCTTTAGGCATATAACAATGAGTCCAAATGGCCAAGCGATGAGGTTTCCACTTCAGTACGTCATCTTGGAGCCCATCCATGGTGGAGATACTGTATATAATTATCTTAATGCCTGCAAACTTCTTAGAATTTTGCAGGATTCAAGATGTAATGAAGCTGTGTATATACACCATACAGTCTGTTTAAAGCTGTTTCATTTGTCTAACTGTCAGCATGATCTCTTTATTGGCTGAGTTGTGTTAACAACCGAGACTTATTGTTTGGCAACAGTTGGTGTGCATCCAGGTGGGCGTCCTCACACTGTTAGCACAATAACTTGAACAAACGTTCTTCAATTTAATTAATATTTGCCATACAGATCTTTTGCAATAATATCTCAAGTGAGTCCGAAAACTGGCATGACCCAATTTTTCGATACAGAGTTATGGGCCTTAATTAGTCAATTTTTATGAATTTTGATCTCATCAGCTCAATAACTTGAACAAACATTCTTCGATTTAACTAATATTTGCCATACAGATCTTATGCAATAATATCTCAAGTGAGTTCGAAAACTGGCATGGCCCAATTTTTCGATACAGAGTTATGGGCCTTAACTCGTCAATTTTTACGAATTTTGAGCTCATTAGCGCAATAACTTGAACAAACGTTCTCCAATTTGACTAATATTTGCCGTACAAGTCTTTTGTAATAATATCTCAAGTGAGTTTCAAAAACTGGCCCAGTCCAAATTTTTTCGAATTTTGAGCTCAGCACGATGACATTTCTGGTTTTCAGTAGAGAGTGCATGAAGAAAGTAGCCACAACTTGATGCCTGCATCTCCGATGCACACCTATTTATTGATTTATACTATCAAAATGGTGAAAAAATGTAACTGCTTAATATTATATAAGTAAATTCTCCTTGGGAACCCCAAGAAGTGGAGCAGTGCTGTGTGGTTTCCTGTGGTGAAGAAGTGTTCTGCTTTACTGGAAAAATTGGACCTGGTAACCACTGTCTGAGAACCATGTCCTCCAAAGTGGGCAGCATAGGTATCAATGATTAGCTTAACTGTACTTCATTCCTATGCTGTGGTTATTATGTAGCCATAGATGCTGAAAGTGGTCTTAAATACCAATAAATAAGTAAATAAATTTCAAGTAAGAATTCTGTCATTTGTTATTCATTGCAATTATTACTTTTGTATAGATAAGTAGTCGATAAGATACAGTTGTTAATTGGTTTGTTAATGACCCAATATCGTAATGTCTGTACAGTTAATTGTCTGTTTGGTACAAGTGTCACTTTCGCACAGTTTAGAATGACCTGTCTAAAATGATTTATACTGGTATAAAATATAGTGTATTGACTTTGTCAAGCAGAAATTCCACCAGACAGTCTGCTAGATCCGAGATATTGAACAGAACACTCTATAAAGTTTGTTTTTTTTTAAATTGGCCCTGACAGGAGTTGATCATGGGGCTGTGTCACCCAATCACCAAGCCATAAATGTTCAGCCAACATGCCAGGTGAGCCAACAGCAACCCTCAAAAAGGTTGGAATTAACTCAACCTGTATGGCAGTTCACATTTACAACCTGACCCCAGAGAATTGACAATTAGTGAATTTTTTTAATTGTTTTAGTGGTGATTTGTAATTGTGTACTTGTTGGGAAATTTACCCATGGATTATTTGCCTTAATATTCTACGCACAACTGGAACAGATGACTTGGGTATATACTGATCAAATATGATTTGATCGACACTAAAATAATATGATAATTGCAATGAATATATAGAATATACCCATAGTAGCTTAGTGTACCAAATGTTCACCACGAGTGGTGAACATTTGGTACACCAAGCTACTTTGGGTATATTTTATTTATACCAGGATCATCATATTAACTTAGAAGGAAGTAAACTTCTGAGCATGACGGCAATTTGACGAAGTTATATTATATTATATAGTCGATTTTACTGAGCAGCAGACGTATGTCCATGCGAATCTGTTTTTGTTTACATGAGCGCCAGTGGGCAGTACTTCCGCTGTCAATTTCATCGCCGAAATGAAATGGAAAAAGAAACGTGCAAATCATGGGGCCTTTTTCATTTTAATAACATACAGTTTCAAGTTATGGCTGCTTTATTAGCATGAGGCAACGCATGTTTGTTAATTAGCTCAATTTTGGCGAAGCCAAATTTGAGCTTATGCCATGGCCTGTCGTCCGTCTGGCCGTCTGTCCATCTGTCCATCTGTTCGTCAACAATTGGATACGGCTCGGGCTAGAGGCCGTATTTATGAACTGATCTTTACGAAACTTCTTGGGTACCTTTGTTATGACCGTGGGACGAGAACGAGTGTTTTTGGGTGCGGTCCGAAATTTAAGATGGCTGCCAGCAGCCATTTTGTACCGACGATGCAGAAATCTGTTTTTTGTACAGAACTTCCATATGAAAGCTCTGATTTGAATAATTTTTTGTATGAATGTTTAGTACCATGGGATACATCACATATAATACGGGTTTTTTTTCTCGTGCGTAAATTATGCAAATTAGACTAACTTTGATGTTTTTTGGTGTTACTTTCAGCACTGTAAGTGCAAATGCCAATACGGCTCGGGCTAGAGGCTGTATTTATGAACCGATCTTTACAAAACTCCTTGGGTACCTTTGTTATCACCGTGGGACGAGAACGAGTGTTTTTGGGTCCGGTCCGAAATTCAAGATGGCCGATGTCAGCCATTTTGTACAAAATTTGGTGCAATCAGATTTTTGCACAGAACTTCCATATGAAAGCGCTGATTTGAATAATTTTTTGTGTGAATGTTTAGTACCATGGGATACATCATATATAATATGGATTTTTTTCTCGTGCAGAAATTATGCAAATTAGATGAACTTTGATTTTTTCAGTGCTACTTACACACAGTAAGTACACATGTCAATACGGTCCGGGCTAGAGTCTGTAATTATGAACCGATCTTCACGAAACGTCTTGGGTACCTTTGTTATCACCTTGGGACGAGAACGAGCGTTTCTGGGTGCGGTCCAAAATTCAAGATGGCTGCCAGTGGCCATTTTGTACCGAAATTAGGTCTAATCAGTTTTTTGTACACAACTTCTATACGGCTCAGGCTAGAGGCTGTATTTATGAATCGATCTTTACGAAACTTCTTGGGTACCTTTGTTATCACTGTGGGATGAGTGTTTTTGGGTGTGGTCCGAAATTCAAGATGGCCACCAGCAGCCATTTTGTACCAAAATTAGTGCAATCAGTCTTTTGTACAGAACTTCTGTATGAAAGTTCTGATTTGAATAAATTTTTGTATGAACGTTTAGTAACATGGAATACATCACATATAGTACGGGTTTTTTTCTCGCGCAGAAATTATGCAAATTAGACTAACTTTGATGTTTTTTGGTGTTACTTTCAGCACTGTAAGTGCAAATGCCAATACGGCTCGGGCTAGAGGCCGTATTTATGAACCGATCTTTACGAAACTCCTTGGGTACCTTTGTTATCACCATGGGACGAGAACGAGTGTTTTGGGGTCCAGTCCAAAATTCAAGATGGCCGATGGCAGCCATTTTGTACAAAATTTGGTGCAATCAGATTTTTGCACAGAACTTCCAAATGAAAGCGCTGATTTGAATAATTTTTTGTGAGAATGTTTAGTACCGTGGGATACATCACATATAATACAGGTTTTTTTCTCGTGCAGAAATTATGCAAATTAGATGAACTTTGATTTTTTCAGTGCTACTTACACACAGTAAGTACACATGTCAATACGGCTCGGGCTAGAGTCTGTATTTATGAACCGATTTTCACAAAACTTCTTGGGTACCTTTGTTATCACCTTGGGACGAGAACGAGTGTTTCTGGGTGTGGTCCAAAATTCAAGATGGCTGCCAGTGGCCATTTTGTACCGAAATTAGGTCCAATCAGTTTTTTGTCACAACTTCTACACAGCTCATATTTGTGAACTGATCTTCACGAAACTTCTTGGGTACCTTTGTTTTCACCTTGGGACAGGAATGAGTGTGTTTTGGGGTGCCTTTGTTATCACTGTGCTATGAGAACAAATATTTTGGGGTTCAGTCAGACCCACTCTGGGACTCAAAGATTTCTTTTCTAGTTTAGCATCTGACTGTCACCCACTTTTACAATACTTTGCCTATACATTTGTTACAGGCAACGGTCAGTATTTATGTACAGACCGTTACAATACTTTATATGTACCTTTGTTATCAGGTCATTACCTAGATGTTTGTCATTGCTGTGTCACATACTATACATGTACATGTCTTTGTCTTGACAAGTTGAGCTACAGTGTCATTGACACTTTCATTTTTGGTATCTTATGAGGTAAACTCATTTAAAAACATATTAAATAATTGCCACTTGAATTTCACTCTTTGCGAGGTGACAAACGATAAATTTGGACAAGTTTTCATTCAGGTCGAGGTCACCAAAGGTCAACTTGGATGTAGTTCCACTGTAGGTGTAAATTTTAACTATTGAAATCCCATTCCTGGCGTGTTCACCACAGTTGGTGTGTAAAGCTAAAATTTATGTCATAGGCTTTTTATATATAATAGAAAAGGTAATCATGGTATAAAATATGATTGACACATATATGGTGTCACTATATTTTATCGCTGATATATTGGGATAAACTGACACTAATATGGGTGAGATTGTCACTATATCCCGACATTGAATCTCACTATTAGTTAAATCCATTGAAGCTGAGGTTCTGTATTGTATGAGAGTGTCACTCTAGCCCAGTATAGAATTAACTGACGCCAGTGTGGGATATACTGACCAAATATGCTAAATACAGTGTCACTTAATTCTGTTTTGTCCCATATGGCATTAACGGACACTGCATATACCACATTTGGCTACTAATGACTAAATAACTAATCATTTTTTGAACCTTGAATTCTGGAAGTAGCCACATAGTTCAGATTTGTTTCGATTGTGGAAAATTCCAAGTGCAAGTACAACTAACAAAAATGTAAATCTAGATTACAAAGACAGGAACCAAAATGATTTCTGAGCACTTAGGAAAGCAGAGGTAATGTCTTTGATGGTCAAAACTGCAGCAACAGCCAAGGTTCCCCAAAAGAGAGACCATTACTGCTCTTGCAGTTGTCCATATGAGAGGAACTCCTGAAAACATATATTAAGAATTATCAGAAAACCAGCTATATTTTGAGTGTAGTACTGTGATCACAAAAGTGAACACAGCATTTCACCTAAATCATAAGCAAGCCACAATCTGGTCAAAATTCTCGGACTTCTTTCTACCAGCAATGTTGTAAAATCTGTCTTGTTTTAAAAGAAATACAAAAACATTTAGGATTTATTTTTCATCTAAATATGGAAGAATCCATTTGGATTCTCACGAAAATGGTTGCGAGAATCCATACCTGATATGAGTGTCCCAGGATCCCATGAGACCAACATGATTAATCCTGTGTTGTATTCTGATAGCACATGCTAACCCTTTACCCAATACAGTTTTTTAATTTTAAAAACATAAAATTTGATAATTTTTTAAAAAATAAGCAATATTTACAAATAAAATCTTACAAATATGGATGTCATGGGAACCCAATTCTTTTCATGTGACTAGTTGTGTTGCACGAATCTTTGTGTGAATCGATTCTCGGATTCTCGTTGAAATATAAAGACTGACATTGAATCTCAAGATGGGCTATAGTGTTTGAAATGGTCAAACTTATGTCTCCAAATGCAGTGGAACCCTGTAAATTGAATAGACACTTTGCCAGGGAAAATTATTCAATTAACAGATATATACCATTAACAGGGAGCACAGTGACTCAGTGATAATGGCTTTGGACTTCAGACTGAAAGATCATCAATTCGATCCCCACCAGGGACAACTGTGTTGTATCCTTGGGCAAGGCACTTAATCCTGATTGCCCACTTAGGGGCATGGTGGCGCTGTGTACTGCATGTTGATGGTATACTTGTCATCAACCAATGCTAACTTGTGTGGAGTTAGTACGTTGGGTTCTTTGACATTTGCTCGCTGTTGCTTGGTGGTTCTCTCCAGGTATTCTGGCTTCCTCCACCTGTAAAACTGTCCCAACATAAAAGTGTCGTTAAACCCCAGATAAATAAATACCATTAAAAAGAATTGGGTCATTTTCCTGTTCTGGTTATAAATTGAGCATTTATTCTATTGTATCTCGTTTGACAGAGGTCATTGAGCTCTGTCAAACAAAATTTAACAGATTTAAATGCCTATATTGGCTGTATTGACAATAAAAATGTCTATAAATATAGGAAATTCATTGGATGTCAGGAGTAATTTTTCAACAGTTGCAATGTTTTTTATTCAATTAACAGATTGTCCACATTGGAGATTGATGACGCCGTGTACTAAGGCATACTGCACGTTGATGGTGCACATGTCTTCAACCAATCTAACCCTGCCTGTGCTGCAGTGCAGAGTTGCGATGTTGGGGATCTGGCAGTTGCTCTTTGTTGCTCCATGGTTCTCTCCGGGTACTCCGACTTCCTCCACCCATAAAACTGACACCGATACAATATGACCTTGGCTGTTAAAGTGTCATTAAAACCCTAAATAATAAATAAATAAATGATTCAATTAACATGAATTCAGTCTTATAACTTGCATGCAATTAACAGGTCAGATTTGTACTGAACATTTTCGTAAACAGTTTGGTGTTTGGAAATGATACACAATTAACACGGTTATTGAATTGAAAGATATCCAAATAAGTGAGCTCCACTGAAGTGATCTTATTCCCAGAGACCTTCACGGAGGTATATTGAAGGGACAGTGCTCGACATATTTCAAAATGTATTGTTATTAATTTGACAAAATCAATAAATTTGGTGGGTGAAAGCATGTCCTAAGTTTCAACTATCATAAGTGGAAATTGTTAATTTTTAATTTTGTAAATGAACCTCACACCTTTATCTACAATGGATAGGAGACAATTCTTGTGACTAAAATTTATAGAACAAGTATAAAATTTATTATTTTTTCATTTTCCGGCCTCACAAACAAAGCTCATGGAATAACAGTACTGAATAGTTGAACTACTAGAGTTGATCACCGAAGTTAAACAATGTCAAGCCCGGTTAATCCTCGGATGGGTGACCATCTTAGCGATCGATTCGGACTCCCGCGTTGTATCCTTGGGCAAGGCACTTAACCCCGATTGTTCTCATGGGGGCACGATGAGGGCACGATGACGCCGTGTACTAAGGCATACTGCACGTCGATGGTGCGCATGTCTTCAACCAATCAAACCCTGCCTTTGCTGCAGTGCAGAGTTACGATGTTGGGGAGCTGGCAGCTGCTCGTCGTTGCTCGTGGTTCTCTCCAGGTACTCCAGCTTTCTCCACCCTTAACACTGTCGCGGTCATGATTAGCCATTGTGCATAAGTATGTGACCTTAAACACCAATAAATCAATAAATACTACTAGAGTTATCCACCTTGAAAAGTGGGATATGGAAATTATGCATTTTCCAAAACTTAATTAGCCTTGAAGAAAATATATTATTTTTAAAAAACTTTCAAAGCAGTATACAGAAATCTTGAATCATTGCTGAATATATGCAGAGAAAAAAGAAGGTGATTTTATGAATTGACTATTTTTGAATATTTGTTCAGAATTCCCTGAAAAAAATAGGTTTGTATCACTTTGTTGCATGCCCTCCAGTTTTGGGGGACAGAATAATTGTCTGAAGGCCTATACATTGTACTTGGCAAAGATATTTGGATGTCCAAATTAAAGTGATACAAACCTATTTTTTTCACACAAACATTTTTATGGTCACATATTTGAAAATATTTAGTACTGTTATACTTTAGGCCCTCTCATAAAACTGAACATGCTCATTCCAGTGAGAGGTCAAAAGATATGTTTTTTAGGCAAAAATAAAAAAAAAATAATAAAATCTAAAATAGCAGTTTGTGGGAATAGCACTGGCCAGTTATGTCTATTATATTAGGTGCAGGGTTAAAATTTATGATATGCATGGATTTGACTTTTATAGCAGCTTGCTGCAAAAGGACAAAACACACATATTGTCACTTAACCTTTTGCTCACTAATATCAAAAATAGACATTTTAACCCTTCCAGGATGTATTGGTGTGCAGCACTACTTCAGTCACAAGATGGACTGACTACTTGACGTGCTGCATGCCAATAATACCAAAATGTCTTCTATGCACTCTCTGTCATGTGTAATTTCTAGCATGTGTAGGAAATACAATTATGTAGTTTGGTGCATTTTGGGAGGTGAGGGTGGTGTAGACACAGAAGGGTTAAGCAGCAATTTTTTCACTTAACCCTTTACCTATCACAGCTTTTTAAAAAAATTAATTAAATTTTACATTTTTCACAAAAAAAACCCCTCATTTTTTTTCAATAAAACCATGCAGATACGGATATCATTAGAACTGGCTCATCGAGCCGGTTCTAATGATATCCATATTTGTTTGGTTTTATCAAGACATTTGTAAAGTATTTTAGGCTATGGTAGGCTTATTTTGGTCAATTTCCTGGCCGTTTTTGGCTGTTATGTCAGATAAAGGATTAAGGCGACAAATTTAACCAATTCAATCTTGTTTGACAGAGCTCAGTGACCTCTGTTAAACAAGATTGAATTGGTTAACTCCTGGTTGCATTTTAGGAATTATTGATAGAGCTCACTGAGCTCTGTCAAATACGATTGAATTGGTTCCTAGCTGCATAATAGGAAAATTTTGAAAGTTGCAATTTTGATACTGTGACATTGTACAGTGGGTTAACTATATTCATATATTGCACAACAACAGGTGATATCATCTGAATGCAGGTTTCTTGTGGTTTGAAATCCTGGAATGGTCTGAAATTAGACAGTGCCATTCAATGCCTTGAAAGCACCTGAATTTCTATTGGGGGCCTTGAATAGCCATGAAAAATGACAATATCAGTTATGCTGGGGATGTAGAGAATTAATCTGCTATTATTTGTGAGTATTTACAGTAATTGGGATTACATGAATACATGTACTTTGTGTAGCAATGCACTGATGCCTTTACTTATGAAATGTCAAAAAGTGTGGCGGCACAATTGTGTATGTTCATGCCTAACAAACAATTTGTTGTAATTTCTGCATGTCTCAAGTTCGCATGTAGAGAAAATATGTTTTGAAAAGAATGATGGTTTGTTTCAATGAAACTCAAGAGGGAAATCAAATAATAATAATAATAATAATGATAATATTATTATAACAATTATTTTATTTGCAGCAGCCATAAAATATATGTCTTTCTTTTTCACAAATAGTAATTTTAATTGATTTGACACACGACTCGGCAATAATATAGACCAAATCACTGTCTTCCTTTCATCCTCATTGGAGAAGTAAAAATTGTAAATAACTAGTACTCGCTGCGGGAACCCTGGGATGTAAAGCAGTGCTTGTTTACTGTGGTAAACAAGCTCTGTTTTACTGGTAAAATATGACCCCATAACCAGTGCCTGTGGTGATATGTGGAATATGTGACCTTAAACACTAATAATTGATAACAAGTGGTAATACATAAATTGCCAAAAAAAATTCAAAAATACAAATATTTTTCTATTCAGTTATTGGTAAGTGCTTGCCTCAAGCAAGCTTGGAAATAAACAATCTGTCATTTGCAGAATGAGGTCCTGAGAAGGTGAATTTGCAAATGCTATTCCATACAGTGAGCCAGTTTATCCTCTGGGTACCTCCTTTAGGCTTGAGACCTTGATTCAGATTGAGGTTTACAGAGGGTAAATTTAGTGATGCTACCCTGCAGTGCAGGGTAGCATCACCAAATTCATCCTCTAGGGCCCTCATTCTGCAGATGACAGGCTACTTTTTTCCAGACATGGTCTCGGGAAACTTGGCTCAAATCTCCAACAGAAATGACTGGTGTCTGTTTCCTGAGATCAATTTTCTGCAGGGTTAAAGAATGCTAATAGATATTCAGTGTTTCAAACATAAGGAGGGCTGTATAATCTTATTCTACCTGCACCTTACTTTGTACAACACTATTACATTTGATGTTGATGTTACAGCGTTACATTCCCTACAGGAACCCCGGGAAGTGAAGCCATGCCCTGTTCACTGTGGTAAACAGGCTCTGTTTTACTGGTAAAATAGGACCCAGTCACCATGCTTGAGAGGCGCAAACCCTCTCTAAAATGGGCAACATGGCTTATTAACACTCACCCCTGGTGAGTTGATGCTCATGTTGTGGTCATGATTAGCCATTGTGCAAAAAGATGTGACCTTAAACACCAATAAATAATAATAATAATAATAATAAATAATACATTACATTGGGTGCACAGTTGCTCAGTAGACGGGGATGCCGGTTGCAAGCCGAGAGGTCCTTGGTTCGTATCCCACCTCTGGCAACCGTGTTGTGTCCTTGGGCAAGGCACTTAATCCCGATTTGCCACATGGGGGCAAGGTGGCACTGTGTACTAAGGCGTACTGCACATCGATGGTGCACCTGTCTTCAACCAATGCTAACCCTGCGTGTGCAGAATTAGTGCGTTGAGGAGTCTGACAGTTGCTTGCCATTGCTTGGTGGTTCTCTCTGGGTACTCAGGCTTCCTCCATCCCTAAAACTGTCCGACCTGATGTGACTCTGGCTGTCAAAAGTGTCATTAAACCCCAATAAATAAATAATTACAGTGTTACATTACCAGCTGAAGAAAATTGTGTTTCCATTCTCTGTTGATAATTTAAACACTTGGCATCAGTTCTTGGGAAGGTCTGTGTTTGAGCTTCCTAAAAAGTGTGTGAAGAGTTGGAATTTTCAACAACAGAAAAACTTCAGATATATATTTCTTTGTGCTTATCCTACAGCTTTTTACAGCTGATACTGTACCTGCAGAAAATCCAAGTTTGTGTCAGTTCTGTTTGGCAGTTGAATGGACAGGAGTTAGTACCAACAGGACTGATTTAACCCTTTACCCAACGTAACGGCCAAAACTGAGCAGCGCTATTCAAAAAAATCGCCAATTAATTTTCATTATTTTTTCATTTTTTGTCTCAAAAACATAGGTTATGACCCCTCATTGGAACGAGCTCATTCCAATGAGGGGTCATAACCTATGTGTTTGAGACAAAAAATGAAAAAAATTAGTTATTCAAGAATTTTTTTTTGCAAGTGTCCTCTGCTTTTCAGGTTAAGTAAAGGGTTAAGGTTATTCTTGAGATGAGGATGAGATACCTTCACTTGCACAGAGGTGGGAGCACAGTGGCTCTGTAGATAGAGGTGCAGGCTGTAAGCCCAGAGGTCCTCGGTTTGAATCTCAGCTGTGGCAACCACATTGTGTCCTTGGGCAAGACACTTCATCTCCATTGCCCGCGTGGAGGCACGTTGGCGTTGTGTACTAAGGCGTACTGCACGTCGATGGTGCACTTGTCTTCAACCAGTGCTAACCCTGCTTGTGTAGAGTTTGTATGTTGGGAAGCTGACAGTTGCTCACCGTTGCTCGGTGGTTCGGGTACTCCGGCTTCCTCCACCCATAAAACTGTCACGTTCATGATTAGCCACTGTGTATAAATATGTGACCTTAAAACACCAATAAATAATAAATAATTGCACAAAGGTTTTCAGTGCAATCCCAGCATTGATTTTTAGCTCATCTTGACAAAGTCAAGCTGAGCTAATCTCATTGCTCACTGTCCGTCTGTCCGTCTGTCCATCGTCCGTCAACACCATGTTTTGGTCTTCTCCTCCAAAGCCACTGGGCCAATTCAAGTGAAAGTTTGTGTGAGTGATGGTCCCGAAGGGGCATTGCATTTTGTTCAACTCAACATGCCCAGCCCCATAGGGAGGGAATGGGGGAAAATGCTCCAAAATATTTTTAAAATCTTCTTCTCATGAACCAGTGTGTACAATGACTTGATATTTGCTATGGAGCTTCCTTTTGAGGTGTAGAATCAAGTTTGTTCAAACGAAGTTCGTGAAGCAATATTTGGCTTTGTTATGGGAGGGGTAAGATTTTTGCCCCCCCCCTCCCCCCCAAATTCCTATTTTCTGAACCGATGGGCTGGTTTGAACCAAATTTGGCATGTGGTATTATTGGGTCATAAGTACTTGACCCATGCAAAAAAAAAATTCACGCTTCCCCATGGGAACCCTGGGAGCTAAAAATAGAAATATTTTCAAACGCTCATATTTCCCAAACCACATGGAACAGAGAGCTGTTATTTGGTATGAAGTATCCTTAGGACCAGTAGAATTTTTTTTAAAAATGCCATCGGTTATGTTAGGGTGTTCTGTAACAGGCATCGAAAAAATGCTGAGTCAGCATATTTGCAAAAATTTAAAAAAAATGTTTTCTCCAGAACCAATTATCAGAATCTTTTGATATTCGGTATACAACATTCATAGGAGGGTCAGATACAAGTTTGTTAAAATAAAGCTCATTGGTTAAAGCCCATTGGTTCATATTTGGGTTCAATACAGGAGCCTGAATTTTTAACATAGGGTAATATGGGGAATATTCTTTGAAAATGTTCTTCAGAACCACCAGTCAGAATCTTTTAATGTTTGGTATACATCATTGTTATAAGGGTCAGATTCAAGATTGTTCAAACCAAATCCCTAGGTTAATATTTGGGCTTCCTATGGAAGCCCAAATTTTAACTTCGTTCAATATGGAGGATAATTTTTAAAAATCTTCTTCTTCAGATCCACCAGTCAGAATGCTTTCATATATGGAATGCAACATCTCTAGGGGGGAAGGGGGGGTGGAGGTGGGTTGGGGGTATGTCAGCTTCATGTGTGTTCAAATCAGATCCCTAGGTATATATTTGGGCTCGCTATGGTAGCCCAAATTTTTACTTAGTGTGATATGACGAAATTTCTTTAAAAATCTTCTTCTTCAGTTCCACCAGTCGGAATGCTTTCATATTTGGTATACAACATCTGTAGGGGGGGTGGGGGGGGGGGGGTGGGGGAGTGGGGTGGGGGAGGGGGGGGGGTGGGGGGTCAGATTCCAGTTTGTTCAATTTGAGTGCCTGGGTTAATATTGGGGTTCCATATGGGAACCTGAAATTTAACTTAGTACAATATGAGGGAATTTCTTCAAAAATCTTCTTCAGATCCACTAGTCAGAATGCTTTCATATTTGGTATACAACATCTCGGGAGGGGGGGGGGGGGTAGGGGGACAGATTCAAGTTTGTTCAAATCAGATCCATAGGTTAATATATGTGCTCGCTATGGTAGCCCAAATTTTATCTTAGTTCAATATGATCATATTTGGTACACAACATCTCCAGGGAAGTCAAATTCAACTGTGTTCAAATCGAGAGCCTGGGTTAATATTTGGGCTCCCTATGGGAGCCGGAATTGGCTGTTTTGCTGAAGAAGTTAAAAATTTTGTATTCAGTACCCTCTAGAGGTGTGTAACTAAGATTAATCCACATTGGTTGTATCAAGGGGCTTCATAGGGGAGCTCTACATTTTACATTATGATCAACTGAAGAAAAGGCATGATGCCCAGATTATTTTTTTCACTCCTGAGGGACTCAAGGATTGACAGTGTAGCCTATGGAAATGGATTGCGTAATGTAGACTCATTCTTGGACTCTGTTTATATTGTGTTCTGTTCAAGATGAGCGCTTCAGGCCCTATGGGGCCTCTTGTTTACTTCACCTCCTGAATGGATTAATGTAATTTTTTATTTATAATGATCCTGTTTATAGTTAATTCATTAATGAATTGATATTATACATGTGATCCAAAAACTTTTGGTGGTTGTTGTAGACTAGTTTCTCTTTGGAAGAATTGATGTGCATTAATTATTACTATAGCAGTTTAGCAAACACAGCTGGATTCTCAAGTAGAGTTTTTGTGCTTATGGACAGGGCAGGTTTAATATATAATGCTAAATCATGAATTGTGATTTGGGCTACACTGCCCATATTTTATTCAAGTCGATTCAACATTGATGTTCTTTTATTTTATTACTGTTAGCAGTGTAGCCAATAATATGATGGAAAAATTGATGATGACATATATGTACAAACATGTAAATATCTCTCCTTCAGCATGCATTCCCTGGGCCTAGACAAATGCCACAAATGGATTTCTTATTTCCCATGTAATATGCTACTATGATAATTTTGAGTACTCAAAAATTAATCTGCTTTCATCAGGTGAGCTCTTTAGGCAGCTTGGGGCCTCTTGTTGGTTTTATCAATTGATAATTTTTTTATTTATGGTCACCATAAAGTAGATCTTCTGGGTGGTTTTTTCCAAGTTTGCATTGGTTATAAAAAAGAGAGCATGTGGCAGCCAAAAGGACCATGTAGAAGGGCCTGAGAAACAGATTTTTAACTTTTTTAGGCCTAAAATGTGTCACAGTTCTGTGAACACCGAAATGGATCGAGAATTTCAACCTGATCCCGACTGGGTCACGATCCGGTCAAAATTGTCTGCCACTCGCTCCCCCACAACACTCCAGAATCTCATTTCTCAAAGAATAAATAGAGGATATTCACGAAAATTTGATGAATACCGAAAATATCTCGTGAGTGGCTACAAAGAAATATGAGGATCTTCACGAGCGACGCAGTCGCGAGTGAAGATCCTCATATTTCTTGTAGCCACGAACGAGATATTTTCGGTATTCATCAAATTTTCGTGAATTTTCTTTTTATTTAATGCTCTACGACTACAAACTCTCCAATTTGTGGCCTTTATTTGCCATTAAGGCGCAAAATTTATGTGCCGAACCGGCGTCCATACAAAAATTACAACAACCAAACTCCAACCATTGGAATGTGTGAATATCCGCACAAAAAGTAGTCCCGTCTTATTTCTCCCCTAACTTTACGATTTACCAAGGCTGGCGAATTGAAATAATCGCAATGTGTTTCGAAGAAATAGAACAATAACAAAAAACACCACTTTCTTATTTTCAATAACAAGACACGTCATTTTATTTTTTTTGAACTCAATGCACTGAAGACGTGTGAAGTTGAACTGAAGAAATTTGAAAGTGATTTCGGCTTTTCGCTGGAAGGTGAATGAGAAAGTCAAACATTGAAACCGCTGATTTAATGAATTGATTTAGTCACTGTCACTATCAATTATTCGAATTCGTTTGTATTTGGGACTCTGGAATTCATTACTGATGTGCTGACTCGTTTAAAGTACATGTGATTCGTCATCCGAACCTACGATGAAATATCGATTTCTAAATATCATTTTGATATTTCGTTTTGCCGACCGACAGGGGAATATGACTTAATTTTTCAGCGTGAATTGATGCCTGAGCATTAAATAAATACAAGAACTTTGAATTTGAGATATTTTTATTTTTCTTGATACAGTCTGGACTTACGGTGTTTTATACAGGAAATCTTTACCATATTGTACAAGTGAATCGCGATAAAGTCTGCTTTCGTGATCACAATAGTGTATTTTCCTTCAAAACATTTTTTCTCCGAAGTTTAATTAATGAATAGTTATTTATTGATGTTTAAGGCTGTTTCAGCAACACAGGCTATATCATGGCAGAAATATCCTGTCTACAGCTAGTGAATAGTCTTCAAAATGTGTTAAGTCGATCTTTTGCATGAGCCTTTCAATTAAACTTCACCCGTTTCTATTTGTTTTTAAAGGTATGCCACCACGACCAGGAATGTCTCCTGGGATGTCACATCCAGGTATGCAGAGCCCAATGGACAGAAAACGACCACCTCCAGATCTCAGAGCATCACAACAAATGAAGACGTAAGTTATTTGTATATGTTTTCTCCCATAATGATTTGCTGTATTATAGGAAAATTTACCATGAATTCTTTTAGCAAAATGAACAAAATCTGTAATGACAACAGTTACATGTCACAATCTGAAGGAAGCATGAGTGAGTGGACAAAAAATTGATGACTCTGTAAAGGATATTATAGAATTCTCTTTGGAAGGAGGAAACTACTCTGTCACAACCTGCCAAACTCAAGACTGCCTGTTGAAGCATCTCTCAGGAATCTCAAAATTGAATCACTTCTCAGCCTTCTGGTAGGGTGCTACATTATTCATCAAAGGAGATTTGTAACATGAGTATTTTATTTTTCAAAAATGCCATTCTATCACCAAGGGGAGCCTTAGTTTAGCTAGATTTCTTCATAAATAATTGTTTTATTACCATTAATTGAAGAGTGTCTGTTGGCTATATAAATAAATGTTAACAAAACAATTTTATATAAATATTTTTTTCTGTTGTTGAGCAAACAACAAGCTAACATGTACAGTGTAAAGCCATAGTGGCTTTCAGAACTTTACAATAGAGCCATGTTAGTGACTTCTGGCACTCTACCAGTTAAAGGTTTAACTCCTTGCCTGCTGCTTGCAGATATTCCTGCCAGGATAGGATTTTGCTTACCAATGGATTAAGTATAAATTGGACATATTTAATCAGATTTTGCCCTTGTAAATTGAATGGACATTCTCACCAATCAATCGTTGTGTTAAATTTGGATGAATTTTTCATCAAATGTAGTAATGGCTGCTGTAGAGCATCCATGACCAGATTTGACAAAAAATATTTTGAAAATACTCAGCGAATTAAGAGCTTAAGCATAGCATCAGTCTTCACAATCATCTTAATAAGTGTTGATCATTTCTCTATTCACCAGAACCCAGACAGTAAATTTCAAACCCAGTTAGATAAGTACATCTACTCTCTATATCTTAGAGCATCTTCCAGTAGGCTTTTATTTTTTCAGGTTCTAACTTGAGTATGAGGCATTATTTTATGACGCATTTGTTTTTTTGTTTGATGATATTTACTTGTTTTCCTGACTTGTTTTCAACAATTTTTCAGGAAGAAGAAAAAGAAAATGGCTGATAAGATTCTTCCACAGAGGGTGAGTGTTTAACCCTTAATCCAACATAACTGCTGAAACTGGTTTTTGCAATTCACAAAAATTACCATTCAATTTTCATTATTTTTTCATTTTTTGTCTCAAAAACATAGCTTA
The DNA here is from genome assembly GCA_031216915.1 of Pictodentalium vernedei. Taxonomy (NCBI): domain Eukaryota; kingdom Metazoa; phylum Mollusca; class Scaphopoda; order Dentaliida; family Dentaliidae; genus Pictodentalium; species Pictodentalium vernedei. The sequence goes on along the minus strand of CM062288.1, from coordinate 175,267,776 downwards.
TGACCCCCTCAATGGAACAAACTCATTGAGTTTGTTCCAGTGAGGGGTCATAAGCTATATTTTTGCCACAAAAAATGAAAAAAAATCAGTTACCTCCTGCTAGAACGATGTTCATGGGGATCTAGCAATGGGGTCCGTCCACTTGCCCATCCATTCGTTCGTCCATTTGCTGTCCATCCATCCATAACAACCTTAGACCTCTGTATCTAACTCCCTTTAGTTAAAAACCTGGAGGTTTTTTCACTACAATCATAGCCCTTTGTTGTTAATTTCTTGTGAGTTAAAGATCTTGAGCAAGATGCCTGAACAAATATGAATCAGTGTCATCAAAAAGACCAAACTCTGTAATAATAGAACTACAGATTAAAGCCAAAACTCCAACTTTGTCTCCTTTTGAGTAAACCACTTCTTGGCCAGGGATACCGATGGCGTTGCACCTTATTAATCAAGAATTTTGTTTGCAAATGTTGTCTGCCTTTCATGTTAGGTAAAGAGTTAACTATTAAAATATCTACTATGACTAGGTTTCAAGATCAGGTGACCGGGGCTAGAATACGGAACATAGGGATGCTCCAACTCATAGATTTTAGAAATGCTTCATACAGTCCATTACAAAGCAATTACTGGCAGCATGCTGAAGTTCAGAGTTCATGTCCAGTGTACAGGCACACCTCAAAACAGTACAGGATACTTCACTTTATTGAATACGTAACATGTTCATTAACTGGTTGAGTACTTAGCTAGAATTGCTATCATGGCTCTACTGAAAAGTGCTAAAAGCCACTTTAGTAGCCTTACACTCTATGCATTAGCTTATTGTTCAGCAGAAGTGTATAAAATATAAAATTGTAATAAATTAATTTATTAGAGTGTGTTAACAGAACTATCTTATAACTTGTAACACAACAATTAATTATGAGCAAAATCTTGCTAAACAAGCTCTTCCCTTGCTGGCAGCACATTATCTTTGATAAATATACTCATATTATAAATTACCTTTGAAAAATAACTCAGCGCTCTACCAATTAAAATACCTCTTGTTAACTGCTTAATTTTTTCCAGCATCATCTCATTTATTACACATTTAGTATATTGTTGAACTGTAAATTGTGATCTGATTACATAGGAAATCCCTCTTAGTTGAATATATTTATTATAAGCTAACAATAGATTATAAAAAAATTGTGGAAAGATAGAAATCGTATCCCCCACTGTGAAGATATAGAAATTTTCACTTTCACGGTATCAATCAAAATGGCGGCTTTCAAAGCATCACTTCAAGGTGAATGTGAGTCAAATTATCACTGGAAATGATCAATTTGTTCTAAAAATGTATAAAGAAAAGAAAATCTAGTGTTTTTGAGTGGATACTGACCATATCCAGCAATAATTCAACATGTACTTGCCTTGAATTGATGCATGAAACTCTCCAGCTGAATCAGATCGCAAGATGCTACCTGTTCTGAGTATCGATCAAATCACTTCTGAATATCAATGCACATCAGCTGTTTACTTTCATGCATCAATTCAAGGTGGAAACGAGTGGAATTATCGATAGGAATGATCAGATTCTAAAAACAAGCATATCATAAAAAGAAAATCTAGTGTTTTTGAGTGGGTACTGAATATTATCTCACTCGTGACCGAGACAAATGGTTATTTTCACTCGTGCAAGCGCTCGTGAAAAATAATCATTTGTCTCAGTCACTCATGAGATAATTTTAGGTATCCACTCAAAAACACTAGATATTCTCTATATACATTATCACCTTTATGTTTATGTACAAAATGTTTTATCAAAGTGGGGGATTTCGTTTCTAAGGCCATGTCTTGATGTGTTGAAGAAGAGTTGAGATATAGTTCTACAAACAAGAGCGAGACTCTGATACAACATTTTGTTCATAATCACAATGGTGATGACTGATTTATCTTACAATTCCTAACTGTAGTAACTTCATTAACCATTTATCTAATGGATCGGCCACGTCCTCTCACATAATTTACAAATTGAGCAGTTGAAAAAACATTATTTTTCCAAAAACAAAACTTAGATATATTATAATTAACAGCATGTCACAGTCATAATAATGTTTTCAGGTGCCAAAATGACTGTTCAGTTAACCATAATTCCATTTCTTAAATCTTTGCTAATACAAGGGAGCCATATTAATTGAGTAGTCACTTTGTCAGTAGAGATTATTCAATTAACAGGAGTATTCGATTAACAAGGATTTGTCACTTTCCTATATTGAGATAAACTGGGCATTTATACTATTATATTATAGCAAGATATAATAAATTAAATTCCTGTATGGGATGTATAATGGGACCAAATAGGTCTATAAATAAGATGAATTCAGTGATTATCAGTTAATTTCTTGACATTTTACAAGATATATATTCAATTAACAGGAGTTTACTCTGTACTCCATATGTAGTTAACCCTTTACCTAACATAGTGGCAAAAAATGGCCAGAAAATTAACCAGATTAAGCCTAACATAGCCTAAAATATCTCTGAAGTTTCTCAATAAATCCATACAAATATGAATATCATTAGAACCAGCTCATCGAGCTGGTTCTAATGATATTCATATTTGTATGGTTTTATTGAAAAATTGTGAAATTTGTTTTCAAAAAATGTGAAATTTAATTTATTTTTTAAAAATACTGTTTTAGGTAAAGGGGTAACAGATCAAATTTGTACTAAAGGTATGGTAAATGACTTTGTGTTTGGAATTTATATGCAGTTAACAGTGTTATTTAATTAACTGGGCTCTGTTGTTATGAAAATTAATTATAAGTTTCCTAGAACTTCATTTTTGTATGAGTTCTCTCAGATTTAGTATTGTCTTATTTCAATCAAATTGATTACCAAATGCTTTAGGGATTATTTCTTCCAAACAGTTTAGAATTTTGTTTGGATAAAACTTTTTACAGAAAACTGCTGTGTATGTGCATTTGTGGTTGCTATAGACTAACGGGTGTGCAAATTTTTTCATTAGTATTGACTTCGAATCCATAATATTTGATGTAATTGACCGACTATTAGTACTTGAGCATTTCACATCAGAAATTTTCATCAGCTTCACTAATATTATAATTAAACAATACATGTTTCATATTGTAGGTTCGAGACCTTGTTCCAGAATCCCAAGCATACATGGATCTATTGGCATTTGAAAGGAAGCTGGATGCGACAATCATGAGAAAAAGATTAGATATCCAAGAGGCCTTGAAACGACCAATGAAAGTAAGATTATTTTTCCTGTAGTATATGAATATGTTACTTTTTCATTTAACCTCCTGCGTACTGATGTCGAAATATCAAAATTTCAAGTTGTTATTTTTTCCCATAATGCGGCTTGAACATTAACCAATTCAATCTTTTTTGGCAGTGTTTGAAGAGACTGAAGAGCTTGAATTCGTTAAATTCCGAGTTGCACTGCACTGCACTGTGGAAAAATTTGCTTCTTAAAAATTCAGTATTTTGACATCAGATGCCAAGGTTAAGCCAAACATTTTGATTGCTGCAGAAATTCATTTGGGTGTCTATAAGGTCCGATTATGGAACCCTTTTGCAATGGCATTGTGGCATGATTTTTCCCAATTCAATCCAAAAAATTCCCAATCTCAGTCCTCATTCAAATGAAAATTTAATTCCTTGTTAACCCTTGAAGTCCTTATTTTGACTTTAATCACTTTTTACTGCAACAGACAGTTTTTAGATACATCTGCAAGTTACATCCCAAGAACATTGCCAGTTGTTTCTAGGCAAGTCTTGGCTACCTATATTAGGTTTTCAGTCCAGACATGGCTGCTTTCCAGCAGCATCATGTCTGTTTTTGTATGAATCAATCAAGAAAATAGTTAATTAAAAGTTTTGTAAGCTTGTTCTGTAGTCTGAAGTTGAGTCACTATTTTAACAGGAAGTTGAGAGTAGACTAGAAACCACTGCCAAAGTAATTCCACATTAGTCATTTGAGTGAAATGCTGCTTGCTTATGATTGCACGTTGGGGCACCTATGCTTAGTGCATAAAATTTCTGAGAGTCAAAACTAGTCAGAGAAACTCCTTGAGATATAATCAGATATTAAGTTGCACAATTTTGGGCAGGAGGCTCCCAATTTTTTAAGCCATCTCCACACCTCACTATGGGAGGGTGCAAATTCTCACAGTTTAGAGACTCATGTTATACTCCACAAACACGAGTTCTGACTTTACAGTTTATTGCACTGTAAATAATATGATGAGAAGACAGAAAAGTACTCCATACAAGTTGCCTTACATTTGCCTGAGTAGCTGACACTGCATATTTTCCAGTAAAATTACCAGTAAAATTGGAATATTTATATCCCCAATATGGGTACTATTGGTTTTGGTCATGTCATGTCACATCTTATTACATCCCATAATGTCATGTCATGTCGCATTATATCACATCACAGCACATTTACATGATCTTTGGGAGATCAAAAGGGAAACTCAAACAAATAAATGCTCAAACCTTTTTATGTATTCACTACAAAGCATTTTCCATATGACCTGGGATTGGCACCCAGTTTGGTTGTATGTTTAGGAGTACAGTGGAGCCCACTTAATTGGATATCTCTTAATTGTATATCCCTGTTAATTGAATATAATTTTCCAACACAAAACCATTTGCCATACCTCTAGTACAAATTTGACCTGTTAATTGAATATAGGTTATAGAGTAAACTTCTGTTAATTGAATAAAAAAGCTTGTAACCTGTCGAGAAATTACCCTGACTCTCCCCTGTTTTCCTTTGTTTACAGACCTATTTGGCCTCAGTACATCCAATACAGGCATTTAATCTATTATATATTGTTTGACAGAGCTCATGGAGCTCTGTCAAACAAGATATAATATAATAAATGCTAAGTTTATCTCCAGAATACAGGAAAGTGACAATCCCTCTTAATTGAATACTCCTGTTAATTGAATAATTTTCATTGGCAAAGTGGCTATTCAATTAACAGGATTCCACTGTATATTTTTTTTTTTCTTCATGTTACCATTCGTGACTCAGAGATGCTTCGAGACTGCATTTTAAAATTTGGTCCATTGTTCAGACATATCAGCCCTTTCCCTAACTTGACGAGAGGATGGCATTTGCAAAAAAAGTTTCTTGGATAACTAAAAATTGTCATTTTTTACCCCCAAAACATAGGTTAAGACCATCTCATTCAAACAAGCATGACAATCCCATTCCAATAAGGTATGTTAAGCTAAGTTTTGGAGGCAGAAAAGTAAAAGTAGTAAAATGAAAATTGTGATATTTTTTTGGTGAAAAACCATGGTCATTTTCCGTTACATTAGGTGAAGAGATAATTGGCTATTTTCACAGCTAAAATTAGTACAGTGAAACCCTGTTAATTGAATAGCCACTTTGCCAATGAAAATTATTCAATTAACAGGAGTATTCAATTAACAGGGATTGTGTCACTTTCCTGTATTCTAGAGATAAACTTAGCATTTATTCTATTATATCTAGTTTGACAGAGCTCATAGAGCTCTGTCAAACAAGATATAATAGATTAAATGCCTGTATTGGATGTACTGAGGCCAAATAGGTTTTTAAACAAAGGAAAACTGGGGAGAGTCAGTGTTATTTCTCAACAGATTACAAGATTTTTTATTTAATTAACAGGAGTTTACTCTATAACCTATATTCAATTAACAGGTCAAATTTGTACTGGAGGTATGGTAAATGGTTTTGTGTTGGAAAATTATATTCAATTAACAGGGATATACAATTAAGCGTTATCCAGTTAAGTGGGCTCCACTGTATTGAGTTCACAGGGTTCTGCTGTAGTCAACTTAATTGGATACTTAATATTATTACACTGTTAGTTGTGTGCTCACTTTTTAAAGAAAGTTTACTGTGGTAACCCCAGGAAGTCGAGCAGTGCATATTTCCCCCTTTACCAAACAGTGTTTTTAAAAAATAAATTGAATTTCACACTTTTCAAAAACAAATTTCACAATTTTTCAACGAAAGTTTACAAATATGGCCATCACTAGAACCAGCTCGACAAGCTGGTTCTAATGATATCCATATTTGTATGGTTTATTGAGAAACTTCCAAAATATTTTAGGCTGTAGTGGGTGGACTCATTCTGGTTAATTTTCTGGCCTATGTGTTAGGAAAGGGTTACTGTGGTAAACGAATTCTGCTTTACAGGTAAAATAGGACCTGGAACCAATACCTCTGGTGGAAGTCCTCTATAGTTGGGAATTCAGGTATAAATGATTGGCTGAACCTATGTTGTGGTCATGAGCTAGCCAAAGATGCTTAAAGTTGCCTTAAACACCAGTAAATAAATAAATAATGTTTAAAAGTGGGATGTATGTATCTATGTATGTCCATACGAGTCTATAACTAAGCTGATAGTGGTAAGATCTTAATGGAATCTTACATGTATGTCCAACATGATGTGCCTTTTCAGGCACATCAGGATAAGGTGTCTGCACCTTTCACCCAGGAGTTATGCCCCTTTTTTCACTGAAGAAATTTAATTCTTGTCTGTAAGTGTCTGTAACTCCACTGATAGTGGTCAGATCTTCATAAATTCATACATGGATGTCTAGCATGTCCTTTGTAACACATATCAAAATAATGCTGTCTGCAACTTCCATCTGGGTCTTTTGCGCCTTTTTATATTTAGAAAAATAAAATTTAGATCTGTAAAGTTTGCAACTCAGCCTGTAGTGGTCAAATCTTAATGATATCTTACATGGATGTCCAGGATGGCATGTTCTTTCTGACACATATCAAGATATACTGTCTGCTCTTTCCATCTGGGAGTCAAACCACTTTTTCCATTGAGAAAAGTACAATTTTTGTTCATACAAGCCTGTAACTCAGCTGATAGTGGTAAGATCTTAATGAATTCTTACACACGGAAGTCCTGCATGCCATGCCCTTGCAGACTTATATTAAGTTATGCTATCCTTATCTTCCACCCAGGAATTATGCTCCTTTTTTATCGAGAAAATTAAGCCCCAGTAAAGTCTCTTTGTCCCTTAGATGATTGAGGAAGCAGAGTTATTGTATTCTAACTTTGTAATCAACTAATCTAACAGTTTTAAGCAGATTGATTTGATATCTTATATACAGTGGAGCCCTGTTAACTGAATGGCCAAGTTACCAATGAAAATTATTCAGTTAACATACAGGCTTAGAACTTGCACACATTATCATTGCCATTTTCAAATTTGTGGGCTTCTGTTTTACCTGTCTGGTGATTGATTTGTCCATTTGAAGTCTGCGACTTTTAATCTTTCATCTAACATAACAAAAAGCATTCAGAAGTTGGTGATGTATTGTCTTTTAATTCTTTACCTAACATAATGCTCATATCTAATGAGTGCCATTATCAAAAATCGCCGTTCACTTTCAGGATGAGCTATTGTAATCACTCACCATCCGTCGTCCGTGAACATGGTGTTTGCAGCTGCCCCTCCTAAACTGCAGAACCAATTTTAGTTACATTTGAGATGATTGCTTGTTTTGACATCGCATTTTGTTTTTTTCAATCAACTTGCCCAGCCTCATAAGGAGGGGGTTACGGAAAATCCACCAAAATTCTTAAAAAATCTTCTCATGAGCCAGTGGGTACAATGACTTGATATTTGGTATGGAACTTTCTTTTGAGGTGTAGAATCAAGTTTGTTCAAATGAAGTTTGTGGGTCAATATTTGCCTTTGTAGTGGGAGGGGCAAGATTTTTGGCCCCACCCAAACTTTCTATTTTCTAAACCGATGGTCCCATTTGAACCAAATTTGGTTTTTGATATTATTGAGTGATAAGTACTTGATTCATGAAAAAAAAAAAATTTCTGGTGGGAACCTCAGGAGCTAAAAATAGAAATATTTTCAAATGCCCATATTTTCCAAAACAAATGGAGCAGAGAACTGTTTTTTGGTATGAAGCATCCTTAGGACTAGTAAAATAAATAAAAAGATTTGCCATTTATTGTGTCAGGGTTTTCTATGGGGGGTGGGGGGGGGGGGGGGGCGGGGTGAGTCAGCATATTTGCAAAATTCCTTTTTTAAAAAATTTTCTCCACAATCACTGATTAGAATCTTTTGATATTTGGTATACAGCATCATTAGGGGGAGGGGGGGGGGGGGGGACTGGGGCAGATACAAGTGTGTTAAAATGAAGTCCCTTGGTCCAAATTTTTAACTTAGGGCAATATGGGGAATGATCTTTAAAAATCATCTTCTTGAGATCCACCTGTTAGAATACTTTCAAATTTGTTATACAGCATCCTGGTGGTGGAAGGGAAGGGCTCAGATTCAAGTTTGTTCAAGTTAAGTTCCTAGATTGATTTTTGGACTCCCAAGTACTGCATTACTGAAAATCGGGGTATTATATCTGTGGAAGCATCCCAGCACTAGAAAAAAATCATCTGGCATGGACAACAGAGTTATAAATAATTAAATAACTTCATTCCACTGTAGTGTTAACTAGCTAGAGATGCTAATTAAATCCTTCTAAGAACAACTGTTGTCAGGTGAGCACCTCAGGCCACATGAGGCCTCTTGTATTATAGGTTCACTGTCCTTCTAAAAAACAGTAGACTATAACATTCAGGTTACCTCCCTTCCCATGCCATTTCTTCCATCCAACCAGAATGCCATATCTCAAGAACTATCAGAGATAGTCCAACAAATTATGCAAAAGCAGGCCTATTTATCGCCACCATTTTTACCCCACAATATTAACTTATGGCCCTTGATGTGCTTACTGTAAAATAAGTTTTGCACAGTTCAAGATTTTTGGGTTTCTGTCAGATAAAATCTGTTAAAACTGCCATTTGGTTTCAAACTTCTGTCACATCTTAACCCTTTACCCAACATAACGGCCAAAAATGGCCAGCACTATTCACAAAAATCACCATTCATTTCTCATTATTGTTTTCATTTTCTGTCTCAAAAAACATAGCTTGTGACCCCTCATTGGAATGAGCTCTTTGAGCTTGTTCCAATGAGGGATAATAAGTTATGTTTTTTATGCAAAAAATGAAAAAAATTAGTCATTATTATTAAGACATTATTCAAGAATTTTGTTTGCAAGTGTCATCTGCCTTTTGTGTTTGGCAAACAGTTAACTTAATGAAATGTAGTTCTAGATCAGTGCCCCTCGTCGAAAATGTATTGGCATTTTTTTTTTCAGTGCTTGTTAACTGTGGTAAACAAGCTATGTTTTACTGGTAAAATGGGAGGAGTTATCACTTTGGTTAACTTGATGCCATCTTGAAGGGGGCAGATCTAGATGTCGCATTTTTTTAGCTGATGTTCCAGCAATCCAGTTGTATAGAGATTAGGGGTCTAAAATTTTCCATTCTATATGTATCTGTTCTTTTGCAGCAAAAAAGAAAATTAAGAATATTCATCTCCAACACTTTTACGCCAGCTAAGCCTGAAGGCGAGGTAAGTGAAAACAACAGTTAAGCATCAAAATCAATTTATTAAGGTAATAAATGTTTACTGAAAGGAATACAGTGGAACCCACTTAATTGGACATCTCTTCATTGAATACGCCTGTTATTTGAATATATAAAGACCAAACCAGACATGTCAACCTCCAGAATAATTTTTCAGGGAACCTGAGGGTGATTTTCAGGGAAATGGGATGGATTTCAGGGAAAAGTTCGCGCGGGACAAAATAAAAGAAAAAACTTGTTAATTTTCAGCTCATGGACCACTATTAACACCAGGTTATATCCAGAACTAGTTGTCAACTATGCTGATGCATTTATGCTATGTTAAAAAATCATAAAATAACTGTTGATTTGCCCCCCCCCCCCCCCCCCAGGATCCTCTTCTTCATGAGCCCCCCTCCCCCTCCCCACCACCACCCACCCACTCTGTCCCACAGAGCACCTCCACCTGTGGTTTGCTCTTATCAAAGTCTACTTAGCTAATAATTTCCCAAGCCTGGAAATGTTAACAGGAAAAGATGTCATAATGTTCAGTTATTTCAAGAACATTAGTACTTAGAAAGTATCTTTCAAACTTCATGCATGTGGGACGTTTGTGCCCTACACAAAACTTTTCTTTTCATCACTGAAGCATTTTTTTTTTAATTCCATTTGAAATTTTCTGGGTACAGATGGCCAACAATTAACAGTTCTGTAGTCAGCACAACAGAATAAATGTAGTGTTAGAAAATAAGTCCATTGTGTTAAAATATGCAGTCATAATTTTTCGGCATCCTAAGCGACTTTAACCTACTTTTAAACTGTGCTAAATAGTTGTTGTTTACGTTTTGATTTTGGAAAAGGGATGAGAATTAAAGCTATTCTATGAAGGGATAAATAAATATATATTATTTAATTCCTTTTCAAATATTTTAATTTCCAAAAACTGCATTTAAATGAAGGTGGAGTTTTCAATTTTTTGAAAGTAAGTCACCTATTTTCACTTCGACACTCACACATTGATCACGAATCTCCGAAGAAAAAACCCAGAAATAAACATGAACACAGTTGAAATATATATCATAAAATACCCTTTTCTTAAATACATTTAACTTAAATCCATATTTTACTGCTTCATGAGTTTTTACCAGAGTTTGAAATGCATGTGATTTGGCTCCAAACGTTTTTCATAAGTTACAACGGGAATGAAATATTTGACTGTTGTTTTCCGGGATTTTTTGCCCAAAACTGATTCCCGTCTGGGAAGCCAGGAACTTCACTGAAATTCCATGATTTTCCCGGGCATTCCGGGATAGTTAACATGTCTGGTCCAAACACAAAATCATCTACCATACCTTATATACAAATTTGACCTGTTAATTGCAGATAGTTTACAGAGTAAACTCCTGTTAATTGAATGAAAAATATTGCAGTATATATCAAGATATTATCCTGACAGTCACCAAATTCCCCTTGTTTAAAGAACTATTTAGCCTCAGTACATCTAGTACAGGCATTTAATCCATTCTATCTCAGAGACCGACACGGAAGTTCACAGGGGCCAAAATTTTGCCTCATTCCCAATGCAAAATAGGTTGTTTTTTCCCCAATTAGAAGCTGAAAATTCCCATTTCCGCCCTATTCTTTCTGTGCAATGCAGACAAGATCTAGGCAGTCATAAGACCAAAATTTTAACATAATTCCTCCAATAACTGGGTAGAAAGGTATTTGATTTATCATCTCAACTGGTTGTTTTCTGGTTTTTAATTCACATATGACAAAGATAACACGTATAAATATTGTTGGCTCCCTTTTTGAAGGCATCATTTTTTCCCATACTTAGAATTAGCTCCCTTGATATGCTTTTTCATATTTTCATTGTGTGTGTGTTCTCTCTGAAGCAAATTGAAACAGCAAACTTTGTTGATATATATGAGAAGTCTGGTGTTTGTAAGATTGCCCTATTGATACTACATTGTGGACAGTTCCAAATAAAACAGTTATTTATTTATTGTGTTTAGGGTCATGTTTGGCATCTTTGGCTATATTATGGCCACAGGTGTTTGGGTTCACTTTCAACATCTTTGACTATATCATGACGACAACATAGGTATGAAGTCAAGTTAGCCAATCATTTATTACTATGTTCCCCAATTTAGAGAGCTTCCACCCCAGATGTTGGTGACTGGGTACTATTTCATGAGTGAAGCTGAACTTGTTTACCGCTGTGAACAAGCACTGCTGTACTTGACTGTGTTCCTGCAGGTGAAAACAGTTACTAAAGGGATAGTTTTCTTTGTAAAAACTTGTGAAAAATTTCCCATTTTGTGTTGTTATGTCACAAAATTTCCCAATCGACAGGGACCTGGACCCTTTCGTAAGTAGGTACTTAGACCCCTGTATCCTGTTTGACAGAACTCCGTGATACAATGAAATAAATGCTCGGCTTATCTCTGGAGTACAAGAAATTAGGTTATTTGAGAAATTTCACTGGCAAAGTGGATATTCAATTAACAGGTTCTTCTGAGCCACATTTTTGTATTTAAATATTCATAACTTATTTACACTTTGCATTTTTAATACAGCACAGAAAATGATGATTGTTTATTTCCATGCAAGCAGAGACCAATTATTTTTTAATCGACAGACAAAAAAATGATATTTAATGTTGAATATGAAAAATTATTGACATTTTTCTATAATTTATTATTTTAAATAATAACCCTTCTATATATATAAGGTTTTGCTTAAATAAGAAATTTGAAACTAAGTCTTCACAAACGATAACACTACTTATCGTGAGTTTGCATATTATTACCTGATGAATCAGACATATCTGCCCACATAATTTACAAATGGAGCAGTTGAAAAAAAGTATTTTTCGAAAAATGTGCAAAAAAACATTATGTGACACCTCATTGGAACGAGCTTATCAAGTCAGTTCCAGTGAAGGGTAACATGATATCATTTCAAAAGGTTAAAGGACCATTGAAGCCAATGTCACAAAATACAAGCACATCAACAAGGTGAATATAAATTGTGATGCAAAAACTGGCTGCTGATAAATACTTCACCCAGTACAAACTCCTCTCCACAGATGTTAGTATGTTTTTATTAGCAAAGTAAATTAAGAATATTATGAACCTGAGCAATTTTAATTACCCTTAACCTAACATGAATTGCTGATGACACATTCAATGAAATTTCTTGAATAACTAAAAATTTTCATTGTTTGCGTCCAAAATACAGCTTATGACCCATTGTTGGAACAAGCTCAATGAGCTTGTTCTAATAAGGGTCTTGTATACACTTTAAAAAAAGTAGGGGATATTTGATATAAGTGAGATATATGAAGAAATATATTTATATTTTCATCAAAAAGACAATTGAGGCATTGCACTGTGACATCTGGTGAATGGTTACAGCGATAGTTGAGAGTTGGACAAGCACACATTCCACACACTGATCTATAGAAGACATGGACAGTCGGTCAGAGAATTTACCACATTCAATCCAAGACCTCAATACCTTGTAAATCCTCCTCGGTTCCGATCCGACATGGCATATTTCTCACCAAACGCCCAATATTAGCTTGGCTGTTATTCCATTCTTCCTGCAGTGCAGCGGCGAGTTCCAGGGCATTGGTAGGGGGCTGTTGGCATTGTCTTAGGCACCTGCCAAGCATATCCCAGACATGCTCGATTGGTGAAAGGTCTGGGCTTAGTGCTGACTAAGGCAGTGTAGTGAAGTTCTGTTCCTGGAGGAACTCTGTAGCGGCACGGCCCTGTGTGCTCTTGCATTGTCATCATGGAAAATGAATCAATGGCCGTGATATCGAGCAAATGGCACCACATGAGCTGCTAACGTGTTGTCACGATAGTACTGCCCTGTGACACGCCCTTGGATGACATGTAATGCTGTTCTGCTTGTCATGGTTATGCCTCCCCACACCATAACCGATCCACCACCAAAACGATCATGCTGCCTAACGGTTATGTCATGGTATTGTTTGTTACACCGCCGCCAAACTCTGTTTCACCTGTCGTGGAAGTTGAGAGTGAACCTCGATTCATCGGAAAACTTGACATTGCTCCACCGACGATTGTCCCAGCGATGTCATGCTCCACACCAATTACCCTTTCCCTTGCTGCAATGTGACATTCAGTCAAACGTGGAATAATTCGAGATCATCGAGGGTACAAATTCCAGCTGTGTTGGCGATTTTGGATAGTCTGACCGCTGACTCGCACACCTGTCGCTCGGTGCAGCTGCTGTAGAATTTCTGAGGCACTTTGATGGCAGTTATGTAATGCTGTGATTCGGATGAAACGATCCTGGTTAGCAGTTGTCGCCCTTGGATGACCTGACCGACATCTGTCATCAACATTGCCTGTCTGACTGTAGCGTGACCTCAATCTGCTGATCACCGATTGAGTAACATTGAGAAATTGAGCCACTGCAGTCTGTCTGTTGCCAGCTTCTAACATGCCAACTGTACATAAACGTTCATCACGTGTCAGTCTTCACATACCTCAAAAGTAAAGATTCAACCAGAAACTATTGATCAACAAGTTTATACCAAAAAAAGAATGATGAGACCTCTGAAAAAGCCCATCCAGTACAAATGAAAATTTCAAAACGTACCCCACAGACATTAACGCGGCGGTCGTGCGAAAAACCTTCACAAATTTTTTCGTGGCGCAGTGACATTCATGATCCACACTAAACTTCGTAACATATTAATGTGTCCAATCACGCGTATCCAATACCATTTTAGAAAAATATTAACATCAGTTTGGATATCCCCTACATTTTTAGCTCAACTTTGGCGAAGCCAAATTTGAGCTTTTGTCATGGCCCGTCGTCCGTCTGGCCGTCTGTCCGTACGTCAGCAATTGGATACGGCTCGGGCTAGAGGCCGTATTTATGAACCAATCTTTACGAAACTTCTTGAGTACCTTTGTTATGACCGTGGGACGAGAACGAGTGTTTTGGGTACGGTCCGAAATTCAAGATGGCTGCCAGCCGCCATTTTGTACCGACGATGCAGAAATCTGTTTTTTGTACAGAACTTTCATATGAAAGCTCTGATTTGAATAATTTTTTATATGAATGTTTAGTACCATGGGATACATCACATATAATACGGGTTTTTTTCTTGTGCATAAATTGTGCAAATTAGACTAATTTTGATGTTTTTTGGTGTTACTTTCAGCACTGTAAGTGCAAATGCCAATACGGCTCGGCTTAGAGGCCATATTTATGAACCGATCTTTACGAAACTTCTTGGGTACCTTTGGTATCACCGTGGGCCGAGAACGAGTGTTTTGGGGTTCGGTCTGAAATTCAAGATGGCCGATGGTAGCCATTTTGTACAAAATTAGGTGCAATCAGATTTTTGCACAGAACTTCCATATGAAAGCGCTGATTTGAATAATTTTTTGTGTGAATGTTTAGTACCATGGGATACATCATATATAATACGGGTTTTTTTCTCATGCAGAAATTATGCAAATTAGATGAACTTTGATTTTTTCAGTGCAACTTACACACAGTAAGTACACATGTCAATACGGCTCAGGCTAGAGTCTGTATTTATGAACTGATCTTCACGAAATGTCTTGGGTACCTTTGTTATCACCTTGGGACGAGAACGAGTGTTTCTGGATGCGGTCCAAAATTCAAGATGGCTGCCAGTGGCCATTTTGTACCGAAATTAGGTCTACTCAGTTTTTTGTACACACCTTCTATACGGCTCAGACTAGAGACCATATTTATGAACCAATCTTTACGAAACTTCTTGGGTACCTTTGTTATCACCGTGGGATGAGAGCGAGTGTTTTGGGGTGTGGTCCGAAATTCAAGATGGCCACCAGCAGCCATTTTGTACCAAAATTAGTGCAATCAGTCTTTTGTACAGACCTCTCAAGATAAGTTGGTTCTTGAAATTTGATATAGTTCTTCGATACACAAGTTTCATATGGTATAAATTACTCTCAGCTTTTGCTTTTTCACATAAGAAGTGGTGTTCCCTTTAAAACAGATTGGCTCTTAACTGTTTGAGTGCTAGATTTCATATAGAATAAATAGGTACTAGGGCCGGTAATCAGATTTAAACCACGAGTAGGATAAGGGTTTTAACCACTCGGCTTGCCAAGTGGTTAAAACCCTTTTTCTACGATTCGTTTAAATCTGATCACCGGCCCTAGTACCTATTTGTTTTATTTATACCACGCACTTAATAAATAATCGACTTTGTCACTTAAAATGGAGAAAACATGACACATTCTATTGCAAACACACAGGTTTGTTTTGTTTACATCTGCGCTGGTGGACAGTACTACCGACTGCACGTGAATGCTTGATTGACAACTAGACACATCATCAAAGTTGATTGAATTTACCTTGCTTTTTCAGTCAAATTATTATTAACAATTCTTAAATTTTATTTTAAATATTTAACCCTTTACCCAACGAATCGCCTGCATCCGCCCGCGTAATATGCAAATTCAGCAGCGTAAAAAATATTATTTTTCGAAAAGTTTCAACAAAACCATATCATGTGACCCCTCTTTGGAACGAGCTCGTCGAGCTCGTTCCAAAGAGGGGTCACATGATATGGTTTTGTTGCAATTTTTTGAAAAAATTTAAAAAATGATATTTAAAATAATAAATTTTGATATCGTCTGCGTTGGGTAAAGGGTTAATTGTAGGTATTTTAAACTTAATAAATCATTGCAATTAGTAGATAGTACTGCAAACCGTCATATGTTTGAATGAAACATTACGAAGTATGAATGTATCGAATTTGGCAAATTGCATCATGTTAAAGGTCAAGTTGGATGAACTTCCAACTATAGGTGTAAATTATTTTTAACCGCAGTAGAGCCTTTACACTGGTAGTGGGGTTAAAAGCTAAAATTTAACATAGAGGCTTTGCACAGGTGGTAACATAGGCGAGCATGGTATAAATTCTCATCAACTTTAGTGGCTTTATACTGCATGCATTAGCTTGATGTTTTCTATGCATTAGAAAAACACTATTTATATGAAGTCAGAGATGAGAAATTTCAGCATATTTGCTGTATTCAGTGACCAAAATGCTGATATTTAATCCTCTAAATGTGCTTGAAATTGGTCTTTTCATACAGATTTATAGAAATAACATATCTGTCAAACAGCAGGTTGACCCTGTGTTCTTTTATTTTTTGAAAGAAGCATAAATTTCACAAATGTGTCCTAAAAATGTAGAATTTGAACTAATTTCAGAAAATTTAATTTCATGGCATTCTCGTTTCTGTTAAAGTGTTTTGTTCCAATTTATTAGAGTATGCCAACAGCCAGTTATTTAGAAACAATAATCTAACAAAACCAATCATACCCTCCTGGTAGTATGGTACATGTGGAAAAAAATATGCTTGTTATAAATCACTTTTGAAAAATATTTTTAGCATTCTAACAGTTAAATTTACTTTGAAAATGAAAGACTTTACTGAAAAAAAAAGACAGAAAGTTTGATTAAATGGAAGTCTGACCACTGATTGTCTGATAAACAATTTTTACTTCAATTCTTTTTCACTGTTACAGGATGGAGAAGAGTCAGTTGCACAGTGGGAACTTCGTGTTGAAGGAAAACTGCTGGAAGATGTGAGTAAGATAGTAGTAAAAGGAGTATGAGGGTGCTATGTACTAAAGCATACTGCACGTCATTGATCCACTTGTCTTCAACCAATGCAAACCCTGCTTGTGTGGAGTTAGTATGTTGGGACTCTTGATGGTTGCCCATCATTGCTCATTGGTTCTCTCAAGGGGCCTCGGCTGTTAAAGTGTTGCTAAACCCCAATAAATAAATATATAAGGTAGTAATACCGATTTGATGGCACAGTGTAGCCGGCACAATTGGATATATCTTGAATGAATAACCTATTAATTGCATATAATTTCCAAACACCAAACAATTTATTAAACCTTCAGTACAAATTTTACCTGTTGATTGCAGAAAGATAATAGAATGATTGCTACTTGGTACAGAACATCCCTAGAGGGGGCAGATTCAGGTTTGTTTGAAACAAGTCCCTGTGTTTATATTTGAGCTCCCTATGGGAACCTGTATTTTAACTTGGTGCAATATGAGGAAATTTATTTAAATATCCTCCTCTTCAGATCCACCAGTCAGAATCTTTTGATGATTGGTATACAGCATCCTTAGCATGGTCAGATTTACGTTTGATCAAATCAAGTCCCTGGGGTCATATTTGGGCTTTCTATCAGAGCCCAAACTTATCTTAGTTCAATTTGAGAATTATTGATTACATATCTCCTTCTTCAGATCTACCAGTCAGAATATTTTGATATTTGACATGCAGCATCCTTAAGAGGTTCTTATTAAATCTAGTCCCTGCAGGTATATTTCAGCTACCTGTGGGAGCCCAAACATTACATTTAGTGGAGTATGAGGAATATTCTTTAAAAACCTTCCTTCTTCTTCAGGTCTACCAGTCACAATTTTTGGTCCCCCTCAAAATGTCCCCTGAAAAATTTTTCGGGGGACTATAGAAATCAGCTGTGTCTGTCCATCCGTCCGTCCGTGCATCCGTCCGTCCATCTGTACATCCGTCCCACTTGGTGTCCCCATGATAACTCCAGTTTGGATCATTTGATTGGAACCAATTTTGGTATGTGACCTTCTTAGCCCAAACCACAGGTCAAGTTCGAATATGGGTTCGGCCAGATTATTTTTATTAGAGTTATACCCATTTTTCGACTTAGAAATTTCAAGATTTGTGGTGTTCGGATGATAACTCCAGTTAGGATTATTTGATCGGAAAGAATTTTGGTATGTGACTTTCTGGGGTAATAATACAGGTCAAGTTCGTATATGGGTTTGAACCGATCATTTTTACTAGAGTTATGCCCCTTTTTTGACTTGTTTTTTCGGGGTGACATGTGGCCGAGCGGCCTTTTATTGATATTTGGTTTGCTGTATTCTTAGTTGGGCCATATTGTTATGAGGGTCAGATTCAAGTTTGTTCAAATCAAGTCCTTCAGTTAATATTTGGGCTTCCTATGGATGCCTAAATTTTAACTTAGTGCAGTATGGAGGATAATCTTTAAAAATCTTTTTCTTCAGATTCACCAGTCGGAATGCTTTCATATTTGGTATAAAACATCTCTAGGGGAGTCAGAATCAAGTTTGTTCAAATCAAATCCCCGGGTTCATATTTGGACTCCCTGTGACAGCCTAAAGTTTAACTTTGTGCAGTATGGGGAAACTCTTCTTCTTCAGATTCACCAGTCAGAATCTTTTTATATTGTAGATGCAGCAACCTTATGAGATTCAAGTCTGTTCAAATCAATCATATTTTCTGTTGCATCCCAAATTTTAATTTAGTACCATATAAGGACTATTCTTAAAAAAATCTTCTTCACATGCAGGCATCAGATTCTTTTGTTACATAGTATTGACAGCCTTAGTGTGATGAGATTCAAGTTTGTTCAGATCGAATCCCTTAGCCATATTTAGGCTCCCTATGAGCCCAAATTTTAAGTTAGTTCTTTTTTCGGAATATTCTTCAAAGAGCTTCTTTTGATCCACCAGGCAGAATTTTTTCATATTTGGTGTATAGCATTACTATGACTCCTAGAATAAAGTTTGTCACATTGTGTTATGCTTGACTGATTTTGGTGGGAACCAGAGGGATTTGAACTTTAACACAGCACCCAATGGAGAATTTACTATTTGTTTAAATGAATTGTTCCCATGCATGACACAGCTGATTGTGGTAAATTTTGTTAGATGTGAATGTGAGTACATAAGATTAAGCTTTGTTCAAATGGGGACCTACACAGCCACCTGAGGCTCTTAGGTGGGGGGGGGGGGGGGGGGGGGGGGGGGGGAGGTGTCCATTGGGCATTTTTAGTCGAGTTGTGACGAAGTCAAACTCGACTTATAGTTTGATGAATGGTGGTTGGGCGGGCAGGTGGATGGGTGGGCGTAAACAATTGGTTTCCGGATGATAACTTGATAATGGTTCAACCCATGTTCATGAAACTTCATAGGTAGGTTGGCATCAGTGAGAAGAAGAACCCTATTTATTTTGGACTTGCTTGGTCAAAGGTCAAGGTCACAGTTACCTTGAACATAGTAAATTGTAAACAATTGGTTTCCGGGTGATGACTTGACTATGGTTCAATCCACATTCATGAAACTTCATATGTAGGTTGGCCTTTGTGAGAGGAAGAACCCTATTTATTATGGACTCACTAGGTCAAAGATCAATGTCCATGTGACAGTGAACATAGTAAATCAAAACATTTGGTTTCCAGATGATAATTTGATAATGGTTAGACCCACATTCATGAAATTTCATAGGTTGGTTGGCATCAGTGAGAGGAAGAACCCTATTTATTTTGGACTCATTAGGTTAAAGGTCAAGGTCACAGTGACCTTCAACATAGTAAATTGTAAACAATTGGTTTCCGGATGATAACTTGATAATGGTTTGACCCACATTCATGAAACTTCACAGGTAGGTTGGCCTAGGTGAGTGGAAGACCCCTATATATCTTGGACTCGCTGGGTCAAAGGTCAGGGTCACAGTGACCTTGAACATAATAAATCGTAAACAATTGGTTTCCAGATGATAATTTGACAATGGTTCCACCCACGTTCATGAAACTTCATAGGTAGGATGGCATTGGTGCAAGAAGGAGCCCAACTTATTTTGGAATCACTAGGTCAAAGGTCAAGGTCATAGTACCCCTTCACATAGTAAATTGTAAACAATTGGTTTCCGGACAATAAGTTGATAATGATTAAACCCACTTTGTGCTGTCACAACTCGACATTGGATCAGTGATCCTATCGGCATTTTTTTCTTCTTTGAGATTAAGATTTTGAGGACTTGGAATGATTTTATGCAGAGAAAATAAATTGTAACCCTGTTGGAATTTGGAGTAGGAATGAGTGGAAGGGGACCACTGGGTGATTTTTTTTCTCTTTACTTCAAAAATTCTATAGCATGTAACAAGGAATCAAGCTTGGCACTGTTGGTGTGTTGAACTGAAGTTTTCTGATTTGAAAAACTGATCCATTACACGTGTAACTTTGTATAATTCGTCAGCCCTTCCATGCCTGAAATGTTTACAGTCCTGATTCCTGTCAAACTTTTTCACCAATTCACTGTAGCTCTCAACCAGATCTGAAGGACCCCCTCTTCAACAGCAAGATCTTCAATATTCAGACTTCATTCTCCGAATCAGTAGTATCATTATTCACTACCTCCTTCAATATCAACCCCTCCCCCCCCCCTCTTCACTGTCATCACAAGTCTCCTCTGCAGAGGGGCCTGGTTATGGCAGAGAAATGGGTGTTAATGTTGGTTGAGGTAGAGGTGATAATACCAGTGATTCTGAAAATGAAGATGAGACTGATATTGATTTGACTTGATATTACCTTGGGATATTTCACGGTTTCTGGTTTGTAGGGTAGTTTATTCCCGGTCCTTGCAAAAACCAGGAAGTATATTAAACCCTAGTTTTAATGACAATCCACTCCATTTTTCCTGTAAAATTTGAAATATTAGAATCATCAAAATTTGGTATGTTAAGGATGCAGACAGAGAAATTGTTTTTCCCACAACATACAGAACTTTTTGTACCCAAATGTTCTTGTCTTTTGAGGTTGATTGTGGATTAAAAATAAAAATTTATATGTACATCCCTGAAAAGTTTTATATAAAATGGGTGTGGAGGGGGGGGGGGGGGGTGTTGGGGGGATTGCATGAACATGTGGGTGGGGGAGGGGGGGTAGGTGGTCAACAAAAACAGTTAATGCATTTTTTTTTTCATTTTTCACTGTTATGGCATTGTGTCCCAAACTGTAACAAAATGTCACCAATTGATCATAAAAGCCCATTTGGAAGCATTATTAACAAAACTTAACCCCCTTGATATTAAAATATTGGAGAATTTTATCCAAAACTGACTTATGGATGGGGGTGGGGGCCCAATATTGAGCAGAAAAAAATTACCCGACAATTTTCTCCTGAAGTCAACAAAAATATCCATTCACAACATAATTCATTCATATCAAGTTTTTCTTTAGTAGAAAATTCTTTACAAAAAAGCATATATAAGGCCATACAAAGTTGATTGTCTGTTTCTCAGGCCATTTTTTCAAAAAAAAGCATGCGGGCGTTTTTTTTTTTTCTTTTTATTTTCTCCCCAAGAGGTTGTTTGTGGTAATTTGACCCCCCACCCAAACGCCTGGTGGACCACGCAAAATTTTGCAAATATATTGGTTAATCACCATAGGGGTGTTGGGTCGTAAATGAAGTGTGGTTTGAATGTTTGTTTTTTCAGTGAAACATGAAAATTATAACACAGGACGAAAGTCACGAAACGCCTCGGGGGTGAAACGTCTCGGGTTGAAACGTCTCTGGGACAAATCAAATGTTGAAGTGCCAACTTTCAGAGATTTATTTCACCAAAAAAAAAAATCCTTTCACAACCTGCCAAATAAAATCGTGAATCGCAATTTTTTCTCATTATATTCAAAATTATCACAACCCATTTGAACGGGCAGTTCATCCCCAAATCATATTTTTTTGAAATCTGAAAATGAAATACAAAACGAATGTTTGCGTGTTTTTATTAACCAATTCGACAGCACATACCTG
Organism: Pictodentalium vernedei; assembly: GCA_031216915.1. Lineage (NCBI taxonomy): Eukaryota > Metazoa > Mollusca > Scaphopoda > Dentaliida > Dentaliidae > Pictodentalium > Pictodentalium vernedei. The sequence goes on along the minus strand of CM062288.1, from coordinate 175,245,644 downwards.
CCTATATGCGATTTATTTTCAACTATGACTGTTACTTTTGTATCAAGCAACGGTTACTATTAGTTATCCAATTATCCTGCATCTCAAATGCATTTATTTAAATTAACTGGGAAGCTCGTAACGGTTTCAAATAAAGTACACAAATTCCCAATGACGGCCATTTACAATACAAATGTTACTAAAAATAAATGCCAGGAGACTGTGTTCCATTCAACATGGCACCTGACTTTGCAGATTTTCTGAGGGTTGGTGCGAATCAAACGTGGTGCGAATCGACCATTCCCCTTTGTGACTGTTTGTTGTCAGACTGAAAGACACCTTCCTTCTTGCTGTCATTATGACTTACCTTTTACAGAATAAAACACTTTCTGTCGTGAATATTGCTAAAACCCACCCACTTTATTAAGGTATGATGTAGAAAAAGCTTGAAGTGTATTAATTTAAAATTTGCGAACGCATCGATATCGATTTACCGAAATGAGCACAATATCTCAAATTTTTTTTGAAGATTTTTTGGTGTCATAAAAAGGTTGCATGCGCACCAAAAATGACGATGCACGTGGGCCTGAGAAACAGAGTTTCTTTTTTTCTGACCTAATATTGTCTGATGAGTCATAAAAGCTAAGTGAGACTGATTTTTCAAAATGAAAAAATTGAAAATATTAAATTTTATTTCAACAAAAACAAAAAAGTATGATTTAACAAAAACAAAAGCACAAGGTTTGCCCTTCTTGAGCCAGAATAAAAACAAGTTCCCATTTACTCAACCAATATTTGCAACATATACACGGTTACAGTATAAGCAGTAGTAAATTAATTATGGGCACAACAGACACAGTACTCACCTATGCCAGATTTACAGAAACTAGACTGTTTGAAGTGCATATCACTGTATATCAGAGGTAAAATTAGGTAAAGCTTATTTAAATTTGGTTTAAAATCAAAGGTTTCTGGGAAAAAACTTGATAATGGTTTGACCCACATTCATGGAACTTCATAGGTAGGTTGGCCTAGGTGAGTGGAAGACCCCTATATATCTTGGACTCGCTGGGTCAAAGGTCAGGGTCACAGTGACCTTGAACATAATAAATCGTAAACAATTGGTTTCCAGATGATAATTTGACAATGGTTCCACCCACGTTCATGAAACTTCATAGGTAGGATGGCATTGGTGCAAGAAGGAGCCCAACTTATTTTGGAATCACTAGGTCAAAGGTCAAGGTCATAGTACCCCTTCACATAGTAAATTGTAAACAATTGGTTTCCGGACGATAAGTTGATAATGATTAAACCCACTTTGTGCTGTCACAACTCGACATTGGATCAGTGATCCTATCGGCATTTTTTTCTTCTTTGAGATTAAGATTTTGAGGACTTGGAATGATTTTATGCAGAGAAAATAAATTGTAACCCTGTTGGTATTTGGAGTAGGAATGAGTGGAAGGGGACCACTGGGTGATTTTTTTTCTCTTTACTTCAAAAATTCTATAGCATGTAACAAGGAATCAAGCTTGGCACTGTTTGTGTGTTGAACTGAAGTTTTCTGATTTGAAAAACTGATCCATTACACGTGAAACTTTGTATAATTCGTCAGCCCTTCCATGCCTGAAATGTTTACAGTCCTGATTCCTGACAAACTTTTTCACCAATTCACTGTAGCTCTCAACCAGATCTGAAGGACCCCCTCTTCAACAGCAAGATCTTCAACATTCAGACTTCATTCTCCGAATCAGTAGTATCATTATTCACTACCTCCTTCAATATCAACCCCCCCCCCCCTCTCTTCACTGTCATCACAAGTCTCCTCTGCAGAGGGGCCTGGTTATGGCAGAGAAATGGGTGTTAATGTTGGTTGAGGTAGAGGTGATAATACCAGTGATTCTGAAAATGAAGATGAGATTGATATTGATTTGACTTGATATTACCTTGGGATATTTCACGGTTTCTGGTTTGTAGGGTAGTTTATTCCCGGTCCTTGCAAAAACCAGGAAGTATATTAAACCCTAGTTTTAATGACAATCCACTCCATTTTTCCTGTAAAATTTGAAATATTAGAATCATCAAAATTTGGTATGTTAAGGATGCAGACAGAGAAATTGTTTTTCCCACAACATACAGAACTTTTTGTACCCAAATGTTCTTGTCTTTTGAGGTTGATTGTGGATTAAAAATAAAAATTTATATGTACATCCCTGAAAAGTTTTATATAAAATGGGTGTGGAGGGGGGGGGGGGTGTTGGGGGGATTGCATGAACATGTGGGTGGGGGAGGGGGGGTAGGTGGTCAACAAAAACAGTTAATGCATTTTTTTTTCATTTTTCACTGTTATGGCATTTTTTGTGTCCCAAACTGTAACAAAATGTCACCAATTGATCATAAAAGCCCATTTGGAAGCATTATTAACAAAACTTAACCCCCTTGATATTAAAATATTGGAGAATTTTATCCAAAACTGACTTATGGATGGGGGTGGGTGCCCAATATTGAGCAGAAAAAAATTACCCGACAATTTTCTCCTGAAGTCAACAAAAATATCCATTCACAACATAATTCATTCATATCAAGTTTTTCTTTAGTAGAAAATTCTTTACAAAAAAGCATATATAAGGCCATACAAAGTTGATTGTCTGTTTCTCAGGCCATTTTTTCAAAAAAAAGCATGCAGGCATTTTTTTTTTCTTTTTATTTTCTCCCCAAGAGGTTGTTTGTGGTAATTTGACCCCCACCCAAACGCCTGGTGGACCACGCAAAATTTTGCAAATATATTGGTTAATCACCATAGGGGTGTTGGGTCGTAAATGAAGTGTGGTTTGAATGTTTGTTTTTTCAGTGAAACATGAAAATTATAACACAGGACGAAAGTCACGAAACGCCTCGGGGGTGAAACGTCTCGGGTTGAAACGTCTCTGGGACAAATCAAATGTTGAAGTGCCAACTTTCAGAGATTTATTTCACCAAAAAAAAAAAATCCTTTCACAACCTGCCAAATAAAATCGTGAATCGCAATTTTTTCTCATTATATTCAAAATTATCACAACCCATTTGAACGGGCAGTTCATCCACAAATCATATTTTTTTGAAATCTGAAAATGAAATACAAAACGAATGTTTGCGTGTTTTTATTAACCAATTCGACAGCACATACCTGCCTATATGCGATTTATTTTCAACTATGACTGTTACTTTTGTATCAAGCAACGGTTACTATTAGTTATCCAATTATCCTGCATCTCAAATGCATTTATTTAAATTAACTGGGAAGCTCGTAACGGTTTCAAATAAAGTACACAAATTCCCAATGACGGCCATTTACAATACAAATGTTACTAAAAATAAATGCCAGGAGACTGTGTTCCATTCAACATAGCACCTGACTTTGCAGACTTTCTGAGGGTTGGTGTGAATCAAACGTGGTGCAAATCGACCATTCCCCTTTGTGACTGTTTGTTGTCAGACTGAAAGACACCTTCCTTCTTGCTGTCATTATGACTTACCTTTTACAGAATAAAAACTTTCTGTCGTGAATATTGCTAAAACCCACCCACTTTATTAAGGTATGATGTAGAAAAAGCTTGAAGTGTATTAATTTAAAATTTGCGAACGCATCGATATCGATTTACCGAAATGAGCACAATATCTCAAATTTTTTTTTAAGATTTTTTGGTGTCATAAAAAGGTTGCATGCGCACCAAAAATGACGATGCACGTGGGCCTGAGAAACAGAGTTTCTTTTTTTCTGGCCTAATATTGTCTGATGAGTCATAAAAGCTAAGTGAGACTGATTTTTCAAAATGAAAAAATTGAAAATATTAATTTTTATTTCAACAAAAACAAAAAAGTATGATTTAACAAAAACAAAAGCACAAGGTTTGCCCTTCTTGAGCCAGAATAAAAACAAGTTCTCATTTACTCAACCAATATTTGCAACATATACACGGTTACAGTATAAGCAGTATAAGCAGTAGTAAATTAATTATGGGCACAACAGACACAGTACTCACCTATGCCAGATTTACAGAAACTAGACTGTTTGAAGTGCATATCACTGTATATCAGAGGTAAAATTAGGTAAAGCTTATTTAAATTTGGTTTAAAATCAAAGGTTTCTGGGAAAAAAAATAATTGACTTTGATTTGCAAGGTAAACACCAAGAAACTAGATCTGCAAGAATATTAAGCTAGACATTTAGTTTGTCTCAATTGTCTGATCTGGTTTTATTGGGGTTTTACATAACTTTGAACAACTATGGCTATATGATGCCTATTTCACAACGTTGTTAGTTCCCAAAATGAAGGTAAAATTATTCAAACAGATCCACTGGATGGCCTAAGGAATTCACCAACTGGAGGAACTGACATGCTCATTCACACAGAGACACCTCAGTATAAGGATGAAACAAATTTTTATACAACAACCAATGGCCCAGACTAGCTGGTGCTAACTTAAATTTAATCCAGGGCCAAACACAAATTTTGCCCCCCCCCCCCCCCCCAATCCCCAAAATTTGCATGTAAAACCGAAAAAATCAAATCCTAAATGGTCCTCCATACTTTTGAGATCTGCGCATGTGCAGTATCCAGGAAGGTACCGAAATTGGCACCAACCATCATTCTTTCTTTCTTTGGCCTCAAAGTCACCAACATTCAACTGACATCTGTGCTTTTAATTCTCCTTTTTTGAGGAGGCCAGGCACAAATCAATTGTAAAATTGGTGGATACAAGGGCTTAAATGGTTGATGGAAGTGAACAACGGTGTTTAGAAATGTTCAGGGCTGTAACTTTATAACTTTTATAAAAATTATTTCATGTTTCCCAATTTTGGGACATGTGCCTGACGTCATCATTCTTGCTAATGATTTATCCACTGTTTGTTAAGTGTTCCTTCCCTATCCCCCCTTGAAGCCCTCCTGTTAAACTCCCAAGCTTTTTGGCTTATTTTTATTGAAATTTTCTATTAAATTTCTTGGGAGTTTAATGCAGTCCTTCGCTCACAAGCACCCGTAATTTAAAAAAGACGAGCGCAAAAAATCGTGCCCGTCATCAAACAGTGCAAAGCGAGGAAGTCTTCCTCAGATTTACATGCATATTGCCTTGCCTGTAGTCGATGTTCTCCTATGGATTCTTGGTCTACATGTGCTGATTGGGATGGCAAACGTTGGAAGCAGGTACATTGTTAGCGGTGAGAGGCCTATGCTGGTACTCTCACCGCAAGATCATTCAAGTTTTTCAGTTTCTTTTTCAGAGGAACAAGAGCATGATGATGGTAATGTGACACCCACCAAAAGTGTGCTACCGTTGTCGCTCTCTGATGAGCAAACAGAACTAGCTGCTAAGGTGCTCATGAATATTAGGCAAGAGATAAGGCCACTGGGCTGTGGTTTTAATCCTTTGCCGGCAGCTAGCTCGACTGGTGAAGCGGTTACTCAGTCCATGGGAGCCGTAACACTGGGTATGTCCGTATGTTGTGGTCGAAGGAAGTGTAGTGGGTAGAGCGAGCACCTTAAAAACAAAAGCTCACCCAGCGATGACGGAACTAGGGAGGAAGCCAGCAAGTTTCTGGTCAGGAGGCTCGGTGATGTCTGAAAAGGCTGCGAGCAGGAGAGGTCCCTCACTAACCCAGCAACATCTGGGGCCAGATGTTGTTATGAGAAACTTGCATGGGCAGGAGCATACGTCCACACCTGCCGCTCGGGACGCTCTGTCTAGATTGCAGCCGGCCTCGGCTACAGTCACGGCTTCTTCCACTACGATGACTACGATTCATATGACCGGATCCTAGCTACCTGACTTCGGATATCCAGCCAGCTGCACGAAAAAAGGGGCCACTCTTCGCCCATGAAGTCGGACCATCCGATATCTAAGGAACTGAGGCCTGGATCATCGGGATGTTCGGAGAAGAGATCCATCTCCGGAACGCCGTCCCAGGAGCAGCAAGCTTCTAAGAAACAGAAAACCGCTGCTCCTTAGGCCTCGGCGATGGACTTGCTGTCGCAGATTGCGCAGCTGATCGCAGTATCCCAGCAAGTGCAGGAGTAGCCTCCCTCAGACTCAAAAAGTGAGCTGTCGGACGGTGCTGGGTCGGTCCAGTCGTCGGTTCACGCTGATGTAATGGACAGAGATTCTCAACTGATTCACTCGGATGGTGAAAGGGATAAGGAAGAGAATTACCCTTCCTTTTTGGAACAACATATGGTTGCGATGGATTTTATCCATTAATACTATCTTGAGTTTGTTCCACCGAATCAACAAGCTGTGACAACAAGGGAGAAACCACTGGTGTCTCTAGACGCAGACTTTATACAGAGGAAGGAAGAAGTTCTTTCTATCCCGGTTCAGTCTAGGCAGGTGTCGCAGGCCTTTGGCCATGTAGAAGAGATCCATCTCTGGAACGCCGTCCCAGGAGCAGCAAGCTTCTAAGAAACAGAAAACCGCTGCTCCTCAGGCCTCGGTGATGGACTTGCTGTCGCAGATTGCGCAGCTGATCGCAGTATCCCAGCAAGTGCAGGAGTAGCCTCCCTCAGACTCAGAAAGTGAGCTGTCGGACGGTGCTGGGTCGGTCCAGTCGTCGGTTCATGCAGATGTAATGGACAGAGATTCTCAACTGATTCACTCGGATGGTGAAAGGGATAAGGAAGAGAATTACCCTTCCTTTTTGGAACAACATATGATTGCGATGGATTTTATCCATCAATACTATCTTGAGTTTGTTCCACCGAATCAGCAAGCTGTGACAACAAGGGAGAAACCGCTGGAGTCTCTAGATGCAGATTTTATACAGAGGAAGGAAGAAGTTCTTTCTATTCCGGTTCAGTCTAGGCAGGTGTCGCAGGCCTTTGGCCATGTAGACAACACCATATTTAACCTCTCGAGTGTGAGGAAAAAAGGCGGTTTCTTGTCAACATCTTCCATTAATATACCGTTTCTTGGACCACATTCATTTAAAACGGTTGGAGAAGATGTGCAGAGAGCTCCACTGCTTTTGGATGAGCAGGTCGGGGATTTAAACATATCCTTAATTGCTTCATTCAACATTTGCTCAGATGTAATGGAAACTGCAATTTCATCGAATAGAGCGAATTTGGACGCAATGTCCTATGCAGATCATCTTACCAAAGTTATGGTTCAACGTCTCAACGGGAAGGAATTTGAGGACGTGTGTACCTCGCTTAGAGTTCTTTCCAGGGCAATCGTGTGTGCCACGTATAACTCCTCCCTGACAGTTGCTAATCTGGAGTTAATTAGACATGATGCTGCCCTTGCATTGTCATCACTTATAGATGACAAGGTGAAAAGCTCTCTCCAGGTCGCTCCTGTCTCCGGAGATACTATCTTTGACGACAAGCTTTCGTTAGTATACGAACAAGCTTCTAAGAAAGCGTCCAGTGCTCTGCTCTTGAAGTTGGCATCTCAATAACCCGCTTCAGGGGTAAGCGAGGACATTCCAAATCAAAATCATCAAAAGGGAACTCCTTGCGAGGGTACAAGAAACCCTCGTATAGTTACTCAGAAGTCGTCAATACAGCGACTCAGGAAAGGGGCATAAGTCTGATCAGGATTATCGGTCAGATGCCCCTAAGCCGGCGGGGCGATGATCTTCGCGGGGAGGACGTGGTTTCTCCTCCTGTAAGCCTCGCAAGTCCTACAGGTGATGGTCAAGACCTCTATTGCTTGCCAGTTGGCCGAAGGTTATCAAACTTCGCGAGAAACTGGATAGCTGTCACAGAAGATCAGTGGGTGAGAAGTGTAGTCTCGGACGGCTTATGGCTATCATTCCGAGCGAAACCTCAACTAACGAGATGTCCGCGTTGGACAAATCTTCTGGCGGATCCTTTCAAAAGAGATTCTTTCCTAGCGGATCCTTTCAAAAGAGAGTCTCTCCTAACGAAGGTACAGGTTCTCTTATTAAAGGAAACAATAGAGGTCATCAAGAATAAAAATTCTCATGGTTTTTACAGTCACCTGTTCTTCGTACCGACGCCTCGTTCCGACCGGTAATAGACTTGAGCTGGATAAACAAGCTTATCGTGGCTCCAAAGTTCAATATGGAAACCCTACGATCGGTAAGAGCGAGAATTCGAGTGAATGACTATGCGGCAAGCATAGATCTAAAGGGCGCTTACTTTCATGTCTTGGTACATCCGGCATTCAGAAAGTACCTGCTTTGCTGCACAAGGGAAGGTTTGTCAGTTCAGAGCAATGTGCTTTGGTCTGAACCTGGGCATTCAATCGAATAATGAACTCGGTAATGTGATACTAATGCTCATTCATCTGCGGTAACATCGGCTTACTTGGACGACATTCTGCAGAGATACTGCAAAGGAATTATACTTCAGAACGATGTTCAGAGTCTGCTTCTATTGCTCCGATGTCTCGGTTTCATCGCAAACGAGAAAAAGTCGGATCTAGCTCCGTCCAAGTCGTTCACTCACTTGGGAATGAGCTTCGAGACTCCCAACAATCTGGTTCGTTATAAATTACCATTACCATTACCCTCACTACAGAAGTGTGGTTTTTGGATAAGAATCAGATTCCAGACAAGCGGCCGGAGCCGATTGTCATTAAGGCTTTACCGTCCTCCAATAACTGTAGACCTTTGCTGTGTCCAGTCAGAGCTATGCGCATTTATAAACGTCGAGCAGATTTTGTTAGAAAAGGTAGAAAATGTTTCTTTCTTTCATTGATTCCTAACAGAAAGGATATTTCTATTCATGCTGTTGCTAGGTGGATGCAGTAATCAATATGCATTGCCTATGAAAATCTATCTTTGGATCAACGTTCTGTTAATAAGATATCAGCGCACGAGATCAGAGCACTGTCCCCTTCTTGGGCTTATTCCAACAGTATAGCCATTAATGATCCCATGAAGGTTGCGTACTGGACACAGCCCTCTTCATTTACCAAGTTTTACCTGAGAAATTTAGAGTCCATCTCCGGTGACCTTAGATCTTTGGGTCCTCTTTCTGTTGCTCAGAATGTCATCCATTAATGGTTACATCTGTAAGGTCTTTAGGCAATCCGTTCCTAGACTGACGCTGTTCCGCCGCCCTCTTCGTTCTGAGGAAATTTACCTCAGAACAAGGGGTGGGGGGGGGGGGGGGGGGGGGGTTTCCTTATGATCATCTGGCTTTATAGTGAAAAGCAAGGGAAGACCTCCTCCGGTGTCAGTAGTCCTGAGTCGGTGCTGGGATGGTTTTAATGTGTAGCTCGATGTGAAGCAATAACTATGTCTCATTTATTGTATCGCCGCCCCACGAAGTGGGGAGTGACATATAGGGATTACTTTTGTCGTCTTGCGTCGTCCGCGTCGTCGTCTGCGTCACACTTTCTCTTATCCGCCACTCCTCTTTAACCTATGAATGGATTTTGATGAAACTTTCAATGATTCTTCATCACATAATGGCATTGTGCACCTCCTATTTTATTTTTCGATGCGCTTTATTTTTTCCAGAGTTATGCCCCGTCGCCTTGCGTCGTCCACGTCGTCGTCCGCGTCACACTTTCTCTTTTATTGTGTCGCTGCCCCACGAAGTGGGGAGCGACATATAGGGATTACTTTTTTCTTTTTGCGTCGTCCGCGTCACACTTTCTCTTATCCGCCACTCCTCTTTAACCTATGAATGGATTTTGATGAAACTTTCAGTGATTCTTTATCACATAATGGCATTGTGCACCTCCTATTTTATTTTTTGATCCGCTGTATTTTTTCCAGAGTTATGCCCCGTCGTCTTGCATCGTCTGCGTTGTCGTCCGCATCACACTTTCTCTTTTATTGTGTCGCTGCCCCACGAAGTGGGGAGCGACATATAGGGATTACTTTTTTCATCTTGCATTGTCTGCGTCGTCGTCCGCGTCACACTTTCTCTTATCCGCCACTCCTCTTTAACCTATGAATGGAGTTTGATGAAACTTTCAGTGATTCTTTATCACATAATGGCATTGTGCACCTCCTATTTTATTTTTTGATCCACTGTATTTTTTCCAGAGTTATGCCCTGTCGTCTTGCGTCGTCCGCGTTGTCCGCATCACACTTTCTCTTATCCGCTACTCCTCTTTAACCTATGAATGGATTTTGATGAAACTTTCAGTGATTCTTTATCACATAATGGCATTGTGCACCTCCTATTTTATTTTTTGATCCGCTGTATTTTTTCCAGAGTTATGCCCCTTTTCCACTTAGAATTCTATCTGAAACGCCAGGTGACACACGTCTTCCATGGAATACTCACATCTAAGTTATGGTTTTCAGCTCAACTTTGACGTAAGTCAAATTTGAGCTTATGCCATGGCCAGTCATCCATCTGTCCGTCAACAGTTCAATACGGCTCGGGCTTGAAGCCGTATTTATGAACCGATCTTTACAAAACTTCTTGGGTACCTTTGTTATCACCGTGTGACGAGAACGAGTGTTTTGGGGTCTGGTCCGAAATTCTACTTGGCCGCTGGCAGCCATTTTGTACAAAATTAGATGCAATCAGATTTTTGCGCAGAACTTCCATATGAAAGCTCTGATTTGAAAATTTTTTTGTATGAATGTTTAGTACCATGGGATACATCACATATAATACAGGTTTTTTCTCATGCGTAAATTAAGCAAATTTTTCTCGTGCAGAAATTATGCAAATTAGATGAATTTTGATTTATTTAGTGCTACTTATACACAGTAAGTGCACATGTCAATACGGCTCGGGCTAGAGGCTGTATTTATGAACCGATCTTCACAAAACTTCTTGGGTACCTTTGTTATCACCTTGGGACGAGAACGAGTGTTTCTGGGTGCGGTCCAAAATTCAAGATGACTGCCACTGGCCATTTTGTACTGAAATTAGGTCCAATCATTTTTTTGTCAACTTCTATTCGGCTCGTATTTATGAACTGATCTTCATGAAACTTCTTGGGTACCTTTGTTATCAGCTTGGGACAGGAACAAGTGTTTTTGGGTGCCTTTGTTATCACTGTGCTATGAGAACAAATATTTTTGGGTTCAGTCAGACCCACTCTGAGACTCAAAGATTTCTTTTCTAGTTTAGCATCTGACTGTCACCCACCTTTACAATACTTTACCTATACATTTGTTACAGGCTACGGTCAGTACAGACCATTACAATACTTTATATGTACCTTTGTTATCAGGTCATTACCTAGATATTTGTCATTGCTGTGTCACATCACATGCAGCACACACGACCGCACCTTGGCTACGTGACCTCGAGTATCCGATCAGTTTCGTCATTCAGTGATTCCACGACGAACAGGTCACGCCATCCGCTAGCCAAGGGACTCGAGGCCTGTACACTCCGGTCGCTCGCATAATAGAAGTATGCACGGGGTAACGTACACAGAGCTTCCAGCAGCAAAGCAACGTAAGACCGCTTCTCCACAGGCCTCGGTGACTGACGTGCTATCCAAAATAGCACAACTTATCGCAGCATCCCAGCAAATGACAGAATCTCTGTCGGATCAGGAATAATCCGACGACACTGGGTCGGTTCGCTCCGCTGAAGCATCAGATACGGACGACCGAGCACTTCATAGGGTCCGACAGGATGGCGAAAGGGATTCGGACGATTTCGAGCTTTCCCTTTCGGAACAACAGAAGCTGCCATACATTTCTTCCGGCATTATCTTCCAGAGGTTGTTCCGTCGGACTAGAATGCTGCGATGCGGGATAAGAGACTAATAGCGTCATTGGACACAGAGTTTTTGATCAGTTCAGGGACATCATCCCTGAGTTGTCGACACAGTCCAATAATGTCACTAGAACATTCAAATTATTGAACGACGCTATATATAAGCTTGCTACCAAAACAGGCTAGTCTAGTTTCTTGTCCGCAAATGCTCTAAATCTGCCTTTCATCAATTCAAGGAATAAATTTGTAACGGCAGGACAGGGCATACCGAGAGTTCCTCTGCGTCTAGACGACGAGGCTGAAGACTTGTTATTGTCTATATCGCCGTCTATGTCAATTCCAACCACGACGTTGGAAACGACAATAATGTCTAACAGACTTAACTTAGATGCCTTATCATACGCAGACCACCTTACTAAGGCGTTATCATTACGTCTTCAACGGAAAGAATTCCAGGATATGATCCTCAATGAGATTTCTTTCAAGGGCAGTAGCTTTTCCACATATAACTCCGCCCTTCAGTGGCAAACCTGGAGTTGGTTAGACGTGTCGCAGCCCTAGCTACATCCACGCGCGTGGATAGTAAGGTGAAGAACTCTCTCAGAGTCGCTTCAGTCTCGGAGAAGCTTCTCTTCGACGGCAACCTTTCGGCAATCTATGAATTGCTCGATATAGACGTTCTCTTGTCAATCAAGTGTAACAAGAGATTCAGACTTGGGCAAACATTCAGTGGTTGACTCAGGGAGTTCCACTGCAGTTGCCGGATCCGAGTTTTACGATTATGATGGATGCCAGTCAAACAGGTTGGGGTACAAAATTGATTCCAACGGATTCGAAGTGCCAGGGTCTTTGGGTTCCGCAGTTTCTAGGCAAGCACATAAACATCCAAGAAATGATGTCAATTTGGCTTGCACTACGTCACTGGATGAACATTATTCAGAAAGCGCATGTCCAATCCTGTCCGACAATACGACAGTAGTTGCGTATATCCGGAACCAGGGAGGCACTCATTCCGTTCCGTTATTCAATTTAACGGAAAGAATCCTTCTGTTTGTTCTAGAACACCAAGTTCTGCTTTCGGTCCGTCATATTCCGGGTCGTCTGAATGTATTAGTAGACTCCCTTTCACGGAAGGGTCGCTTGTTGCCGTCAGAATGGACTCTCAACAAACAGGTATTCAATCAGATTTGCTACCAATGGGAGCGGCCAATGATAGACTTATTTGTGACACAACTCAACAATCAATTGCAGACGTATGTGTCACCATGTCTGGATCCCCGAGCATATGCAGTAGAAGCTCTATCGATCTCGTGGGACGGAAGGATAGGATATGCGTATCCTCCAGCGCCGTTGATTCAGCAAATATTGCTCAAGATAAACAATCTCAATACAATTCTGTTGGTAGCATCTCTGTCTCCACAGAGACTGGATAAATCTACTCAGGTGTCTGCTGTGGGACTTACCGCGAAAACTTCCTCCACGAGAGGATCTTCTTTCGTTGGGGAAATCGTGTCAACTTCATCACAACCCGCAAGGTCTCAACCTTCACGTATTCCGTTGTGCGGTCCTTCTTGCACGGCAAGCATTGTACAGGACGAGCAGTGGACGCGATTTCTAACTGTAGGAGGACCTCCTCTTCGCTATACTATGCGGTTAAGTGGAAGGTCTTTCGTCATGGGTGTAGGGATCATTTTGTTGATATTTTTGATCCCTCCATACCAGACATTGCAAACTTTCTAGTATACTTGTTTGACGAGATCAACTGCAGCCTGTTACTATTAAAGGTTATAGGTCTATGTTATCTGATACCTATGCACTCCATGATAGTTTACAATTGAATCTAATGTCTCTTTATCTAAATTAGTTAGAAACTATTCGATAAATAGACCTAGAACCCTTAGATTAATTCCTAAATGAATTTAGCTTGGGTTCTTCTTAACTAAAAGAAAACCATTTGAGCCTCTTGAGTCAGTAGATTTCAAATTCTGGTCTTATAAGAGAGCATTTCTCTTAGCTTTCTCTTCTGTTTGAAGAGTCAGTGAGCTTCATGCACTATCGGTGGACGATTCTCACTACCGTAGTGACAGGATCACTATTACCTTTACTACTAATGTTGGATTTTTGGCTAAGAATCAGGCTCCTAATAATTTCCGGAACCTATTGTTATTAAGGCCCTTCTGTCTTCAGACGGGCACAGGCCTTTACTCTGTCCGGTTAGAGCTTTATGTATTTATAAACAAAATCTCAGTTTATCAGAAAGGGACGTAATGCTTCTTTCTGTCTCTTATGCCTAATAGAAAGGACATTACGGTCCATTCTATGGCTAGATGGATTCAATTAACTATCCGTACTGCGTATGATAATCTGTCTTCAACTCAGCAGTCTGTGCGTAAGATTTCGGCTCTTTAAGTAACAGCTCTTTCTACATCTTAGGCTTATGCAAATAGTGTTGCTATAACAGATTTAATGAAGGCTGCATATTGGTCTCAGCCATCCACATTCATGAATTTTTATCTCAGAAATATTGAGTCCATTTCTGGAGTCCTGCTTTGTTTAGGTCCATTATCTGCTGCTCAGAATGTTGTTCACTAAACAGTTGCAACTATAGTTATGCAGGCTTTCTGTTCAGGCAGTGACTCTGTCCTGCTGCCCTCTTTGCTCTGGGCTATTTGACCCAGGGCAATGGGAAGGGGGAGGTGGGGGGAGGGGGTGTGGGAGTGTGTTCCCTTGGGTCACCTGTTTTATAGTGAAAACAAGGGGATACCTCCTCCGGAGTCAGTAATTCCGAGTTGTTACCGGGATGGTTTTAAAGTGAAAATTAATGTTTAAAAAATTCATTCATGTCATATTTTTAAAGAATAGCATTTGTATATGCCACGTGTCAAACGGGAGTTAATATACAATCCTCGGACACTTTTAAAAGAGTATAAAGAGTCTCAATTCTCTGGACTAACTTTATTTATTGGCTTACTTTAAAAATAATTAGTATAAGGATTATACTGGATGTTAATAGAGAACATGAGTGTTATGATGCTCAATTATGGAGGGTGTTGTGTCTTTCTAATTTATCATAAATAAGAAAGATACATGTAAAGCCTAATACTCCTTTTCTCCTCGAGGGGATGACTCTATTTTATATAGTTGAGCTTATTGGATTTTCCTCTATGTCCTAGGCCCTCCAGCCTTTTACTATTCAGCTATGTCTGGGTCATTGGTACAGTATAAAAATGTTAAAAAATTTATAGTAATTTATATATTTTTTATACTTACCAATGACCCAGACGGGGATGGCCCTCCCAGGAGTTGGGAACTCTACCTCCCCGCTGAGTACATAGCGCTGACCAGGCACTGGTTGTAAGAATGATAAATGGTGCCAATTCTGGGACCTCCTTGACACAGTAGAGGCGAAGTATGGAGGGCCATTCAGGACATGATTTCTTTGGTTTTAGATGCAAATTTTGGGGATTGGGGGGCAAAATTTGTGTTTGGCCCTAGATTTTTAAGAGTTAGCACCAGCAACTATGTCTGGGTCATTGGTAAGTATAAAAAATATATAAATTACTATAAATTTTTTAACTTTTTGTCCAGAACTTCCATATGAAAGCTCTGATTTGAATAATTTTTTGTATGAATGTTTAGTACCATGAGATACATCACATATCACACAGGTTTTTTTCTCGTGCTTAAATTATGCAAATTAGACTGACTTTGATTTATTTAGTGTTACTTTCAGCACTGATTTGAATAATTTTTTGTATGAATGTTTAGTACCATAGGATACATCACATATAATACGGGTTTTTTTCTTGTGCAAAAATTAAGCAAATTAGATGAACTTTGATTTTTTCAGTGCTACTTACACACAGTAAGTACACATGTCAATACGGCTCGGGCTAGAGGCTGTATTTATCAACCGATCTTCACGAAACTTCTTGGGTACCTCTGTTATCACCTTGGGATGAGAACGAGTGTTTCTGATTGCGGTCCAAAATTCAAGATGGCTGCCAGTGGCCATTTTGTACCGAAATTAGGTCTAATCAGTTTTATGTACACAACTTCTATATGGCTCAGGCTAGAGGCTGTATTTATGAACCAATCTTTATGAAATTTCTTGGGTACCTTTGTTATCACCGTGGGATGAGAACGAGTGTTTTTGGGTGTGGTCCAAAATTGAAGATGGCCACCAGCAGCCATTTTGTACTAAAATGAGTGCAATCAGTCTTTTGTACAGAACTTCTGTATGAAAGTTCTGATTTGAATAAATTTTTGTATGAATGTTTAGTAACATGGAATACCTCACATATAGTACAGGTTTTTTTCTCGTGCAGAAATTATGCAAATTAGATGAATTTTGATTTATTTAGTGCTACTTATACACTGTAAGTGCACATGTCAATATGGCTCGGATTAGAGGCTGTATTTATCAACCAATCTTCACGAAACTTCTTGGGTACCTATGTTATCACCTTGGGACGAGAATGAGTGTTTCTGAGTGCGGTCCAAAATTCAAGATGGCTGCCAGTGGCCATTTTGTACCAAAATTAAGTCCAATCAGTTTTTTGTCACAACTTCTATACAGCTCGTATTTATGAACTGATCTTCACGGATCTTCTTGGGTACCTTTGTTTTCACCTTGGGACAGGAATGAGTGTGTTTTGGGGTGCCTTTGTTATCACTGTGCTATGAGAACAAATATTTTGGGGTTCAGTCAGACTCACTCTGGGACTCCAAGGTTTCTTTTCTAGTTTAGCATATGACTGTCACCCACCTTTACAATACTTTATCTATACATTTGTTACAGACTACGCCCAGTATTTATTATTTATGTACAGACCGTTACAATACTTTATATGTACCTTTGTTATCAGGTCATTACCAAGAAGTTTGTCATTGCTGTGTCACATACTATACATGTACATGTCTTGACAAGTTGAGCTACAGTGTCATTGACACTTTCATTTCAGTTTTGCATGCAAATTTTGGGGATTGGGGGGCAAAATTTGTGTTTGACCCTGGATTAAATTTGAGTTAGCACCAGCTAGACTGGGCCATTGGTAAGTATAAAAAATATACAAATTACTTAAAATTTATCATATTCCTTAGAATTTGCTACATCAATATAGTATTAAAATGTCTGTATGAACAGCCAGGCCATCACTGCTGTGCATTAACAACCTGGCTACCAAATGTGAACCTATTACACCCGGGCCCACACAGGGTTCAAGTTATGCAGTAATGTGTCTTTGTGAACTGATGTGAATCTGCTAAGTATTGAAAAATGCATCTGATAAGAGTAAATGGAAACCTGTTTGGACATATAAAAATATGCATTGAATCACTGTGCATTATGCGTATCAAGTTAGTGTTTAAGTGTCAAAGTTTTGTATATGAAATGTATGAGAAGGGGGTGGGCCCCCCAAAATTCACAGAAAAAATATACAGGAAAAGGTGGGTGGGTCAAAAAATCTGCAAAATAAAAATAAATACAAAATTTGTTTTTTGTTTTTTTTCAATCACCACCTCCAGTCATTGAATGATTTAAAATTTAAATCAAAAGTGTCATTTGAAATATTTTAAATCTACTGAATGTTACATGGGAAAGAAAATCAGTTCCTCATGCACATCTCCGAAAGCCAAAATACAATGTATAGCCAATGGCCTCCTAGAAATTTTAGCATATATTGCACAATAATCTTTTTACTGATGTACCCCTCCCATCACTATCATTATTAGAAAGAATTATGGAAGCAGGTTATTTGCTTCCATAATGATTTCTAACAACCACAGTTTTATAGCATTTGCAATTTTGTGTAAAAAAAATGTGAAAAACAGTTGATGGAACAGTCTTTTTTATTTCTGAAGTACTTATCCTACTTTCAGATATCATTGTTATATATTCATATACTTGCAAAAAAAAGAAAGTTTTTTTCTGTGGAAAATATTTCAAATGTGTTATGGACGATTATTTCATTGTTTGGATTTTGATGTTATTTCTTCATTACTGATCGAATTTTGAGTTTTGTTGTCTGAACACATACGGCATTTGCATGGATAAAATTCAAACGTGGGTACCCTACGCCATTTTCTGATCAAAATAAATAGGGGGTGTGCCCACCCCGGGCTTCAGTCCCTGCTGTAACTCTCCTTATCATTGACCCCATCAAGTTGTTTATGGTCCTTTTTGGGATGTTATTCCACTCCCAAAGAAGGGCCTGTGTGAGCTGAGCAGTGTTCCTTGATGCTCTTCCTCACCCTCCTGTCCAGCTCATCCCACAAATGCTCGATTGGGAACAAATTTGGACTGTAGGGTGGCCAATCGAGAACTGGGACAATGTTTCGGTTGTGGAAATCATTACAAAACCTAGAAACATGTAGCCTCAAATTATGCTGCTGCAACATAAGGTTATGTGCTTGGGTAAGTGGAAGAACACGGGGCATGTGGACCTGATCACGCCATGAGAAATCCCCCCACCCCAAACCATAACAGACCCTCCCCCAAACCTGTCATTTTCTTTAACTCATGCCTCAGAATATTGCTCACCTTGATGTCGATAGCAACATTGTTGTCCATCTGACCTGTGAAGTGTGAACCGAGACTCGTCAGTGAATAACACACATCACCATTGGGCCAAGTGAAACCGATGTGGAGCATGTGCCCGCAGCCATTGCAATCGATGTTGATGTCACCTGGGTGTAAGTTGTGGACCAATGTAGGGATGTCGTGGCCTTAAATTGAACTCCCACATCCGATTCCTAACTGTTCTTGGACATACTTGGCGACCATTAGTGCCTACAACCTGACTCACCGTGTTTGTCGCCATCTGAAATCAGTTACGGAAGTGTGAGAGACGTATGGCTCTATCTTAACATTGCAATGTAATGCACAGACGTTCACTCCTGGGACCATTCGCTAATCTTCCTGAGGCTCTATGACACCCAAATAAACGAGCTATTGTTGATTCATGAACCTGAAATTGCTGGGCGACGATACGTTGCAATTGGCCCTTCATAATTAGAGCCATAGCCCTACCCCTATCAACTTTGGACATTCGCAGCATTTTTCTTTTCAATCGAGTTGAAATGAAATGTTGTGCAATCCATGTGCATACTGTTCAAAACTTCCATTTGTTATGGTTTTCAAGTCCATAGCACAGAGTTCCCCAGATGCACGCTTTTTCGAGTAACCTTTTGAAAGCATGCAGCATCGCGCATATGGTTGACTGAATTTTAACCAAAGCCTCTTTAGGCAGTACACTGAGGTAGCTATGTGTCAAATTTTAGTACATTTGGTCTGCGGATAAAAAAAATTATATTGCCAAAACTGAACTTGCAGGGGAGGGGGTTTTTCCATCAGTATATATATTATATGATATAATATATATGGTATATATTGTCATATATTCTGTTATTGTTTCTGAATATTTTATTAAATGATGCCTTTTCACTCAATGAACAAAAATATTTGAGCAAGCTAATTTTTTATGCAGTTTCTTCTGGAAAATGGATTTTTTGTGGTTTTTGCCCACACTGGCACATTGATGTGGCGGGGTCCACATGTGAGTTTCTAATGGAATGTACATGGTGCAGATAATTTTTTTTTGTCTTTCCGGAGAATTTTCTAAAGAAATTGGAACAAACTTTGCCATTATGTTCTCTGTAGAATTAAAACAGTCTTATGATGAACATTAATGACAAATTGTTTGGCTTATTACTGGATATAGATGAATTGCATGTTTTATTTCAGGCGGCAACAGCTAAGATAAGTGATGCAAATAAAGTAAAAAGAAAGTTCTCATCATTCTTCAAGAGTTTAGTAATAGAACTTGACAAAGGGTTATATGGACCAGATAATCATTTAGTTGAGGTAAGGCAGTGTTTACATTTTGCCATGTTATATTGTGACAAAGCTTTACAGATTTTTCTCATGTAACGTAATCTGCATAGATTGCCATAAGGTAGCCTTGTTAGACATATAATACTCTAGACCTCAGTTAACCCTCAAAGGATGTATAATTGTTTAACCCTTTACGACCAAATGGCCAGTGCTATTCACAAAAAATTACCAACCCACTTTAATTATTTTTTCATTGTTTGTCTAAAAAACATAGCTTATGACCCCTCATTGTAACAAGTTCCAGTGAGGGGTCATAAGCTATGTTTTTGATGCAAAAAATAAAAAAAATTAGTTATTCAATAATTTTGTTTGCAAGTGTCCTCCGCCTTTTGTGTTAGGTAAAGGGTTAAAATTATTGCTACAAAGAATGTACAGTTGTTTAAAATTCTTGCTTGTGAGTCTGGTGAGGGTCCAGGTGGGACTTAGAAAATTTTGGACCTAGAGACAAAAAGAAGACAAAAAGAAATTTTTTACACTGAAAATTTTGGGTCCGGGTGGGACTTCGAAAATTTTGGACCAAAATCTGGAAATTTTTGTTTTTGTTTTTTATGCATTTCGGTCAGTTTTAAGACAAAAAAAAAAATTTTTTTTTTACCCTGAATATTTGGGGTCCGGGTGGGACTTCGAAAATTTTGGACCAAAATCCCTAATTTTTTTGTTTTTTGTTTTTTATGCGTTTCTGTCAATTTTAAGACAAAAAAACATTTATTTTTTACACCAAAAATTTTTTCCCCCTGAATATTTGGGGTCCGGGTGGGACTTAGAAAATTTTGGACCAAAATCCGAAAAAAAATTTTTTTTGTTTTTTATGCATTTCTGTCAATTTTAAGACAAGATATTTTTTTTTTTTTTTCTCCTGAAAATTTGGGGTCTCGGTGGGACTTAGAAAATTTTGGACGAAAATCCGAAAAAAAATTTGTTTGTTTTTTATGCATTTCTGTCAATTTTAAGACCAAAAGAAAAAAAAAAATTTTTCCCCTGAAAATTTGGGGTCCGGGGGGACTTAGAAAATTTTGGACCAAAATCCGAAAAAAATTTTTTTTTTGTTTTTTCTGCGTTTTGGTCAATTTTAAGACCAAAAAAAAATTTTTTTTTTCCCCTGAAAATTTGGGGTCCAGGTGGGACTTAGAAAATTTTGGACCAAAATCCGAAAAAAAATTTTTTTTTGTTTTTTCTGCGTTTTGGTCAATTTTAAGACCAAAAAATTTTGGACCAAAATCCGGAATTTTTTTTTTTTTTGTTTTTCATTTATTTCTGTCAATTTTAAGACAAACAAAAAAAAAAAATTTTTCCCCCTGAAAATTTGGGGTCCGGGTGGGTCTTAGAAAATTTTGGGTCAAAATCCGTAATTTTTTTTTTTGTGTTTTTTATGCGTTTCTGTCAATTCTAAGACAAAAAGAAATTTTTTTTTTTTACACCGAAAATTTTGGGTCCGGGTGTGACTTCGAAAATTTTGGACCAAAATCCGGAAATTTTTGTTTTTGTTTTTTATGCATTTCGGTCAGTTTTAAGACAAAAAAAAAAAAATTTTTTTTTTACCATGAATATTTGGGGACCGGGTGGGACTTCGAAAATTTTGGACCAAAATCCATAATTTTTTTGTTTTTTGTTTTTTATGCGTTTCTGTCAATTTTAAGACAAAAAAAACATTTATTTTTTACACCAAAAATTTGGGGTCCGGGTGGGACTTAGAAAATTTTGGACCAAAATCCGGAAATTAGTTTTAGCGTTTTTTATGCGTTTTAAGAAGAAGAAAAAAATTTAGGCTGAAAGTATTTTGTTTGGGAAAAAAATCTGTTTTTTATGTGTTTATCTCAATTTTGGGACATTAAAGTGCAGGAACTGAAAATAGAAGGAAAATCCTGTGTATTGTGTGGGTACAATCGCTTCATCTAGTTGGTATATGCTTTTCTTAGGAGGGGCGTATGCAGCTTATTCAAGTCAAGTCCCTGGTTTGATATTTAGACTACCATGTCAGGTGAGCACCCTCAGGCCCCCTGGGGCCTCTTGTTTAGTCTTGCTATTTCTACAGGTCAGTAAATAGCTGGTCGAGTGTGATGTAGATAATTTCACTTGTGGCTCTTACAAGGGTATCCTGTAATCTTGTTTTTGTAAAGTCGCTGCATAAGCCCTTCGCTGGTGGGATGGTTGTTTTAAGTCCTATGGGGGCCAGTGACCATTGCTGGCATTCTTCTAAGAACATGTCTTGCAGCTCAATCTTGAGGGATTTCATTGCGAGATTCCTAGTTTTCTTGTATCTTGGTGAGATTTCTGGTTTTCTTGTTTATGTCATTAATAGTCTCGTATGTTGAGTCATCCACTCTTTGGCATTTCTTACTCCTGGATTCTTGAGAGCTGATGATCATAGTGTTACTAGAGCTAGACCCCAGGGTAATGTCACTGATGGAGCTCACAGCATTGAGGGATGTTATAGTAACAGAAGTAAGCCTCGGAATATATAAACTTTAACCCCCTGCCTACTGAAGTCGAAATATCAAATTTTTGTTCATAATGCAACTAGGAATTTATTCAGCTCAATCTTGTATTTGCTGGTTGAAATTTTGATGTTTTGTCATCAGAGTGGAAGTGGTTAAACAACTGGTATGAACTACCCAAGGATTGCTTAATGCTAACCCACGTGGAAGCAAAAGCTTTAGGTAGTTCATACCAATTGTTTAACTCCTTATATTGCTAGTGGATATTCCTGCCCAGGACAGGGTTTCCTTTGCCACTGAAATAAGTATAATTTGGGCACATTTAATCAAACTTTCTCCCTGTAAATTGAATAGCATTTTTCACCAATGATTTCTCAAGTTCAATTTTTATGAATTTTTTTATCAAATCTTGTTATGGCTGCTGTGTGGCAGCCATGACTAGATATAATTAAAAATATCTTGTAAATACTCAACAGGTTAAGAGTTTAAGTTTAAATAGTGGATATCTTGTTTTACTGGACTCTTGGAGCCCTTTCAAACAAGACATAATGGATTACATGCTTGTTTTATAATTACTGTGGCAAAAAAAGATCTGTAAAGTCAAGGAATTTTTGATGACCTGTATTAATTTTCAACCCACCCCAAACAAGCCTTGGTTGTGGTATCTAGGTTTCCTGTGTCCATCGATCTATATGTCCATATATTCATGTGGCTGTCCCATCTTTCTATCTGTCCATCCCAAACTAGTATCCACCACTGCTTTGACAGATGTTATCAGAGTTTTTGCATATTGGGTTCTTTTTGAAATCATTGAAACTTATGGATATTTTGTCTCGGTCTGGAGTAGATCTTGTAAAGAATGGAGAAAATGTCAGCCAAGCTTTGAGGGTATTGGCAGAGTATGGAAATTAATTATTTGAAAAAACTTCCAACTCTCTCAATACTGATGTCGAAATATCAAAATTTCAGCCTGTAAATTTTTCCATAATGAAACAAGAAATTTAACCCATTCAGCCTTGTTAAACAGAGGTCAGTGAGCTCTGGTAAACAGATTGAATTGATTAAATTCCTAGTTGCATTATGAGAAAAATTTGCTGATAGAAATTTTGATATTTTGTCATGAGCTTGCAGAGGGTCAAATTATTTGAAATAAAAAAAAGCGATATTAAAATTCCTTGCAATTTAAATAGTCTTTGTGTACTTGAACAAGCAGCTTTGCTGAACCACAGGAGTTTTAAGAAATGAAATTTCTAGCAAAAGTTTTTCAGAAAACTAAAATGTTAATAAACAGTGCTTTTCTATTTTTTAACCAGTATTCAGAAAGGACGGACTATATTCAACTCAGTTCTCCAATACATCGGAGCCCGCTTAACTGGATACCTATTAACTGAATAACCCTGTCATTGAAAATATTTTCTCAATCCTAAACCATTTACCATACAGGGATAATCTGAGCCAGCACCAGGGGCCAAAAAAGGGCCCCTTTCCAAATGCCAAATTGGGCCTATTTTCCCAATTCCATCTTGAAAATTCCCAAGTCTCTGCCCTTAACCATTGAAACTTGTTAACACATACATTCCCAAAATTCCAGGCTGGGACAAATCTTTATCATCATTAATAAAAACACTCTTTTGCCAAGCTTTTGGGCAAAACCTTCATTGGGGTTTATTTCAGTTGAAAACTTATTGATTTTCAGCATAGACAAGATTAACAAAATGATGAAGTTGATAATAAATTGTTAATGACATTACTTGAGTTATGTACATATTGAAGATAGATGTACTTCAGATCACAGTACCAGTATTATTGCTCTTGATGTTAAATCCTGTTTTTACCTTAACTTGACAAAGTCAAGATAAGCTATTGCCATCATGCCTGCAGAAGTCTGTTAGTCTGTGAGTCTGTTCATATTTTCCTTTAGCACAGGCTACACCCCATAGTTCTTGTCCGATCGTTACAAAATTTCATATGCAGGTTTAAGGTCATGTCTAGATGAGAACATCCCCTTTTGGTTGCGATCGGTCAACAGTGATGGCTGCCCAAGCCCACAACCCAAAAACATTTAGCACAGTCTACAGGTCATATTTATGAAAGGATTTCACTGTAATTTGGTAGGATGCCTCTGTATAATATCTAGATGAGAATGTCCCCTTTTGGTCATGATCTGTCAACCGTGATGGCTGCCCAAGCCCGAAACCCAAAAACTTTTAGCACAGTTCACAGGTCATATCTAATATGGAGGGATTTCATTGTAACTTGGTAGGATGACTCCGTATGATGTCTAGATGAGAACTTCCCCATTTGGTCACGATCTGTCAACCATGACGTCTACCCGAGATCAAAAGCCTTTAGCACAGTCTACAGGTCGTATTTATGGAGGGATTTCATTGTACCTTGGTAGGATGACTCCAAATAATGTGTTGATGAGAATGTCCCCATTTGGTCACGATCTGTCAACCATGATGTCTACCCGAGCCCAAAAACCTTTAGTACAGTCTATAGGTCGTATTTATGGAGGGATTTCATTGTACCTTGGTAGAATGACTCCATATAATGTCCAGATGAGAACGTCCACTTATGGTCGTGTTTGGTCAACTGTCACGGCTACAGGGGCCCAAAGCCTGAAAACCTTTAGCACAGTCTACAGGTTGTATTTATGAAGGGATTTCATTGTAACTTGGTAGGATGACTCCAGATAATGCCTAGATGAGAACATCCCCATTTGGTTTCGATCATTCAACCATGACAGCTGCCGAAACCCAAAACCTGAAAAAATTTAGCACAGACTACAGGTTGTATTTATGAAGGGATTTCATTGTAACTTGGTAGGATGACTCAGTATAATGTCTAGATGAGGACATCCCCTTTTGGTTGCGATGGGGACGTTCTCATCTAGACATTATACTGAGAACGTCCTCTTTTGGTTGTGATCGGTCAACTGTGATGGCAGCCCAAGCCCAAGGTGCGAAGCCCAAAAACCTTTAGCACAGTCTACAGGTTGTATTTTTAGCTCAACTTTGGTGAAGCCAAATGTGAGCTTTTGTCTTGGCCCGTCGTCCGTCTGTCCATACGTCAACAATTGGATACGGCTCGGGCTAGAGGCCGTATTTATGAACCGATCTTTACGAAACTTCTTTGGTACCTTTGTTATGACCATGGGACGAGAACGAGTGTTTTTGGGTGCGGTCCAAAATTCAAGATGGCTGCCAGCCGCCATTTTGTACTGACGATGCAGAAATCTGTTTTTTGTACAGAACTTCCATATGAAAGCTCTGATGTGAATAATTTTTTGTATGAATGTTTAGTACCATGGGATACATCACATATAATACAGGTTTTTTTCTCGTGCATAAATTGTGCGAATTAGACTAATTTTGATGTTTTTGGGTGTTACTTTCAGCACTGAGAGTGCAAATGCCAAAACAGCTCGGGCTAGAGGCTGTATTTATGAACCGATCTTTACGAAACTTCTTGGGTACCTTTGTTATCACCATGGGATGAGAACGAGTGTTTTTGGGTGTGGTCCGAAATTCAAGATGGGCACCACAGCCATTTTGTACCAAAATTAGTGCAATCAGTCTTTTGTACAGAACTTTTGTATGAAAGTTCTGATTTGAATAAATTTTTGTATGAATGTTTAGTAAAATGGAATACATCACATACAGTACAGGTTTTTTTCTCATGCAGAAATTATGCAAATTAGATGAATTTTGATTTATTTAGTGCTACTTATACATTGTAAGTACACATGTCAATACGGCTCGGGCTAGAGGCTGTATTTATCAACCGATCTTCACGAAACTTCTTGGGTACCTTTGTTATCACCTTGGGACCAGAACGAATGTTTCTGAGTGCGGTCCAAAATTCAAGATGGCTGCCAGTGGCCATTTTGTATCGAAATTAGGTCCAATCAGTTTTTTGTCACAACTTCTATACAGCTCGTATTTATGAACTGATCTTCACGAAACTTCTTGGGTACCTTTGTTTTCACCTTGGGACAGGAATGAGTGTGTTTTGGGGTGCCTTTGTTATCACTCTCTATGAGAACAAATATTTTGGGGTTCAGTCAGACCCACTCTGGGACTCAGATTTCTTTTCTAGTTTAGCATCTGACTGTCACCCACCTTTACAATACTTTACCTATACATTTGTTACAGGCAACGGTCAGTATTTATGTACAGACCGTTACAATACTTTATATGTACCTTTGTTATCAGGTCATTACCTAGATGTTTGTCATTGCTGTGTCACATACTATACATGTACATGTCTTTGTCTTGACAAGTTGAGTTACAGTGTCATTGACACTTTCATTGATGGGATTTCATTGTAACTTGACAGGATGACTCGTTTTGGAATAATTTCATTGTAACTTGGTAACTTTCGTTGACGTACATTAACTGTGGGGGCCACATAAATTAGCTGTGAGGGCCACATACATTAACTGTGAGGGCCACCTTAACCCACCCCTCAATTCTTTAGTACAGTCTACACCTCATATTATTTTTATTGAAAACATAGCATACATGTCACGTATAGTACGAAATAAAGTTCATTCATTCATATTCCCAATTATCACTATTCTTGTCCTATTTCATAATCCTCTCATAAACATTGAACATTATCCTTTTCATCAAACACAACACACAGACAAGTTAAGCTACAGTGTCATTGACACTTTCATTTCATATGTATCCAGGAATTCTATCCACATCTCTTTCGCCAACCTTTCTCTCTTGCCTCCATTAACACATTCCAAAACAGCTGTAACATTTTATTATCTCCTCCTTTATTTCGTAAATCATCTCTATGCAGAGAAGATGTAATTTGTCATCTGAAATAAACCCTGATGAAGGATTCGGTCAAACATTTGGCAAAAGAGTGCTTTTATTAATGTTACGCATAGTTCATGCCTGATAACTATGCATTTTTTCTGATCAAAACAGGGAATTGTTTTTTCTGAAAATTGTATCTATTTATAACAACATGATATCTGTTATATCAAGACAACAAATATCTATCAAAATCATCATTTCTGTGTACTTTGAGAATACCGTATACATGTGGTAATTTATTTTTCCAATGTGTACGTACATTCACGACATGAATTTTTCCCAATTCCAGAGGCCCTGGCTCTGTTTCCCAAAATACCCTGGAGTATCCCTGCCATACTTTCAATTCAAATACCAAATTCCCCGGTTCACAGGCCTATTTGGCCTCAGTACATCTAAAACAGTAATTTAATCTATTATATCTTGTTTGACGGAGCTGTAGGAGCTCTGTCAAACAAGATTTAATAGAATAAATGCTAAGTTTATCTCTAGAATACAGGACAATGACACATCCCTTTTAATTAAATTCTCTTGTTGATTGAATAATTTTCATTGGCAAAGTGACTATTCAATTAGCAGGGTTCTACTGTAATTAGATTTCAAATTAAATTTATTGAATTTCAGTGGCATAGAACTGCGACTACAAGTGAGACTGATGGATTTCAAGTGAAAAGACCAGGAGACCAGAATGTCAAATGCACTGTTCTACTCATGCTTGATTACCAGGTAATACTATTAAAATAGTTCATATAATTATGTCTCCCCTTCCCAGAAGGGAGACATATTGTTTTAGTGCATATTCTTCTTCTTCTTCTTCGTCTTTTTCTTCTTCTCATACAAACTTTGTCCGGGCCATAACTTTTTTGTCTTTTTGTCTTTTGACCTACACCTTAGATACTTGGCATGTGGATGTATCACCATGAGCCGGTGTGCAGTGTACCATAGTGACCTTCATGTGACCTTGACCTTTGACCTGAAGGTCAGATTTATGTGTTTTTTTAAGGGAAACATCACACAAACTTTGTCCGGGCCACAACTTTTTTGTCTTTTGACCTACACCTTAGATACTTGGCAAGTGGATGTATCACCATGAACCGATGTGTAGTGTACCATAGTGACCTTCATGTGACCTTGACCTTTGACCTGAAGGTCAGATTTATGCGCTTTTTTAAGGTAAACTGTCTGGACCAGAACTTTTTTGTATTTCGAGTCTGGCTTTAGATATTTGGCATGTGGATGTATCACCATGAGCCGGTGTGTAGCGTACCATTGTGACCTTCATGTGACCTTGACCTTTGATCTGAAGGTCAGATTTGTGCTTTTTTCAAGGAAACTTTGTCTGGACCAAAACTTGTTTGTCTTTTGAGCCAGGCCTTAGATATTTGGCATGTGGATGTATCACCATGAGCCAGTGTGTCGAATACCATTGTGACCTTCATGTTACCTTGACCTCAAGGTCAAATTTATATATTTCAAATAAGGAGTAATTGTCCAGACCAGAATTCTTTTTTTGTTTTTTGACCCTAGGACCCTGGTTATTTGACATGTGGATGTGTCACCATGAGACCGCATGTCGTGACCTTCATGCGACCTTGACCTCAAGGTCGAATTTATGTACTTCAAATAGGGAGTAATTGTCCAGACCAGAATTTCCATTGTTTTTTGACATTGGACTTGACAGGTTATTTGACATGTGGATGTGTCACCATGAGACCGCATGTTGTCTACCTCGATGACCTTCATGTGACCTTGACCTCTGACCTTAAGGTCAAATTTATGTACTTCAAATAGGGAATAATTATCCAGACCAGAACTTTTTTGTTTTTGGACCTAGGACTTAGATATTTGACATGTGGATGTAGCGCAATTAGACCGCATGTCACATGTAATCATGACCTTCATGTGACCTTGACCTCAAGGTCAAATTTATGTACTTTAAATAGGGAGTAATTGTCCAGACCAGATTTTTTTTTTTTGGACATGTGGATGTGTCACCATGAAACCGCATGTCTGCCACCTTGATGAACTGCATGTGACCTTGACCTCTGACCTCAAGGTCAAATTTATGTACTTCAAATAGGGAATAATTGTCCAAATCAGAACTTTTTTGTTTTTTGACCTAGGACTTAGATGATTGACATGTGGATGTATCACAATAAGACCACATGTTATCATGACCTTCATGTGACCTTGACCTCAAAGTCAAATTTATGTACTTTAAATAGGGAGTAATTGTCCAGACCAGAATTCTTTTTTTTTGACATGTGGATGTGTCACCATGAAACCGCATGTCCGCTGCCTTGAAGAACTGCATGTGACCTTGATCTCTGACCTCAAAAGGAAGGGGAGACATATGTTTTAGTGTGCTAAAACACTTTCTAGTATTTGAATTGGAATAATGCTTTCAGACATTAGTTATCTTCGTAGGGGAAATGATGACTCAAAAGTTTCAACTTGAGAGTGAAGCTCTCGGGCCAGCAGTCCAATTCTGTACAGAATTTGACACTGTCAAACCTTTACCCAACGAATCGGCCCGCATCCGCCCGTGTAATATGCAAATTCAGCAGCTGAAAAAATATTATTTTTCGAAAAACTTCAACAACACAATATCATGTGACCCCTCTTTGGAACGAGCTCATCGAGCTCGTTCCAAAGAGGGGTCACACAATATGGTTTTGTTGAAGTTTTTTGAAAAAAATTAAAAAATGATATTTAAAATAATAAATTTTGAAATCGTCTGCGTTGGGTAAAGGGTTAAGGGCTATTTGTTCACTCTCATTTTGTGGAGTTTGCATGCATACTACAGTTGATGTAATGTTATGTTCCTTTACTTACAGAAATATACAAATATTCTTTCATGCACCAGTTATAGATATTCCAATAATGAATAAGTATTTAATTCACTTTGAAATAATCAAGATATCAATACAATTAGTGGAACAATGCACTGTAATAAAAACTATGGTTATGGTGAGTTTTCATTCCTAATGGTAATGTCATAAAAAATTCACGTCTTGATTTATCGACATTTTTTACATTTATTCAAAGAAAATGAATGTTTATAGATTTTAGCATATCATAGGTTCTCTTTCCAACCAACTGAAATATCCAGATGAATGAATCAAAATATATGCGATGTACTATTCAAGAGCTAGACTGGTTTCAGACCATAACAGCATCAAATTCCATACAGAATTGGTTTGACGGCCAGAGAGCTGGCTTGAGAGTTTATTTATTTATTTATTTACTGGTGTTTAAGGGCACATATTTCTGCACAATGGCTAATCATGACCACAACAGTTTTATGGGTGGAGGAAGCCGGAGAGAACCACCGAGCAACAGCGAGCAACTGTCAGCTCCCCAACATACTAACTCCACACAAGCAGGTTTAGCATTGGTTGAATAAGTATTTAATTCACTTTGAAATAATCAAGATATCAACACAATTAGTGGAACAATGCACTGTAATAAAATATATGGTCATGGTGAGTTTTCATTCCTAATGGTAATATCATAAAAAATTCACGTCTTGATTTATCAACATTTTTTACATTTTTTCAAAGAAAATGAATGTTTATAGATTTTAGCATATCATAGGTTCTCTTTCCAACCAACTGAAATATCCAGATGAATGAATCGAAATATATGCGATGTACTATTTAAGAGCTAGACTGGTATCAGACCATAACAGCATCAAATTCCATACAGAATTGGTTTGACGGCCAGAGAGCTGGCTTGAGAGTTTATTTATTTATTTATTTATTGGTGTTTAAGGGCACATATTTCTGCACAGTGGCTAATCATGACCACAACAGTTTTATGGGTGGAGGAAGCTGGAGTACCCGGAGAGAACCATCGAGCAACCGCGAGCAACTGTCAGCTCCCCAACATACTAACTCCACACAAGCAGGTTTAGCATTGGTTGAAGGCAGGTGCACCATTGATATGCAGTACACCTTAGTGCACAGCGTCACCATGCCCCCACATGGGAAATGGAGGCAAAGCGTCTTGCCCAAGGACACAACCTGGTTGTCGCAGGTGGGATTCGAACCGAAGACATCTCGGGTTGCAGCCTGCACCTCTACCTACTGAGCCACCGCACCCACGCTGGAGAGTTTGAAAGGATACTGAAAATCAAATTGTTAATTCAATACAATGAAGTAGGGTGAGCCCATGTCATGACCCTGGGTGCATCGGTGTTGAGTAAGAGTTGGTCTGGCAGCTTGAGAGCTTGACAGGATACTGAGAATTAAATTGTCAATTCAATACTACGAAATAGGGTGAGCTCATGTCATGACCCTGGGTACATTGGTGTTGAGTAAGAGTTAAAATTTAGCTCAGTTTAGTTCAGTTACTTTGATTCCATGGCTGCAAAGCTTTTATATTGCAGTTCTGTATTGTTTAGCACTATCCCTCTCATTTAACACAGTTTCATGGATAGAGGAGCCAGCATACTTGGAGTGAACCAAGGAGCAGCTACAAGCAACTGTCAGACCAATATACTAACTCCGCACAAGCAGGGTTAGCATTGATTGAGGACAAATGCACCATGAACATGTAATATGCCTTAGTAAAAAGTGTTGTTTCGAACTTCAATGCTCTTAACCACTGAGCCACCATGCTCCCTAATTTCTAGTTAGAAGAATTTCTGTTCAACTCAGCCTTTGCATATTTTGTAAGACTTTAGATTTAGCAAAGTTTCTTTGAATATCATGTCCATATCCATGACCTTCATATTGCATTTGTGGCTTGTTTAGGATATTGCAAAATTATTTAACACTAATGCTGTGTATCTGTTAACACCCTAGATTTGAGTAAAAATCTGGAAAATTTCCCAGCCCAATAACTGTCTTGAGTGTGAAATTAATTTCAAATGGCAGTTTGAAACCCGTCTATTTTTATACGCCCGTTTGAAAAACGGGACGTATTATAGTATGGCGTTGTCCGTCCGTCTGTCCTTCTGTCCGTCCATCCGTCCGTCCGTCCGTCTGTTTGGTTTCCGAACAATAACTTTAGTATTTGTTTTCCGATCGGCTCCAAATGTGGTATGTGGTTTAATCACAACAAAATACAGGTCAAGTTTGAATATGGGGTCGGTCCGAACATTTTTCGCCTGAATTATGGCCCCAGTTGACTTAGAATTCGTCAAATATTTGGTTTCCGGATGATAGCTTTAGTATTTGTTTTCCGATCGGCTCCAAATGTGGTATGTGGTTTAATCACAACAAAATACAGGTCAAGTTCGAATATGGGGTCGGTCCGAACATTTTTCGCCTGAATTATGGCCCCAGTTGGACTTAGAATTCGTCAAATATTTGGTTTCCGGATGATAACTTTAGTATTTGTTTTCCGATCGGCTCCAAATTTGGTATGTGGTTTAATCACAACAAAATACAGGTCAAGTTCGAATATGGGGTCAGTCCGAACATTTTTCGCCTGAATTATGGCCCCAGTTGGACTTAGAATTCGTCAAATATTTGGTTTCCGGATGATAACTTTAGTATTTGTTTTCCGATCGGCTCCAAATTTGGTATGTGGTTTAATCACAACAAAATACAGATCAAGTTCGAATATGGGGTCGGTCCGAACATTTTTCGCCTGAATTATGGCCCCTGTTGGACTTAGAATTCGTCAAATATTTGGTTTCCGGATGATAACTTTAGTATTTGTTTTCCGATCGGCTCCAAATTTGGTATGTGGTTTAATCACGACAAAATACAGGTCAAGTTCGAATATGGTGTTGGTCTGAACAATTTTTGCCTGAATTATGGCCCCTGTTGGACTTAGAATTCTTCGTCAAATATTTGGTTTCCGGAT
Organism: Pictodentalium vernedei; assembly: GCA_031216915.1. Taxonomy (NCBI): domain Eukaryota; kingdom Metazoa; phylum Mollusca; class Scaphopoda; order Dentaliida; family Dentaliidae; genus Pictodentalium; species Pictodentalium vernedei. The sequence continues at coordinate 175,213,039 of CM062288.1, read as the reverse complement.
GATAACTTTAGTATTTGTTTTTCGATTGGCTTCAAACTTGTTAGTCTTTTTCTCAAATGACTGAAAAATTTAGTCATTTCACAAAATCACTGATTTCAAAGTCTGACCGTAACATATATATATATGCCAGTATAAATTTCTCGCACTCTAAAAAAATTGCAAATGTGTTAAAATGGTACAATTTGAACAGTTCACAGGCGTATGATGCAATGCCCAGCGGTGCTCTTGTTATTCAGTATTGGACAAGTGTACAAAAGATATGCATTGTTATGACAGGCTCAAGTAATAAATTATCTTTTTGTTTTATTAAAAACAACTTTTTGTACCAAAATGCCTTTAATTGCTGAATAAATATCATCTCACTTTAGTGGGTTTGAGCACTTTTCACTAAAGCCCCAATATTGGCTACCAGCAGTAAATCAGTTTGGGGTTAAAAGAGACTTGGTGTGCTTCTATTAGATCTATCATGTGAACATATCTTTTCGAATCCTTTAGTTTATGAAGATTTTTCTATGTTGGCAATTGCCTCTCTCCTTATTTTCCAACCAGGTGGGCAAATCACTGATTTCAAAATAACAGGTCTGGTTGTAATCTACTTGTCACATACAATACACATGGAAAATAATCCAAGTGGGAGCTTGGCAGCTCAGTGGCTATGGTATTGGACTTCAAACTGAAAGGTTCACGGTTCGAATCCCTCCCCCCCCCCCCCCCCCCCCTACAGCCACAGAGGTAACTGCATTGTGTCCTTGGGAAAGGCAATTAATCCTTATGGCCCCTGTGGGGGTGTGGGTGTTACTGTGTAGTTAGGCATACTGCTTGTCGATGGTGCACTTGTCTTCAATCCATGTAAAGCCTGCTTGTTTGAAGTTAGTGCATTGGGGAGTCTGACAGTTGCTCGCAGCAGCTTGGAGATTCTCTCCAGGTTCTCCAACTTGCTCCACCCGTAAAACTGTCTGACATGAGATGACCCTGGGAGTCAAAAGTGTCATTAAACACCAATAAAAAAAATTAAATAATATAAGTCTTTTCCATTAAATTGTCACTTAACCCTTTACCAAATGTAACACTCATATTAAGCTAGCAGTATTCACAAAATCACCATTCAAAAATTATTTTATCCAAGTTTGTCTTCTAAAACATAGCTCATGATCCTCTTTGGAATGAGCTAAACAAATGTCACATCAAAAGTTAACCCTCTACCTGACTGGGTTTCATAAATCTTTTTACCTAATGAATATATACAATATATAAAAATAGCTTTTAAATATAATTTCTTTCAAATCATAATTTTGACCTTGATTCAGTGGAGTGTCATAAACTTTGCTGAGGTAAAAAATGCAACATTTCACTTGTTTAACCTTCTGCACACTGATGACAAAATATCAGTATTTCAAGAAGTAAAGTTTTCTCGTAATGCAACAAAGAATTTAACCGATTCAGTCTTGCTTGACAGAGCTCGATGAGGTCTGTCAAATAAGATTGAATTGATTCAATTGTTAGTTGCATTATGAGAAAAGTTTGCAGTTTGAAATTTTGATATTTTGACATTTTTTCTCCTGTCACTTTAAGGAAACGATAAATTATAAATAATCATGATTACAACATTATTATTGGTTCTCTTCATAAGAAATGGAAGGTAGATTCAGCAAAAGTTACGCTGATGGTGTAGTAGTATGAAATTTCCAGTCCTGTTTGTGGCTCAATCAACTACACCTTTTTTCAACTTAGAAAATCTAGTCATAAGCTGGCTGTACATAAAGATAGGTATCTATGGCTCACAAACCATGTGGCTGATGGTAGTAGCTTATGGAAGTGTCTTCAGGGTTTACAAGTGACTCATTACTATCCTGTATATGAGCAAGACAAGCAACAAGTTATTAAGTATCATTTATACTAAAACAAAATTTCATTTAACTCTTTAAATTTGGGGTATGGTGGCTCAGTTGGTAGAGGTGCAGGCTGCAAGCCGAGAGGTCCTCGGTTCAAATCACACCTGCGGCAACTGCGTTGTGTCTTTGGGCAAGACACTTCACCCCCATTGCCCACATGGGAGCACGGTGGCATTGTGTACTAAGCATAGCACGTCGATGGTGCACTTGCATTCAACCAGTGCTAGCCCTGCTTGTGTGGAGGTAGTATATTGGGGATCCTGACAGATGCTCGTAATTGCTCAGTGGTTCTCTCCGGGTACTCCGGCTTCCTACACCAGTAAAACTGTCTGACACGAGGTGCCCCTGGCTGTCGAAAGTGTCATTGAACCACCATAAATAAATAAATAACTTTAAATTGACATTTATTCAAATTTTGCAGATTAACATAAAAAACACAATAAATAAATAACTCTTTAAATTGACATTTATTCAAATTTTGCATATTAACATAAAAAACATCTATGATATCTAAATGAAGTGAAGGTGTAGTTTTTTACTGGTAGAGTGCTAAATCATTTTTCAAAGGTGATTTGTCATGCAGGTATTTTTTTTTAAGGATACCAAACTCTGAGCACAAAAAGCCCCAGTATAGTAACATTTTGTTCAAAATAATTAGTTTGTTGCAATTTATTGGAGAGTGCCTCTTGGCACGCCAATAAATTGTAATAAAACAATTTTGTTTAAACATTTTTTGTGTTTCAACTGCTGAGCAAACGAGGTACTGAATACAGTGTAAAACCACGAAAGTCACTTTTAGCACTTTCAGTAGAGCCCTGATAGTGGCTTCTAGCACCGACCAGTTGAGAACAAGATTTTTTAAGTTGGGTGAATATTTTTCAATCCATTTTTAATATTGCATATTCATATATTTTTATACTGTACCAATGACCCAGACATAGCTGGTGCTAACTCTTAAAATATAGGGCCAAACACAAATTTTGCCCCCCAATCCCCAAAGTTTGCATCTAAAACCAAAGAAAACATGTCCTGAATGGCCCTCCACACTTCACCTCTACTGCGCATGCGCAGTGTCAAGGACGTTCCGAAATTGGCGCCATTAATCATTCTAAGTTTGGCCCTTCATCAGTTAACATCTGACTGATCTTTGTGCTTGTAAATCTCAGTTTAAATGATGCCAGACACATAAATATTAGTGAAATGGTGATTCTAAGGAGGATAGAGAAGGAGGAGAGGAAAAATGTGTGACAGAATATTATCAGGGCTGTAACTTAAAATTTTTTAATGAAATTATGTTAAGTTACCTATTTTCGAGGCAGCAGCCATTTTGTTGTCATTCTTGTTATTTAGTTACACTGATTTTTCAGTGTTTTCCTCTCTCCCTTTCCTTTAAGTCCCCTCTTGCTATTCTCCCATGCTTTTGGCATAGTTTCTGTAATTATTATTTCTAAAATTTCTTGGGAGTTTTAGCTGAATAACAGAATGAATTCTGTTCTTTTCCCCATGTTTACGTCTTCACCTACGGGTGGTTAGGCGTTGTGTTCTGCATCTACCATCTGATGTTCTGCAGTTTCTTCCCTGGAAGTCTCTGTTTTGCATCAGATAGTGTATTTTTGGTAACTGATTTCGGGCCTGGGTGCCTGGAGTCTTATTTTAGTGTTTTTACACTCATTGTTTACATTTACAACAGCCCTCTGTGTGAGGGGGGGATTTCTTCAAAATAATATCTTGATGTTATTTTAATCATAACTAGATACATTATTATTGTTCGTAAGTGTTGAATAAATTGTTTAAAATATTTTTAAAATTTTTGTCCACACTTAGGCTTGGGATCCATTGGGGCTCAACGTTACTTTTCAGAAACTTGGGCTGTTCTGAAAAAATATTTTTTCAAAATATTTTGATTTCAATTATTTTTTCTATATTAATGGATCATATTATTATTATGTATTTTGATTGTCAGGGGTTGGTGCGAGTACCAGGACTTTGTTTTCTTTTCACATTGAAAGGATTTTGATCAATTGTAATAAGAGGAAGTCTTTCTCTGACTTTTATAATCATTCTATATGTGGTCAGTGTACTCGCATTAACTCCTGTTCTGTATCGTATGATTTTGATGACAACATGGGAAGCGTATGTCACGGTATGTTAGTGGGGAATTGGACATTCTGGTCCTTTCCCCGCAGGGTCACTCTACTTTATCAATTTCTATTTCAGACGATCAAGATTAGGGTGATGTATCTGTGATGTCTTCCAACAGTGTGCCTCCGTCGTCACAATTAGTGAAGGGCTAGCGGAAAAGTGCTCATGTAAATACGCCAATTGCCTAAGAGGACCCTAGTAGGTTCGACGGCCTTTGACGTCCGCTAGCTCGCCCGGTGTAGCGTCCATTCATCGAATGGTTCGGCAGCCAGGTTCGTCCGTTGCAGTCTAGAAGGAGTTTTGGGGTGATGCGAGCACTATAATTCAACCAAATGCACACCCAGTGATGGCGGATTAGAGGGAGAACGGAGGAAGCCTTTTAGTCCAGTTCATAGCTCGTTCTGGTCCATCCGGACGGCGAGCGAGAGAGGCCCCTCTCTTGTACAACAACATCTGGCCCCAGATGTTGTGGTACAAAATGTTTCGCATTCGAAGCATACGTCTGTCGCTCGGGACGCTCCGACATATAGTCAGTCCGGAGAGACTGTCAATAAGGCTTCCTCATTCTCATGGTAGCGCACACGACCGCTCTTGGCTACGTGACCTCGGATATCCAGTCAGCTTCGCCAGTCAGAGAATCATCGGCGACCAGGTCACACCATCCGGTAGCCAGGGACACGCCTGCAGACTCCGGACGTTCGCATAGGAAAGTGTGCGGGAGTCAACGTACACGGAGCTTCCGGCGGCAATGCATCGTAAGACCGCTACTGCACAGGCCTCGGGGACGGACGTGCTTTCCTAAATAGCACAGCTTATCGCAGCATCCCAGCAACAACTGAATCTGTCGCATATGTTTTATCCGACGATGTTGGGTCGGGACGCTCCGCGGAAGCGGGTACGGACGTCCGAAAATTTCATTCGGTCCGACGGGATACCGAAAGGGATTCGGAGGATTTCGAGCTTTCCCTTTCGGAACAACATATGCTGTTGTGTATGTCATCTGACTTGATCTTCTACAGGTTCTTTCGTCGGACCAGAATGCTGCGATGCCAGATAAGAAACTGATAGCGTCGGTGGACTTAGAAAATTTTGGTTCGGTTCAGGGACTTCGTCCCTCAGTTCCGACATAGTCCAATAATGTCACACAAACTTTCGAATTATTGAACGACGCTATATATTTATTATTATATGCTTGCTATTACCAAGCATTTCTGGTTTCTTGTTCGCAAAGTTACGGAGATGTCTTTCAAAAGTGTGCCTCTGTCGTCATAGTTAATGAAGAGCTAGCGGCAATAAGTGCTCATGGAATATGTCTATCGCCTAAGAGGTCCCTTGTAGGATCGACGGAGTGACATTCGCTAGCTCACCCGGTGTAGCGTACATTCATCGAATGGTTCGGCTGCCGGGTTCGTCCGTTGCAGTCTAGGAAGGAGATTTGGGTGATGCGAGCACTATAATTACTTTAGTACTCACCCAGTGACGGCGGATTGAGGACAGATCAGAGGAAGCCTGTTAGTCCGGTTCCTGGCTTGTCCAGGTCCGTCCGGGCTGTGAGCGAGAGAGGTCCCTCTCTCGTCCAACAACATAGGGGACCGCATGTTGTGGTTCAGATATTTTACATTCGGAGCATATGTCCGTCGGTCGGGACGCTCCGTTATATTGACAGTCCGAGAGACTGTCGATAATGCTTCCTCATCCTCACAGCAGGGCACACGACCGCACATTGGCTACGAGACCTCGAGTATCCGATCAGTTACGTCATTCAGTGATTCCACGGCGAACAGGTCACGCCATCCGGTAGCCAAGGGACACGAGGCCTATACACTTTGTTCGCTCGCATATTAGTAGTATGCACGGGGTAACGATCACGGAGCTTCCAGCGGCAATGCATTGTAGGACCACTTCTCCACAGGCCTCAGTGACGGACGTGCTATCCGAGTTAGCACAGTTTTTTCGCAGCATCCCAGCAATCAACAGTTTCTTAGTCGAATCAGGAATTATCTGACGGCGCTGGGTCGGTGCGGTCCGCAGTTGCATCAGGTACGGACGACCGAACGCTTTATAGGGTCCGACAGGATGGCGAAAGGGATTCGAAAGATTTCGAGTTTTCCCTTTCGTAGCATCGGAAGCTGCTATTCATATCTTCCGGCATTATCTTCCAGTGATTGTTATTTCGGACTACATTGCTGCGATGTTGGATAAGAGACTTATAGCGTCATTGGACACGGAATTTTGGATCGGTTCAGGGACATTGTCCCTGACTTACCGACACAGTCCAATAATGTCATTAGAACATGTGTATTATTTATCGACGCTATATATACATATAAGCCTGCTACCAAGCATGATAGTTTAGTTTCTTGTCCGCAATGCTCATTTCTGCCTTTTTATCATTTATACGAATAATTTATTTTGGCAGAACAGGGCATACCGAGAGTTCATATGCATCTAGACGGCGTGGTTAAAGACTGGAAATATTCTTTTTCGCCGTCTATGTCTTTTCCAACCACAATGTTGGAAACGACAATGATGTCTAATAGACTTAACTTAGACACTTTATCATACGTAATCCACCTTACTGAGGCGTTATCATTACGTCTTCAAGAGAAAGAATTACGGGATATTATCCTCAATGTGATTTCTTTTGAGGGCAGTAGTTTGTTCACGTATAACTCCGCCCTTCAGTGGCTGATTGGAGTTGGTTAGACGTGACGCAGCCCTAGCTACATCCACGCGCGTGGATAGTAAGGTGAAGAACTCTCTCAGAGTCACTTTGTTCTCGGAGAAGCTTCTCTTCGACGGCAACTTTTCAGCAATCCATGAATTGCTCGATTTACACGTTCTCTTGTCTATCTTGTGTTGCAAGAGATTCAGACTGGGGCAAATATTCGGTGGTTGACTCAGAGAGTGCCACTGCAGTTGCCGGATCCGAGTTTTATAATTATGACGGTTACCAGTCAAACAGGTTGGGATATAATATTGATCCCAACGGATTCGAAGTGCCAGGGTCTTTGGGTTCCGCAGTCTCTAAGCAAGCACTTATCTTCCGCGGAATAATGTTTTTTTAGGCTTGCTTTATGTAATTGGATGAACATTATTCAGAAACGCATGTCCAAATCCTGTCCGTTAATTCGACAGTAGTGGCATATCTCCGGAACCAGGGAGGCACTCATTCGTTTCCGTTATTCAATTTAATGGAAAGAATCCTTCTGTTTGTTATAGTACACCAAGTTCTGTTTCGGTCAGTCATATTCCGGGTCGTCTGATTGTTTTACCGGACTCCCGTTCACTTATGGGTCGCTTGTTGCCGTCAGAATGGACTCTCAACAAACAAGTATTCAATCAGATTTGCGATCAATGGGAGCACCCAATGATAATTTATTTACGACACAACTTGCTTGTCAATTGCAGACGTATGTGTTTGCTTGTCCGGATCTCTGAGCTAATGTTGTTAACGCTCTATTGATCTAATAGGACGGAATGATAGGATATGCGTATCCTCCTGCGCTGTTGTTTCAGCAAGTATTGCTAAGATAAACAACCACAATACATTTCTGTTGATAGCATCTCTGTCTTCACAGAGACCGTGGGTAAATTTACTCTGATGTCTACTGTGGGACTTAACGCAAAATCTTCCTCAATGAGAGGATCTTTTTTCGCTGGGTAAAATTTTGTCATCTTTATCACAACCCGCAAGGTCGCAACCTTCACGTATTCCGTTGTGCGGTCCTTATTGCATTGTAAGCATTGTACTGGACAAGCTTTGGACGCGATTTCTTACTATAGGAGAACCACTTCTTCGCTATTCTATGCGGCTAAAGTGGAGGCTCTTCCATCGTTGGTGTAGGGATCACCATGTTGATATTGTTGATCCCTCCATACTAGTCATTGCAACTTTTTAGTACACTTGTTTGACAAGATCTACTGCAGCCTGTTATTATTAAGGTTATAGGTTTATGTTACCTCATACCTATGCACTCTATGATAGTTTACAATTGAGTCTTATGTCTCTTTATCTAAGTCAGTTAGTAACTTTTTGATAAATAGACTCAGAATCATTAGATTAAATTCCTATATGGAATTTAACTTAGGTTCTTATTTAGCTAAGTAATCATTTGAGCCTCTGGAAACAGTAGTTTTCAAATTCTGACCTTTTAGACAGTAATTCTGTTGGCTTCTCTTTTACTGAAGAGTCCGTGAGTTTCATGCACTATCGGTGGATGATTTTCACTTTCGTAGTTTCGGAATCACTACTTCCTTTACTATTTAGGTTGGATTTTTGCATAAGAGTTAGGCTCCTAATTAATATCCGGAACCTATTGTTATTAAGGTCCTTCCGTCTTCGTATGGGCATAGGCCTTTACTCTGTCCGGTTAGAGTTTATGTATTTATAAGCAGATATCTGTTTATTTCTACGGGCGTAAGCTTCTTCTGTCTTTGATGCCTAATAGAAGGACGTTATGCTCCATTCTATTGCTAATGGATTCAATTAACTATCGATACTGCTTATGGTATATCTTTGACTCAGCAGTTGTGTTTGAGATTTCGGCTCATGAAGTAAGAGTTCTTCTACATCTTGGGCTTACATTAATAGTGTCGCTATTATAGATTTTTGAAGGCTGCTCATTGCGCTCAGCCATCCACATTCATGAATTTTTATCTCAGAAATATTGAGTCCATTTCTGGAGGCCTCTATTGTTAGGTCTATTATCTACTGCTCAGAATGTCATTCACTTAACAGTTGCTACTATAGCTAGGTAGGCTGTCTGTTTCGGCAGTGACTCCGTTCTGCTGCCCTCTTCGCTCTGGGCTATTTGACCCAGGGCAAGAAAAAGGGGGGGGGGGGGGGGGAGGGTGTTCCCTTGGGTCACCTGTTTTATTATGAAAACAAGGGGATACCTCCTCCGGAGTTAGTAATTCTGAGCAGTTATTGGGATGGTTGTTTAGTGAGAAGTTTATGTTTTAAAAATTTGTTCAAGTCTTAGTTTTTAAAGTATAGCTTTTGAATATAGCACGTGTCAACGGACATGATTTTACAATCCTCAGACACTTTTAAGGAGTATAAAGAGTCTCTATTCTCTAGACTTACTTTATTTATTGGCTTACTTTAAAAATTATTAGTATAAGGATTATACTAGATATTAATAGAGTACATGGATGTATGATGCTCAATTTTGGAAGGTGTTGTATCTTTCTAATTTATCATAAATAAGAAAGATACATGTAAGGCCTAATACTTCTTTTTCCCCACAGGGGATGACTCTATTTTATATAATTGAGCGTATTCCATCTTGCTCTATGTCCTTGGCCCTCCAGCCTTTTTACTATTCAGCTATATCTGGGTCATTGGTACAGTATAAAAATGTTAAAAAATTTATAGTAATTTATATATTTTTTATACTTACCAATGACCCAGACGGGGATGGCCCTCCCAGGAGTTGGGAACTCTTACCTCCCCGCTGAGTACATAGCGCTTACCAGGCACTGGTTATTAGAATGATTAATGATGCCAATTTCGGAATGTCGTTGACACTGCGCATGCGCAGTAGAGGTGAAGTGTGGAGGGCCATTCAGGACATGTTTTCTTTGGTTTTAGATGCAAATTTGGGGGATTGGGGGGCAAAATTTGTGTTTGGCCCTATATTTTAAGAGTTAGCACCAGCTATGTCTGGGTCATTGGTAAGTATAAAAAATATATAAATTACTATAAATTTTTTAACTTTTAATATCCCATATTCATCTTTTGCAGCCAATGCAGTTCAAACTTGACTCACGTCTTGCCAGATTGTTAGGGGTGCACACTCAAACAAGACCAGTCATCATCAATGCCTTGTGGCAGTACATCAAAACTCATAAACTACAAGATCCGCATGAGAGAGAATACATAAACTGTGACAAATACTTTGAACAGGTAGTAGCTGCCATCATAAACTTGCCTTTTATAGTTTTCAAATCACCGTTTGTTCTAGTTAATCATACCAGATGGACTAGGCAGTTTTATGTGGTTTTCTTAGGTTGTCTATTTTCCTATCACCAATATTTTTCATCACTGTAAATGCTACTGACATTAGATTCAGTCAAGTACATCAGTATCCTATTTCACAATGACCCAAGTTCAGTCACATAAAACAGTAAATATAAATCAATAAGTGATTAATAAATCAAGTGATTTATCTTTGCTTGAATTTTTCTGCCTTGGCTGTTTATTTATTATTATTTTTTTAACTAGGGAGTTGGGGTTGGTTCACTTTGTCTGTCATCTCTTTCATGCCAGAGGGTCTGGGGTCGATTTCCTGTCAGGAAAGTTTTTAAGGTGTCTGAACACTCTGGCAGCATCAATTGCAGTCTATCAGTTGGGGATGTAAAATCAGGGATGCACAAATTTGATAACCCTGTGTTAAGTTATACCTAAGGTTATCCAAAATTTGTTAGGATAACTTTTTCTCACTTCTCTAAAATCACACGGTTCAAATTCGAGTTTCAAACAAATTTATCATGAACCCATTTTGACTGTCAATTGTTCTTTTTCTATTTTTGTTCAATATTTGTTGCTTGTCAGTAGTCGGTGATTACTCAAAAGTTGAGGGATTATGCATTCACTTGTGTATTTTGAAGAACCAAGTTATAATTCTAACCAGTTATATACTTGGCCAGTGAAGGTTGAAGGGTTAGGTGATTGAGACATCACAATATGCTTGCAAAAGAAAGATCATGAAGTGAACCATGTCAAAGAGAGACATTTTATTTTGTGTTCATTAACTGGTAGGTTATTTGAAGCCCATATTCGGTGTTTGTGCTAAAATGCAGGTGCCATAACTTAATAGACATAATAAAATATGGATATGCTTATTATTATCTTTGAAGTAAAATTATTAAGTCTGTAGATTTGCCTTGTTCCAATGTATGGGAGAGTGCCTACAGGCACTCTCCCATACATTGTAACAAATCAAGACAAGTCAGCAAATTTGACGACCAAAAATAATTCAGCACTCTACAAGCTAAAAAAGCACTGACAAAAGAGAGTACAATGCGATTCGGGTTTTCTCGGCTACAAAAGGGTTCTGCAAATCTTTTGCATAACCTTTGTGGGGTTATATTAAATTTTCAGTTTGTGCTTCCCTGAAAATGGCTGTCCCCTAAGCAGAGAGAGACTCACTCTATGCAGGCTAGAGATCCCTAATTTGTATTCAAGAAGAGCGAGAACAGAAAGTGGCCACTACAGATGTCATCCCACATTATTGTGCCAAGGAGTGACATTAGTATATTTTATAGAATTTGTTCGCAATCCTTGTATATTAAATAAGCTTGAAATTTCATCTCTTTAACTGTTTATCCATTTTATTTCTTCTGTGAAAATGTCTTGATGAAAGAAACACTTGTTCATGTAAAGATATGTTAGTAATATCTTGTAAAGTACAGATTTGGTATATGTTTGGTCATTCAACTGGAATCATGACCCTAATTCTATTTGAGACTTCCTTTGTTCTCAACAACTTGTGATAGATTTAAGGTATAAAAATATTGTTTGGATACATGGGTGTTGGAATATCTAAGCAGTGTTAGCTTTGGTACAATTCTCATAAGTTTGGACAGTTCTGGCAGTTATTTACTTAGATTTTGCTGTTAATAAGGTTTTCATTAAATACATTTTACTCATCCGGTAATGTGATCAACTCTAAAATGTACAAAAAGTCTTTTGTGATGGTTTTTTTTGTGATGAAGTGTAACTGTGAAATATATTTTGGAATGGGTTCTCAGAGCTCTTTACTTTACATTTATGTGTCACCCAGCAGCATGTTACAACTACAAGCCTGGAAACAAGCAGAATGAGGTCCCAGTATTACTAAATTTAACCTCTGTGTCAGTCTGAGTCCAGGTCTCGGGGCCCAAACACAAAAAGGTACCCAGAGGATAAATTGTGGGATTCTGGCCCACTGTATGGGATAGCATTAGCAAATCCACCCTCTGGGTACGTCATTCTGCAAATGACAGGTTGCTTATTTCCAGGCTTGCATAACTATATATTAAAGCATCTGATTGAGTATTAATTGGTAGAGTGCTGGAAGCCCCAAATTTGGACTTTATTCTGAAGTATGGGTACCACAACATAATGGTGTCATATTTTGTGGATATGCTTCAAATTCTCTTTGACTCAAAATTATTGAGTAGGTATGGATTTGCCTTGTTACAATTTATGGGTACTTTCTATAAATCATAACATTGGAAAGACATGATAACAAATTTTAAATATAAATACTTGAGAACTCTGCCATTGAAGACACAGTATTATTAAAAGTATCATATATTTCCCTTTTTTCTGTAATTTTACTTAACCAAATATTATCTCACTGGTTTATATTTTTATACTGTACCAATGACCCAGACATAGCTGGTGCTAACTCTTAAAATATAGGGCCAAACACAAATTTTGCCCCCCAATCCCCAAAATTTGCATCTAAAACTAAAGAAAACATGTCCTGAAAGGCCCTCCACACTTCGCCCCTACTGCGCATGCGCAGTGTCAAGGACGTTCCGAAATTGGCGCCATTAATCATTCTAAGTTTGGCCCTTCATCAGTTAACATCTGACTGATCTTTGTGCTTATAAATCTCAGTTTAAATGATGCCAGACACATAAATATTAGTGAAATGGTGATTCTAAGGAGGATAGAGAAGGAGGAGAGGAAAAGAATGTGTGACAGAATATTATCAGGGCTGTAACTTAAAATTTTTTAATGAAATTATGTTAAGTTACCTATTTTCAAGGCAGCAGCCATTTTGTTGTCATTCTGATTATTTAGTTACACTGTTTTTTAAGTGTTTTCCTCTCTCCCTGTCCTTTAAGTTCCCCCTTGCTATTCTCCCATGCTTTTGGCATAGTTTCTGTAATTATTATTACTAAAATTTCTTGGGAGTTTTAGCTGAATAACAGAATGAATTCTGTTCTTTCCCCATGTTTACGTCTTCACCTACGGGTGGTTAGGCGTTGTGTTCTGCATCTACCATCTAATGTTCTGCAGTTTCTTCCCTGGAAGTCTCTGTTTTGCATCAGATAGTGTATTTTTGGTAACTGATTTCGGGCCTGGGTGCCTGGAGTCTTATTTTAGTGTTTTTACACTCATTGTTTACATTTACAACAGCCCTCTGTGTGAGGGGGGGATTTCTAAAAAATAATATCTTTATGTTATTTTAATCATAACTAGATACATTATTATTGTTCGTAAGTGTTGAATAAATTGTTTAAAATATTTTTAAAATTTTTGTCCACACTTAGGCTTGGGATCCATTGGGGCTCAACGTTACTTTTCAGAAACTTGGGCTGTTCTGAAAAAATATTTTTTCAAAATATTTTGATTTCAATTATTTTTTCTATATTAATGGATCATATTATTATTATGTATTTTGATTGCCAGGGGTTAGTGCGAGTACCAGGACTTGTTTTCTTTTCACATTGAAAGGATATTGATCAATTGTTTTAAGAGGAAGTCTTCCTCTGACTTTATTATCATTCTATATGTGGTCAGTGTACTCGCATTAACTCCTGTTCTGTATCGTATGATTTCGATGACAATATGGGAAGCGTATGTCACGGTATGTTGTTGGGGATTTGGACACTCCGGTCCTTTCCCCGCAGGGTCACTCTACTTTATCAATTTCTATTTCAGACGATCAAGATTAGGGTGATGTATCTGTGATGTCTTCCAACAGTGTGCCTCCGTCGTCACAATTAATGAAGGGCTAGCGGAAAAGTGCTCATGTAAATACGCCAATTGCCTAAGAGGACCCTAGTAGGTTCGACAGCCTTTGACGTCCGCTAGCTCGCCCGGTGTAGCGTCCATTCACCGAATGGTTCGGCAGCCGGGTTCGTCCGTTGCGGTCTAGAAGGAATTTTGGGGTGATGTGAGCACTATAAATTAACTTAATGCACACCCAGTGACGGCGGATCGGAGGGAGAACGCAGGAAGCCTTTTAGTCCGGTTCATAGCTCGTTCCGGTCCATCCGGACGGCAAGCGAGAGAGGCCCCTCTCTCGTTCAACAACATCTGGCCCCAGATGTTGTGGTACAAAGTGTGTCGCAAGTGGAGCATACGTCCGTCGCTCGGGACGCTCCGTTGTATAGGCAGTCCGCTGAGACTGCTAAGGCTTCCTCTTCTCGTCAGCGCACACGACCGCACCTTGGCTGCGTGACCGCCGATATATTACCAGCTTCGCCGATCAAGGATTCTTCGGCGACCAGGTCACACCATCCGGTAGCCAGGGACACGAGGCCTGCAGACTCCGGACGTTCGCATAGGAAGTGTGCGGGAGTCAACGTACACGGAGCTTCCGGCGGCAATGCATCGTAAGGCCGCTACTGCACAGGCCTCGGGAACGGACGTGCTTTCCTTAATAGCACAGTTTATCGCAGCATCCCAGCATCAACTGAATCTGTCGCATATATTTTATCCGACGATGCTGGGTCGGGACGCTCCGCGGAAGCGGGTACGGACGTCCGAAAGTTTCATCCGGTCCGACGGGATACCGAAAGGGATTCGGAGGATTTTGAGCTTTCCCTTTCGGAACAACATATGCTGTTGTGTATGTCATCTGACTTGGTCTTCTACAGCTTCTTTCGTCGGACCAGAATGCTGCGATGCCGGATAAGAAACTGATAGCGTCGGTGGACTTAGAAATTTTTGGTTCGGTTCAGGGACATCGTCCCTCAGTTCCGACATAGTCCAATAATGTCACACAAACTTTCGAATTATTGAACGACGCTATATATATTATTATTTTATGCTTGCTATCCAAGCATTTCTGGTTTCTTGTTCGAAGAGTTATGGAGATGTCTTTCAAAAGTGTGCCTCTGTCGTCATAGTTAATGAAGAGTTAGCGGCAATAAGTGCTCATGGAATATGTCTATCGCCTACGGAGTGACATTCGCTAGCTCACCCGGTGTAGCGTACATTCATCGAATGGTTCGGCTGCCGGGTTCGTCCGTTGCGGTCTAGGAAGGGGATTTGGGTGATGCGAGCACTTTAATTACTTTAGTACTCACCCAGTGACGGCAGATTGAGGACAGATCGGAGGAAGCCTGTTAGTCCGGTTCCTGGCTTGTCCAGGTCCGTCCGGGCTGTGAGCGAGAGAGGTCCCTCTCTCGCCCAACAACATAGGGGACCGCATGTTGTGGTTCAGATATTTTACATTCGGAGCATATGTCCGTCGGTCGGGACGCTCCGTTATATTGACAGTCCGAGAGACTGTCTTTAATGCTTCCTCATCCTCACAGCAGGGCACACGACCTCACATTGGCTACGTGACCTCGAGTATCCGATCAGTTTCGGCATTCAGTGATTCCACGGCGAATAGGTCGCGCCATCCGGTAGCCAAGGGACACGAGGCCTATACACTCCGTTCGCTCACATATTGGTAGTATGCACGGGGTAATGATCACGGAGCTTCCAGCGGCAATGCATCGTAAGACCGCTTCTCCTCAGGCCTCAGTGACGGACGTGCTATCCGAGTTAGCACAGTTGTTTCGCAGCATCCCAGCAATTGACAGTTTCTTGGTCGAATCAGGAATTATCCGACGGCGCTGGGTCGGTGCGGTCCGCGGTTGCATCAGCTACGGACGACCGAATGCTTTATAGGGTCCGACAGGATGGCGAAAGGGATTCGAAAGATTTCGAGTTTTCCCTTTAGTAGTATCGGAAGATGCCTTTCATATCTTCTGGCATTATCTTCCAGTGATTATTATTTCGGACTTCATTGCTGCGATCTTGGATAAGAGACTTATAGCGTCATTGGACTCGGATTTTTCGATCGGTTCAGGGACATTGTCCCTGACTTACCGACGCAGTCCAATATTGTCATTACAACATGTGTTTTATTTTTCGACGCTATATATATATATATATACAAGCCTGCTACTAAGCATGATAGTTTAGTTTCTTGTCCGCGTTGCTCATTTCTGCCATTTTATCATTTATACAAATAGTTTATTTTGGCAGAGCAGGGCATACCGAGAGTTCATATGCGTCTAGACGGTGTGATTAAAGACTGCATATATTCTTTTTCGCCGTTTATGTCTTTTCCAATTTCAATGTTGGGAACGACATTATGTATAGTAGACTTAACTTAGACGCTTTATTATACGTAATCCGCCTTACTGAGGCGTTATCATTACGTCTTCAAGAAAAGATTTACGGGATATTATTCTCAATGTAATTTCTTTTGAGGGCAGTAGTTTGTTCACGTATAACTCCGCCCTTCAGTGGCTGATTGGAGTTAGTTAGATGTGACGCAGCCCTAGCTACATCCACACGCGTGGATAGTAAGGTTAAGAACTCTCTCAGAGTCGCTTCGTTCTCGGAGGAGCTTCTCTTCGACGGCAACTTTTCGGCAATCCATGAATTGCTCGATTTATACGTTCTCTTGTCTATCTAGTGTTACAAGAGATTCAGACTGGGGCAAACATTCGGTGGTTGACTCAGAGAGTGCCGCCGCAGTTGCCGGACCCGAGTGTGGCTGTTATGACGGTTGCCAGTCAAACAGATTGGGATATAATACTGATCCCTACGGATTTGAAGTGCCAGGGTCTTTGGGTTCCGCAGTCTTTAGCAATCAGTTTAACTTCCGCGGAATAATGTTTTTTAGGCTTGCTTTATGTCATTGCATGAACATTATTCAGAAACGCATGCCCAAATTCCTGTCCTTTAATTCGACAGTAGTGGCGTATCTCCGGAACCAGGGAGGCACTCTTTCGTTTCCGTTTTTCAATTTAATGGAAAGAATCCGTCTGTTGGTTATAGTACACCAAGTTCAGTTTTGGTCCGTCATATTCCGTGTCGTCTGATTGTTTTATCGGACTCCCGTTCTCTTACGGGTCGCTTGTTGCTGTCAGAATGGACTCTCAACAAACAAGTATTCAATCAGATTTGCTATCTATGGGAGCGCCCAATGATGATTTAGTTATGACACAGCTTGCTAATCAATTGCAGACGTATGTGTTGGCTTGTCCAGATCTCTGAGCTAATATTGTTAACGCTCTATTGATCTATAGGACGGAATGATAGGATATGCGTATCCTCCGGCGCTGTTGTTTTAGCAGGTATTGCTAAGATAAACAACCACAATACATTTCTGTTGATAGCATCTCTATCTTCACAGAGATCATGAGTAATTTACTCTCTTGTCTACTGTGGGTCTTAACGTGAAATCTTCCTCTATGTGAGGATCTTTTTCACTGGGTAAATCGTGTCATCTTTATCACAACCAGCAAGGTCGCAACCTTCATGTATTCCGTTGTGTGGTCCGTATTGCATTGTAAGCGCTGTACTGGACGAGATTTGGACGCGATTTCTTACTATAGGAGATCCTCATCTTCGCTATTCTATGCGGCTAAAGTGGAGGCTCTTCCGTCGTGGTGTAGGGATCATTATGTTCATATTGTTGATCCCTCCATACTACTCATTGCTATTTTTTAGTATACTTGTTTCACAAGATCTACTGCAGCCTGTTATTATTTAGGTTATAGGTTTATGTTACCTCATACCTATGCACTCTACGATAGTTTACAATTGAGTCTTTTGTCTCTTTATCTAGTCAGTTAGTAACTTTTTGATAAATAGACTTAGAATCTTTAGATTAAATTCCTATACGGATTTTAACTTCGGTTCTTATTTAGCTAAGTAATCATTTGAGCCTCTGGAAACAGTAGTTTTCAAATTCTGACCTTTTAGACAGTAATTCTGTTGGTTTCTCTTTTACTGTAGAGTCAGTGAGTTTCGTGCACTATCGATGGATGATTTTCACTTTCATAGTTTCGGAATCAATACTTCCGTTACTATTTAGGTTGGATTGTTGCATAAGAGTTAGGCTCCTATTATCCGGAACCTATTATTTTAAGGTCCTTCCGTCTTCGTATGGGCATAGGCCTTTACTCTTTCCGGGTACAGTTTATGTATTTATAAACAGATATCTGTTTATTACAAAGGGCGTAAGCTTCTTCTGTCTTTGATGTCTAGTAGAAGGACGTTACGCTCCATTTTATTGTTAATGGATTCTATTAACTATCGGTACTGCTTATGGTATATCATTGACTTAGCAGTTGTGCTTAAGATTTCGGCTCATGAAGTAAGAGTTCTTCTACTTCTTGGGCTTACATTAATAGTGTCGCTATTATAGATTTTTGAAGGCCGCTCATTGCGCTCAGCCATCCACATTCATGAATTTTATCTTAGAAATATCGAGTCCTTTTCTGGAGGCCTCTATTGTTAGGTCTATTATCTACTGCTCAGAATGTCATTCACTTAACAGTTGCTACTATAGCTAGGTAGGCTGTCTGTTTCGGCAGTGTCTCCGTTCGGCTGCCCTCTTCGCTCTGGGCTATTTGACCCAGAGCAAGAAAAAGGGGGGGGGGGGGGGGGGGGGGGAGGGTGTTCCCTTGGGTCACCTGTTTTACTATGAAAACAAGGGGATACCTCCTCCGGAGTTAGTAATTCTGAGCTGTTATTGGGATGGTTGTTTAGTGAGAAGTTTAGGTTTTTAAAATTCATTCAAGTCTTAGTTTTTAAAGTATAGCTTTTGAATATTGCATATGTCAACGGACATGATTATGCAATCCTCAGACACTTTTAGGAGTATAAGAGTCTCTATTCTCTAGACTTACTTTATTTATTGGCTTACTTTAAAAATTATTAGTATAAGGATTATATTGGATATTAATAGAGTACATGGATGTATGAAGCTCAATTTTGGAAGGTGTTGTATCTTTCTAATTTATCATAAATAAGAAAGATACATGTAAGGCCTATTACTTCTTTTTCCCTACAGGGGATGACTCTATTTTATTTTATTGAGCGTATTCCATTTTGCTCTATGTCCTTGGCCCTCCAGCCTTTTTACTATTCAGCTATGTCTGGGTCATTGGTACAGTATAAAAATGTTAAAAAATTTATAGTAATTTATATATTTTTTATACTTACCAATGACCCAGACGGGGATGGCCCTCCCAGGAGTTGGGAACTCTTGCCTCCCCGCTGAGTACATAGCGCTTACCAGGCACTGGTTATTAGAATGATTAATGGCGCCAATTTCGGAACGTCCTTGACACTGCGCGTGCGCAGTAGGGGCGAAGTGTGGAGGGCCTTTCAGGACATGTTTTCTTTAGTTTTAGATGCAAATTTTGGGGATTGGGGGGCAAAATTTGTGTTTGGCCCTATATTTTAAGAGTTAGCACCAGCTATGTCTGGGTCATTGGTAAGTATAAAAAATATATAAATTACTATAAATTTTTTAACTTTCCATTAGTTTATCACATAAAGCTTAGTACCAGGTTACCAAAGTAGGACATCAGTGAATAAAAATAGAGAAAATAATCCTGGCATTGGATTCTAGCAGACTAACCCTTTAACATTACTAGAAATGACACTTGCGAAGAAATTTTTTGAATAAATGAAAATGTTAATTTTGGACATCCAGAACCCAGCTTGTGATTCTCCATTGGAATGACTCCAGTCAGGGGTCATTTGGTTTGGCTGGAGGAAAAAATTGAAAAAATAATAAAATTTGAATAGTGATTTTAGCTTAACTTGACAAAGTTAAGATAAGCTATTGCCATCACGCGTGCGGAAGTCTGTGAGTCTGTTCACATTTGCCTTTAGCATGGGCTACACCCTGCAGTTCTTGTCTGATCATCACAAAATTTCATATGCAGGTTTGGGGTCATGTCTAGATGAGAACGTCCCCTTTTGGTCGCGATCGGTCAAACGGAATGGCTGCCCGAGCCCAAAACCCGAAAACCATTAGCACAGTTTACAGTTCGTATTTATGAAGGGATTTCATTGTAACTTGGTAGGATGCCTCTGTATAATGTCTAGATGAGAACACCCCCTTTTGGGCATGATCTGTCAACCGTGATGGCTGCGCAAGCCCAAAACCCAAAAACTTTTAGCACAGTCTGCAGGTCATGTTTAATATGGAGGGATTTCATTGTAACTTGGTAGGATAACTCCTTATGATGTCTAGATGAGAATTTCCCCATTTGGGCGTGATCTGCCAACCGTGATGACTGCCCGAGCCCAAAACCCGAAAACCTTTAGCACAGTCTACAGGTCATATTTATTGAGGAATTAAATTGTAACTTGGTGGGTTGACTTCATATAATGTCTAGATGAGAAAGTCCCCTTTTGGACATGATTGGGCAACTGTGATGACAGCTACAGGGGCCCGAAGCCCGAAAACCTTTAGCACAGTCTACAGGTCATATTTATGAAGGGATTTCATTGTAACTTGGTAGGATGACTCCAAATTATGTCTAGATGAGAACATCCCATTTTGATCACGATCATTCAGCCTTGATGGGTGCCTGAGCCCAAAAACCTTTAGCATAGGCAAAAGGTCATATTTATGGAAGGATTTCATTGTAACCTGTTAGGTTGACTCCACATAATGCCTAGATGATGACATCCCCTTTTGGTCGTGATTGGTCAACTGTGATGGCTACAGGTGTCCGAAACCCGAAAACCTTGAGCACAGTCTACAGGTCATATTTATGAAGGGATTTCATTGTAACTTCGTAGGATCACTCCAGATTATGCCCAGATGAGATTGTCCCCCTTTGGTTGTGATCATTCAACCATGATGGCTGCCCGAGCATGAAGCCCGAAAACCTTTAGCACAGTCTACAGGTCATATTTATGAAGGGATTTCATTGTAACTTGGTAGGTTGACTTCATATAATGTCTAGATGAGAATGTCCCCTGTTGGACATGATTGGGCAACTGTGATGGCTGCAGGGGCCCGAAGCCCGAAAACCTTTAGAACAGTCTTCAGGTCATAATTATGAAGAGATTCATTGTAGCTTGGTAGGATGACTCCAAATAATGTCTACAGGAGAACATCACCTTTTGGTCACGATCATTCAGCCTTGATGGCTGCCCGAGCCCAAAGACCTTTAGCATAGGCTATAGGTCATATTTATGGAAGGATTTCATTGTAACTTATTAGGTTGACTCCATATAATGCCTAGATGATGACATCCCCTTTTGGTCATGATTGGTCAACTGTGATGGCTACAGGTGCCCGAAGCCCGAAAATCTTGAGCACAGTCTACAGGTCATATTTATGAAGGGATTTCATTGTAACTTTGTAGGATCACTCCAGATGATGCCCAGATGACAATGTCCCCTTTTGGTTGCGATCATTCAACCATGATGGCTGCTCGAGCCCAAAGCCCGAAAACCTTTAGCACAGTCTTCAGTTCATATTTATGAAAGGATTTCATTGTAACTTGGTAGATTGACTTCATATAATGTCTAGATGAGAACAGCCTCTTTTGGACACCATTAGGCAACTGTGACGGCTACAGGGGCCTGAAGGCCAAAAACCTTTAGCACAGTCTGCAGGTGATATTTATGAAGGGATTTCATTGTATCTTGGTAGGATGACTCCAAATAATGTCTAGATGAGAACGTCCCCTTTTGGTCGCGATCATTCAGTCTTGATGGCTGCCCGAGCTCAAAACCCCAAAACCTTTAGCATAGTCTATAGGTCATATTTATGGAAGGATTTCATTGTAACCTGTAAGTTTGACTCCATATAATGCCTAGATGATGACATCCCCTTTTGGTCGTGATTGGTCAACTGTGACGGCTTCAGGGGCCCGAAGCCTGAAAACCTTGAGCACAGTCTACAGGTCATATTTATGAAGGGATTTCATTGTAACTCCGTAGGATCACTCCAGATGATGCCCAGATGAGAGTGTCCCCTTTTGGTTGCGATCATTCAACCATGATGGCTGCCCGAGCCCAAAGCCCAAATCCTTTAGCACAATCTACAGGTCATATTTATGAAGGGATTTTATTGTAACTTGGTAGGTTGACTTCATATAATGTCTAAATGAGAATGTCTCCTTTGGACGCAATTGGGAAACTGACGGCTACAGGGGTCTGAAGGCCGAAAACCTTTAGCAAAGTCTACAGGCCATATTTATGAAGGGATTTCAATGTAACTTGATAGGATGACTCGTTTTTGAATTATTTCACTGTAACTTGGTAACTTTCGTTGATATACATTAACTGTGAGGGCCACATACATTAACTGTGAGGTCATATTAACCCATCCCTCAGCTC
The DNA here is from genome assembly GCA_031216915.1 of Pictodentalium vernedei. Lineage (NCBI taxonomy): Eukaryota > Metazoa > Mollusca > Scaphopoda > Dentaliida > Dentaliidae > Pictodentalium > Pictodentalium vernedei. The sequence goes on along the minus strand of CM062288.1, from coordinate 175,190,893 downwards.
TTTAGTACCTTTGTACACCTCATATTATTTTTATCAAAAACATTGCATACAGGGAACAGAAATGAACATAATCCCAATTATCACAATTCTTGTCATATTTCATAATCCTTTCATAAACATTGAACATTATCCTTTTCATCAAACACAACACACAAGTTAAGCTACAGTGTCATTGACACTTTCATTGGAAATAGCACTGGGCATATATGGCTATTGTATTGGTTAAAAGATTAAATGTAATGATGTTGGTTTGTTTATGACATTTCGGCAGCAAGGGTCATATTGTGTCCAAAACCATATCAGTGCTTGTTTACAAGAATCTAAATATAATATAGTAATAGATTCTGAAAGTGACCTTAAACATCAATAAATAATAAGAGAATCTAACTGCTGTATAAAAGTATGAGATGAGTACTTTCGCACATAACTTCTCAGGTGCAACATTGTAAGTTACTGGATCAGACCTGTTAACCTCTGAAGGTGACTGTCAGTGAGATTTTGATGTGCTCTCAGTGAGATTTGGATGCTTGTCAGTGAGATTTTTGCGCGCGGCCATTACATTAATATTTTCCTTGTTATGCCTCCCACAGTTCCACCCGTGCACCCCCCCCCCCCCCCCAAACCAAATGCATTATATTTCATTTTAATAATTTATTTTAACACTTTTAATGGTATTTGTCAAAGCATACAAATATGGATATCACTTATACTTGAGAGATTATGTTTTTATTTAATTTATTTTTCGAGTTTATATAATTTTAGTTTCACGTAACCATATATATATGAGAATATATTTGGCATACAGTGCATTTGATAAAAACACAAACTATATTTAATTTGACCGCCCTGGAGCACATAATGTGTCCCCATTGTTGTAAACAATATGACTCTCCCTTGTTTTGTTTTCAAAACAGTCTTTCATGTAGCATGGATCAAACTGGATATTACAACACGGGGGTATTAATTCATATTTATTTTTGAGCAGCTATTTTTGCAGGGATCACACCAGGTAACAATAATAATTGGGTCTTGCTCCCAAAACCTTGGGACAAAACGTTCCAGTCCAGCATGGCTTTACAAAAATAACGTCTTTAAAAACAGACGATAATACACTCGTTTTCGAAAAGCTACTTTCGATTTCCATGACTTTTCCATCAACAACATGGGAATTCTCGGAACTTATTGGTAAAACTCAATGCAGATCTTTGATAAATTATCGTTTCCAACAAGCATTCTGCGTTATAAATTTAAATATCATAACCAACTTGTTTAATTTTCAAAATAGAACAGGACAACTATTTTGAAAAGTGTCAAATCGGGAGGAAAATAGGATGTCACCGTGAGAGCGTGAGTTGGTGCCTCAAACCGGGAGACTCATGGTTAAACCGGGAGAGTTAACAGGTCTGTACGGGATGTTTAGTGGTCGGATAGAGTGTCATGTAACATCAATATTAGGTGAGGTGTTAGATATTGATCTCATTGAGCCTCACATGACTCCATATCAGACAACAAAACATCCCGTAACGCATTTATTATGTCAGGGGACAAAATCCAGTGTGTCTTTTTAATTAATCAGCCCGGTAAGTTATTTGTGAAAATGTAAACAAGCAGACGTAAGGTTACAATGTAAGGGTATTAACTCTATCTAGCAAACGTTTCGTGCTGAAGTGATTATCGATTGGTACGATTAACCTATTGGATGGGGTTATCAATCGATATAAGTTTCTCAATATGGGACACATATTATAAACAGATTATTTCATTTTGTTTTTGCTTTAATCACATTCAACGGACGATTCAGAACATTTGCTGTAAGATTGCCATTTTTAGTGCACCAACGATGTTGTGTGAGCTTATGTCAGGACCTGATGCTCATCGCAATCGACACTTGTGTTAAAGTTATTGTCAGAGTCCACTTTGACTTTTTGCCCTGTTACTATGCACCTTGTACTGTTTCTATGGTTTACAATTACCCACAAACCCTGACCCAGTGATATTTTATCAATTTTTAGTGTTTTTGCAATGTTAGACTTTTTTGTCAGTGTGGAGTTAGAAAATTTCTGGCTTGTTTTGCTGTACATGAGTGGAGGCTACCACTGGTATGCTGTAGCTTTTATTATGCCTCCGAAAAGTTTTTTCGAGGGGTATATAGTGGAGGTCTCTGTCCGTCCGTCCGTCTGTCTGTCCGTCCGTCCGTACGAGCATTTTGTATTATAACTCGAACATCAGTTGTCGGATTTTAATGTTCTTTGGTATGGTGATAGGGCAGCTTGGGGGAACGGATGCCCTTGTACCTAGGGTTTCGTCCGACAAATCTTACAGGAGTTATGTCCCTTATTTATTTTTTCCATCCGTCCGTACGAACATTCTGTATTATAACTCGAACATCAGTTGTCGGATTTTAATGTTCTTTGGTATAGTGATAGGGCAGCTTGGGGAAACAGATGCCCTTGTACCTAGGGTTTCGTCCGACAAATCTTACAGGAGTTATGTCACTTATTTACTTTTTCCGTCCGTCCGTACGAACATTTTGTATTATAACTCGAACATCAGTTGTCGGATTTTAATGTTCTTTGGTATGGTGATAGGGCAGCTTGGGGGAACGGATGCCCTTGTACCTAGGGTTTCGTCCGACAAATCTTACAGGAGTTATGTCCCTTATTTACTTTGAAAATTGATGATTTTTTGGTTTCCTACCAATTAAAATTGTTTGGCTGGACCGATGAGTTTCAAATTTTATATGCTGATTACTCATGTCAAAGTACAGGTCGGTTTCAATTTGAGGTTTGACTTGGCAATTTTTGATGCACTTATGCCCCCTTTTTCACTTGGAAAAGATGCAAGACCAGTTCTACTTTTTCACTGGTTTGAGAATTTTTAACAAAGGTATGTACTATTCCTATTTTTACCTCTTTCAGTTATTATTCAATATGGCACCATTCAAGTCATCCGCAATCATTTTTATAACTACAAAACATATTAACAAAATATAAGTAGTAATAATTTTATTGGCACTTTGCCATTCCTTACTGTTGTTCTGCAATGTAGTGTTGTTCTGCAATGTAGCAGCAGTGAAGCTGTTGTCTGACTTTCCACATGTGAGTACGACTTGGCTACCTTCGGGGGCATTAGCACACGTGTTAGCGTTGCTCTTGTATTTCATATATGTGTTAAATGCATCAATATAAGATAACATTAACCCTTGGCCGGACATTTTTCAGAGATTTTATACTTTTTTAATGCAATGTTAGACTTTTTTGTCAGTGTGGACTTAGAAAATTTCTGACCTGTTTTGCTATACATGACTGGAGGCTAACACTGGTATGCTGTGGCTTTTATATTTCATATATGTGTTAAATGCATCAATATAAGATGACGTTAACCCTTGGCCGGACATTTTTTGGAGATTTTGGACTTTCTTAATGCAATGTTTTTGTCGCTGTAGACTTAGAAAATTTCTGATCTGTTTTGCTATACATTTCCAAGACTGGACATTTTTTGCAGATTTGTAATAAGCCGAGGTTTATTGCATGCCATGCATTGGTGAGCTAATGGGGATAGACACACCCCTCTTGTTGAGATGAGGCGGTTGTATTTTCTAAAAACAATATGTTGGACACACACCTACTATTGATTTCATATGGGGTCACCAATGACGTCATCAGCGACCTGATATGGCTTCATAGACCGCCACCATTTTTCCATGCTGATTTGTTGATCCCAAGAGCTGACATAATAATAAGGCTTCTGTAGCTGTCAAGAGCCAAGCTCAGCACAAAGTAAGAAATTCAGACAGCTATATACCTCCTAATCACTTGATCAACCAGATGAGCAGTATCTACCATATGAGCAAAGAAGACACTTTAGAATATCCTCTGCTTTACAGGAACCATCAGCTAATTCAATGAAATATTTGTAAAATCGATTTTATGGGAATCTTTTCTGAAATATTCCAGTCTAACGCAATGGAGACAACATTATTCTTTTATTACACACCCATTAAAAATTAATGTTTGTTCATGATATTCAAAAATGTGCAATAAAAAAAGTGTGTGACACAGGTTTTTGCACCTTTTCAAACAAGAAAGAGAACCAGTCCTACTGCTGGGAGTTCTCTTTTTTCAAAGAGTTGGCCAATTATTTCTTGATGTTACAGATGACACTGGTGAGTATTCTTAGCCAAAACATGTAAGAATAAATAGGTCAGGATATGAGTGAAGCATTTGCTTCATTTATAAACAGACATGAATGCCTAATGTTAAAAGTTTGATTGAAACATTAAAAATTGAAACAGAAAATGTCATCCTTTCAATAATAAATGAAAATCTATCATTCCCCAAAGGCCCAATTATGATAATAGACCATGCCCAATAGAAGCCTATCAGAAATATTTTTCTCACAGATCAGAAAATATGAAACAAATGTTCACTGATTCAGAACGATTCACTTTTCTACTTTCTGTATAGCACAGCATCCAGCAGTAAATTTTAACAGCGAAAAAAAAGACATTTTGGTGTAATATTAACACTGGCCCATAATCAGAAAAAACAAGAACTAACCCAAACTCACATAATTGGAGTAACCCAAAGCTGATTGGGCATGAGAATTTAGAAAATTTTTATTTCCTAGAGAGAATATTGGTGGCAGTACTTTTATCATTTATTTTAATATATACACCTGGAACTTAATTAAGCCTGTTTTTTTCACAGTGGTGTTTATAGAAACGGTCATTACTTTCATGCTATGTTTCAGATGGCCAAAAGTGTTTGTTTGTGGAAAGAATGGTATATTGACAAATGAAAGATAAAACAATGATGAAAATATTCAGTATTTAATGACACATATCTGTCACTAATATTTTTGATGGAAAAATGTTCTCTCAGTTATTACTGACAAGAAATGTAACTTGTGATCTCCTTAACACAATAACAGTGTCTGACGTCAGTAGCGAGTATATCCACCACGTGTCTGGATTACAGCCTGAACCCTCCTCCTAATGCTACCAGTGAGCCTTCTGATATGGTCCAGAGGCAACTGCTGCCACTCCTCATGCAATGCATCTTCCAAATCGGTCAAATTCTGTACAGGTGGATCCCTTGCTTGCACACAACGTCCAAGAAAGTCCCAGATGTGTTCTAAGGGATTCAGATCGGGGCTCATTGCAGGCCAAGGTAGTGTTGTAATAGCATTGTTCTGAAGGAATGCTCTCACAGCATGAGAACGATGTGGCCTTACATTGTCGTCCATGAATACAGGGTGTGTAGCCAACAGGTGGTTGACAAAATGAGACACGACAACTGGATTGCGAATGTTCCGGATGTACTGATGACCATTGAGATTCCCACGTAAGTCATTATATCAAGTTTACAGTAGATCTGATGTTCCTGGGCATGTAAGCAGTATTTATGCCTCCACACTCTCATGCGACCATCTGTGACGTGAAGCAGGAACCTACTCTCTTCTGACCAATGGACTCTCCTCCATTTCCTGAGATTCCAATGTGATGACCCACCTGGACCTCATACCGAGTGCTTTGAGACATTTTCGGGCAGCTCTGTTGCACAAATGCCTGTTGGGGAGCGAAAGGCGTTTCAAAACCCCACTTGATGCAAAGGGTTCACGCCGAACAAGGCATGCCAGTCTACTGCCAGAGTCCAATCTTCCTGAGGAGAGGTCTTCTGGGGTTGTCCAGGCCTTGGTCGGTCCTTAACACCGTTGGTTTGTTGATGTTTTTGGACAAGTCTGTTGAGGCATAAGTTTAGTCACAATCCTCGAATTTAAACAGAGCCATAATTCAAAATCAGTAAGTACGTAACAGTTTCCCCTCGGTTGAGACAAGAGTTGCGTCGCTAAATTGTGACGTTATGTGTCGGTCAATCTTAACCTTCAAAAAACGGGCAGGTAAAAAGAAAAGACTATTATAACAAACACCTAAATAGAAGATGTCACCCGAAATTTCTGAACAAAAACAGATTAACCACCACCGCCAACAGATGTTTTAAGCATCGCCATGCCAGAATTAACTGATCACCAGGAAGCAGATTCTTCAGACCCGCCTATATTGAAAGCAACTACACCAGAAAACACAGGCACATACGGGCAGCAGTTGGCTGCAGTACCGATCAACATGGACATTGGATCCCCTCATCCCATTATTCCATCATTCAGGGGAAATACAGCCCCTGATACAGAAATCACCAGCTTATACAACACTGCCAAAGTCCTGAAATATGCTGCCCTGACTCTATTCCATGATTATCACCAGCAGCACCTCATTCTCGCAATACAACTCTGTCCAAAATGAACAAATAAGACAAAACAATTTCACATCCTTCTCATTTTTTAGTGATTACAGAAATTCATCACTTCAGGTAACAGTAACCCTCCATTACTTCTACACTATTAACCTTCTCGTCTCCTCAAACCAAACTTTATCATTGAACAACCACCTTGGCAGACTACTTGTGCTTTAACATATCTCAGCCATGGCATCCTAATCTATAACAGAAAAACAGAATCGATATTAGGCTAGAACCAGCTTTCCATAACATTACAATGGGTTATATCCCCATATCATTTTTATCTCAATCCAGGTCCTCAGCAACCTCTGTAACAATAGAGTGATGTCACAATAACCTGCACCCTTCTTAAATGTATTATACTGGCCCCACTGCATGCGCCAAAATGCACCTGCCAAAACGCACCCGCCAGAATTTGAGATGTATATGACTGAGCCACAAGTTGTCCCTCTGCCTCTGACGAAGTGCACAAAAGCACGAAACCGGTTAGGCTAGACAGTATATGGGATAACCCTACAACAGGTTCCCTTGAACTCTCTGAGTTGGTACAGAAATATTATTTTACACTTAGACTTGTTTGACGGGTATGGCAGACACACTGACCGCAAGCTCAATCAGCATCATATTAACCTGAGTTCCAGCGCTAGCACTTCGACAATAATGTTAACATCAGATATAAATGCAGTGGCCTTACCAAAAATCAATTGCAGGACACGCTAATACAAGCCAGTGGCGTTAACACTCTCCAATAAATTTTAGCAAATGAGTTTTATATATATAATTTTTCTACTGCTGAGCAGAAAGCTAATTCAAACAGTGTAAAGTATCTGAAGTCAGCCTGTAACTTTCAGCACTTTTCAATAGAGCCACAATAGTGTATTTTAGTGGTTTCTCACACTCGTCGGCCCACTAATATATTTAGATAGCATGACTTACAAGTCCTGTGGGTTAATGTAGATTTACAGGTTTGAAGACTTCAATGAAGAGGTGACTGACAAGCAAGCCTGAATATAAGCAACCTGTCATTTGCAAAATGGGGTCCCCAGAGGATGAATTTGCTGATGCTATCCCATACAGTGGGCCAATTTATCCTCCAGGTACATCTTTTGCTGTGCAGGGTAGCATCTCCAAATTCACCCTCTTGGAACCTCATTTTGCAGATGACAGTCTGCTTATTTTCAGGCTTGCTGACAAGAAAATTAGATATCTTTTTCTTTGTTGGTGTTAGGAGTATATTCATTAGATTATGTAAAGAAAAAGTATAACTTAACTGTAGAAAGTAAATGAAAGCTCTTGAAATATTTCCCCAGTTATGTAGATGTACGTAAAAGACATAAAGTATTAACTGAGGTTTCTTATTGAAAAAAAAATTAAAAATTATGTTGTAATACAATCTTTTTCCTCGTGAAAAAACTATTATGTAAATCTTTTTCGAAGGGAGCATATTTCTGATCAAAGTATTCACCCTGAAAATTTAGAGTCTGATCCCTCTGGTTTAGAACAGCAAATCTGAGTTTCATAAACAATATTTTGAAACAAGACTGTTGGATTGGAAGGGTCACAATATATATTTTGTTTGAAATTCTGAAAGATTTACTAAGAAAAATATTTTTAAAAAATTAAGTGAATTTTAACAAGAAATAGTACTTGAACAAAATTAAAACTTGCTTTAAAAAACCATCCCAGCTTGGGAAGCTGATGTTTCTTACTTTGAAACTTGTCACGGTGAGAGAGAAAGAAGATGATGTCGGAATGCGTCCGCGAGCGAAATCCAGTATGATGAGGGATGAAAACTTCATAAAATGAGCTCTGAATTTTGAATTATGTGGTAGACCACATAGCCTGCGCGATGGAAGTACTGAAGTAAACTACAAGTCGGAAGTAGTTGTAGTAACAACCGTGGTATAGCCAGGAATCGAAACGCGTAAGTAAATATTAAAAAAATGCGAACTCGGCTGGAAAATTGTTCATCAGTCCGTTTCTTATCCTGTTTATAGGCCCAAACGATCTTGTAAACAGTGATAAACTAGAATACCCTTATCGATAGCCCTTATTAATTGACATTACATAAATGGGTAAGGCCTGTTTATAAATTAGTTTGATACGTTTCGAGTATTTGTTAGCAGTTCGCGATTCCTTCTCTCCCCCCCCCCCCCCCCCCCCCCCCCCCCCCCAAAAAAAAAACAACAAAAAAACACCAACTCCTAAGATGACAAAAATCATCTGTCGGCCACCCCACTACCGCTTTTGATATCTCCACAACCATGTGCCCTGGAATAATGAACATGTGTAGGCCTACATGTGCTATCTACATGTATCCCCCTTTCTTGCATCACAATCACAGGAAAAAATTCACTTCACCATAAATTATGAGAGCAATTTTTGAACTTTTTAAAAGGCTTGCTTTATGAACACCTCAGTACGTGCAATTCCTCTATCATTTCACACTGTGTTATGTAAGGTGTCATTTACCACTGAATAGAAGTGTGAGGCCTGGTCTATGACACCCCCATCCCCGACTATCACTCGATTAAAGGCTTAAATTTAATTTCTTGGACTCCACCTATTGACATCAGTGGAATTGAATAGTTGGTTCGAACAGAATTTATCTAAAGGCGAGTGCAGTCTTCCACTGGTTGTGGGGTTAAAATAATTAAATATTGTTTAAAAAAACAAACATCATTTTCAGAAGTAGGGGGGGAGGGGGGGTTATAGGATCTGATTATCTCCCAACGCCCCCCCCCCCCCCCCACCATTCACACATAACCGTCAATGATCAATAAAAATGAATTGTGTTGATTCTGAAGTAATCAATCGGGATATGAGAAAATATATATATATATATATATATATATATATATATATATATATATATATATATATATATATATATACATATATAAAGGAGCATTCTCCCCCAGTGTTGTAACGCTTTTTAATCATAGGTATACCAATCATAAACTATTTATCCGTGGAGCAATCTGAAGGCAATATTGTGGTTGGTGCATCCGCTCACCAGAAAGGCGACCATTTGGGTGATTTGATATTCTGAATTTATTGTGTTTAATGCTTAATAGAAAGCGTACCCAAATAACAGAAAACAATGAAAGTGTGTTTCAACTCTTTATTCCACAATATCGTTTGAAAGAACACACGAGGAAGCGTATGTGTTTTTCACGAGGGAAAAGCTTTTCACAAACTTCAAACACGTGCATAGGAAGTTAGATGTTGTTTTCATTTCTCAAAATTTCGCGCCTATGCATATCGGCCCATTCAAATAAATTGAATGCAACATGGTCTTTTATGCATGGACAACTTATATTATGGCTGAGGAAGTCCAGTAGCGTGGTGCAAACTTAGAAACACTGCATGCATGTTGGAATGATTTGGAAACACCCGCAGAGTGTGAATTCCACTCAGATAATGGCTTAAATTCAATTTAACCGTGCAAAACAAATTAAAAATTTAGCAAGACGGCTTTCCAGTGAAATCAAATGCTGTGTGATTTCAGTAGTTTGTTCAAGAAGTAAAACAATTGGCAATTTATTTATTTATTTATTGGTGTTTAAGGTCACATATTTCTGCACAATGGCTAACCATGACCGTGACAGTTTTACGGATGGAGGAAGCCGGAGTACCCAGAGAGAACCACCAAGCAATGGCAAGCAACTGTCAGATCCCCAACATACCAACTCCACACAAGCAGGGTTAGCATTGGTTGAAGACAGGTGCACCATCGACGTGCAGTACGCCTTAGTACACAGCGTCACCGTGCCCCCACATGGGCAATGGGGGTGAAGTGTCTTGCCCAAGGACACAACGCGGTTGCTGCAGGTGGGATTTGAACCGAGGACCTCTCGGCTTGCAGCCTGCACATCTACCAACTGAGCCACCGCGCCCCCAAACAATTGGCAATAATCTTTCAATGAGTCAGGCAACACAAGGGATTAGTGACATAATCAAACAGCTACCAATTAAGGTTTCAACCTTCTGATGTTTTCAGTAGCCTATTGTTGTGGATTTGTTACCTTGAAATAATAATAATAACTAATAATAATAATTTATTAAGCTTAAAATTCCATTTAAAAAATGCTCTTTGGCTGTTCATCACACAAATGGTAAAATCATATGAAAAAGGTTAAAACATGTTAGTAAAAGCCTGTCTGAATAAAAATTATTATTCAAGCAGAATCACTGGTCAATAGCCTAACTCTTCTCCCATTTAATGCTGAAAATGAGTTGGTTTTGTTTTAACTAACACTCTCATAGGCATCGCCATGATTTTTCAAAAGTGATTTGACTTTGATAAAAAAGGTACACCGTGGGTACGAGGGAAAGGGGGCCTGCTGTGCTTTTAAGTTATATGTCCTTAAATCACAGTATGTGCATGTACTCCCCTAAGGCTTCTCATGGAATGGTGAATTTTAAACGGAACTCGATTTCAACTACAGGTCCGAACTTGGGTGGGCGGGAATGCCTGCTATTTTGGACTGAGCTCATGCTCAGACGAAAATTAACATTTTTGTTTTTAGCATACAAATAAACAAATAAGGTTTAGAACCATTCTTCGTTGTTTTCTGTTCGGTGAATATTTTCAACGTGCGGTATCCCCTCAGAACACATTTCATCAGATTAAATGCTCTTTCGTATATTTTTTCAAATGTTTATTCACCACAAAACAACAGCCTAACAAAGATATCTCGTTGAGTTTTTAGCCATTGTCCCTCTGAAAACCGCGGCAGCCTATATATGTTGTCCATTTGAATTTCTTTATTACCTGACATGCAGATTGGAGGTATTAGTAAACAATTCACCCATGGAGTGGAAATTCACTGCAAAGCATCAATGAATTTAACCCACGCCTTGGAAATTCGTAGGTTTACTGTAGGCCGACAGACCGGTTTAATTTGGGAGTTTTGTATTTTTCTTGGATGGCCTTGTGATATTAGATGTGTGTGGGTTAGTGTTGTGGCCACTGGGTAGGCAGTGAGAAATTATGAAACATATTACTTCTCAGTGGTTTCTGCCTTGGTGCTGGGCCTATAATATCTTAATATTGTTGGATGACTTATTAGTCGCTCAGGTACGCTGTATGGAAAATGAAAGAGGTGTTTTAATACTTGATTTTTTTTACCTGTGCCGGAAAAAACGTTTCATTTTCATTTATTGAACTGTGACAGATTATCGGACTGGGGATCCGGGGAGGATAAGAATACTGGGTAGTGATATGGGGGGATGGGGGGCAGGACATTTCAAAAGTGCTAAATCTACTCCACAACAGTGCTTGTGACCCCTTATTCAATATTCTGTTTCTTATTTCATGTGCGAGCTTCCCTCTTCTGGGGGAGGTGGCCCCTACCTGATGTAAACAAATAGGCCACCCCCCATTAACTCATTAATAATGCCACTTTGCGTCTCGTGGGTAATTCAGTATTTAATGACGCCTCCACTCAGTCGGAATGTCGTCTTACAGTTTTGCATTTAATGTGCACACGTTGACGTTTCAGACTGCTTTTCACGTGTGCAATGCCAATTTATTCAACAAGGCAGTGCCCATGTGCAACATAATTTGCAGCTCCCATTCGTTAATTCCGCAAAAGTTTGTGTCTATAACATGGCTGTGAATTAATTGGTATGCCATTGTCAGTATGATAGGTTGTGACAATCAGTATTTCTGAAAATTTTAAACAATAAGAATTATAAATGAATATCGAAACAGATGACTCGACGACACGTCGTGTTTATCCACAGTTTTCTCGATGATAATTACTGATCGTTGGGTAAGTTTTTCTTAATAATTTGACAAGGGAAACACCGTCAGCAGTTATTGAGCAAATCGTGAAACCCAGCCCAAATCGCGTCCATGCTGGAATTTCTCGATTGCTGTATCGTCTCTTGCTCAAGTTAATCGTGCACCAACACGATCAAGATTTTACACGTTGTGGAAAAGGCAAAAAAGTCGATGTCTGTACTGTATAAGGTTACCTACCATCTGTGTTTCGGTTTTGCATTCTCAAATCCACTGCAAGTAAATGTGAGCAACTTGTTAAAAAATTCCCAGGATTTTTCTATTTGCAATGTTTAGAACGTTACCTTCAACTTCAAACAAACTAAACTCAAATATTTTGCTAAACTCATAAATGAAACACCTATGCATCCAATGCCACAACACTTTCTGCATGCTAATTAGATACATGGACCCATTTCAATAATTAAAAATGTACTGAAAAAACATTTTTTTACAGCAAATCTTATGCATCGACGCAAGGAGGCACTCTTGCAAAAAATGTTTAAGACTGGTCCCATGTTTGTGAATTTATTTTTAAGTCACCTGGCCCAAAAGGCCATGTGAGCTATTATCATCACTTGCGTCCGTTGTCATCTGGTGCCCATTATCCATTGTCTGTCGCCGTCCATAAACGTTTCACATTTTTATCTTCTCTGGAACTGCTGAGCTGATGTGAACCAAACTTGGCAGGAATGGTCTTTGGGAGAACCTCAAAAAAAATTCTCATTTTGTTCCCTTCGGATAAAAAACATGACCGCCAGAGGCATATTTTGATTCTGATTGGTGGATTTTCAAAAATCTTCTCTGAAACTACAAGGCCAATTATTTTGAAACTTCACATGCTTGATGACTGGGGCACCCTCTACTAATGATCTTCATTTAATGTTGATCGGATTTCAAACATGGCTGCAATTGCTGCTTTCAGTTATACAAACTCTGGAACTACTGAACCAATGTGAACCACACTTGGCAGGAATGGTCTATGGGAGGTCCTCTACAAACTGTCTTCATTTTCTTCCCGTTGGATGAAAAATATAGTCGCCAGAGGCATTCTTTGATTTTGATTGGTGGATTTTGAAAAATCTTCTCCTCTGAAACTACAAGGCCAAATGTGTTGAAACTTCACATGATTGATGACTGGGACACTGTCTATCATCGATTGGCATTTAATGTTGATCAGGTTGCAAACATGGCTGCAATTGCAGCTTATAGTTACCATAGAAACCCTATGGGAAATCACATTTTCATCTTCTTCTCTGAAACTACTGAGCCAATGTGAACCAAACTTGGCAGGAATGGTCTATGGGAGGTTCTCTACAACTGTTCCTCATTTTGTTCCTGTTGGATGTAAAATATGGCCGCCAGAGGCATTCTTCCATTCTGATTGGTCGATTTTGAAAAATCTTCTCGTCTGAAACTACAAAGCCAAATGTTTTGAAACTTCACATGATTCATGACTGGGACACCCTCTACCAATGGTCCTCATTTAATGTTGATTAGGTTACAAACATGGCTGCAATTGCCGCTCATAGTTACCATGGAAACCCTATGGGAAATCACATTTTCATCTTCTGATCTGAAACTACTTGGCCAGTGCGAACCAAACTTAGCACAAATAATGTATGGAAAGTCCTCTGAAAACAATCATCATTCTGTTTTGCTCAGATGAAGGAGCATGGCAGCCAGCTGCATTCTTTGAGTTTGATTAGAATAACTGAGGGATATGTAGTTCTGCCAGGTGAGCGATTACAGGCTCTTTAGAGCCTCTTGTTATCTTTTCTTTTATTTTATTTCATTAACACCTGATGAGTGTGATTTATTTCTTACTTTGTGTTGAAACATATGATCTTTTTTTTCAATAAATGCAGATGTATGTATTAAATACAGAACTTCACAAGTGTTTGAATGGGTTTATCACACTTGTTTGGCTTTGTGCAGATATACCACCTGAGGCTTTGCCTCACAGGGTATTCTTGCATGCAACCAAACTTATGCAATAAACATTAGCCTATTCAAGCACTCGTGCAGTTCTGTCTACGTATCATATTTTACTTTTATTGCAGATATTTGAATGTTCAAGAATGAAATTTGCAGAGATACCTTCCAAACTTCATCCTCTTCTGATGCCACCAGACCCAATAGTCATCAATCATTTAATCACGTGAGTCTTGTTTTGTATTCAGTCCATTATGTGCTTGTTTTAGAATACATGTGTTGTCTTTGTAAACATTTTTCAAAGGGGTCTTTTTCAAGTTTAACCCATGAGACGTGGAGATTTTATACATTTTTATACGCCTGTTTGTAAAAACGCTCATATTATGTAAATGGTCTGTCTGCAAACAATTGGTTTGCACCCGATAACTCCAGTTTGGATTATTTGATTTCAACCATTGTGGGTATGTGTTTTCTCCAGGTAGTAATACAGTCCAGGTTTGAATATGGGTTCCGTCCCATTATTTTTACATGAGTTATGGCCCATTTTCGACTAAGACGTTCACCTTCTGTGAAGATTTTTGATTTCCGACCAATAACTCTAGTTTGAATTAGGTGATCTCAAACAAAGTTGATATGTGTATTCCCCAGCTAGTAATACAGGTCAAATACGAAAATGGGTTCTGTCCAATTATTTTTTCAGGAGTTATTCCTCTTTTTCGACTTATAATTGGACCTTCTATTAAGATTTTTGGTTTCCGATCGATAACTTCATTTTGGATTTTTGATCTCAGCCAAAGTTGGTATGATGATGTGTATTACCCAGATAATAATACAGGCCAAGTTTGATTATGGGTTCCATCCAATTATTTTTACATGGGTTATGGGCCTTTTTGACTTAGAAATTTCTCATTACCTTCAACATTTTGGTTTCCGATGATAACTTGAGTTTGGATTCATAGATCAGGACCAAACTTTTTTCTGCCTCGGTAATATCAAAATTGAAAGTTAAGTTCGAATTGGGGCATGGTCCGATGATTTTTACAAGAGTTATGGGGCTTTTCGATATTGAAATTTGCATATTTCAATCAACATTTTTTCAGAACTTTATTTATATCATAACTTGAATAATTGTTAATGGATTTCAATTCTTTTTGGTGTATGTCTCTATAGCAACAATATCTACGTCAAGTTCAAAGACCAAGCATATCCGATGAAAATTATGGGAGTTATTGCCCTTTGTTAATAAATATCATGTAATGTTTGTTTATGGAATAACTTAAACATTAGTAACCCAATATCAATTATTTTTTTGATATATAGCTCTTTGGGAACATTGTCTACCTCAAGTTTGATGACCAACGTTATCTGATGAAAATTGTCAGAGGTATTGCCCTGCCCACCCCCACCACCCAACCCTCCCCCCCCCCCCCCCTGCCAAATTATCATTTGGGCAACTTTCCCCAAAATGCAATGCATTTTGAAGGACTGGGAGTTATTACATGCAAAAAAAAGATTTGACTCCTATAAACGCCCCCCTCCCATGTCATATAGGCAATTTTTTTCAAAATGCATTGTGAAGGATTGGAAGTTATTACATGCAAAACAAAAAAATGTTATTCCATTCTTCCTACAGTGCAGCGGCAAGTTTTCTGGACATTGGTAGGGGGCTGTTGCCATTGTTGTATGCACCTTCCAAGCATATCCCAGATGTGCTTGATTGGTGGAAGGTCTGGACTTAGTGCTGACCAAGGCAGTGTAGTGATGTTCTGCTCCTGTAGGAACTCTGTAGTGACACGGGCCCTGTGTGCTCTTGCATTGTCATTTGGAAAATGAATCGACGGCCGTGATGTCACACAAATGGCACCACATGAGCTGCTAGCTTGTTGTCATGGTAGTACTGCCCTGTGACACGCCCTTGGATGACATGTAATGCTGTTCTGCTTGTCATGGTTATGCCTCCCTTCCCCATAATCGATCCACCACCAAAATGACCGTGCTGCCTAACGGTTACATCATGGTATCGTTCGTTCTACTACCGCCACACTCTGTTTCACCTGTCATGGACACGACATTGCTCCACCGACGATTGTCCCAGTGCTGTCATGCTCCACACCAATTACCCCATGCTGCGATGTGACGTTCAGTCAAACATGGAATTATTTGAGGTCGTCGAGTATACAAATTCTAGCTGATGAGACATCAGATAAATCATGTCCAGTACAAATGAAAATTTCAAAGCGTACCCCACAGACATTAACATGGTGCTCGTGCGAAAAACCTGCACAAAGTCTTCGTGGGCCAGTGACATTCATGATCCACACTAAACTTGGTAACATATTGATGTGTCCAATCACACGTATCGAATACCATTTTCCGAAAATATCAACATCAGTTTCAATATTCCTTACTTTTTTATGCCCCCAAAAAATTTTTTCGAGGGGTATATAGTGGAGGTCTTCATCAGTCCGTACGAACATTTTGTATTATAACTCGAACATCAATTGTCGGATTTTAATGTTCTTTGGTATGGTGATAGGGCAACTTTGGGGAACGGATGCCCTTGTACCTAGGGTTTCGTCCGACAAATCTTACAGGAGTTATGTCCCTTATTTACTTTTTCCGTCTGTCCGTACGAACATTTTGTATTATAACTCGAACATCAGTTGTCGAATTTTAATGTTTTTTGGTATAGTGATAGGGCAGCTTGGGGGAACGGATGCCCTTGTACCTAGGGTTTCGTCCGACAAATCTTACAGGAGTTATGTCCCTTATTTACTTTTTCCATACGAACATTTTGTATTATAACTCGAACATCAGTTGTCGGATTTTAATGTTCTTTGGTATGGTGATAGGGCAGCTTGGGGGAACGGATGCCCTTGTACCTGGGGTTTCATCCGACAAATCTTACAGGAGTTATGTCCCTTATTTACTTTGAAAATTGATGATTTTTTGGTTTCCTACCAATTAAAATTGTTTGCCTGAACCGATGAGTTTCAAATTTTATATGCTGATTACTCATGTCAAAGTACAGGTCGGTTTCAATTTGAGGTTTGACTCGGCAATTTTTGATGCAGTTATGCCCCCATTTTCACTTGGAAAAGATGCAAGACCAGTTCTACTTTTTCACTGGTTTGAGAATTTTTAACAAAGGTATGTATTATTCCTATTTTTGCCTCTTTCAGTTATTATTCAATATGGCACCATTCAAGTCATCTGCAATTATTTTTATAACTTTTTCTCTATTTCTGACTCCTTAGTGCTGTTATGCAATGTAGCAGCAGTGAAGCTGTTGTCTGTTGTTTCAAAACATATTAACAAAATATAAGTAATAATAATTTTTTTGGCACTTTGCCATTCCTTACTGTTGTTCTACAATGTAGTGTTGTTCTGCAATGTAGCAGCAGTGAAGCTGTTGTCTGATTATCCACATGTGAGTACGACTTGGCTACCTTCGGGGCAGACATGTTAACCTCCCAAAAATTTTTTCAGGGAGATTGAAGAAAATTTTCAGGGAGATGACATGATTTTCAGGGAGATTTTTTTTTTGCGCGTAGAAACCATGTGTGGATCGATCAATTTTAAATATAAATTAATACCAAATACCCCCTCCCCCCCCCCCACACACACACATAACAGGAAACAGCCCAACAACAATACATCAAAGGAACATACTACAACGTTCTACTAACTGGTGGTGAGTGACCCAGACCTGTTAACCTCTGGAGGTGACTGTCAGTGAGATTTTGATGAGCTCCCAGTGAGACTCGGATGCTTGTCAGTGAGATTTTTGCACGTGGGCAGCACATCAATAATTTCCATGTTACCCCCCCCCCCCCCCCCTCACACACACATACATTAAACATTCCACCCTAATGTGTTTTATTTGAACAATTTGTCCTTTCAAAAGCCAAACCATAGAAATATAGAGAAAAACAGAAATCAAAAATATGGATGTGGTCATGTGCCAATATCTGAGCTTGTTCCAATGACATCCATATTTCAATGGTTTTATGTACAAAATGTTTGGAGATATTTTCGACCTTTTCAGCACTATATCAGTTATGGTGCTGTGTTGAAAGTTTTGGATCCATTTGGGTAATTATGGGTAGTTGCGGCGACCTGCGGTAACCTGCGACGATCTGTGGTGTTTAGGCACACCCCAGAGCCTGGTTGTTGTGGTAATTCGATCTTCCAAAGCCCAGCGCCCCACCTAACCACACCGGTTACTCACTGGAAGTAGTTGGTCATTTACGAAGGGGATTTGGAATGGGGTGATCATTTTTCAGTGAAACGTGAAAATTATGCCACAGCCAGCCCAGGACGAAACATCTCGGGGATATTTTGTTGTCCATTTATCACTACGAATGAAAAAACGTGCAAGTGCCGTAAATTACCAACTTTTTAGAGATTTTTTTCACCAAAAACATAATTTTTTTCACAGCCTGCTTTATAAAATTGCGAATCGGAAATTTTTCCCAATATATTGAAAATTACAGCAACTCATATATATGTTTGAGCCGTTTGTCTCCAAAATTGGCTATAATTATCTGAAAGTGAAATCCAAAATGCATATTTTTGCACATTTTTCGATTGGACAAGATTTTATACGTATGGAATTTATTTTTCGATTTGACTGCTACCTGTATACAAGCAAAGGTGTGCCTTTAATATATAATCAATTTCAGCAATTATCCTGCATCTCAAATTCATTTAATCCGCCTGTCAAACGTGTTGCAATAATCACAACATGGCCATTGACAGAAATGAGAATTGGTCATCAGTTCTTACGTAAGTGGTGACGTTTCACACAAACTTAATGACCTTGCCATTGAGAGTAGAGCGCATGCTTTTGTATTTGTAAACAAAAGCTGGTGGATTCAGTTTTTGTCTGGTATGTCGACTTTCCGGGAGATTTTTGGTCCAAATTGACTCCCGGGCGGGAGGGCGGGAGGGGATAGCTAATTCCGGGAGAATCCCGGGTATTCCGGGAGAGTTAACATGTCTGCTTCGGGGGCATTAGCACACGCGTTAGCATTGCTCTTGTTTGAATTGTATATTAGGTATTTTGCCGAAAATGTCCCTTTCCTTCAACCGCTGCCACTTGAATTTATTTTTTAATGCAGCATTCATTTCGTCAGTCGGTGAATTTTAAATTAAATGCCCTTTTTACAGTGCAAACACAACAAAAGAACAATAAACAATCTTGAATGCACAATCATTTCAAGAACGGATTCATTTTCAGGAATGGTTACTGGATGAACCAGTACCACAGAAGCATAACTAAACATTTCAGTTATGGTTACTGTACAAAACAATATCACAGAAGTGGAATAAAAAGTTGACAATTGGCCAGAAACCGGGATTAATAGAATCTTACTTTACAAAGGCAGAAGCCAAAAAAAAAAGAAAGAGCTCAGAATGAAATGAAAAAACAGAATTCCAGCAAAATCTGGAAACCCTACATCCCTGTTCAAATTATAATTTTTAGCTTAACTTGACAATGTCAAGTATGAGCTATTGGGATGGGTTGTGATCTGTCGCCCGTTCATCCATACGTCCATCCATCCATCCATACGTACATCTGTCCATCCACAATTTCTTTATCACACCCTAGAGGTCTCACCCAATCAGTTCCAAATTTCATATGTCGCTTTGGGGCAATGTCTAGATGTGAGCTATCGATTTTTTCGAATTTCGTCAAAAAACATGGCTGCCAGTGGCCATCTTGGATTTGGATATAAATTGTTCAACAATTCCTTCAGCACACCCTTCAGGTCGCAGCTCTCACCCGATCTGTCCCAAATTTCATATGTAGCTTTCGGGCAATGCCTAGATGGAAGCTATCGATTTTTTTCTGAATTTCATTTAAAACATGGCCACTAGCAGCCATCTTAGGTTTGGCATATAAATTGTCATTGTCCAGTCAATCAAGTCAAATTATACCCCAGCCATCAAGAAATTGCTATACAAAGGATTGTATTATTTTGGGGCATGAATTAGTATGCAAAATAACATATGAAAAATCTCCATTAATCCCATCGTGGGGAAATGGTTATTTATATTAATCTGTATGATTAATACCTCTCTTAAACTCCAAATAAATGGTTACAAGAAAAATGTGATTTTTGGGGTAAAAAGTTTTAAGAATTACCATTATATATCAATGGTTTTGAAATGTTGAAATGTTGTTCATATGTTCCGGAAGGGTGTCTAGACGTGCATTAAGGTGTACTCGGTCCTTACCATTCAACGATGCAATATTTGGCTAACCTGTAATCCGTTCTCATAGATTTAATTTTGCGTAACCACCACACGAATGAAATGGGCATTCTTGTCAATTTTTGCACACAGAATGCCATGTAAATAATAAAAATAAAATAATAACTGCAATGCTAATACAGATAATCTGGATATGATAAATAGTTCTGCCGTTATGCGAAATCAGATTTCCAGATTATCTGAATTGACATTGCAGGAGTTATTATTTTCCTGGCGTTTTCCACACGCATTCTCTATTGGTGAAGAGGAAAGCAATGATATAACAATGGGAGAAATGGGAGAATATGAATACTTGGGAGTGAATGTATGTGTTACAGGTAGAGGCTTACACTTAAAACAAAAGGGAAAAGTATACTCAATCAGTTAAAACTACTTGGAAGTAATAGCTTTAACAAGGTGTTCGTTGGAAAAAACAATTGGGAGAGAGTGGGATTACCAAGTATAGCATATGGAATGGATGTGATCCCTCTAAATCAAACAGAAGTGAGGAACTTTGAAGTTCTACTCAATGATGTGGTTGGTTGATAACCGAACCAAGCAACACAGCTGCGCTGGAAGCGGTCAGAGGGGAACTTGGGTGCTGGTTAAAGATAGAATAGATGTGGGAAAATTATGCTACCTAAATTATCTGGAAAATTTCCCAAACAGCAGATGGTGTAAAACGATGCTTAACCAAGTATAGAACCATAACATATAGACTGGATGGATGGATAAGGCTGGTGAGGGAGCTAATGGGGAATTGCTCCATAGAGACTGAAGATTTAGAAGGGGGACTGGAGCAGGGCAGTAGCCTTATCAGGGGAAGGGTGCTCAAGGATTGCAATAGAAACTGGCGAGCTGGAATTAGGACCAAGAGCTCTTTAGACGGTTTGTACAAACAAGAAGCCCCAGCCTCTGAGGAGTACCTAGATGGATCTTAGGGGCGGTGGGGAACTTTGTTGTTTAAGGTGAGATACAGGTGAGTCTTTTTGGCTCACCAACGATAGTTGTGTGAGCCTATGGCATAGCCCTCATGTCGGCTGCTTCATCAGAGGCTTCCGGATTCAAACATTTTGAACTTTTGTGTGCAGGTTTTGATTTTTTTTTTTTATTTTGCATTTTTTTTATGTCAGCATGCTTTTCAGGGATAGTAATATTTTTATACTGTAACCAATGACCCAGACTTAGCTGGTGCTAACTCTTAAATATTCAGGACCAAACACAAATTTTGCCCCCCCCCCCCCCAATCCCCAAAATTTGCATCCAAATCAAAAAATCCAATGTCCTATATGGTCCTCCATACTTTTACCTACTGCACATATGCAGTGTTAAGGAAGTACTGAAATTGGCACCAAAGCCTCATTCTTTGTTTGGCCCTTCTGTTAGTAACATCTCACTGACTTCTGTGCTTATAATCTCAGTTAAAATGATGCCAGACACAAAATCATGATGGAAATGGTGGATCCAAGGATGAAATAAGAGGATGAGAGGAAGAAACAGTGGTTAGATGTGTTCAGGGCTGTAACTTATAATTTTTATATAAAATTATTTCATGTTCCCTAATTTCGGGGCATGGGCCTGATGTTTTCATTCTTGCTATGAAATCACCTCTGTTTGTTAAGTGTTTCCTCTCTCCCTTTCCTTGAAACCCCCCTAGTTAATCTCCCATGCTTTTCGAATAATTTTTCAAATTTTTTTATTGAAATTTCTTGGGAGTTTAGCATAGTTTCAGAATTGTTTATTATGTTATCCCCATGGTTACATCCTCACCCTTGGGGGGTTTAGGCGTTTTGGTCATGCATCTACCTTCTGATGTATTGCAGTTTCTTCTGTGGAAGATTCTGTTTTACATAGATAGTTTTTAAAAATTGGTTACTGACTTCGGGCCGTGTTTTTCAGTGCCTGGAGTCTTGTTTCCAGTTTTTATTGACTTTTGTTTACGTTGACAACGGTTACTTTCTGTTAGTGATTCCTTTCTTCTGTTTGGTTTATTATGTAGTCAGATACATTAATATTATCCGTAAGTGTAACATTAATTTTTAGAATTGTTTTAAAATTTTTGTCCACACTCAGGCTTTTTGGGGACCCATTTGGGCTCATCGTTCTCTTTGGGAACTTGGGCTCATGTCAAAATTTTTTCGAAAATTTTCTTTTTGAATTATTTTTCGAAATTTTGTTATGGATTGTATTATTATTATGTATCTTTGTATTTTTGAGGTTTAGTGCGAGTACTACGGCTGTATAATATTTTTTTAATTATGAAAGAATATTGTTCAAATTGTAGATCGAGAAAGTCTTCCTCGGATTCTTCTGCTCATTGTATTTGCTGTAGTCAGTGTACTCGCACTAATTCTTGTACAGTTTGTGCCAATTGGGATGACAAACGTTGGAGACGTGTGTCACGGTACATTGTTAGTGGTGAGAGGTCAATGCCGGTCCTCTCACCACAGGGTAACTCTAGTTTTTCAGTCTCTTTTTCAGAGGAACAAGAACAGGGTGATGTTTCCGTGATGTCTTCCGGAAATGTGCTGTCATCGCAAATCAATGAAGAGCTAGCGGCAAAAGTGCTCAATGAAAACAGACAGGTGCCTAGGTTCCAAAAGGGATTTACGGTCTTGTCGCCAGCTAGCTCGACCGGTGGATCTATCACTCGTCAAGTGAGCGGTGTGACGCCGGATATGTCCGTTGCGGTCCAGGAGAGGAAAAAGGGTGTTGCTGCGAGCACTATAATCTCGGATCACGAACACCCTGCGACGACGAAACGGAGGATGGATCAGAGGAACCCAGTCAGTCCGGTAGGAAGCTCGTTCAGGTCTACCCGGACCGCGAGCAAGAGAGGCCCCTCTCTCTTACAACAGCATCTGGGGCAGATGTTGTGCATAACGTTCGTCAGTCGGTACATATGTCCACTCCTGCTCGGGACGCTCCGTCGAATAGGCAGTCCGCGTCGGCTAATCTATTGGCTTCCTCTTCTACACGCCAGCACACACAACCGCACCTTGGCTTTGTGACCTCAGATATCCAGCCTGCTTCATCGACAAAGGATTCCATGTCGTCTAGGTCACTCCATACAGTAGCCAAGGCCACAATGCCTCACTAGTCGGGACGTTCACATAAAAGGATTATGCAGGACATACCGTCCCAGAAGCTTCCAGCAGCTAAGCAACTTAAGACCGCAGCTCCACAGGCCTCCGTGACGGACTTGCAATCACAGATAGCGCAACTCATCACAGCATCCCAGCAACCTTCAAAAACGGTTTCAGATCAGGAACTGTTGGAGGAAGCTGGGTTGGTCCGTTCCTATGCTGTGTCAGACAGGGACGACTGAGATTCACATCTGGTCCAGTCGGATGGTGAAAGGGAAACTACGGAGCTGGATTTTTCCCTTCTGGAACAACATAAGGTGGCGATGGACTTTATCCGTCAACACCTTCCAGACATTGTTCCATCGGACCAGAGTGCTGCGATACTGGATAAGAGACTGATAGCGTCTTTGGATACCGACTTTTTTGGGCCAGATTAAGGAAGTTGTTCCTGAGTATCCGGTTCAGTCCAGCAGTGTCTCACGGATGTTTGAATTGCTGAATGACGCTATTTTTAAATTAGCCTCTAAGACAAGCAAAACCAGTTTCTTATCGCAACAAGCTCTACATCTGCCGTTCATCAACAATAAGAATAGATTTGCTACCACAGGAAAGGGCGTGCCGAGAGTTCCTCTGCGTTTAGACGACCAGGCCAAAGACTTGGAATTGTCATTGCCGGTGTCTATGTCGATTCTCCCTAATACTTTGGAGACGACGATCTCATCTAATAGAGCCAGTTTAGACGCATTATTATACGCAGATCACCTTACCAGAGCGTTAGCTCAACGTCTCGATGGTAAAGAATTCCAGGATGTTTCTAGGGCAATCGCATATTCCACATATAACTCTGCCCTACCGGTGACAAATTTGGAGTTAGACGTGATGCTGCCCTGGCTTCATCCACTAGGGTGGATTCAAAGATGAAAAACTCTCTTCGAGTCGCTCCGGTTTCCGGAGAATTTCTCTTTGATGGTAAGCTTTCATTAATCTATGATCAGATTACCAAGAAAGCTTCAGATTCTCTGCTCTTTAAGTCGGTTTCTAAGAAACCGGACTCAGCAGAGAGGAGTAAGTCAGGAGCTTCTGGAGTGAATACATCCAAGGGAGGCCCCTATAAAGGATATAAAAAATCCTTCAGCTCTTACTCCAGAGACCGTCAGAGTAGCGACTCAGGTAGGGGACGTAATTTTGGCCGAGACAACCGGTCAGATGCCCCTAGGTCGACTGGTCTGGACAGGGAGGACGTAGTTTCTCTTCCCGCAAGCCTTGCAGGTCCAGGAGGTGAAGGTCAGGACCTCTATTGCGGTCCAGTGGGCAGAAGGCTGTCAAGATTTTTGACCAATTGGTTGTCAATTACGGATGACCGATGGGTACAGGAAGTTATCTCGGAAGGCCTAAAATTGTCCTTCCGAGAAAAACCTCTGTTAACACGAAGTCCACGATGGACTCAGCTTCCGTCCAACCTTCAGAAGAGAGATTTGCTTCTATCAGAGGTGCAATCTCTTCTGGAGAAGAATGCAATAGAGGTCATAGAAAACCAGGAATCCCTGGGTTTTTTCAGTCACCTGTTCCTGGTACCGAAAAACCAGATGGCTTGTTTTGTCCAGTTATAGATCTCAGCTGGATAAACAAACTGATCGTGGCTCCAAAGTTTTATATGGAGACCATTCGATCGACGAGAGCAAGCGTTCGAGTGAACGATTATGCTGCAAGCATAGATATCAAGGATGCATACTTTCATGTCATGGTTCATCTGACGTTCAGAAAGTACCTCCGCTTCGCTGTCCTAGGAGTTGTTTATCAGTTCCGAGCAATGTGCTTCGGACTCAATCTAGCACCCTGGGCTTTCACTTGAATAATGAACTCGGTAATGACTTATTTCCAAGCTCATTCGTCTGTGTTAACGTTGGCTTACTTGGACAACTTTCTTCAGAGGTACGGCGAAAAGATTAACTCTTCAGAACGATGTTCAGAGTCTGCTTCAATTACTCCGACGACTTGGTTTCATCGTAAACGAAAAGAAGTCGGATCTAGTTCCGTCCAAGTCGTTCATTCACTTGGGAATGAGCTTCGAGATGCACAACAATCTGGTTCGTCTTCCGTTACCCAGAGCGAAATTAGTCAGTTGTTATGCCCGCTTTTGTCTACACTCAGACGTAATAACAGCGAGAGAATTCATGCGACTGATGGGTTTGTGCGGAGCCGCGGCGGACCTTATTCCGATAGGGTGCTTACGCACACGTCCACTCCAGATATTTTTCACTCAGATTTGGAGTGTGAAGACTCATTCGTTTGAAACAAGTATCGTCTCATCGAACAAAGTAAAACAAGAGATTCAGACTTGGGCAGATATTCAGTGGTTGACTTAGGGAGTTCCACTACAACTGCCGGATCCGGTTTTCACGATTATGATCGATGCGAGTCAAAACAGGTTGGGGCACGACAATGAGCCCAACAGATTCAAGGTGCCAGGGTCTTTGGGATCCGGAATTCCTGAACAAGCACATAAACATCAAAGAGATGATGTCAATTTAGCTTGCGCTACGTCATTGGATGAACATAGTTCAGAATTCACATTTTCAAATACTGTCCGACAATTCAACGGTAGTAACGTACCTTCGGAACCAGGGAGGCACTCATTCCATTCCGGTATTCAACTTAACGGAAAGAATCCTTCTGTTTGTTCTAGAGCATCATGTTCTTCTGTCGGTCCGTCATATTCCGGGTCGTCTGAACGTTCTAGCGGACTCGCTCTCTCGGAAAGGTCGCATCTTGTCATCAGAATGGACTTTCAACAAGCGAGTATTCAATCAGATTTGCTACCAATGGGATCGTCCAATGATAGACTTGTTTGCGACAAATCTCAACAATCAGTTACAGACATATGTGTCGCCATGCCCAGATCCTCGAGCGTTCGCAGTAGACACTCTCTCGATCTCTTGGGACGGAATGATAGGATACGCGTATCCTCCAGCTCCGTTGATTCAACAGATCTTGCTAAAAATCAAGCAATCTCACTGCAAGATTCTGTTGGTAGCATCTCTGTCGCCCCAGAGACCATGGATAAATCTACTCAGGTGTCTGTTATGGGACATTTCTCGGAAGCTTCCTCCATGGGAGGACCTTCTCTCGCAGTGGAATTCACGCACACTGCATCACAACCTGCAAGGTCGCAACCTTCACGTATTTCCGTTGTGTGGTCCTTCTTGCACGCAAGCAATTTACAGGACAAGCAGTGGACACAATTTCTAACTGTAGGAGGGCCTCCTCTTCGCTAAATTATGCAGCAAAGTGGAAGGTTTTCTCTTGTTGGTGTAGGGATCACTCGATTGATGTTTATGATACCTCCATTCCAGACATTGCTAATTTTTTGGTCTACTTGTTTGACGAGATCAAACTGCAGCCAATAACTATTAAGGGTTATAGGTCTATGCTATCGGATACTTATGCTCATCATGATAGCTTACAAATTGGATCTAATGTCTCTTTATCTAAATTAGTTAAAAACTTTTCAATAAATAGACCTAGAACCCTTAGGTTAATTCCTAAGTGGAATTTAGCTTGGGTTCTTCTGAAGCTCAAAGAAGCTCCTTTTGAACCTCTTAACACTGTAGACTTCAAATACTTACCTTATGAGACAACTTTTCTCTTAGCCTTCGCTTCTGCTAGAAGAGTTAGTGAGCTTCATGCTCTATCTGTTGATGATTCTCACTATCGTAGTGTTGGTAATACTATTACTTTAACTACCAATGTGGGATTTCTGGCTAAGAATCAGGCTCCTAATAAGTACCCTGAGCCTATTATTATTAGGTCTCTTCCGTCCTCAGATGGCTATAGACCTTTGCAGTGTCCAGTTAGAGCTATGCGTATTTACAAACGCAGATCTGAGTTTATCAGAAAGGGGCGAAAATGTTTCTTTCTGTCTCTGCTTCCTAATAGAAAGGACATTACGGTCCATTCTATTTCTTGGTGGATTCAGTTGGCTATTCGTGCTGCTTATGAAAGTTTATCTTCAACTCCGCAGTCTGTGCTTAAGATTTAAGCGCACGCAGTTAGAGCGCTGTCTACATCTTGGGCTTATTCTGACAGTGTTGCTATTACTGATCTGATAGTTGTGTGAGCCTATGGCATAGCCCTCATGTTGGCGTCGGCATCCAGATTCATTCATTTTGAACTTTTGTGTGCAGATTTTGATTTTTTTTTTTTTTATTTTGATTTTTTTTTTTATGTCAGCATGCTTTTCAGGGATAGTAATATTTTATTCAACCCTTTCCATGCTTAGTTACTTGAATTTTGGACTTTTGTGTACAGGTTTTTGACTTTTCTGTGCAGGTTTTTGACTTTTGTGTACAGGTTTTGAAATTTTGTCTTCGAAGTGGAGTTTTATCTTACTGGCATATTGCCATGGTGGTTACCTTAACATTTCAGGGTATTTTTCGCAATTTTAACCCTTTGAAACAAATGTGATACTTTTTTTTACTTTTATGTGCAGGTTTTGAGGTTTGTCTTTCTTTTCGTCCAAGTGGCGAATTACCTTGTAGCATATTGCCATGGTTCCTATTTTATGTTAGGATGCTTCTTGGAGCTAATATTCTATTATTTAACCCTGTAGCTGCTTATTTACCTTAATTTTGGACTTTTGTGTGCAGGTTTTTGACTTTTGTGTACAGGTTTTTGACTTTTGTGTACAGGTTTTGATATTTTTTTTAAGTGGACTTTTACCTCACTGGCATATTGCCATGGTGGTTATTGTAACATTTTCAGGGTATTTTTCTTAATTTTAACCCTTTGAAACAAATGTGATACTTTTTTGACTTTTATGTGCAGGTTTGGAGGTTTTTCTTTCTTTTCTTCCAAGTGGATATTTTTCATATTGCCATGGTGGTTACTGTGACATTATCTGGGTATTTTTCTCAATTTTAACCCATTGAAACAAATGTGATGCTTTTTTTTTTTTTACTTTTATGTGCAGGTTTTGAGGTTTGTCTTTCTTTTCTTCCAAGTGGTGAGTTGTAGCATATTGCCATGGTTCCTATTTTATGTTAGGATGCTTCTTGGGGCTATTATTATATTATTTAACCCTTTAGCTGATTATTTACCTTAATTTTGGACTTTTGTGTGCAGGTTTTTGACTTTTGTGTACAGGTTTTGAGATTTTTTTTAAGTGGACTTTTACCTCACTGGCATATTGCCACGGTGGTTACTGTAACATTTTCAGGGTATTTTTCTTATTTTTAACCCTTTGAAACAAATGTGATACTTTTTGGACTTTTATGTGCAGGTTTTGAGGTTTTTCTTTCTTTTCTTCCAAGTGGATATATTTTTATACTGTACCAATGACCCAGACATAGCTGGTGCTAACTCTTAAAATATAGGGCCAAACACAAATTTTGACCCCCAATCCCCAAAATTTGCATCTAAAACCAAAGAAAACATGTCCTGAATGGCCCTCCATACTTCACCTCTACTGCGCATGCGCAGTGTCAAGGACGTCCCGAAATTGGTGCCATTAACCATTCTTAGTTTGGCCCTTCATCAGTTAACATCTGACTGATCTTTGTGCTTGTAAATCTCAGTTTAAATGATGCCAGACACATAAATATTAGTGAAATGGTGATTCTAAGGAGGATATAGAAGGAGGAGAGGAAAAATGAGTGACAGAAAATAATCAGGGCTGTAACTTAAAATTTTTTTTTATCAAATTATGTTAAGTTACCTATTTTCGAGGCAACTGCCTGTTGTGGTCATTCTTGTTATCAAGATTACACTGCTTATTCAGTGTTTTCCTCTCTCCCTTTCCTTTAAGTCCCCTCTTGCTATTCTCCCATGCTTTTGGCATATTTTCTGTAATATTATTACTAAAATTTCTTGGGAGTTTTAGCTGGATAACAGAATGTATTCTGTTCTTTTCCCCATGTTTACGTCTTCACCTATGGGTGGTTAGGCGTAGTGTTCTGCATCTGCCATCTGATTTTCTGCAGTTTCTTCCCTGGAATTCTCTGTTTTGCATCAAATAGTGTATTATTGGTAACTGATTTCGGGCCAGGGTGCCTGGAGTCTTGATCTAGTGTTTTTACACTTATTGTTTACATTTCCAACAGCCCTCTGTGTGAGGGAGGATTTCTTGAAAATATTATCTTGATGTTAATTTAATCATAACTAGACACATTATTATTGTTCGTAAGTGTTGCATAAATTGTTTAAAATATTTTTAGAATTTTTGTCCACAGTTAGACTTGGGATCCATTGGGGCTCAACGTTACTTTTCAGAAACTTGCGCTGTTCTGAAAAAATATTTTTTCAAAAGTTTTTGATTCAATTATTTTTTCTATGTTAATGGATCTTGTTATTATGTATTTTGATTGCAGGGGTTGGTGCGTGTACTAGGACTTTGTTTTCTTTTCACATTGAAAGGATATTGTTCAATTGTAATAAGAGGATATCTTCCTCTGACTTTCATAATCATTGTATAATGTAGTCAGTGTACACGCACTAACTCCTGTTATGTATGTGTTGATTACGATGACAACATGGGAAGCGCGTGTCACGGTATGTTAGTGGGGAATTGGCCATTCCGGTCCTTTCCCCGCAGGGTCACTCTACTTTATCAATCTCTATTTCAGACGATCATGATCAGGGTGATGTATCCGTGATGTCTTCCAAAAAGTGTGCCTCCGTCGTCACAATTAATGTAGAGCTAGCGGAAAAGTGCTCAGGTAATACGTCAATTGCCTAAGAGGACCCTAGTAGGTTTGACGGCCTTTGACATCCGCTAGCTCGCCCGGTGTAGCGTCCATTCATCGAATGGTTCGGCAGCCGGGTTCGTCCGTTGCGGTCTAGGAAGGAGTTTTGGGTGATGCGAGCACTATAAACATCCATGTGCACACCCAGTGACGGCGGATTAGAGGGGAGAACGGAGGAAGCCTTTTAGTCCGGTTCATAGCTCGTCCAGGCCCATCCGGGCTGCGAGCGAGAGAGGCCCCTCTCTCGTACTTCAGCATCTGGCCCCAGATGTTGTGGTACAAAATGTATCGCATTCGGAGCATACATCCGCCGCTCGGGACGCTCCGTTATATAGACAGTCCGGAGAGACTGTCAATAAGGCTTCCTCTTTCTCATGGCAGCGCACACGACCGCACCATGGCTACGTGACCTCCGATATCCAGTCAACTTCGCCAATCAGAGAATCCTCAGCGACCAGGTCACGCCATCCGATAGTCAGGGACATGAGGCCTGCAGACTCCGGACGTTCGCATAAGAAAGTATGCGGGAGTCAACATACTCGGAGCTTCCAGCGGCAAAGTATTGTAAGAC
This sequence comes from Pictodentalium vernedei, assembly GCA_031216915.1. NCBI lineage: Eukaryota > Metazoa > Mollusca > Scaphopoda > Dentaliida > Dentaliidae > Pictodentalium > Pictodentalium vernedei. The sequence goes on along the minus strand of CM062288.1, from coordinate 175,160,216 downwards.
CGCTTCTGCACAGGCCTCGGTAACGGACATGCTATCCCAAATAGCACAGCTTATTGCAGCATCCCAGCAACGACAGAATCTCTGTCGCATAATATAATATCCGACGACGCTGGGTCGGGACGCTCCGCGGAAGCATCAGGTGCGGACGTCCGAAAATTTCATACGGTCCGACGGGATGCCGAAAGGGATTCGGAGGTTTTCGAGCTTTCCCTTTCGGAACAACATAAGCTGATGTATATGTCATCCGACTTCTTCTTCTAGAGGTTCTTCGTCGGACCAGAATGCTGCGATACCAGATAAGAAACTGATAGCGTCGGTGGACTTAGAAATTTTTGGTTCGGTTCAGGGACATCCTCCCTCAGTTCCGGCACAGTCCAATAATGTCTCAGATACGTTCGATTTATTGAACGACGCTATATATATTTTTCATATGCTTGCTATGTACAAGCATATCTGGTTTCTTGTTCGCAAAATTACTGAGATGTTTTTCAAAAGTGTGCCTCTGTCGTCATAGTTAATGAAGAGCTAGCGGCTATTAGTGCTCATGGATTACGTCAATCTTCTAAGAGGTCCCTAATAGGATCGACGGAGTTGATATTCGCTAGCTCACCCGGTGTAGCGTCCATTCATCGAATGGTTCGGCAGTCGGGTTCATCCGTTGCATTCTAGGATGGAGATTTGGGTGATGCGAGCACTATAATAGACTTTAGTACACACCCAGTGACGATGTATTAGAGGAGAGATCGGAGGAAGCCTGTTAGTCCAGTTCCTAGCTCGTCCGGTCTGTCCGGGCGGCGAGCGAGAGAGGTCCCTCTCTCGTGCAACAACATATGGGACCGGATGTTGTGGTACAGACATTTCACCTTCGGAGCGTATGTCCGCCACTGCGGAAAATCTGTTTTATAGACAGTCCGAGTGACTGTCGATAATGCTTCCTCATCCTCACAGCAGCGCACACGACCGCACATTGGCTACGTGACCTTGAATATCCGGCCAGCTTCGGCATTCAGTGATTCCATGCCCAACAGGTCACGCCATCCGGTAGCCAAGGGACACGAGGCCTGCACACTCCGGTCGCTCGCATAATAGAAGTATGCACAGGGTAACGAACACGGAGCTTCCAGCGGCAATGCATCGTAAGACCGCTTCTCCACAGGCCTCAGTGACGGACGTGCTATCCAAAATAGCACAGCTTATCGTAGCATCCCAGCAAACGACAGATTCTCGGTCGGATCAGGAATAATCCGACAGCGCTGGGTCGGTACGCTCCGCTGTTGTATCAGGTACGGACGACCGAATATTTCATAGGGTCCGACAGGATGGCGAAAGGGATTCGGATGATTTCGAGCTTTCCCTTTTGGAACAACAGAAGCTGCCATACATTTCTTCCGGCATTATCTTCCAGAGGTTGTTCCGTCGGACTACATTGCTGCGATGCTGGATAAGAGACTATAGTGTCATTGGACACGGAGTTTTGGATTGGTTCAGGGACATTGTCCCTGAGTTGCCGACGCAGTCCAATAATGTCTTTAGAACATTTGAATTATTGAATGACGCTATATATATATAAGCTTGCTATCAACATGCTAGTATAGTTTCTTGTCCGCAATGCTCTATTCTGCCTTTCGTGAATTCTAGGGAATAATTGTTTATTGGCAGAACTGGGCTTACCGAGAGTTCCTTTGCGTCTTAGACGGCGAGACTGAAGACTGCTTATTATCTTTTTCGCCGTCTATGTCAATTCCAACCACGATGTTGGAAACGACAATGATGTATAATAGACTTAACTTAGATGCTTTATCATACGTATACAACCTTATTGAGACGTTTATCATTACGTCTTCAACAGAAAGAATTCCAGGATATGATCCTCAATGAGATTTCTTTCAGGGGCAGTAGTTTTTCCACGTATAACTCCGCCCTTCAGTGGCAACCTGGAGTTGGTTAGACGTGACGCAGCCCTAGCTACATCCACACGCATGGATAGTAAGGTGAAGAACTCTCTCAGAGTCGCTTCGGTCTCGAGAAGCTTCTCTTCGACGGCAACCTTTCAGCAATCTTGAATTGTTCGATATACACGTTCTCTTGTTTATCAAGTGTAACAAGAGGTTCAGACGTGGGCAAACATTCGGTGGGTGACTCAGAGAGTTCCACTGTAGTTGCCGGATCCAAGTTTTTCGATTATGACGGATGTCAGTCAAACAGGTTGGGTCACAATTTTGATCCCAACGGATTCGAAGTGCCAGGGTCTTTGGGTTTCGCAGTTTTTAGGCAAGCTCCTTACTTCCAAGGAAGAATATTATGTTGGCTTGCACTACGTCATTGGATGAATTTTATTCAGAAATGCATGTTCAGTCCTGTCCGATAATACGACAGTAGTTGCGTATATCCGGAACCAGGGAGGCACTCATTCGGTTCCGTTATTAATTTTAACGGAAAGAATCCTTCTGTTTGTTTTAGAACACCAAGTTCTGTTTCGGTTCATCATATTCTCGGTTGTCGAAGCGTATTAGCAGACTCCCTTTCATGTAAGGGTCGTTTGTTGCCGTCGGAATGGACTATCAACAAACAAGTATTCAATCAGATTTGCTATCAATGGGAGCGCCCAGTGATAATTTATTTGCGACCCAACTCTCCAATCAATTGTAGATGTATGTGTCACCGTGTCCGGATCCCTGAGCATATGTAGTTAACGCTCTATCGATCTAGTAGGACGCTATGATAGGATATGCGTATCCTCCATCGCTGTTGATTCAGCAAGTATTGCTAGAATTATTCATTCACAATACAATTCTGTTGGTAGCATCTCTGTCCCACAGAGACGGTGGATAAATTTACTTAGATGTCTACTGTGGGACTTACCACGGAAACTTCCTCCACCAGAGGATCTTTTTTCGCTGGGGAAATCGTGTCAGCTTTATCACAACCCACAAGGTCTCAACCTTCACGTATTCCGTTGTGTGGTCCTTCTTGCATAGCAAGCACTGTATAGGACCAGCAGTGGACGCGATTCCTAACTGTAAAGGGACCTCCTCTTCGCTATACTATGCGGCTAAAGTGGAGGGTCTTCTGTCATTGGTGTAGGGATCTTTATGTTGATATTTTTGATTCCTCCATACCAGACATTGCAAACTTTCTAGTATACTTGTTTGACGAGATCAACTGCAGCCAGTTACTTTTATAGGTTATAGGTCTATGTTATCTGATACCTATGCACACCATGATAGTTTACAATGGAGCCTAATGTCTCTTTATCTAAGTTAGTGTGAAACTTTTTGATAAGAGACCTAGAATCGTTAGATTAATTCCTATTCGGAATTTAGCTTGGGTTCTTATTAACTAAAGCATCCATTTGAATCCTTGAGAGAGCAGTTTCAAATTCTGGTCTTTTAAGGCAGCGATTCTCTTAGCCTTCTCTTCTGCTGAAGAGTCAGTGAGCCTCATGCACTATCGGTGGACGATTCTCACTTTCGTAGTATCGGGAACTCTATTACCTTTACTACTAATGTTGTATTTTTGGTTAAGAATCAGGCTCCTAATGATATCCGGAACCTATTGTTTTTAAGGTCCTTCTGTCTTCGAGCGGGCATAGGCCTTTACTCTGTCTGGATAGACCTTTATGTATTTATTAACAGATCTCAGTTTATCAGTAGGACGTAAAGCTTCTTCTGGCTCTAATGCCTAATAGAAGGGTCATTACGGTCCATTCTATTACTTAATGCATTCAGTTATCTATCGGTACTGCTTAGGATAATCTATCTTTAACTCAGCAGTCTGTGCTTAAGATTTCGGCTCATGAAGTAAGAGCTCTTCTACATCTTGGGCTGACGTATAGTTTTGCTATTATAGATTTAATAGGCTGCATATTGGTCTCAACCATCCACATTCACGAATTTTTATCTCAGAAATATTGTATCCATTTCTGGAGACCTGTATTGTTTAGGTCCATTATCAGCTGCTCAGAAAGTCGATCACTTAACAATTGCAACTATAGCTATGTAGGCTTTATGTTCCGGCAGTGACTCCATCCTGCTGCCCTCTTTGCTCTGGGCTATTTGACCCAGTGCAAGAAAAAGGGGGGGGGGGGGGGGGGGGGGGGGGGGAGGGTGTTCCCTTGGGTCACCTGTTTTTATTATGAAAACAAGAGGGGATACCTCCTCCGGAGTTAGTATTTCTGAGCTGTTACTGGGATGGTTTCTTAAGTGTAAGTTAGTTTTTTTAATTCTTTCATGTCAGTTTTAAAGTATAGCAATTGTATATGTCATGTGTCAAACGGATGTTATTATACTATCCTCGGACACTTTTTAAAGTGTATAAAGAGTCTCAATTCTTTGGACTAACTTTATTTATTGGCTTACTTTAAATATAATTAGTATGCGAATTATACTGGATATTAATAGAGAACATGGATGTTATCATGCTCAATTATAAAAGGTATTGTGTCTTTCTAATTTGTCATAAATAAGAAAGATACACGTGAAGCCTATTTCTCCTTTTCTCCTACAGGAGATGACTCTATTTATATAGTTGAGCTTGTTGGATTTTCCTCTATGTCCTGGGCCCTCCAGCCTTTTTACTATTCAGCTATGTCTGGGTCATTGGTACAGTATAAAAATCTTAAAAAATTTATAGTAATTTATATATTTTTTATACTTACCAATGACCCAGACGGGGATGGCCCTCCCAGGAGTTGGGAACTCATACCTCCTTGCTGAGGACATAGCGCTTACCAGGCACTGTTGGTAAGAATGCTTAATGGCGCCAATTTCGGGACGTCCTTGACACTGCGCATGCGCAGTAGAGGTGAAGTATGGAGGGCCATTCAGGACATGTTTTCTTTGGTTTTAGATGCAAATTTTGGGGATTGGGGGTCAAAATTTGTGTTTGGCCCTATATTTTAAGAGTTAGCACCAGCTATGTCTGGGTCATTGGTAAGTATAAAAAATATATAAATTACTATAAATTTTTTAAGTTTTCAGGTAGAGTTTCACCTTACTGGCATATTGTCATTGTGGTTACTGTGACGTTTGCAGGGTATTTTTCTCAATTTTAACCCTTTGAGACAAATGTGATACTTTTTTTTACTTTTATGTGCAGGTTTTGAGGTTTGTCTTTCTTTTCTTCCAAGTGGTGACTTACCTTGTAGCATATTGCCATGGTTCCTATTTTATGTTAGGATGCTTCTTGGGGCTATTATTATATTATTTAACCCTTTAGCTGATTATTTACCTTAATTTTGGACTTTTGTGTGCAGGTTTTTGACTTTTGTGTACAGGTTTTGATATTTTTTTTAAGTGGACTTTTACCTCACTGGCATATTGCCATGGTGGTTACTGTAACATTTTCAGGGTATTTTTCTTAATTTTAACCCTTTGAAAAAATGTGATACTTTTTTTACTTTTATGTGTAGGTTTGGAGGTTTTTCTTTCTTGTCTTCCAAGTGGATATTTTTCAGATAGAGTTTCACCTTACTGGCATATTGTGATGGTGGTTACTGTGACATTATCCGGGTATTTTTCTCAATTTTAACCCATTGAAACAAATGTGATGCTCTTTTTTTTTTTACTTTTATATGCAGGTTTTGAGGTTTGTCTTTCTTTTCTTCAAAGTGGAGACTTACCTTGTAGCATATTGCCATGGTTCCTATTTTATGTTAGCATGCTTCTTGGGGCTATTATTATATTATTTAACCCCTTTGCTGCTTATTTACTTTAATTTTGGACTTTTGTGTGCAGGTTTTGGACTTTTTTTTTTTTTACTCTAGCCACCCTTTACATTGGCCACCTGCTGGTGAGCCACGGGGTACTGATACCCCCTCTAGTTACCTTAGAAATATTGAGTCTATTTCTGGCAACCTTAGATGTTTAGGTCCGTTATCTGTTGCTCAGAATGTCGTCCACTAAACGGTTGCAACTATAGTTATGTAGGCTTTCTGTTCCAGCAGTGACTCTGTCCTGCTGCTCTCTTCGTTCTGAGGTGATTGACCCAGAGTAAGGGGAAATGGGGGGGGGGGGGGGGTGGGGATGGTGTTCCCTTATATCACCAGCTTTATAGTGAAAAGCAAGGGAATACCTCCTCCTGAGTCAGTAATTCCGAGTCAGTGCTGGGGTGGTTTTAAAGTGTAAAGCTAATGTCTATCTCATTTATGTAATATTTTTAAAGTGTATCTCGGAGTGAAGCATTTGTATATGTCACGTGTCATACGAGCGTTAATATACAATCCTTGGACACTTTTAAATGAGAATAAAGAGTTTCATTCTCTGGACTATCTTTATTTATTGGCTTTCTCTCAAGAAATTAGTATAATGGGTTATACTGGATGTTAATAGAGATCACTGATGTTATTGTGCTCAAGTACTGACTGGTAATGTGTCTTTCTTATTTTTAATAAACAAGAAAGATATATGTAAATCCTGTTTCTCCTTTTCTCCTTGAGGGGACAATTCTTTATATATAATTGAGCCTATTGAATTTTCCTTTATGTCCTAGGCCCTCCAGCCTTTTTTCTATTCAGCTAAGTCTGGGTCATTGGTTACAGTATAAAAATATGAAAAAAATTATAGTAATTTATATATTTTTTATACTTACCAATGACCCAGACGGGGATGGCCCTCCCATGAGTTGGGAACTTATACATCCCCGCTGATTATATAACATTTAGCAGGCTCTGGTTGTAAGAATGAGGCTTTGGCGCCAATTTCGGTTTTTCCTTGACACAGAGCATGCGCAGTAGGTAAAAGTATGGAGGACCATATAGGACATTAGATTTTTTGATTTGGATGCAAATTTGGGGGACTGGGGGAGGCAAAATTTGTGTTTGGCCCTGAATATTTAAGAGTTAGCACCAGCTAAGTCTGGGTCATTGGTAAGTATAAAAAATATATAAATTACTATACATTTTTTCATATTTTATTCAACCCTTTCCATGCTTAGTTACTTGAATTTTGGACTTGTGTGTACAGGTTTTTGACTTTTATGTACGGGTTTTGAGGTTTTTCTTTCTTTTCTTCCAAGTGGATATTTTCAGGTAGAGTTTCACCTTACTGGCATATTGCCATGGTGGTTACTGTGACATTATTAGGGTATTTTTCTCAATTGTAACCCTTTGAAACAAATGTGATGCCTTTTTTTACTTTTATGTGCAGGTTTTGAGGTTTGTCTTTCTTTTCTTCAAAGTGGAGACTTACCTTGTAGCATATTGCCATGGTTCCTATTTTATGTTAGCATGCTTCTTGGGGCAATTATTATATTATTTAACCCTTCTTTAACTGCTTATTTACTTTAATTTTGGACTTTTGTGTGCAGGTTTTGGACCTTTTTTTTTTACTCCAGCAACCCCTTACATTGGCCACCTGTTAGTGAGCCACGGGGTACTGATACCCCTTCTAGTTTTTTGCAACTACACCTTGATGTCTCGCAACCTGTGGCACAGTTACATCTTGTCATCTCTAGTAAGGTCTTTGGTGCAAGTGGAAGGTCAGTAGTGATTGGCACAATCTTTCTTCCTTTACTTGAACTCACTGAGTTTGTACAACTTTACGTGACCATCACTTTTAGTGCGTACGTGATCTATGGTAACGTAATTAACTTGAAATACATTGTAAATTTGTGTCAATTTCTCAATACATCATTGACATTTGGACATTTGGAGAAGTTTAGGTGTTGTGCGGATGTGTGGAGGGAAAGAATTTGAAAATCTCACATTTGTCAACATAGACTACTGGTTGAAAAAGTATCATTGGCTTGATATTTCGTTAAGCCGGAAAACCTACCTGAGCACAGTCTGCTGTGAAGTATTATAGTTTTCCAACATACCATCAAGTGCGAATTTTGTCAGGGAGAAGTGCAGATGCTTGTCGATGGGGATGGAAAGTTCTAGATGAAAAGTTTGTGCCACTCACCACTGACCTTCCACCTGCACCAAAAACCTTGCTGAAGATGATAAGTTGTAACTGTGCCACAGGTTGCAAGATGCCAAGGTGTAGTTGCAAAAAAAAACCAGACTCAACTGTTTAAATATGGGAAGTGCCAGGAAAATAATAACTGCTGCAATGTCAATGCAGATAATCTGGAAATCTGATTTCAGATTACGGCAGAACCATTTATCAGATCTCCAGATTATCTGGATTGACATTGTAGCAGTTATTATTTTATACTTATTATTTATATATGACATTGATATATAACAGTAATTTTTAAAACATTTTACTCCCAAAATCACATTTTTCTTGCAACCATTGATTTGGAGTTTAACCCTTAAGTCCTCAGATTAATTTTAAAGTATTTATGGCCTTTTTCTGCTTTCATAGTTATTGATGACTTGGCAGTGGTTCTACATCACTGCTGGCTGCCTATACAGGCAGCCAGCAGTGATGTAGAACCACTGCCAGGGAAAATTCAGTCTACACACAAGAGTAATAAAAAAGATTACACAAGGGAGCACCTGCTTCAGTGCAATATAAAAGTGGCGGTTTGGGGCTATATGGGGTCTTAAGGGTTAAGAGAGGCATTGATCATACCGATTTGGTATATAATACGATGACAGTGTTTGTGCTTGGAACTATTTGAACGAGTAATGATGAAATTCCAATTTCGTACACTTTATTTACCTTTTCACAATTTTCATCCGAAAATTACACTTTTTCTTATGTTCAGTAATTGGGATTTCAAGTATAATATTGTATACATTATTTTGATCTAAGTGCCATGGAAATGATTGTTGTGTGAACTGTTTTAATGAGTATTGATCAAATTCCAATTTTCGCTGATTTTATTGAATTTTTCAATGTTTTCACATCAAAACAACCATTTTCCATTGATGGGATTAATGGGGATATTTCATATGTTATTTTGCATACTAATTCCTGCCCCAAAACAATACAAATATTTGTATAGCATTTCTTGCCAGTTGGGGTATAATTTGAATATTTCTATTTTCTCACGATGAAATAAGTCATCAAAAACATAATTTTCCGTTGTGGGATTTTGGGGGATTTTGAATATGTTGTTATTTAGACATATATGCTTCATTTAAAAGCAAAATCTTTTGTATAGCAACTTCTTGTGGGTTAAGTATCAGATTGATTGGACTATCAACAATTCCATTAGCACACCCTACAGGCCACATCTCTCAACCAAATTTTTTCAAATTCCATATGTAGGTTTGGTGTCATTTCTAGATGGGAGCTATTGAATTTTTCTGATTTTTGCTAAAAAACATGGCTGCTAGCAGCCATCTTGGAGTTTGATATAAATTGTCCAACAATTCCTTTAGCACACCCTACAGGCTGTGGCTCTCACCCGATCAGTCCCAAATTTCATATGTGGCTTTGGGGCAATGTCTGGATGGGAACTATCGAATATTTTTATACAACAACCAATGGCCCAGACTAGCTGGTTCTAACTCAAAAAATAATCCATGGCCAAACACAAATTTTGCCCCCTAATCCCCAAAATTTGCATGCAAAACCGAAAAAATAATGTCCTATCTGGTCCTCTATACTTTTCAGATCTGCGCATGCGCAGTATCCAGGAAGACACCGAAATTGGCACCAACCATCATTCTTTGTTTGGCCCTGAAGTCAGCGACGATGAACTGAAATCTGTGCTTTTAAATCTCATTTTTGAGGATGCCAGACACAAATCAATGGTAAAATTGGGGGATCCAAGGACATAATTGGATGATGGAAGTGAACAACAGTGGTTTGGAGCATTCAGGGCTGTAACTTTATAATTTTTATCAAAATTATTTCATGTTTCCCAATTTCGGGACATGGGCCTGACGTCATCATTCTTGCTAATGATTTATCCACTGTTTGTCCAGTGTTCCTTCCCTATCCTTCCTTGAAGCCCTCCTGTTAAACTCCCAAACTTTTTGGCTTATTTGTATTGAAATTTTTTATTAAATTTCTTGGGAGTTTAACGTGTATTACAGAATGTTTATTCTGTATATCCCCATGGTTACGTCCTCACCCTAGGGGTGTTGGGGCATTTGGGTCATTCATCTTCTATCCAATGTATCATTTTTTCTTCATCTGAAGATCTTGCTTTTCATCTGGTAGCTTTAAAATCTGTTACTGACTTCAGGCCTTTTTAATTCAGTATTTATATATATATTGGTGTTTAAGGTCACATACTTATGCACAATGGCTAATCATGACCGTGTCTGTTTTACGGGTGGAGGAAGCCGGAGAACCGGGAGAGAACCACCGAGCAACGCCGAGCAGCTGCCAGCTCCCCAACATCGTAACTCCGCACTGCAGCACAGGCAGGGTTTGATTGGTTGAAGACATGCGCACCATCGACGTGCAGTATGCCTTAGTATACGGTGTCACCGTGCCCCCATGTGAACTATCGGGGGTTAAGTACCTTGCCCAAAGACACAACGCGGGAGTCTGAATCGATCGCTCAGACGGTCACCCATCCGAGGACTAACTGGGCTCAATGTTGCTTAACTTCAGTAATCTGACGAGAACCAGTTACGGCAATGCCACCACGCCCCCTTTTTATTCAGTGCCTGAGGTCTTGTTTCCTGTTTTTTCATGGACGTTGTTTACATTGGCAACGTCCTATAAATATATGTAGTTTCAACTTTTTATTACTGTAGGATTGTTGTAAAATACATGTTATGATATTCTGGTAGTGTAGCAATAATTTTTTGAAACGGGTATGTCCGTTGCAGTCGAAGGAAGTGTAGTGGGTAGAGAGGGCACCTTAAAATCTAAACAGGCTCACCCAGCGACGACGGAACTAGGGAAGAAGCCAGCAAGTGTTTTGGGAAGCTCGGCGAGGTCTGAAAGGACCACGAGCGGGAGAGGTCCCTCTCTATCCCAACAATATCTGGGGCTAGATGTTGTGGTGAAGAACTTGCGCGGGCCGGAGCATTCATCCACACCTGCCATCCAGGACGCTCCGTATAGATTGCAGCCGGCCTCGGCTACATTCACGGCTTCCGCTTCGAATACTAAGCACACATGAGCGCTTCCTAGCTACACGACTTCAGATATCCAGCCTGCTGCACGAAGAAGGGACCACTCTTTGCCCCTGAAGTCGGACCATCCGGTAGCTAGGGAGACGAGGCCTCAATCACCGGGACATGCGGAGAAGAGAGCCATCTCCGACATATTGTTCCAGGAGCAGCAAGCGGTAAAGAAACAGAAGACCACTGCTCCTCAGGCCGCGGTGACGGACTTGCTGTCGCAGATTGTGCAGCTGATCGCAGCATCCCAGCAAGTGCAGCCTCCCTCAGACTCGGAACCTGAGCTGTCGAACGGTGCTGGGTTGGTCCAGTTGTCTGTTCAAGCAGATGAAATGAACCAAGATTCACAACTGATTCTCTAGGATGGTGAAAGGAATAAGGAAGAGGATTATCCTTCCCTTTCTGAACAGCACATGGTTGCCATGGATTTCATCCATCAATACTACCCTGAATTTGTTCCAACGAATCAGAATGCTGCGACGACAAGAAAGAAACCCCTGGCGTCATTGGGCGCAGACTTTATCTGGACAAGGGAGGAAGTCCTTTCTTTCCCAGTTCAGTCTAGGCAGGTGTCGCAGGCCTTCGGCAATATAGACGATGCCATATTTAACCTCTCGAGTGCGAGGAAAAAAAGGCGGTTTCTTAAGGAGCTAGAGATAATCTTACCTTCGTCATTCTCTATTCGCTCAGACTCAATTGAGATGGCAATTTCTTCAAATAGAGCGAATTTGGACGCTATGTCTTTCGCAGATCGCCTTACAAGAGCTATAGCGCAACACCTCAACGGAAAGGAATTTAAAAACATTTGTACCTCTCTTAGAGTTCTTTCCAGGGCAATTATGTATACCACGTATAACTCCGCCCTAACAGTGGCTAATCTGGAGTTAATCAGACGTGATGCTGCCCTTGCATCTTCATCACTGATAGATGACAAGGTGAAAAACTCTCTCTGAGTCGCTCCGTTCTCTGGACATACCATTTTTGATGACAACCTTTCGTTAGTCTATGAACAGGCTACTAAGAAAGCGTCTAGTGCTCTGCTTTTGAAGTCTGCGTCTCAAAAAACCACTTCAGCAGACAAGAGTAAAGGAGGGCGTTCCAGACAAAAATCGTCTGAAGGGAACTCCACACGAGGGTACAAGAATCCCTCTTATAATTACTCTGGCGGTCGTCAGTATAGCGACTCGGGAAAGGGGCGTAGGTCTGATTGGGACTATTGGTCAGACACCCCTAGGCCAACGAGATGGGGTTCTTTGCGGGGAGAACGTAGTTTTTCCTCCCGTAAGCCTCGCAGGTCATACAGGTGATGGACAAGACCTCTATTGCTTGCCAGTTGGCAGAAGGTTATCAAACTTCGCGAGAAACTAGATAACAGTCATGAAAGATGGGTGAGAAGTGTAGTCTCCGGCAGCCTACAGCTATCATTCCAAGTGAAACCCCCGTTTACAAGGTGTCCACATTGGACAAATCTTCCATTGGATCCTTACAAACGAGAGTCTCTCCTAGCAGAGGTACAGGCTCTCTTATTAAAGGAAGCAATAGAGGTTGTCGAGAATCAGGATTCTTAAGGTTTTTACAGTCACCTGTTCCTCGTACCGAAGCCAGACGGCTCGTTCTGACTGGTAATAGACTTGAGCTGGATGAACAAGCTTATCGTGGCTCCAAAATTCTATATGGATCGGTTGGTAAGGGCGATCGTTCGAGTGAACGACTGTGCAGCATGCATAGATCTAAAGGATGCATACTTTCATGTCCTGGTACATCCGGCATTCAGAAAGTACCTGCGGTTCACCATTCAAGGGAAGGTGTATCAGTTAAGAGCAATGTGCTTTGGTCTGAACCTGGCTCCCTGGGCATTCACTCGAATAATGAACTCGTTAATGTCATACTTCCGAGCTCATTCATCTGCGGTAACGTCGTCTTACTTGGACAACATTCTACAGAGATACGGCAACAGAATTATTCTTCAGAATGATGTTCAGAGTCTGCTTCTATTACTCCGACGTCTCGGTTTCATCGTAAACGAGAAAAAGTCGGATCTAGCTCCGTCCAAGTCGTTCACTCACTTGGGAATGAGCTTCGTGACTCACAACAATCTGGTTCGTCTGCCATTACCCAGAGCGAAATTAGTCAGTTGTTATGCTCGCTTTTGTCTACACTCAGACGCATTAACAGCGATTCCTGTGACTGATGGGGTTGTGCGGAGCGGCTGCAGATTTTATTCCTATGGGCTGCCTTCACACGCGTCCCCTCCAGATATTCTTTACTCAGAACTGGAGTGTGAAGACGCCTTCGCTCAAACAAAGGATTCATATTTGGGCAGATATTCAGTGGTTAACTCAGAGTTCCGCTGCAACTGCCTGATAGGACTTTCACAATTATGATGGATGCAAGTCAGACGGGTTGGTGCGCGACCCTAAGTCCCGCAGACTTGACGTGTCAGGGTCTTTGGGATCCTCGGCTCCTAGAGAAGCACATAAACATCAAAGAGATGATGTCAATATGGCTAGCGCTACAACATTGGATTCACATAATAGCGGACGTCCATGTTCAGATTTTGTAGGACAACTCGACAGTAGTAGCGTACATCAGGAACCAGGGCGGCACTCATTCAATTCCATTATGCAAACTAACGGAGAAGATTCTCCTATACGTCATGAATCATCATGTTCTTCTTTCTGTCCGTCATATACCGGGTCGTCTGAATGTACCAGCAGACTCGCTCTCTCGGAAAGGTCGCCTGTTGCCATCGGAGTGGACGCTCAACAAGTGAGTATTCAGGCAGATTTGCTACCAGTGGGATCACCCCTTGATAGATTTGTTTGCGACACATCTGAACAATCAGTTACCGATATTCGTGTCGCCATTCCCAGACCATCGAGCATACGCAGTAGATGCTCTGTCAATCTCATAGGACGGAATGATAGGATATGCATATCCTCCAACTCCGTTGATTCAGCAGATTCTGTTAATGATCAAACAGTCTCATTGCAAAATCCTGCTAGTAGCACCTATGTCGTCACAGAAACCTTGGATCAATCTTCTCTGGTGTCTGTTATGGGACGTTCCCCAGAAGCTTCCTTCCCCAGAAGCTTCCTCCATGAAAGGACCTTCTTTATCATGGGAAGTCATGCACACTGCATCACAACCCGGAAGGTCTCAACCTTCACGTCTTTCCGTTGTGCAGTCCTTCTTGCACGGCAAGCAATTTACAGGACGAGCAGTGGACACAATTTCTGACTGCAGGAGGTCCTCCTCTTTGCTGAATTACGCAGCAAAGTGGAAGGTTTTCTTCCGTTGGTGTAAGGATCATTTGATAGACATCTATGATCCGTCCATACCGAATATTGCCAACTTTCTGGTCTACCTGTTTGACGTTCTCAAACTGCAGCCCATCACTATTAAGGGCTATAGGTCTATGTTATCAGACACGTACGCTCATCATGATAACTTGGCTATCGGATCAAATGCTTCATTGTCCAAGCTGGTTAGAAATTTCTCTATCAATAGATCTAGAACCCTCAGATTAATTCCTAAGTGGAATTTGGCTTGGGTTCTGTTGAAGCTCAAAGAAGCTCTGTTTGAGCCGTTGGACGTTGTAGAGTTCAAGTTCTTGACCTAAAATGGCATTTCTCTTAGCCTTTGCATCTGCTAGAAGAGTTAGTGAACTTCATGCTTTATCTGTTGATGAATCTCACTACCGTAGTGTGGGTAATACCATTACCCTCACTTCGGAAGTGGGATTTCTGGCTAAGAATCAGACTCCAGACAAGCGACCTGAGCCTATTATCATTAAGGCTCTGCCGTCCTCGGACAACCGTAGACCTTTGCTGTGTCCAGTCAGCCTTTTTACGATTCAGCTAGTCTGGGCCATTGGTTGTTGTATAAATATATTATAAATTTTAAGTAATTTGTATATTTTTTATACTTACCAATGGCCCAGACGGGTATGGCACTCCCATGAGTGGGCACTCATACCTCCCTGCTGTTTACAACATTTAACAGGCAATTTTAGAAGGAATGATGGTTGGGGCCAATTTCGGTGTCTTCCTGGATACTGCACATGCGCAGATCTGAAAAGTATGGAGGACTAGATAGGACATTATTTTTTCGGTTTTGCATGCAAATTTTGGGGATTGGGGGCAAAATATGTGTTTGGCCTTGGATTATTTTTTGAGTTAGCACCAGCTAGTCTGGGCCATTGGTAAGTATAAAAAATATACAAATTACTTAAAATTTATAATTTTTTCGAATTTCGTTGAAAAACACGGCCACCAGAGGCCTTCTTGGATTTGGATATAACTTGTCCAAGAATTGCTTTGGGGCAATGTCTAAATGGGAGCTATCAAATTTTTCTGAATTTCATTGAAAAACTTGGCTGCCAGTGGCCATCTTAGATTTGGCATATAGATTGTCAACAATTCCATTAGCACACCATACAGGCCGCATCTCTCACCCAATCTTTTCAGATTTCTTATGTAGCTTTGGTGTGATGTCTGGATGGGAGCTATCAAATATTTCCGAATTTTGTTGAAAAACATGGCCACTAGCAGCCATCTTGGATTTGGATATAAATTGTCAATAATTATACCCCCACTTTAGAAGAAAATGGGGGTATACTGGATTACATGCATCTGTCAGTCTGTCTGTCTGTCTGTCCATCCGTCCATCTGTGTGTGAGTCCATCCAAGAATATTCATAACTTTCACAACTTAAGTAAATTATTATGGAACTTGTTTTCTATAATATTTGGTCATAGGTGTGCCCACACTAGGCAGTACACCATGTGGGAGTATGCACCAGACGACAGTCCACTCTTGTCCCATTTGCACACCCTACATGTCATATCTCACACCTGATCTTTTATGAATTTCATATATTGCTTTGTTTGGTGTAATGCCTAGATGGAAGCTAACAATTTTTTTCTGAATTTCGTTCAAACATATGGCTGCCAGCAGCCATCTTCGATTGGCATTGAATTGTCAACAATTCCATTAGCACACCCTGCAGGCCGCATCTTTCACCCGATCTTTTTCAAATTTCATTTGACTATGGTATGATGACCAGATGGTGTTATCAAATTTTTCTCTATTCCATTGAAAAAGATAGCCGCCACTGGCCATCTTGGATTTGCTATATAAATTGTCAACAATTCCTTTAGTACACCCAACAGGCCCCATCCCTCACATACAATTTTTTTTCAGATTTCATTTGTAGCTTTGGTGTGATGTCTTTTCTGTAGAAAATTGAGTGAGTGACATGGCATTACTGGATCTTTCTATTCAGTTCAGTCCCTTCTAGGACAAGTTGAGCTGCAGTGTCATTGACACTTTCATTGTAAACTTGTACTTTGCTTTCAGCTATTGCCATTTAGATATTAATAAAATGACAATAATTTGATAATAAAAATGAAATTTGATAACTAACCCTTCAAATCATTTCTGGAAATCTCTCCGGTTTTGCTCTAAGTACCTGCATCCGGGTTTCATTATCAGTCAAGGCTGATATAAAACTTTCCTTGGCCAAATCATCCCTAACCAACCTTGGGATAGGCTTCTCTTACCAACCGTCTAATACCTCTGGCAAACTCAGGTAAGGTCTCCCTATGAGACCTCCGTCGGGACCGTAACTGGGCCCTATAAATAGCCGTTCCCCGATAGGGGTCAAATCTATCCTTAAAGCTTTGCATAACTCTAGAGGAGTGTACCTTAACAAACGGATCCAAATCCTCATAAAACTGAAGAGCCATACCCCTCGACAAGACTACCAAAAACTGTTGGGTAAGGTCCTCCAACCATTGGTTAATCAAAACACATTTCTGAAAATGGGTCAACCAGTCAATTAAACTGGTCGACCCATTATAAGTATCCGGCAAAATTATCGGTTTCCTTGGAAACCCTTGGTTCCGATATTTATAATCATCTTTACCAAAACCATACCTAGAATCTGGCAGTTGTGTATCATGATCCAAATTTTGCATATCGTTCCCAGACTTCAGCCCAGAGTGTTTTATTTGTGGCACAACCGGCCTAGGGTGTGTCGGTGTCGCAATCACGGGCGATCCCCGCGAACCCGGTCTTGAGGGCCCACGGCCATCATCCATGGGTGTGCCACTGACTCATACCCTCTGCTTTTTAGAAGTGATGTCAGGTTTTCCTCTTGGGGTCTCACTAATTTCATCCAACTGCTCCGAATGGGCCTGTAATTCTAACAAAGTTCTCTGTAACTCACCCCTTTCATATTCCAAAAATTGAATAGACTCCTGTACATCTCTCTCGGGTATGGGGTCAGGAGTATATAAAGACTCGGGAACTCCCTGAGACTGTTTTGGTTTTGCCACCTGTCCTGACAATTCATCCGAATGAACTCGCAACCTCGACCTTTGAACATAGTCATCCGAATCGTAATCAATTCCGGTCGCCATTTTCACAATTCTATCACAACTCTCCCGTGAATTCAAACCATTGGAAATCCACCAACTGATCAAAAAGAAAAGGAATATCCTGCCGGCGACGCCAAAAACTTTAACAAACCTGAGCCCCGCCCCTCTCAATTTACACCGCAACTAGCACCTAGTGTGGTTCTAATCGATGCCAGCACCTCCAGTAGTCCTCCACAGAGAAATGCCGTGCACCGCCCTCGATCAAAACAACAAGAGGGTTCACATAGAGGTCCGCAGTTTGGGAAAAACTGGGGGTTAAGAAGCGGGTTCTCATTCCTAGCGGGGTTTCCAACGACTAAATAACAAGAGAATCGATGATATAATATTTAATTATAAACAAATGATTTTCAACTCTTTCCCGTACATTAGTCTCCTCCTTACTCAAGTGGGGGAACTTGCATCATTAACAATTATTTAAATTGGCCAACGGGCCATTCAAGAAAACTTCTATACCAACAACCTTAAGGAGGGTTACCAAAACGAGCAGGGCTTGTTTACCTGTGTAAACAAACACTGCTCCACATTATAGCTAACGCGATACCTTCCGCTCAATCAATGCGCAGAATAATAAATAGGCTACTACCCTCACCCTATCCCAGTCAGGAGGAGGGGAGCTTCAAATAGTTTTGGTTCTACGCACTCAAATGAGTTCCGCTACCAAAACTCCGTGCCCAAATCCTGTTCGAAATTACGTACTCAAAGGAGTACCACCACCAAATACCACGATTATCGCGACACAATCAATAACTATTTTATCCAGTGCAGTGCAGACCTCTACGGAGGTGAGCTGGCCTACATAAATCGGATCCCAATCCTAATGCTTATAAAAGTTAACAACTCCTCCTGTACTTCACAGGTGGGGAGGGGCAAAGGTCTCTCCCCGCCTTCAACCAATGTGTGTCCCCCCGCTAAAGTAATCCATCCATAATGTACTATGTACTATATTTAGTAATGTACTAAATACGACCCAGGGCTATGACATGATCTCTACTAATTTTACTATAATGTTGTCCATGATTGCCTACCTAAGGGGGAGGGGGAGGGGGAGGGGGCAGTATCTCGGCCTGTCAAAACTAGGGTAGGTTCGGACTACTCTGCCCTCGGCCCACCCGGTTGAGTCTGCTACTGGCTGAGAAGTGGGCATCCCCTCTAAGAAAATCTCAGCTGGGTCGCACAATTCTCAAGCACAGAATATTCAGAAAGGCAAGAGAAATATAGTGAATTCCCCTACAGACTCACCAGATCCGTCGCGAGAGGAAATTCCATGATCCTTTCCAATCCCGACTAGCAAGCTACATCGAAGAAATAATATTTTTCCAAATAAATATCACTAAATGATTACCTTCAGCTGCCTTCACAAAATCCCAAGTCTAATAATACAGAAATGATATTTATACATGAAGGCACAATCAAGCGATACATTCTTCACATAATTATCGCTATGAAAAATGAAATTCGTGCAGTGAGTGATGTTTGAATTACTTGTCTCCGAGTATTATCATTTAACTCTTACTCGAAGGCAAGTATTATCATTTAACTCTTCCACGGCCGCTACCATCGGTCTCAAACTACAAAACCAAGCCGAGACTTATGTACCGACCCTACCATGGCTGGATCGTTTCACTTCCTAAGCAATGATGTCAAGTGTTGGAATTCTAAACATAGAAAATATGGACTTGAAATTTTCTTGTGGGCATGCTAAAACTCATTTCAACTGTTTCTTCACAATTACTTTTTGCAGTGGCTTCCTTTTATTATAACATCATAACAGCAAGATTATGAAAAGTGGTCATTGGAAAGTGTATCATAACTGTCATGGAAATTATTTTTGAGTGCAAACTTCACAAGGGAACCATAGGAAGTTGAGCGGTGCTTGTTTACTGTGGTAAACAAGTTGATTTTTGTTGGTAAAATAGCACTGTGTAATCATTGTAAGGGGAGGATGTCCTCTAAAATGGACAACATAAGTATAATGGCTAACCATGACTTCAAATTTGATGTGCAGTCATGGTCTAGCCATGGATGTTAAATGTGACCTTTCACACCAGTAAATAAATATAAGAAACTGAAAAACAATAAAGAAAAATATTATAAATAAATGCAATATCCTTATGGGGTGAGATTCAAGTTTCTTCAAGCCAAGTTCCCTGAGGAAGCCCGAATGATAACTTAGTTCAAAATGAGGAATTTTCTTTAAAAATCTTCTTCAGATCCAGCAGTCAGAATGCTTTTGATATTTGGTATGCAGCATCCTTAGGGGGGTAAGATTCAAGTTTGTTCAAGCCATGTCCCTAGGTCAATATTTGGGCTCACTGTGGAAGATCGAATTGTAACTTAGTTCAAAATGAGGAATTTTCTTAAAAAATCTTCAGATCCAGCAGTCGGAATGTTTTGATATTTGGTGTGCAGCATCCTTGGGGTTGGTGGGGGGGGATTCAAGTTTGTTAAAGCCAAGACCCTGGGTTCATATTTGGGCTTCCTGTGGGAGCCCGAATTAGAACTCAGTTCAATATGAGGAATATTCTTTAAAAATCTTTTTTTTTAGATCCACCAGTCAGAATCTTAGGATATTTGGTGTAAACTTTTCTTAGGAGGGGCAGATACAACTTGTTGAAATCAATTCCCTGGGTTGATATTTAGTCTACCTTGTCAGGTGAGCGCCCTCAGGCCCCCTGGGGCCTCTTGTTTGATTCCCTGCCAATAAGTGACCATGCTATATCGGATTCAATCCTGCCCTCCATCCAGCTGTCTGGCATTTCTTCCATCCAACCTTCATTACAATTTAAAGAAAACCGATCAAAATATTTTTATGAAATTTATATCATTTGGGGATACATGTAACATCATGAATGGAATTGCAACCCAGCTTTGTCCAAGTATTTCTTTGAGAGTTAATGCTTTTGTTGGACTTAGGTTGCAGGGGATTGGCCATTCCATGGCATTACACTTATGGAATTTTGTCTTTTTATCCAATGTATACTTTCTTTTTTTTTTCGTTTAGTAATCCGTTCAGTGCTGACTCTCAAGATTCAAAGAAAACAGCATGTTATGATATAGATGTTGAAGTGGTGAGTCATAATCAAGCCTGGAAATAAGCAGACTATCAGCTGCAGAATGAAGTCCCCAGAGGAGGATCTGGTGATGCTAGTCTTCATTATCCTATGTGAACCTCAGTCTAATCAAGCCTCAAGCCGAAATAGAAAGCGGTACCCAGAGGTTAAATTGGAGGATTTTAACCCACTATGGGATAGCATCAGCAAATTCACACTCTTGGTGACCTTATTCTGCAAATGACAGATTGTTTATTTCCAGGCCTGGTGATAATTATTATACACATGTACATTTGTTATTAGTCCCCTACGGGAACCGTAAGGGGACTATAGGATTGCACTCCGTCCATCTGTCTGTCTGTCTGTCTGTCTGTCTGTCTGTCTGTCTGTCTGTCTGTCTGTCTGTCTGTCTGTCTGTCTGTCTGTCTGTTTTTATGTTACCACCTCTCCCTCCAACATGTTTTAAGCTACACCTTTCATATTTGATACATTAATAAATGGTTCTGAGGGGATGATGCACGCTCAAAATCTTTGTTTCAAAATCCAAGATGGCGGAATGGCTGCCATTTCTGTTGTGTTTTTTTAAGCTTTCTTCTCTATTTTCATTTTACCACCCTTCCCTCCAACATGGTTCAAGCTACACTTTGCATATTTGGCACATGGATAGAGGGTTGGGAGGGGATGATGTACGTTGAATATTTTTTTTTCAAAATCCAAGATGGCGGCATGGTGGCCATTTTTGTTGTGTTTTTTTAAACTTTTTTCTCTATTTTATGTTACCACCCCTCACTCCAACATGGTTCAAGCTACACTTTTCATATTTGGCACATGGATAGAGGGTTGTGATGGGATGATGCACGATCAATATTTTTTTTCCAAAATTCAAGATGGCGCCATGGCAGCCATTTTTGTGATTTTTAAGCTTTTTTCTCTATTTTATGTTACCACCCCCTCCCTCCAACATGGTTCAAGCTACACCTTTCATATATGGTACATGGATAAAGGGTTGTGAGGGGATTATGCACGCTCAATATTTTTTTTTCAAAATCTAAGATCTGTCTGTCTGTCTGTCTGTTCGTCTGTCTGTCTGTCTGTCTGTCTGTTTTTATGTTACCACCTCTCCCTCCAACATGCTTTAAGCTACACCTTTCATATTTGGTACGTAGATAAATGGTTCTGAAGGGATGATGCACGTTTAATTTTTTTTTTTTCAAAATCCAAGATGGCGGAGTGGCGGCCATTTTTGCTGTGTTTTTTAAGCTTTTTTTTCTCTATTTTTATGTTACCACCCCTCCCTCCAACATGGTTCAAGCTACACTTCTCTCAATTCTCAATTTTTAGATTCCATTCACATTTGAAATCCTATCTGATAACCTGTATTTTACCCAAACCACCCCCCCCCCCCTCCCCTGTTGACTGTTGTCATGAAACCCGAATTGTCCCCAAGCCAAACCATCCACAGGCCGAACAGTCCCCAATTATTTTACCAAAACTGCCACCCCCCCCCCCCCCCCCCCCCCCCCAGGTCCGATACTCCTGCTGACTGTGGTCATGTCTTATGTGACAAAAACACCTTATGTCACAAAAGCGCCGTAGGGGACTAATACCACCTCGGTAGTCAAACACTTGTTTACCATTGTGGATTTGGCTGTGTCTATTTCAAACCAGAAAATAAGCAGACTGTCATATGCAAAATGAGGTCCCCAGAGGGTGAATTTAATGATGCTACCTTGCATAGCAGGGTAGCATCACTAAATTTACCCTCTGTGAACCTCAATCTGAATCAGAGTCAAAAAACTAAACAGAAAGAGGTACCCAGAGGATGAATTGGTCCACTGTATGGGATAGCATCATTAAATTCACCCTCTGGGGACCTCATTCTGCAAATGTCAGACTACTTATTTTCAGGCCTGGTCTATTTCTTTGTATAGGGGTAATACTTAAGTTTCAGTCAGTTGAGTTTTGAATTGAGGTAGATTTGAAATCCCCATCTGAGAAAAGATTCAGGGGTTTACTGAGCAACTTATATCTGTGTGTGCTTGTATCTGTCCATCTTCTGTCCATCCATCCAAAGGAAGATAGGGTCTGACTCATTGACATTGAGACTACTTGTAGTACCCTCTGTGTTATCGCTTTGAACATTTATTCACATATTGTTTTTCGAAGTTCTTTCTCCAAACTCACACAACATTGATATCTTATACATGGAGCAAAATGACTCACCTATCAAGACCAAACCATCTATTACAGAGAAGCGAAACAATTTTGACAAAACAATCTGGGATGATGCTAATGCTAATGGTTTAAAATAGTTATATAAGAATTGTAATTATCTGGCAGTATATACCAGAGTTAATAAAAATAATTTCAGACAAAGGTACTAGAAAGTGAGAATTCCATAGAAAAGTTATTGGAATTCCAAGGTTTGTTCCCTTTCAGGATTGTACCTGCCTATGCACAGTAAATTTGCCAAATCAGTTTGTGTTATCACCTCTATGCACCTTATTGGTTGATAATTAAGTAGCTATCTTTGTTAAGATTGATTTAAAATTTGTTCTATGCTTTTTAGGATGACACTCTGAAGCAGCAAATGAACACATTCTTGTTATCAACACAAAGCCAACAAGAGATAGCAGCCCTGGACAATAAGGTACAATCTTTAAACTCTTTACATGCTTCTTGTGAATATTCCTGTCCAGGATGGGATTTCTGTTGCCGCTGAAAGAAGTGGAATTTGGGCATATTTAATCAATTTTCCCCCTGTACAGGGCATGAATTTTTTCACCAGTGGCTTCTTGTTTTAAAATTAGTTGAATTTTTCATCAAATATAGTCATGGCTACTTCCCAGTAGCCATGACTAGATTTGGTGAAAAATATTTTGGAAATATACAGTGGGTTTAGAGTTAACTCTTCTTGCATGGTATGCATGGATTTTTATACCCCCACTCTCGGGGAGGTGGGGGGGGGGGGGGGTATTCTAGATTACATGCATCTGTCCGTCCTTCTGTCTCAGCTATGCATCCATCCATCTGTGCATCCACCTGTCTGCAGCGTTATCTCAGCACCAAGTAGATAGATTTCATTGAAATTTGGTATGAGGTATCCTTGTGACAAACTGCTCCTGCACATTTATAAAAAAATTGCCTGCATATTTTTATGCCCTCCAACTTGAGTAGGGTGGCATATAGTGATTGAAGTTTGCGTGTGTCTGTCAGTGTGTGTATGTGTGTGTGTCAGAGCCAATAACTCGAAAACTGTTAGGGCCACAGTCATCAAACTTCACACAATTATAAAGGACCATGGGAGGATGTGTCACACACCATAGCTGGGTTCATACCTTCAAGGTCGAGGTCACATTTCAAGGTCACACTTAAAATCGGTCAATATTCGTGTCTCAGCCATAACTCAGAAACGAATCATAGTACAATTGTTAAACTTTCTACAAATGTTAAGGTCAGTCAGAAGGTGTGTCGCATATAATAGTTTCCGCCACATCTGCAAGGTGATGGTCATAAGGGGAGGTTCACAAAGGGGAAAGGGGGGCATGTGTTACCTTAGTAGCATTCTTCTTGTTTACCAGAGTTATGGTCCTTACTTTGTCAATTTTTCTAGATTGTTTGGTTCTAACTTTGTTTTTAATTCATTTTTGCTTCATCGGTCCAACACTGCAGTGAGGGTATAATTGCTTTCAGCAATAGCTCTTGTTGTGTGGAGGGTCATTTGTCAGGCACATGACGTAATGAACAACAAATAAATCAGTGATGAGGTCCTGTAATCATTTAATCCTTTAAAATTTAACTCCTTGCATGCTGCTTATTCCTGCCCAGGACAACAAACCCTTGCCTCTAGAATAAATATAAATTTGGAACTTTTAACCAGGTTTGGCTGATTTAAATCAATTGATTTAAATCATTGATTTAAATCTTGATTTAAATCAATGATTTTTTGGAAAAAAATCATAGATTTAAATCAGAAATTTACAAATTGTCAGGAATATTTTCAAAACAACTTGGAAATGAGCTGAAACAAGATGGAATGCATATTAACTGTTGAAATACAGTAATTAGTGTTTATGGCAGAACTATTCTATAGAGTGGGACTATACATTGTACATCCCACTGTGTCTTGAATACTGGAATGTGCAGCTAATATGAATTGAATTATTTTAAAGAGAACATAGATTTTAAACCATATGTATGATAATCTTTCAATGAACCCATCAAAAACACTACATCAACTTTGAGAACAAGGGTCATTGATTTAAGAATGTTGCAAGTAGCAAAAATGATTTTCAAGAAGTCATCTTCCTTCAAGCAATCTGTAAAGAATAAGTTTCAATGATTCCTCTCTATTTCCATCTATGCTGCCTATTGTATGCCAAATGTATTCTGGAATTCTTCCCCTCATGCCACCCCAAAGACTGAAATGGGTAACACAGATAAATGTTTAGTATCAGTTATTTGTGTCCATTCTTTGGGTAGCTTTTGATACAAACTGTTGCCGATACACTCTTCCACATGATTCCTTTTAGGCTTGCCGTGATTATACAAAAAGTCGACTAATCGTCAGTCATGCCAATTGATCGACTTTAAATTTGAAAGGAATGATGGATCATTGACTATGTCACCATGTTATTTGAAATGTACACAGCCACACACCCGGTTATACCTACCTTTAGGACCATTCAGCCATCTCATTTTAGTCGACCCTTTGTTAAAAAAACGTGGTCAAAAAAGTTGACTAATCGTCGATTTTGGGCTCTGATTAATCGACTATGGAATTTCATAATTGTGGCATGCCTAATTCCTTTAGATAAGAGAAACAGTCATTCTTTATTTCTCTTTATTTAAAGAAATCATGTGGAAAAAGTATCTTCTGGTGAATAATTTATATTATGGAAATAAAAGTCAAATCGATTTAAATAAAAAAAAATCTGATTTAAATCCAAAAACTCAAAAAATCACCAACCCTGCTTTTAGCCATATTTGCCCCTGAAAAAATTAATCATCTTCTTGTCCAATGATTTCTTGAGTTAAATTTTCACATTTGTTTTTCAATAAATCTCATCATGGCTGCTGTAATACAGCCAAGACTAAATTTGATGAATTTTTATGCCCCTGGTAGGGAGGCATCTTAAATCGGGGTTGTCCATCCATCCATCAGTCCATCCACACACACAAATGACTACTTATGTGGCTACGAGTTAGTAAAACAGGATACTTATGTGGTTAAAGTCTGTTATCTCTTATTGTGGAGGGGTGACAAAGGTTAAGGTCACAGAAATGGGAAAACGTAATTCTCTCACAGAATCTGTTTTTTCATCCTGAACAAATTCAACACAAAACTTTCATTCCAGTATTATAGGCCATAGTTCGTGGGCATCCGTGGCCGGGCAGTCACCACGAGTTTTGTTTTTTTAAATACTCAGCTGGTTAGGAATTAATTTTTCTAGAACCTTGCAACAAATGAAAAATGAATTCGCCTCTTTTCTGAAGATTGCATTGTATATGTATATTCTTCTCAGAACATCAGGTTGGGGATGGGGGTTCATATTTATGTATGTCTGTAAGTCTATGTAAACATGCATCTGTTGATAAATAATGCTAATTTTCATGCGTTAGCTTTTACAGATGTTTAAATCTTAACATTTTTTTTATTTACAATAAGAAGCCGATCTAGCTTGAAATTGGGAGTTCTCATTTTTGTTTTTCAAAAAAAAAATGTCTCTATAGTTAGATAGTTTATTTCTGCAGTATTATTGTTACATAGATGATACATGAATTAAGCCTATAATAAGTGATTGTACATAAAAGGTACCATGTAATAAGTATTGGAGAAAACTGCAAGGAGGCGATATAGCCAGACTGGCTGTTTTATAATCACCCCCCTCTAGCATTGTCATTTTAATTTTGGTAGATTGCAACAGTATTTAAAATATACTGAAACCACGAATACATACACATGCATATACGTATATGTCTATACACATATATAATGCAGACACATGTACATACATGTTTATGCATACATGGATCCAATATTATATTAACACATACTTGATTTCTTATTTGTTTTCGGAATTTTTTTTAGGGCAGCAGTCTTTCATTGTGATATGTTATTCCATTCAGTTAAGACATAAAACATAAAACAGGGAAATTTGATGAGAGTCCGGATGACGATATAGGTTTGTTAAAATGGGAGTTCATTTTTGTAATATTTCCAATCATACAGTATTATCTAGACAATATGGATTCATGCACGTTACTGATGATGAGTAGTCCATGATTATCTGGGTTACTACGGCATTTTTGAACTGTTTCCTATTAGGTATGCACCTGATGTTGTTCTCCAGGGAGTTCCATTATTTTGGGAGATCATATGATGGATGGCTTTCAAGTAATTTGGATCTTACGATATCAGTTTTCAGTAATCTCGATCTGCCTGATTTACATTGACTCTTAAATAACTTTGAAAGGGGGATGGCGATTTTCCAGTGTGCCAGTCATGAACAAATAACAATGAATGGATTTTGAAGATCAGTAATCTTTATAACTCTGTTTTTTTATATATATATATTTAACACTTTGTTTAGAATGACAAAATACAATTCTGTTTTGGTGTTTTTGTTTAAAATGACATGGCACTACACCCACCTTACCACTCCAATAGTTAAGAGTGATTGGAGCTTTCATCTCCACCCCCACCCCCCACCCCCCACCACCCCCATGGGGGGAGGGCATCATCCATGAAGCCACAATTGGCAGTCCTTCTATTAAATTCTGTACACCACTCACATGAACCAAAAACATTTGTTAAGAGGATACAGGAATTTACCAATACTAGCGAAATTAGTTGCTGGTGAACAGTCATTCGCCAAGTCATATACTTGGTCACTCACCAAGTCAATCGCCATGTCACTTCTACTGTTACTGAACCAGCCTCGAGACGGGTCATTCGCCAAGTCAATCGCCATGCCACTTCTACTGTTACTGAACCAGCCTCAAGCCGGGTCATTCGCCAACTCACCCATTCAGTAACTCGCCAAGTCATTCACCAAGAAATTATTTTTTAAAAGGAACAGACCAATTTGCTACCCATGCCTCTGACAAAGTACACATGGTACAAAACCGGTTAGGCTTTTTTACGGGATAACGGACAACCAGGTCCTCTTGGACTCTAGTAGTCAGTTTCTTATATTTATTTTGTCATATTATTAGACCTGATGTATCTGTTATGTCAACTACTAGTACGGCTGTGAACTCCATGAGTGATTTGAGCCTTGGCTCCAGCTCTAGCTCTCAGACCACCACCATCATAGATCCATATGAGCAACGAGCCAAAAGACTGATATCAGCCAAATAATTGGCAGAATTCTCCACAATTCACCCACTCACAAGGTGTGACAGAGAACAATGCACAATTATGCGCCAATTTCCCTAAAAAACACTTCTTATCAAGCAGTGTTAGTCATAAACATTTTTGCGGCCCATGCAAAACCAGTTGTATATGACTCGCAGTCACGTCCATTTTTTAACCAGCAAACATTGTCACAAACAATATACTGTTGAAACTAAAAGATACTCCATAATCCACATATTACAACACACTGCGGGCATCAAGCACAAACGTGACTCGCCAGTTGTGACACATTTTAACTCAACCAACCACACCATTTCAGACCTCAGTTACTGCATTATACAGGTATTACAACCCAATTCGGACATACCATATGCAATTGATTAGTGCCATTGCAATCAGTCCAAATGGATCTTGGTACTGGAAATGCTACAACCACTTGGCCCAAACAGGAAGGACTTTTAAGTCAGTTTTTTAATCAATTAGAACTCTCCCATAAATTGCAACAAGGCAAAGACATGTGGTCAAATTTTGATGACCAAAAATAATTTAACACTCGACCAGTTTACCCTATAGAATTTCGACGCATTGTTTGGAATAATATTTTTCTTAAGATTTCATTCATCCCTCCATCTGTCCATCTGTCAACAGAAATGTGCCATCATGATTGTGAAGATTGAGTATATTACTAATAACTTATATATTTCTCATTGTTTTCAAAGATACATGAAACAGTTGAAACTATAACAAATTTGAAGATAAGCAGAGAATTCTTCCTTAGTTTTTCAAAAGATCCTCCAGAATTCATCAATAATTGGCTCATATCACAATCTCGAGACCTCAAGGTAGGTAACTTTCCAGGGTTTATCACTTACAGATAGAAGTTGTTTGCCAGCAAGTATTTGCCCGAAACCTCTGTTGTATATATACATAAAGAATATTCATGTGATGAAATTGTGGTAATTGTCATGGCCTCATAAGATTTAAAATGGTATCTCTGTGTAAAGTAATAAAAAAAAAGTATTTTCACTGTAACACATTCAGGCTCCTATATTCAAAATAGTGCTTGACCTTTGCCAATCATGCTGGGATGTGAATATTTTTTCATTCACAAATTAGGCTTAAAAACATTAAAAATCTGTTTCTCATGGCCTCCTGCGTGGTCCTTTTGGCTGTCACATGCTCTCTTTTTTTAACCAATGCAAACTTAAAAAATAAAATTTAAATTTAAATGGTTTATGTCACATTTTTTACCCAAGTTAATAAAATTGATAAAGTTGTCCCTTGAGCGCAACAAGGCTTTGCAATGCTTTGCACTCAAGGGATGGAATACCCCACCACCTGTGCTATTCTATAGATTATGAGGCCTAAACATAAAACAAACCAAAAACATGAACTTCAGTGGCAAAGAAATAATTACAAAAATTAAAAAAATTAAAAAAAAAACACCCTCATGCAATTTTACAAAAAATGGCCCAAGAAAGAGAATATCACTTTGTGGTGCCTTATCACCAGCTTTTTACATGTGTACTGAAATTTCATGTTGGTCATCAAACAGTGTTTTTTAGCTCACCTGAGCGAAGCTCAAGGGGAGCTTTACTAATCACTTTCTGTCCGTCGTCCGTCGTCGTCCGTCCGGCGTTAACTTTACATTATCGACTTCTCCTCCTAAACCACTAGCCCAATTTTATTCAAATGTTGGCTAAATGTTTATTACCTAATGCCAATTCAGATTTGTTCAAATGAAGTTGCCCCTCCTCCTGGGTGGTGCCACACCCCCAAAGGGCACGAAAATCTTTGTAAATCTTCTTCTCATGAACCAGCAGTAGCAGAGACTTGATATTTGGTGTGCAGCTTCCTTTTGAGGTGTAGACTCAGATTTGTTCAAGAGAAGTTTGTGGGGCTATACTTGACGTTGTTATGAGAGGGGCAAAATTTTTTGCCCCGCCCAAAATTTCTATTTTCCAAACCGAGAGGCTGATTTGAACCAAATTTTATGTGAGGGCTTATTGGGTCATGAGTACTTGATTTATGCAAAAAAAAATTTTCCCGCAGCCCCGTGGGAACCGCAGGAGCTAAAAATAGAAAAAATTTAAAACGCCCATATCTCCAAAACTGCACGGCACTGAGAATTTTTATTTGGTGTGCAGCTTCCTTAGGACCAACAGAAAGGATTGGTAAAAAAAAATTGCCATCGGTTTTATCATAGGGTACAGTTTCGGGACTTTGAAAAAGTGCTGAGTCAGCACTTTTTAACACTGTAGGCAATGGGAAAAACATTAAAAAATCTTCTTCTCCAGATCCAGCAGGCAGAATCTTTTGATATTTGGTATGCAACATTGTAGGGTGGATCTGATTCAAGTTTGTTCAAATCGGCCCCCTGGGTTCATATTTGGGCTCAGTATAGGAGCCCGATTTCGAACTTAGTGCATTTCAGGCAAATTTCTTAAAAAATCTTCTTCTCCAGATCCAGCAGGCAGAATCTTTTGATATTTGGTATGCAACATTGTGGGTTGGATCTGATTCAAGTTTGTTCAAATCGGCCCCCTGGGTTTATATTTGGGCTCAGTATAGGAGCCCAAATTTGAACTTACTGCATTTCAGGCAAATTTCTTTGAAAATCTTCTTCTCCAGATCCAGCAGGCAGAATCTTTTGATATTTGGTATGCAACATTGTAGGGTGGATCTGATTCAAGTTTGTTCAAATCGGCTCCCTAGATTCATATTTGGGCTCACTATAGGAGCTCGAATTCGAATTTGGTGCATTTCAGGCAAATTTCTTCAAAAATCTTCTTCTCCAGATCCAGCAGGCAGAATCTTTTGATATTTGGTATGCAATGTTGCAGGGTAGATCTGATTCAAGTTTGTTCAAATCGGCCCCCTGGATACATATTTGGGCTTACTATAGAAGCCCGAATTCGAACTTAGTGCATTTCAGGCAAATTTCTTAAAAAATCTTCTTCTCCAGATCCAGCAGGCAGAATCTTTTCATATTTGGTAAGCAACATTGTGGGGTGGATCTGATTCAAGATTGTTCAAATCGGCCCCCTGGGTTTATATTTGGGCTCAGTATAGGAGCCCAAATTTGAACTTAGTGCATTTCAAGCAAATTTATTAAAAAATCTTCTTCTCCAGATCCAGCAGGCAGAATCTTTTGATATTTGGTAAGCAACATTGTGGGGTGGATCTGATTCAAGTTTGTTCAAATCGGCTTCCTAGATTCATATTTGGGCTCACTATAGAAGCTCGAATTCGAACTTAGTGCATTTCAGGCAAATTTCTTAAAAAATCATCTTCTCCAGATCCAGCAGGCAGAATCTTTTGATATTTGGTATGCAACATTGCGGGGTGGATCTGATTCAAGTTTGTTCAAATCGGCCCCCTGGATTCATATTTGGGCTCACTATAGAAGCTCGAATTCAAACTTAGTGCATTTCGGGCAAATTTCTTCAAAAATCTTCTTCTCCAGATCCAGGAGGCAGAATCTTTTGATATTTGGTATGCAACATTGCGGGGTGGATCTGATTCAAGTTTGTTCAAATCGGCCCCCTGGATTCATATTTGGGCTTAATATAGAAGCCCGAATTCGCACTTAGTGCATTTCAGGCAAATTTCTTCAAAAATCTTCTTCTCCAGATCCAGCAGGCAGAATCTTTTGATATTTGGTATGCAACATTGCGGGGTGGATCTGATTCAAGTTTGTTCAAATCGGCCCCCTGGATTCATATTTGGGCTTAATATAGAAGCCCGAATTCGCACTTAGTGCATTTCGGGCAAATTTATTAAAAAATCTTCTTCTCCAGATCCAGCAGGCAGAATCTTTTGATATTTGGTATGCAACATTGTGGGGTGGATCTGATTCAAGTTTGTTCAAATCGGCTTCCTAGTTTCATATTTGGGCTCACTATAGAAGCTCGAATTCGAACTTAGTGCATTTCAGGCAAATTTCTTAAAAAATCTTCTTCTCCAGATCCAGCTTCAGAATCTTTTCATATTTGGTAAGCAACATTGTGGGGTGGATCTGATTCAAGTTTGTTCAAATCGGCCCCCTGGGTTTATATTTGGGCTCCGTATAGGAGCCCAAATTTTAACTTAGTGCGTTTCAGGCATATTTCTTAAAAAATCTTCTTCTCCAGATCCAGCAGGCAGAATCTTTTGATATTTGGTATGCAACATTGTAGGGTGGATCTGATTGTGATTCATGAACGTATTTATTTGTAAAGTTGATAGAATCTTAGACAAAATTTGCAGAAAAGATCTACTATAGAAGGGGTGGTATCCAGGGTGAACCGTTTACCCAAATCTAGCAGTACTAATGCATTATTCACACAAATCTTCGTTCAAATTTTATGACCCCTCATTGGAACACACGCATTCAGCTCATTCCAACAAAGGTCATATGCCATGTTTTCGAGACAAAGGAATAAAAATTTTAGTTATTCATGAAATTTTTAGGCAACTGTTGTCTGTTATTCACATTGCTTCATGAAATTTCAGTACTTTTAGAAGTTACCTCAGTAATCAAGGGTTAATTCCCCTTAATTAAATGTCGCCTCTAAAAAACAACCACTTTGCATATCTTACCTTTTTACCAGCATAACTGCCAAAACTTGTCAGCATTCTTCGCAAAAATCGCTATTCAAATTTTAATTTTTGTCTCTTAAACATACATGTACTTATCGCTTGTAAATACCCCATTGGAATGAGCTTTTTGAGCTCATTCCAATGAGAGGTCGCACACCATGCTTTTTGAGTCAAAAAAGCAATTTTTTTAGTTATTCCAGAATTTCGTACGTAAAACACAGCTTTATGACTTCACATTAAAATGAGCTCTCTAAGCTTGTTCCAATCAACATTCACGCACTATGTCTTTCACACAAAAAATAAAATTTTCCATTTATTCAGGAATTTTGTTTGCAAGAACACTCTTACCCCCCCCCCCCCCCCCCCCCCCCACACACACACACACACACAGACACAGACACACACATCTAAAAGTTTGTCAGCAAAAAAACAGTTACTTCAATTTTTAAATGCATTATAGGAACAACTTGCCTAATCAAATTTAAATACTTTTGCATCATTCTGTATCTAGAACAAACCATTTACCATATCTTTACGCAAAATTCTCCAGCATCATTCACAAAAAAACACCATTATTTATATATTCGCATTTCTGTCTCAAAAATATACCTGATCTTCCCATACCCCTGTTGGAATAAGCTGTTTGAGCTTGTTCCAATGATGATAAAAAAAAAAAAAATTTGTGAAAATTTTTGTTTTCTTGCATGCAAATATATACATGTAGCACATGGAAGATATCCACAGTTGGGGAGAGATGTCCAAGGCTATCTCTTCACATTCCTTGTTTGTGCTTCATGCTAAACCAGTTTGTCTGCAGAGATAAATTTGCTTTATTAAAAATCATTGGAGATTGGCCACACACCAATGATTTTAAATAAAACTAATTTTAGGTAACAAATGTTGAACTTCAAACAAAATCTATCACTCAACCAGTTAATGTTGATGAGGCATGACATGGTGAAGGTGACCTAAAATACTTCTTAGAGTCACTTTGTCAGGTGAGCGATTAAGGCCACGTGGGGCCTCTTGTTTCTTTCTCTCACTTATTCAGTTCACCTGATATTGTAGAAGTTGCTGCTTGTGCCTCAGATTGATTTTCTTTCTTCAGTCAGTTTATGTCTGAATACAAGGAATCGGATATGAATCTGCAACACAGATACTGTTATAATTCCCCATAAAGGCATCCATTTATTCACTTATCAATTAATAATTGACAAAATTTGTGATTGAACCCTTAAGGGACTGTGTTCATCTTTGGACAATCTTCTACTTCAAAACAGGTGACCTAACCACAACCTTTGTCTCAACTTTGTGTTAACTGCATGATGCTATCACTGAACATGACCTGAGAAAATGTTTCCT
This sequence comes from Pictodentalium vernedei, assembly GCA_031216915.1. Classification (NCBI taxonomy): domain Eukaryota; kingdom Metazoa; phylum Mollusca; class Scaphopoda; order Dentaliida; family Dentaliidae; genus Pictodentalium; species Pictodentalium vernedei. Next base: position 175,126,443 of record CM062288.1, on the reverse strand, counting down.
ATATTTGAACATCCCCGACTAATTGTATTTTTATATCAACACATTATGTTGAGTAGGTAAAGTCTAAATCCAAGTCCTAGAAAATATAAAAACTCTGTGAAACAATTTCATGTATTGTCAACTTGGATTGACTAGGTACACTCTTGATTTGCCCCTGACATTGATAAGGAGATCTTGGGCATGTGTATGTATGTGTGGGAGGAGGGAGGCACCGATTTTAGAGATTTCATTTGGTTTTGAATAGGGCTGAAACGGTTGGCTCATTTTCTCAACCGGTTATCCGTAGCCATTATTTCACTGAATCTGGGATCAAAACTGTAGGAGTTGGAAAGTAGTATTCTCAGAAACTATTCTATAGTGTGTATACAAACGAACGTTGTCGAGTACTCGACAACGTTCGTTTGTATACATACTACGGAATAGTTATTGCTGTTAATCTGTATTCATGGAAATTGCCAATCATTATCAAAGTCTTGAATGCCAAAGTCGATTATTCCTCAATATATACAGCGCTGCTGCGAGGTGTAATCTATCCCAAAGGAGAAGCGGCAGATTTACTACGTTTTAACCGTCGAATGACTATCACTATCGATATTTTGGAGAACCGGTTGACGGTTTTTTTTCAAATCGGTTAGGTAGGTAACCGGTACCGACATTTTACAGCATGAGGCTCACGGGCAAGGGTGGCACTACAGGAGATGGTCGACCCTCATAAAACAGGTTTTTATCCCACTTCCCTACCTCACCAACCTGCTTCCTTTGAGTATCCCTACTCAAATAAAACAATAAATCTACCCCCCCCCCCCCTCCCACACACACACACACACCTTCACACACACATATGTGAATTTTTATTGTTTTAAATAGCAAATCCAGAGGAGGGGTATGGCCAGCATACATCAACAGTCAATCAACCAACAGGTGATGAAAATCAATAAAGAAGAAAAGAAAACTCTTTTACGGAATAGTTTGGGCCTCAGATTCATTGGTCGAGTATAATGTGGAAGAAATGTATTGATCTGCTCTCTTAAATGCTGGCTTTATGGGCCATTTCTTGTAAGAAAAATACAAACGAACGCAGTAACGTAATTATAATGGAATAATGTTGTGTTTTCAAACAGATTTAGGAGTTTATTTGCGCAACTATATTATATCACTGCACCACTCGCTGCTATCCATTGATGCATGTTGTCCGCATTCTGTTTGAAGTCTGGTTTTCCCACGTATCTATAATTAGCCTTGATAGGCAGGTGGTGGACCCGTATATTATAGAGTGATCACCGGGTGTGACAAAGACGGGTTTTAAATGGAGCATACACGTAATGAAGTTGCCAAAAAATAAATTAATCAGTCTTTCAGAAACAAGTGATACTGATAGGTTCATCTAATTGTATTTTCAGTTTAATGGTACAAAAATAGTATAGTACTCTTTATTGATAATGGGTTTACATGGGAGATAAACAGCACTAGTAAGACCCCTAAAGTATTGAAGCATTTAAGAAGTGGATTCAATCAGAGATTGGATGTTGTTTCAAACTTTTTCCGTGATTCAATTTGAAATGGGTATTCCCTGTACCTTAAACTCCTGCATTGATAGTGCAATTTGAATGTTCTTGTGTATGAATTTCATTGAAAAAACATGGCTGCTGGTTGCCATGTTCGATTTGGCATACAAAATTGTCAACAATTCCATTAGCACACCCTACAGACTGCATCTCTCACCTGATCAGTTTCAATTTCATACATGGCTTTGGGTAAGCCTAGTAGATGGGAGCTATCAAATTTTTGGTAGAGTTGTGCTAACAACCCAGACCTATGGTTTGGCAATGGTCGTGTGTGTGCATCCAGGCGGGCAGGCATTCAGGCGCTTCACACTGTTAGCGCAATAACTTGAAAAAACGTACCCTGGTTTGACCAATATTTGCCATACAGGTCTTACAGCAATAAGATCTCAAGCAAGTTTGAAGTTTGTTACCGAGTTATGGGCCCCAATTAGTCAATATTTACAAATTTTGAGCTTGTTAGCGCAATAACTTTCGATTGGACTAATATTTTCACAGATCTTTTGCAATAATATCTCAAGCGAGTTTGAAAATTGGCCTGGCACAATTTTTAGTTACAGAGTTATGGGCCTTAATTAGTCAATTTTTACAAATTTTGAGCTCGTTGGTGCTATAACTTGAACAAGCATTCCCCGATTTCACTAATATTTGCTATACAGGCCTTTTGCAATAATATCTCAAGCGAGTTCAAAAACTGGCCCGGCCCAATATTTGCCATACAGGTCTTTTGCAATAATATCTCAAGCAAGTTCGAAAACTGGCCTCTTCCAATTTCTTGTTACAGAGTTATGGGCCTTAATTAGTCCATTTTCACGAATTCTGAGCTCGTTAGCAGCAATTTTTACGAATTTTGAGTTCAGCGTGATGACTTTTCTGATTTTTAATTGAGAGTGCATTATAACTTGAACAAAGCTTCCAGATTTGACAACCGGGATGTGATTGACATATCCCGGTTGTCAAATCTGGACATGCAACACTCTCTGATTGCCTCCACAACTCTACACCTGCATATCCGATGTGCACTTCTTGTTCCGAATTTCATTGAAAAACATGGCCACTGGCAGCCACCTTGGATTTGGTATATAAATTGTCAACAATTCCATTATCACACCCTACAGGCCACATCTCTCGCCCAATCAGTTTCAAATTTCATACGTGACTTGGGGCAATATCTAGATGGGAGCTATCAAATTTTTCCAAATTTCATTGAAAAACATGGCTGCCAGCAGCCATCTTTGATTTGGCATATAAGTTGTCAACAATTCCATTCGCACATCCTACAGGCCACCTCTCTCACCTGAACTTTTTCAAATTTTGTATGTGGCTTTGGTGTGATGTCTAGATGGGAGCTAGCAAATTTTCTGAATTACGTTTAAGAACATGGCCGGCAGTGGCATCTTGAATTTGGCAAATAATTTGAAAACAATTCCATTAGCACACCCAACAGGCCGCATTTCTCACCTGATCTTTTTTCAAATTTATATGTAGCTTTGATGTATACAGCTTTTCTGAATTTTGTTGAAAACCATGGCCACTGATGGCCATCTTGGATTTGGCATGTAAATTGTCAGCAATTCCATTAGCACACCCTACAGGATACATCTCTCACCTGATCAGTTTCAAATTTCATATGGGGCTTTAGGGTAATGTCTACATGGGAGCAATCAAATTTTGTTTTGATGGAAAACATGTCTGCTGGTAGCCATCTTGAATTTGGATTCAGCCCCTTCTTGGTCAAGTTGAGCTGCAGTGTCATTGACACTTTCGTTATAAATTGTTCATACTTCACAGCAGCCACAACTAGATTTGATGAAAAATAGCTTTGAAAAATACTCTGCAGGGTAAGATTTGATGCATCTATTGTGTTGAGAGGGTTGATTAAGGCAGCAAATAACATACAGGAAATGTTCTCAGGATCTTATAATTGTGCTGTATGTTTCAGTTAACTCCCTTGTAATGCAAAGAACTTGTCAATTCTGCTCTGACAGCCTGCAGAGCGTTTCTGCTGTCAGTTTGTCTTATGTTTGTCAATATGGCCAATCGTCTGTCTTCCCTACCCTGTCTGGCCATTTGTCTGTCTCCCCTACCCCAGGGGAGCAGTGCTTGTTTACTGTGGTAAACAAGTTTGGTTCACTGACAAAAAAGGACCTTGTTACAGCAACATATTCTTGGATGAAGCCACCACAATCAAGTTCATTTCCAAACATTGAATGTGTAATTGCATCCATAGCACAACATGACAGGAACACAGGAAGTCACAAACTTTATTATTCAGTCGTTTTCTAAAAAACGAATCAATTCTTGAATCTATTGACCAATTCGATTTGAGAATCGATTTGAATTCAAATTTTCAATTCGCAAGGCCCTCATAAAGGGCAAACTGAATATTTTAAGTTCAAAGCAGCTATTCAGTTAGTAGGATATCACTGTATTATTTAGGTCTATTGTATTTATGTTACAGAATATGACAGATGTTGTTGGTAACCCTGAAGAAGAAAGAAGAGCTGATTATTATTTTCAACCATGGGCACAAGAATCTGTGTGCAGATACTTTTATGGAAAGGTCATTATCATTTTCAGTTCAATGTGAATTAAATTTTATTAGCCCTTTACCTAATGAAGGGGCCGCATCTGCCTGCATAATATACAAATTGAGCAGTAGAAGAAAATAAATATTTCAAAACATTTCTTCAAACCCATATAATGTGACACCCTCATTGGAACGCGCGCAGCAAGCTCGTTCCAATGAGGGGGTCACATGATATTTTTTGTTGAAATTTTTTGAAATATTTGAAAAAATAATATTTAAAATCATAAATTTTGACCTGAAACAAGCTCCTTAAGCTCATTCCAGTGATGTGTCACATGATATGGTTTTGTTGAAATTTTTTGAAAAATTTGAAAAAATAATATTTAAAATAAAATTTTGATATCGTCTGCATTGAGTGAAGGGTTAAGTAACTCTGATATTTCTTTTGTTTAGAACTTGTCCTGTTAATTTCTTCTGGTGCATGAGATCTTGTTTTATTATAAGATAGTGGGAAATGTATCACAAATGGTTTTTGATATCTACTGTCATGATAGATATAAGGAAATAATGTTATCTCTGGTGGCCACCTTGGATTTTGCTTGTCAACAATTCCATTAGCACACCGTACAGGCGGCACCACTCACCTGATCTTCTTCAAATTTTATATGTAGCTTTGGTGTGATGTCTAGATGGGAGCTTTCAAATTTTTCTGAAGTTTGTTGAAAAACATGGCTGCAAGTGGCCGTCATGGATTTGGCATTAAAATGGTCAACAATTCCATTAGCACACCCTATAAGGGGGAAGCAGTGGCCCAGTAGGTAGAGGTGCAAGCCGAGAGGCCCTTTGTCTGATTCCCACCTGCGACAACCACGTTGTGTCCTTGGGCAAGACACTTCACCCCCATTGCCCACGTGGGGGCATGGTGACGCTGTGTTCTAAGGCTTACTGCACATCGATGGTGCACTTGTCTTCAACCAATGCTAACCCTGCATGTGTGGAGTTAGTATGTTGGGGAGCTGGCAGTTGCTGACCATTGTTCGGTGGTTCTCTCCGGGTACTCTGGATTCTTCCACCCATAAAACTGTCATGGTCATGATTAGCCATTGTGCAGAAATATGTGACCTTAAACACCAATAAATAAATAGCACACCCTATAGACGCATCTCTCATCTGATCTTTTTCAAATTTCAAATGTAGCTTTGGTGTGATGTCCAGATGGGAGCTATAGAGTTTTTCTGAATTTCTGAAAACTATGGCTGGGAGTGACCATCTTGGATTTGGCATATAATTGTCAACTATTCCATTAGCACACCCTACAGGCCGCACCTCTCACCCGTTCTTTTTTTAATTTTATATGTAGCTTTTATGTCATGTCTAGATGAGAGCTATCAAATTTTTCAGAATTTCGTTAAAAAACATGATCACCAGTGGCCATCTTGGATTTGGCATACAAAAAGGTCAACAATTCCATTAGCGCTCCCTACAGGCCACATCCCTCACCTGATCTTTTTCTGGTTTCATATGTAGCTTTGGTATATGTATTTTCCAGAGAAACTTGAGTGAATGACTTGGCATTACTGGAACTTGCCATTTTGTTCAGTCCTTTCTTGGTCAAGTTGAGCTGCAGTGTCATTAACACTTTCATTTACTTCCTTAGAATTATCCAATCTGTGATTACTTTTTATAGTCATTTCTGTTGTTCTTGTCTATTACAGGTGCAGCAACGACGAATGGAACTGGAACAGGCCCTTGGCATTAAAAGTTAACAGCACTGATATTCCACCACAGAGAAACAAATGCACAATCTCATTCTTCATACTGCAGGCGAAACTTGCATTTTAAACTCCTGGAACATTGAATTCTCTTAGTCTTATTGATTCCCTATGACATATTAACAAGCGGTTATCAGGCCTGTAGAAATTGGAACAAAGATCACTTTTTTCATCTATTTGATTGTCCCAAAAGAAATAGGGCAACTTATTTTCTTTTGATTATAATACTAGAGCTTAGACAAATGTCTTGGTTTTCAAGCACCTCCCTCATTGAAAAGCTGCCTCATTACTCCCTTTTCTATTACTTGGAAGTTTCTTCACTATTTTGCACTTGTAGGATAAAAATTTGACCAACTATATCTTGTTTGACAAAGCTGGCTAAGCTCTGTCTAACAAGATATAGATGGTTAAATTTGCAACTGCACTATGAAAAAAGGGGTTTTTTCCATATAACAGTGCAAGTAGTTAAATTTTTAATTCCAACTATTTTCAGGACTGTTTGTGGATTAACAAAAATTCAAATAAATAAAAATCCTCCCACCCTCATCAAGAAATAGAAAGAAAATTGCCTGAAAAACAAGAAATTCTTTTAATTTTTAATAGGCCTAACTGGATCTTGTTTGAATTGGCAACTTCACATTCTTGCAAAATGGTCACAGTTTCAAAGAGTCATATGAGTATACAACAGAATTAACTTAAAGATACAGTTTATGAGAAATGTTCAAAGGTTCCTGTGATCCACGAAAATCATAACTACTATAATTACTAAACGAGTTATTTGAAGTTCCAATCCCTCGTAGTGTAAACAAACACTTTGACCAAAGTTTGAAAATCCTTCAAAACATTTCTGCTCAATCATTCATACAATAAGTCAAGGTTTGGTTCAAGAATATGATGAACCCTTTACCCAATGTAACGGAAAAAAATGGCCAGCACTATTCTAAAAAATCGCCAATTAATTTTCATTATTTTTTTCATTGTTTTGTCTCAACAACATAGGGATGACCCCTCATTGGAACAAGCTCATCGAGCTCGTTCCAATGAGGGGTCATAACCTATGTTTTTGAGACAAAAAATAGTTATTCAAGAATTTTTTTTGCAAGTGTCATCTGGTTTTCATGTTAGGTAAAGGGCTAAATCATGAGGGTTTGAGGCTTCAGATTAGTCATTTAGCAACAGAAGTAAATTTAAAAGTTTGTGCAGCATGTAAAATGCACACTCTAGAAAGCTTACCCTGATTTTGTCAGAAACTCTGTCATTTTGACCCTGGATTTTGACTTACATTCCCTCTTTGCCTAAAATTCTGTATTTTTACTGTTGCTTCCCTGTGGGAACCCCAGGAAGTGAAGCAGTGCTTGTCAACTGTAGTAAACAAGCTCTGTTTTACTGGTAAAATAGGATCTACTAACCAATGCGTGGGTTGGAAATCCTCTAAAATGGCCAACGTGGGTATAAACAATTGGCTGGACTTGACTATACAATGTATGTATCTGTGTTGTGGTCACGATTAGCAATTGTGCAGAAATATGTGACTGTAAACACCAAGAAAAAAAAAAATAAAATAGTACATGTATTGCTATTTTGTTCACTGGATTGCATGGTATGATGGCACCCAATTTGAATTGGAGCTGTGTATTTGTGCATTACTGAAACAAATATTGTGGATATCAAGTTGTACATCCAAATAAATAGTTTGTTTCCCAGTGAATAAAATTCTAGTTGGTGATTACAATGAGAAAACCATTCCACCAACATTTTCCTGAGATAATGGTTCAAGGTAATGTTAACTCGAACAATTATGGGAACAAGGAGGTGCTGTGTACTAAGGTGGTAAACTTGCCTCAACCAATGTTAACCCTATCTGTGCCTGGTTAGTAAGTTGAAAATCAGACAGTTATTCTCCATTGCTCAGTTTTTCTCTCCTGGTACTCGGGGTTCCTCCACCCATAAAATTGTCTGACACAATATGGCCCTGGCATAAGATACTGCTAAAGACTTATTGCTTTGCAGATGTTTCTAGTGAAGTGTCATCTGCCTATTCAGGCAGATGACTGGAAACAACTGCTCAGACTTTTTGAGATTCTCTGCTCACTTTTATCTGAACCATTAGTTCCAGAGAACCTGCAGTATTAAATCACGAGTAAGCTCAACTTCAGATTCTTGGTGTTAAACAGTTTTCCAATATTAAAACAATTTCAGTATCAGTTAATGTTTTATTTTTCATTTTTACACGACATATTGTGCATATGCCTTTGTGGATGAGTGATCACTGTAAAAAGTACATATAATCATTTTCATTATTTTATATTACATTCTTATATCAGCATTGTAATAAAAAAAAATTGTCAGTGTCATATTTTGAAAGTAGTGTAATAAACTACATTGTCAGTAATTGTTTTCATTCATTTTAATTTCATTTCTTCCCCCATTTCTGAACAAAAGTTCTAAAGCCCTAACCATTTCCTGTAGAAAATGCGCATATAATAACCTGTAAAAAAGGATAAATTTGAACAATAATTAAAGAGGTATGTTCACCCCTTACTTGCCATGATGAGAAGACAAACAATTTTTTTTTTCCTCAGTTCAAAATTCCCTTTTTTTAACTTTCAGAAGATGGCTAATGGCTTCATTGGAATGAGCTTGATGGCCTGAACCTATGAGCTATAAGCTATCTTTTAGAAGCAAAAATTAGAAAAAATAAGTTTGAATGACAATTTTTAGCTGCAACAAGCAGTGGCTATTTTGGTCTGTGATCAACAAGATTTAAAACAACAAAACTTTTAAAATGCTTGTGGAATGACATCATATTTGATATGCAAGTACATCTTATTGATGTCTAACCTCATGTTCAATGCAGGTGTTCTCCAAAGTATTTTTGTCAGAATTATTGTCCTTTATGGATTTGGAATTTATTTAATTTTTACCATCAAACTCTATATGTTTGAAAATACTTGGTGGATTGACATCATATTTGGTATTCAGGTGCATCTTAACCCTTTTCCCAATGCAGACAATATCAGAATTTATTATTTAAATATTTTTTTTTTTAAATTTCCAAAAATTTCAACAAAACCAAATCATGTGACCCTGATTTGGAACGAGCTCATTCCAATGAGGGTCACATGAGATGGTTTCTTTGAAACTTTTTGAAGAATTATATTTTTTCAACTGCTGAATTTGCATATTACGTGGGCGACTGTGGCTGTTGTTAGGTAAAGGGTTAATGATATCTAGCCCCCATGTTCAATGCAGGTGTTATTTGGTGTTTTTTTATATGCCCATATAAACAAGGAATATCATGGAATGGCATTGTCTGTCCGTTCACTAAGTGATTTATAAATGATAACTTGTGTTATAATTGTCGCATCCACTCCATTTCTACTCAAGTAAAAGGCAGAGCAAGTTCCATTTAACATTTGCATGACATTTTATAGAGGAATTATTGACCTTTATTATACCTCCCACAAACAGAGGTTCAGGGGGGTATATAGGAATCACTTTCTCCATCCGACCATCTGTCTGTCTGTCTGTCTCTCTCTCTCTCTCCATCCATCTGTCTGTCTGTCTGTCCATTTGTCTGTGCAAGTCATGTCTGGCTTTGAACTTTTGATAGCCCTGAAGGATATTAATGATACTTAGTATAAAGTTTGCCCACCACTAGAGGGTGTGACGTGAATAAGATGGTTGGAATGCATGTCTACAATGTCAAGGTCACAGACTTAATTCAAGTTCACATACCCCGCATCCAAATCCAACTATAACAAGTCGTATCCAGCTCAGAACTTTTGATGGCCTTCTTGAAGGATTTTAGTGATAATTGGTATTATTGTTGCCCACTATCAGAGAGTGTGTCACAGGGGGCAGGGGAGGGGAAAATTCTTTGTCCCAAGTTGGGACAGGTCACATCTAGTTTTTTTTAGAATTTCCATGAGTTTAGATCATGATTTTTGGTTTTTGGATGATAACTCCATCCATACTCCACATAGCCAATCAATTTTGGCATACAAATTTACTCGAGTAAAAAGCAGATCAAGTTCAGTTTTGACTTCTGTGCGATATTCTATAGTGGAGTTATTTTCCTTCATTTTCTTAGACTCAACATGATTTTACTTTGGCGGATAACTCCAGCTATTCTTCACGCAGCCATTCCATTCTTTGGCATACAGCCTTACTCAAGCAATAGGCAGATCAAGTTTGATTTTGACTAATGTGCAACATTCTATTTTGGAGATATTTCTTAGAATTTTCATGATTTTAGATCATGATTTAGGGTTTCTGGATGACAACTCCAGCTGTACTCAGCATGGCCAATCCATTTTTGCCATACATGTTTACTCAAGTAAAAGGCAGGTCAAGTTTGATTTTCATGTGTGTGCAACATTCTGTTTTGGAATTATTGCCCTTTATTTTCTTAGAATTTCAATGATTTTAGATTATGATTTATGGTTTCTAGATGATAACTCCTGCTGAACTTGACAAAGCCAATCCATTTTTGGCATACAAACTTTCTCAAGTAATAATAATAATAACACTTCGGCTGGCCGCTGATTTGTCGCGGTTCTCGTATGAGAAGGCCTTGGTTACCCATGTTCTACCAACTGCCTCCCTATTCCCGCGCTTCTTCTCTCCTCCCAACACTCAGAGAAGAACTGCTTGATGACATCCCTTGCCTCATTCTTCCCAATCTCTTCGATTAGTATATTAACCCTCTCCTTTGAGTCGCCCCCTAACCACATGTCCTTCATTCTACCATCCCACTTCCCCATTATACTCCCCGTGAATCTTGTTCTTTTAGACTGGTATTTTGGGCATTCTATAAGAAAGTGTTCCAGGGTCTCCACCACGCCCAAGTTACACATCTGGCACTCCTTTTCACTGTTTTTCCCAATTTTTCCCCTCAGCTCCAGGGACCGTGACCTCAGCTTGAACAACAGTGACCCCCCAAAGGTGCCATCAAGGTACTCTTCAAAATCAGGCTTCTCTTTATCACGCAGGCCACCCAAAGATCTCTTTGATTTGACCCCCTCTCGCCAATTACGGTTACAATCCTCCATGACCCTTTCTCTGACGATCTTTTTGCCCTGGTTTGCCCCAACGTCAAGGTCCGAAATCTCCAATGAGTAGTTTTTTTTCGTGGTGGCTCAGTAGGTAGAGGTGCAGGCTGCAAGCCGAGAGGTCCTCGGTTCGAATCCCACCTGCGGCAACCGCGTTGTGTCCTTGGGCAAGACACTTCATCTCCATTGCCCGCGTGGGAGCATGATGACGCTGTGTACTAAGGCGTACTGCACGTCAATGGTACGCATGTCTTCAACCAATCTAACCCTGCTGATACAGTGCAGAGTTACGATGTTGGGGAGCTGGCAGCTGCTCATCGTTGCTCGGTGGTTCTCTCTGGGTACTCCGGCTTCCTCCACCCGTAAAACTGTCACGTTCATAATTAGCCATTGTGCATAAATATGTGACCTTAAACATCAATAAATAAATAAATAATTCTAAGAACATCCATGATTTTAGGTTTTCAGATAATAACTCTAGCTATACTTGAAACAATAACAAAAACAGACTAATACTTGACACAGCCAATCCATTTTTGGCATACAAGCTTTCTCAAGTGAAAGGCAGATCTTGTTTAAGTTTGACATTTGTGCAACATTCTATAGTGACATTACTGCACTTTATTTTCTTGGAATTTCCAGGATTTTAGGTTGCTTGTTTGGTTTTGACATTTGTGCAACATTCTATAGTGGCATCATTGCACTTTATTTTCTTAGAATTTTCTGGATTTTAGGCTTCTGGATGATAACTCAAACCAGACTTGATATAGCCCATCCATATTGGTATAGGCCTTATTCAGAGAAAATGCGGATCAAGTTTAACTCCCAGCATTCTGGTAGTGCAAGAGAATTTTCCATGATGGCCCATTGAACAAAATCAGGTTTGCCCTTCCTTGTGAGTCCAAACTTTGGGTAAGGATCAAATGCTTAATATTTGCATAGAATTGTTTCATTTAGTCGATACGACGAGTAAAAGAATTATAGAAACTCTAACATTACAGTATAGACATTCTGTGCAGTAAACTTCAAGATGGCACATGGAAACAATGAATGGATCATTAAGCTCTGCCCTTTGTGGGTTTTTTTCAATTAAAATTTGCTTTACCGAAAATTTGATTAAAGCATACTTCCTGTGCACTCAATCAAGTACCAGCACGACCTCTGATGATACCCCCTCCCCCAACAAATGAGTAATAACTGGTGTAACATTGTAGATTGTATGGAGGTATGCAAGTGTAAGGTGATAGGTTGGGTCGAGGCTATTAGAATAGTGACAAATGCAATAATAGAAAAGTACAGGTTCTGTTCTAGAACAAAGAATGAAATGGGTTGGTAGGTAACAACAGGAAGTGAGAGAGGATTGAGAGGTTTGGGGGAGTTCTTAGTTGAAGACAGTCTTTCATTGTAAGCAGATCATCTGTAAATAAAATCATAGTTAAATTATAAATCATGTGGTGAGTTATTAAATTTGGTAAGTGTTACATTGGTGGCAGAGGTGGTAGCGAGCCGATGGCACTGAATTAAAGAGATTAATGTGGATTTAGCTCAGATAAAAATGTGGCGTAGTAATATTCCTTTGTTGGAAACCATTTGGCGTGTGTTTCAAACTTTATCTGGAGTCTCGTCAAGATATTCTAAGAATTCAGTATTATATACATATTTCTTTTCTTTTACAAAGTGTTTGCAACACCATCTTCATGTCAGAAAAACAGCCAATATTTGTACTAGTTGGAGATTCGAGAATATGGGGTTTTCAAAATTTTGACTATCCAGAATTTAAATTCTTTCTGGTTATTAAGCATGGTGCATTAATAAGTGAATTAATTGAAGACACTTTAAGTATTGTTAGGAAAATTCGAAAAAGTAATGAAGCTATCATCATCAAAATTGCTGGTGGTATTAATAATTTTACGAAATTTTCAAGACATGATCATGGCAAAGATTTTAAATTTAATGGAGAACCAATCGATATTTATGGTAGTACTGAATTAGAAATAGTTATTAATGGAATTAAATGTTGGCAAAAAGTGTTAATAGTCAAGGACTTAGCCCAGCAATGTTTATTGGGGATGGATTTTCTTGAATCAAACAGTGTGGTACTGGACTTTACAAAATTTACAATGACATTAGGTGACAGAAATTGCTGTTTAAAAACTAATCGTTTAAGTTCAACAATATGTAGAGTAGCACTGAAAGAAACGGTACATATTCCAGCTGATCATGAGATGTTGGTGCCTGCTGTTGTGAGAAGGAAGCATCGGGGAATTTTAAAAGATACCACTTACATTTTTTAACCCTCTGCCAAATTTAGTAATCAGGGAGTATTAGCAGCTCGTGTTTTAACACCAAGCAGCCAAAACTGTGTATTGTGACTATTTAATGCAACGCCTTGTGATGTCAAGTTGTTTCAGAACACCACAGTTGGTCATTTAGCTGAAATTGATGAAGCAGTAGATTTGCCTTGTCTCTCTGTGGAGCAGCAGCTAACGGCTCCTGGAGAGCTGCATACTGAAGATAAAAAGGTACCAGAATCCATGGAACAAGATAACTGTCTGTTGAAGCAGCAGATAGCAGCTCCAGAGATGGAACATTTAAATAGTCGGACGCAACAACTTGTCGAAAGTTTTGGAAAAATTCTCGGTGCGCAAACCGAATTAACAGATGTAGAGAGAAAAAAATATTACAACTTATCAACAGCTGTCAAGATATATTTTCTATTGGCCCAGATGACCTTGGTCGAACCAACATTATCAAACATAAAATCAAAATAGGAAATGAGGCTCCAATTTGACAAAGACCTCGACGAATTCCTTGGAATCGGGGATTAGAAGTTAAAACCTTGATTGATGACATGTTACAACAAAACGTTATTCGACCTTCCCAGAGCCCATGGTCTTCACCAATTGTCTTGGTAAAGAAAAAGGACAACACAACACGATTCTGCGTCGATTTTAGAAAGGTGAATGACTTAACTAAAAAAGATGCCTACTAGAATTGATGACACTTTAAATACCTTATCTGGTCACGTTATTTCTCTACGTTAAACCTCTGTAGTGGATATTGGCAAGTTGAATTGGAAGAAGATGACAAAGAAAAGACTGCTTTCTCTTCACCATTTGGGTTGTATGAATTTAGTGTTATGGCGTTCGGATTAACGGGAGCGCCCTCGACTTTTCAGAGATTGATGGAATCTGTTTTACGGGGACTACAATTTGAAATGTGTCTGATTTATTTGGATGACGTAATTGTATTTAGCTTCACATTTGAGGAACATTTAAAGAGACTAGAAGTAGTTTTTCAACGATTTCGAGTAAGTGGATTAAAATTAAAACCAAAAAAATGCTGCTTTGCAGCGAAAAGTGTCAAGTGTTTAGGTCATATTATTTCTGAGAGTGGGGTACAGACAGATCCTGATAAAATAATGATGATTAAGGACTGGCCACGTCCATAGAACAGTCATGAATTAAGACTTTTTGTTGGCCTTGCCAGTTACTATCGTCGTTTCATACATCATTTTGCAGAGATTTGTACTCCACTTCACAAGTTAATGGGGAAGCAAACATTTAATTGGTCTCCACAATGTGAAATGGCATTTGAATCCTTAAAGCTAGCACTGATGAGTTCACCCATATTAGCATATCCTTCGAGTGAGGGTAAATTTGTACTAGACATGGATGCCTCAATCAGGCAATAGGTGCTGTGCTCTCTCAGGAGCAGAATGGTGAGTTGAAAGTATTGGCATATGGAAAGAGGTCACTTACTAAAAGTGAGAAGAATTATTCTGCCACTAAAAAGGAGTTGCTATCAGTGGTAACTTTTGTTAAACAATATCAGCATTATTTGTTAGGTCAACCATTTGAAGTTCGGACTGATCATAAAGCATTATCATAGTTCTGGAACTTTAAAGACCCTCCGGAGCAAATTGCACGCTGGCAAGCATATTTAGCAGAATATGAAATGAAAATTGTCCATAGAGAAGGAAAAAAATTATATTAATGCAGATGCCTTGTCACGGAGGCCTGACTCTGATAAACTAAACAGTGATGTGAACCGAGATTTTGTGGGGGAAGAAATGTTCTGTCGAATAATCAACTTTGTACCTCAGTTAGACTGGACTGAGTGTCAACTGCATGACAAGGAGATTGCAACCATTCTAGAAATTAAAAATGATCGAATAGATAAACCTGTTGTGCAAGAAGGGGAATCACGAGCAATAAAACGGTTACTGGGACAGTGGAACAATATGGTAATCATAGAGGGAATCCTGCATCGGAAAGTATTAGACAAAAAAGGAACGTTTCAAATAATTGTCCCAGAAGCAATCCGGAATCGGATATTAATTGAATTGCACCAAGGAATTGGCGGAGGGCATTTGGGAATGAAAAAGATGAAAAGAAAACTGCAGGAAAGATATTACTGGTGTGGCTGGTCTGAAAATGTAGAGTTATTTTGCAAAGAATGTATCAAATGTGCATCTAGACATAACTTAAGCAAATCTAAAAGCGCACCGATGATTTCGATTAAAGCTGGCGAACTATTTGAGAAGATAGCTTTAGATATTTTAGGTCCACTTCCTAAAACTAAACGTGGTAACAAGTACATCCTAGTAATTTCTGATTACTTTACAAAATGGACCGAATCATATGTATTAAAAAATGACACAGCAAAGAGAGTAGCAACAAGACTGGTTGAAGATTTTAATTGTAGATTTGGTGCCCCTTACTCTATTTTGACCGATCAAGACCAGAGTTTGAATCTAAATTATTTGCAGAAGTCAGTAAACTGTTTAATTCAAAGAAACTATGAACAACTGCTTATCATCCACAATGTGATGGTCAAGTCGAACGCTTTAATCATACTCTTTTAAGTGTGTTCAGCAAACACGTGAATTCAGATCTGACTGATTGGGATGAGCAATTGCCATTTTTGATGCTAGCATACCGAAGTAGCGTGAATGAGTCTTCAAAGTGTACCGCAGCATGTCTAATGTTTGGACATGAGTTAAGATTACCGATTGATGTGGTGTTCAAGGGGAGTCAGAATCAGTTAGAAATGAAAACAAACTATGCTTCACAGCTGAAGGAAAAATTAAATACAGCATTTTCCGAAGTTCGAGTAAATTTAGGTACAGAACAAAAAAAGACTATTATGATAGATATCTTCTAGGGCAGATGTTTGAAACTGGTGACAAGGTTATGCTGTATACACCTGCTGTTACAGTGGGAAGATCTTTGAAATTACATTATCCATGGGGAGCAGAACCTTATACAATAATGGAAAGAGTTTCAGATGTAGATTACAAAATTAAAAAGAGCAATGGAAAATCAAAAATTGTTCATGAAAATCGATTGAAGTTGTATCCACAGTTAGAATCTAGAGGTAGAGACTTTGTTGTGGAGCAGCAGTTGGCAGCTCCTAACAACAGAATTCAGAAGAGTGGCTGCCAAAATACAGTCAGAGAGCAAGTACAGCAACAAGCTGCTATAGCCAAGAAAAAGAATGCTTCTTTGGAGCAGCAGCTCGCAGCTCCTGGAAACAATGGGTCAGCGCAGATTTATGATGTAAATAAAAGTATTGCTTGGGGCTGCCCTCAGTACCCGTGACCCAAATTTTGAACCTCCAGTGACTCTCGACACATTTGGTGTTGGTCCCAGAACCAGTGGTGGCGCCAAGGGGTATCAGGGAGGGGGCTACACCCCCCCCCCCCCCCCCCCCATCGGAGATTTTTAGTCAGTCCGTCGGAGAGTCTGGTAAACCCGACTTCACGATAAATTCCCGACAATCGAATGTAGATATCTCGTTTTGTGTCGATCAAGACTGAACGAGGTATATGGTTCTTCTTTGTAAGGCATTATGACAGTTGTTATCCAACCAACTGGCGTTCCATTACTTCCATACCTAATCATCGGTTATCGTCAGTTTTTCACTCATTTTCCTTCGTTTGAGAGGTAAAATATTATAGCCCCCTGTCGGAGAGGTCAGCCCCCCTGTCGAGAAATCCCTGCCGCCACCCCTGCCCAGAACCACACCATGCTTGAGCTATGAACATTACCCATACTCAAAATTTGTGGCCATGCCCACTTTTTGAGTGTAACAATGCATATATAAACACCGGGATTGCATTAGGGGGTTAAAAATTGTGATTTCCACAATTCAGGAAAAATGCACTCAATGACCTTGTGCGACCATAGTGACATTGATCCATATTTTGAACCTACGTTGAGTTTCGACTCATTCGGTGTTGGTCCCAGGCCTATACGTCATATCATGCTTGAGATATGAGTGTGACCCACTTTCAAAATGTTTGGTCACGCCCTCTTCTTTAAGTGTAAAAAATGCAAGTATGAACTTCGGGAATGCATTGTTGGGGGGGGGGGGGGGGGTTGTACTCAATGGCCTCTGACTGACCTCAGTGACCTTGACCACTATTTTGAACCTCTTTTGAGTTTTGACACATTTGGGGGATCAGGGACAACCCTCCCCAGGGACAACCCGCCCCAGGCCTATTTTTGGGGCGGGTTGTCCCACTTTTTGGGGCGGGTTGTCCCGATTTTTTTTTTACATTTGAGAAAAATTTTGGGGAGGATAGTAATATATAAAAAAGATTTCTACTCACTTTTTATCGAAAATTGTCAAATTTAATAGAAAATTATCCACAATCCACGTTGATCCGCTTTTTTCTGCTATTTTTGGGAGAGATGGTAATATATAAAAAAGATTTTTACTAACTTTTTTATCGAAAATTATCCAATTTTAACGAAAATAAGGTGGTCACTAAAAGAGGTAGTCCGAGTCCGAGTCGAAAAAAAGCCGAGTTGGAATGTTTTTTTTATTGTTAAAATCTTCATATGATAGACATGGGTGCAATTCTGACATATAATATAATAACACTTTGGCCAGCCGCTGATTTGTCACGGTTCTCGGACGAGAAGGCCATGGTTACCCCTGTACTCCCAACTGCCTCCCTATTCCCACGCTTCTCCTCTCCTCCCAACACTCGGAGACGAACTGCTTGATGATATCCCTTGTCCCATTCTTCCCAATCTCTCCGATTAGCATATTAACCCTCTCCTTTGAATCGCCCCCTAACCGCATGTCCTTCATTCTCCCATCCCACTTCCCCATTATACTCCCAGTGAATCTCATTCTTTTAGACTGATACTTTGGGCATTCTAGAAGAAAGTGTTCCAGGGTCTCCACCATGTCCAAGTTACACATCTGGCACTCCCTTTCACCGTCTTTCCCAATTTTCCCCCTCAGCTCCAGGGATCGCGACCTCAGCTTGAACAACAGTAACCCCCCCAAAGGTGCCATCAAGGTACTCTTCAAAACCTGGCTTCTCTTTATCACGCAGGCCACCCAAAGACATCTTTGATTTGACCCCCTCTCGCCAATTACGGTTACAATCCTCCATGACCCTTTCTCGGACGATCTTTTTGGCCTGGATTGCCCCAACGTCAAGGTCCGAGATCTCCAATGAGTAGTTTTCTACTAGCTCCCTCACTTGGACCATCCACCCCGTCTTGATATTTGAATTGAAAGTTCTCAGGAACATTACTTTACACCATCGGCTATCGGGGAGATTTACCAAATAATTAAGATAACCGAGTTCCAATAGGTCTATCCTGCCCTTGATCCTCATCCACCCAAGCTCACCCCTGATCGCTTCTAGCGCTGCGGCATTACTCGAGCCTGTTATCCATCGGCCTGCATCGTTCTGCAGGATTTCCAAGCTCTTAACAGCTGTGTGGTTTAGGGCTATAACTTCCGTACCGTATGTTATACTTGGCAGACCCACCATTTCCCAAATAGTTTTTCCCCACGAAAACCTTATTGAAACTGTTCTCCCTATAAGTTTCATTTGGTTAAGGATTCGCTTCCCCTTCAGAATCAGTTTATTTGTGTGGTTTCGGTAGATGCCTCTTCCTGTGATGTTTATATTTACCCCCAGGTACTCATAGTCACTAGTCTCTCCTACACTAAGAAGTCTACTGCTACCTTCCGGAATGCAGAACTCCCCCACTCTCCACCTAAGTTCGAGTCTCCATTTGCTCCCTTATTTCCCAACAATTCCCAGCATCTTCGCTAGCCCCTCTTCGCTTTCTGACACTAGCACCATATCGTCTGCAAAAAAATAGCCCTGGTATCTTCAAGTCACCAACTGCAACCCCCTCGTCGCTATGCAGGAGAGTAGTATGTCTCGTATGTTTCAGGTGGAGGTTGGGGGATCTCATCGGGGGATCTCATGTGACGTCATAGTCACGTGACGTAGTGGCGCCATGTTGTGTTGTCATGGTAACCCGCGTGAGCGGCCATGTTGTGACGTCATCTCCACATAGTGATACGTGGTGTGAGTGCGCATGCGCAGCGCGTGTTGTTAAGGTGATACGTGTTTCCGTCGTCCATTTTGTATACTGGAGGCCGCCATCTTGGTTTCTATAGTAGCACGTGATTGCTATGTTACCAATGGCTTCTAACAAGACAGAGGTATGTTCGGTGGGTATGTTCGATTGAATCGGAGTAAATCTGATTACAACAAACAAACCGACAATCCCCCAAATCACCAAAATCCACCCGAAATCACCGAAATATTGACTTTATTTCCCCAATTTATCGGCTTAGCACGTAGTGCTATAGTACTAAGGGGTACAAGGGGGTGCGTTCGATTGAACAGGAGTAATGTTCTGGCTTAGAATTCTCCCAGAATCCCTTTTTGTATCATTATCCCGTGACGTTTTTCCCAATAAGAATAGCACGTAGTGCTGTAGGGCAAATTTACCCAGAATTCTCTGCTTCTATCTATATAAACAACAGTTTTCGTCTATCTGGCCATGTTCCTTTGTTCTAGAGTATACTCCAGTAACGTAGAAGCGCCTATTAGTTGGAACAGTTTACCTTATTATTACTATATTTAGCAATTCTAGTCTATTCTTGTTACTTCTGACCCTATTTCAAGTACTCTCGTTGTTTCATATATCTAGATCATTTATAACCAATCAGATTGCTTGATTTCCCATAAGCTGCATGCAGAGTTATCTCCCTTCTGTATAATAAAAGTCTATATCCAATGCCATATCCCATGGAATCCCATTTTTTGCAAAACACCTGTGGCTATGGAATCCCTTTTTTGTCGTATGAGGCCATGAGGGCTATGTAAAAGCCCTCAATGAGTCCTCATTTATTATCCCTCATAGCCTCATTGAATTTTGAGGTTATGAGGACCATTAAAAATCCCTCAATGAGGTATAATTTACTACGACTCTTAGCCTCTATGGCCTGGTATTGTATTATTCGAAGATACCTATCGAGGATACCTTTAGGAGAATCCCTTTTTTGTCGTATGAGGCCATAAGGGCTATGTAAAAGCCCTCAATGAGTCCTCATTTATTATCCCTCATAGCCTCATTGAATTTTGAGGTTATGAGGACCATTAAAAATCCCTCAATGAGGTATAATTTACTACGACTCTTAGCCTCATTTCAGTATTTGAGGATACCTATGGCCTGGTATTGTATTATTCGAGGATACCTATCGAGGATACCTTTAGGAGAATCCCTTTTTTGTCGTATGAGCCCATGAGGGCTATGTAAAAGCCCTCAATGGGTCCTCATTTATTATCCCTCATAGCCTCATTGAATTTTGAGGTTATGAGGACCATTAAAAATCCCTCAATGAGGGATTTTTAATACGACTCTTATCCTCATTTCAGTATTTGAGGATACCTATGGCCTGGTATTGTATTATTTGAGGATACCTATTGAGGATACCTTTTGGAGAATCCCTTTTGTGTCGCATTAGGCTATGTAAAAGCCCTCAATGGATCTAATGTAGTCTTACCAACCGCTTCCATCTTGTCGCCAAAGCTCCAAAGCCATTACAGGTCTATGGCCTATCTGTCCTATCATTAGCTTCTACAGCAGTCTTGTTCCATTGCGGCCTTGTACCAGTACTATTGGCCTCTGTTATTCTGCCCCATATCCCATCCATTACTTCCTAGCTATACCTATCTCAGTCTCGACTATAACATTGATCAAGGTTGAATCAGATTTCCCCTGTATACATATAAGGCATTCCGTTATTGAGATTCCTAGCCGAGTCCGTAAAATATGGATTCCGTGTTTTAACATCGACACTCGAAGGTATTCCCCTTCCCTATTGGAAGAATTTAGTTTATTGGGTTGTTGTTCATTCAGTTAAAATTTCTGAAGTTTAAAAATTAATTCAGTTCAAAGGGTGTTTATTTATATTAGATGTAAAAAGTTCATTCAAAAATTCAAAAAGTTCAAGGGGTTTACACTGGGTTATAGAGGTTATAGTTAAAAACTGTATTGGCTTCAAAGGGTTCATTCAATTTTGAACAGTTCAAGAGGGTTATATTTTGGGGTTATAGTCCATTCGGTTGAAAACTTTGTTATGTTCACTTCGATCTTGGTTGTGTTGGATCTTCGTTCATTATTCATGGTCAATTCACTTTGAGTTTGATTATATTCGATCAGATCAGTTCGATTTTCTTCAATTTCTTCTGTTCACTTTGATCTTGGTTGTGTTGGATCTTCGTTCACTGCGACTTCAACAGTTCAACTGTAGTTGAGTTGGTTCTGTTCAGTTGTTTCCAACTAGTTCGATTTAGGGGTTACAGTACATTCAGGTTAAAAATTGTATTGCATATATTGGGCGTTAAGATTAAATCATAGTTTATGTTGTGTTCCCTTCGATCTTGGTTGTCAGTTGTATATGTTCGGGTTCTTGTTGTAGTTGATGAATTAGGCTTTATTAGCCCCTTTCCATAACCCCGAGTGTCGATGTTAAAACACGGAATCCAAATTTTACGGACTCGGCTAGGAATCTCAATAACGGAATGCCTTATATGTATACAGGGGAAATCTGATTCAACCTCGATCAATGTTATAGTCGAGACTGAGATAGGTATAGCTAGGAAGTAATGGATGAGATATGGGGCAGAATAACAGAAGCCAATAGTACTGGTACAAGGCCGCAATGGAACAAGACTGCTGTAGAAGCTAATGATAGGACAGATAGGCCATAGACCTGTAATGGCTTTGGAGCTTTGGCGACAAGATGGAAGCGGTTGGTAAGACTACATTAGACCCACTGAGGGCTTTTACATAGCCTAATGCGACACAAAAGGGATTCTCCTAAAGGTATCCTCGATAGGTATCCTCAATAGGTATCCTCAAATAATACAATACCAGGCCATAGGTATCCTCAAATACTGAAATGAGGATAAGAGTTGTATTAAAAATCCCTCATTGAGGGATTTTTAATGGTCCTCATAACCTCAAAATTCAATGAGGCTATGAGGGATAATAAATGAGGACTCATTGAGGGCTTTTACATAGCCCTCATGGCCTCATACGACAAAAAAGGGATTCTCCTAAAGGTATCCTCGATAGGTATCCTCGAATAATACAATACCAGGCCATAGGTATCCTCAAATACTGAAATGAGGCTAAGAGTCGTAGTAAATTATACCTCATTGAGGGATTTTTAATGGTCCTCATAACCTCAAAATTCAATGAGGCTATGAGGGATAATAAATGAGGACTCATTGAGGGCTTTTACATAGCCCTTATGGCCTCATACGACAAAAAAAGGATTCTCCTAAAGGTATCCTCGATAGGTATCTTCGAATAATACAATACCAGGCCATAGGTATCCTCAAATACTGAAATGAGGCTAAGAGTCGTAGTAAATTATACCTCATTGAGGGATTTTTAATGGTCCTCATAACCTCAATATTCAATGAGGCTATGAGGGATAATAAATGAGGACTCATTGAGGACTTTTACATAGCCCTCATGGCCTCATACGACAAAAAAGGGATTCCATAGCCACAGGTGTTTTGCAAAAAATGGGATTCCATGGGATATGGCCATTGGATATAGACTTTTATTATACAGAAGGGAGATAACTCTGCATACAGCTTATGGGAAATCAAGCAATCTGATTAGTTATAAATGATCTAGATATATGAAACAACGAGAGTACTTGGAATAGGGTCAGAAGTAACAAGAATAGACTAGAATTGCTAAATATAGTAATAATAAGGTAAACTGTTCCAACTAATAGGCGCTTCTACGTTACTGGAGTATACTCTAGTACAAAGGAACATGGCCAGATAGACGAAAACTGTTGTTTATATAGATAGAAGCAGAGAATTCTGGGTAAATTTGCCCTACAGCACTACGTGCTATTCTTATTGGGAAAAACGTCACGGGATAATGATACAAAAAGGGATTCTGGGAGAATTCTAAGCCAGAACATTACTCCTGTTCAATCGAACGCACCCCCTTGTACCCCTTAGTACTATAGCACTACGTGCTAAGCCGATAAATTGGGGAAATAAAGTCAATTTCGGTGATTTCGGGTGGATTTTGGTGATTTGGGGGATTGTCGGTTTGTTTGTGGTAATCAGATTTACTCCGATTCAATCGAACATACCCACCGAACATACCCCTGTCTTGTTAGAAGCCATTGGTAACATAGCAATCACGTGCTACTATAGAAACCAAGATGACGGCCTCCAGTATACAAAATGGACGACGGAAACACGTATCACCTTAACAACACGCGCTGCGCATGCGCACTCACACCACGTATCACTATGGAGATGACGTCACAACATGGCCGCTCACGCGGGTTACCATGACAACACAACATGGCTCCACTACGTCACGTGACTATGACGTCACATGAGATCCCCCGATGAGATCCCCCAACCTCCACGTGAAACATACGAGACGTACTACTCAGGAGTTCGTCTCCTAAACCTTTGATGTACAATGCAAAAAGAATTGGCGAAAGGATACACCCTTGTTTTAGGCCCATCTCCATAGGCACACGTTTTGTTGTAATGTTTCCCAGGATAAGTTCACTCTGTACATCTTTATATAATGCTTTCATAATCCCAACAAACTCGCCCCCCAAGCCCAAAGCCTCCAGCTTGCGCCACATACCCTGCCTCCATACTCTATCATATGCCTTTTTAACATCCAAAAAGGCCATAAACATTTTTTTCTTTTTTGCTTTCGCGGATTCTATCATTTGGGATAGCGTGAAAAGATGGTCAGTGACTCTCCTTCCCTTCCTGAAGCCATTCTGGATTTCTCCCAAAAAACCCTTCTCTTCGATCACCTCCTCTAATCTCCCATACAGGACTTTACAAAAGACTTTTCCAATGTTGCTGCTGACAGAGATCCCTCGATAGTTATCCAAGACGTCTTTTTCCCCCTTTTTGTGAATAAATGTCACTTTGCTTTCCCTCCACTCCTTTGGGGCCTCTTGTTTTTCTATGGCTAAATTGAATAGGGCAGTTAGGCTTTCCAAGTGTTCCTCTCCCCCTTTTTTGATAAACTCGTTAGGAATTTCGTCCACCCCTCCCGCTTTTCCATTCCTTAATTTCGAGATCACCCTTCGCACCTCCTCAGTTTTGATTTCGCTGCACACGAAGTTCGATAGATTTTCCTCGACCTGGTTCGAACACTCTGGTGGGTTCCCCATGCCCCATCGCTTATCGTTTACCTTTTCCCAGTGCTTGGCTAGTTCTAATGCGATTTGATCTCGCTCTTCTGTAACACTGCCATCTACTTTAATGCTCTGTGGGTTATTCCCTTTGTTACGTTTGTTCACCCATTCCAAAATACGCTCGAACTCGACCCCCCCCCCCCCCCCCCTGTTGTTTTTATCGTCCTAATAAGACTGCTATTTCGCACTCTCCGGTTGTCGTCTTTAATCTTGTTTGCTTTATTTCGTGCTTGTTGGTATTCTTCCTTTGTTACCATGGCCTCATTGCTTTCTACCCCCTTAAGTTTTCTACTTCTCCTGTATGCAGCACATTTAGCTTTTCTAACCTTTATAGCCCTTTTCAGTTCTTCGTTCACTCTGTACCCAAGTTCCCGTGTTGGTACCCTAATCTTTCCTACACTTTCCTTTCCTCGTTGGAGCATCAAATCAAAAAAGGATGCAATACTGTACGATCACAGCGACTCACTTTTGGACTTCAACACTAACAATTCAAGTGATGTGGAAGAAAGCAAAATAAAAGTGAAAGGAAACACACAACAGGCATTGGCATCTAGCGCTCTTGCTCAAAAAAGGTTTTCCATTGTGCAGAAGCAAAGGCCTTTATAGTTGAAGGGACAAAAGGTGACAAACACACTGTGACTTCGTTCCCGGAAAAGTGTGGATGTCCTGCATTAGGAGGATGTTGGCATATCATGGCTGCAAAACTTTCAATAGGGTTAGACATTGGTAATGAAAAGAAAACATATAATTTAACACAGCTAACTAAAAACCGCAAAAAGGAACCCAACAAGTGTGTGGGTAAAAAACGCCCGAGACCAATCGATAAAGAAGATTTAGATTGTATTGTTAACCCAGCCACTGATGCTAGTATATTGGCCGATATGTCAGATACTGATGCACCAATGTTTAGTTCCACGCCTGCTAGATCAGCTAGGAAGAAAATTAAATTTGAAACACCGAAAACAGCAAAACTACCAAGCAAACTCGAAGTGCATTTGCCAATTATAATTGAAGAAGAGCCTCCAACAAGAACAGACGAAACAGAAGATGCTAAAGTTTGGGTTTGTTACAATGATAGCACTCTCACCCAAGAGCATAAGGAAAGAATAGAAAAATGTGAAACATTATGTGACAATGTTATGAACTATGTGTCACTAGCTGTTAAAGACCAATACTCAATCAATGGACTCCAATACACAGGCCGAGCTCCGCTCTTTGATACAAAGTGGCAGTACCATTTCAAATTTGATCCTGTTCAACAACCTGCAGCTCAAATTCACCATAATGGAAAGGATCATTGGTTTTTTTTCAGCTATGGACAACAGTGGTGTTTATGTACTTTATTTCTTTAGAAATCCAGTTAGGGCAGCTGTATAGTGAACAAATCATTAGAATGCCAATGGTTTCTTAACAGAAAAATAGTGTTGACTGTGGAATTTACGCCTTTGCTTACTTGATAGAATTTGCAGCAAATAATTACACTGGGACTCAATACTTTGAATTTGATGAGACAATGATGAGGCAACATTTGGTGACATGCATTGAGCATAAAAAGTTTGATGTTTTTCCAAAAAAAGGCATGTAAGTAAATAAAAAAACAACTAAATGTAATGTTTATAAGTTGGATTTGTCATGTACAAAATGTAAGATACCGGATATTTTTGATATGGTTCAATGTAATATTTGTAATATGTGATATCATTATCATGTCAGTTGTGTACATTATAATATTTCAGATAGTGCTGATTTTCGTTGTTTTGCCTGTTAAAAGTATATTTGAATGAATGAATGAATGAATGAATGAATGAATGAATGAATGAATGAATGAATGAATGAATGAATGAATGAATGAATGAATGAATGAAAAACATTTTCTGTGTAATTTCTTCCTTCGATTTATGTAACCCTGTAAACTTGAGCATGTGTGTCAAAATATTTTTAGTGTCATAGAAATGTTTTTATGTGTTTGGAAATATGTGAATAATAATTTAGTTAATAAATACATTTGAAATAATTTGAATTAATTGTTTGTTGTTTTTTCATTAAATGAGTCCATCCGTATAAAGGAGCCACAGTCAGAGCTGCTGTCCACTCCAAGCATGCATACGTCGCAATTAAAGATGTACACTCCCGATCTTCCTTCTCGACTCGGCATTTTCCGACTCGGACTCGGCGATTCAACTACCTCTTTTAGTGACTTGAAAGTGATAAATTGTCAATAAATCTTACAAAAATATGTTTTGAAAACCAAGGTTTGGTATATATATTCCCCTATCACCGAGACATAATATATGTCAGAATTGCACCCATGTCTATCATATAAAGATTTTTAAAATAAAAAACATTCAGACTCGGCTTTTTTTCGACTCGGACTACCTCTTTTAGTGACCACCCGAAAAGGTATATTCCCCTATCACCGAGACATAATATATGTCAGAATTGCACCCATGTCTATCATATGAAGATTTTAAAAATAAAAAAACATTCCGACTCGGCTTTTTTTCGACTCGGACGCGGACTCGGACTACCTCTTTTAGTGACCACCCGAAAATAATCCATAATCCTCTTAACACATCCCATAATAACTGAATCAAACTAATAATACTTCTAAACTGAATTGGTAGCATGTAGACACCAGTCAGAATTGGCGTGTTGTTTTAGACATGTTGTTTCATTCGGAATCCTCTAAGAGGAATGATATTTGTTTGATGCGCAAAAATCAAATGACAGGATATGTTGTTTTAGCGTGATATGGCGTTGATCTCTTTTCCTTCATCTAAAACTAAGACAATAAATGTGTTTTTTAGTTGTTAACAATCATCATGTTGCTTCTCTTTGAATTAGACCGGATGGCAGTAGTGAAGACTGTATATAATCTACTACTTCTTACGATATATATCAGGTACCGGGTCGCAAGGGATTTGTAAATCCCACATCGTCCCTACGGCGCGCAAAAACCTTTCATTCATATATATCAGGTACCGGGTCGCAAGGGATTTGTAAATCCCACATCGTCCCTGCGCGCCTTCGGCGCGCTAAAACCTTTCATTCATTCAATTCATTAAAGAGTTCCGTGCAACCTACCTTTCTGCAACATACACAAGAAACCACCAAACATCAGGCAAGGGTTGAAACAAGCTTGTCTGGCTG
The DNA here is from genome assembly GCA_031216915.1 of Pictodentalium vernedei. Lineage (NCBI taxonomy): Eukaryota > Metazoa > Mollusca > Scaphopoda > Dentaliida > Dentaliidae > Pictodentalium > Pictodentalium vernedei. The sequence continues at coordinate 175,098,830 of CM062288.1, read as the reverse complement.
GGATCGAGTGTAAATTTGATATAAATAAACATTTGAATAAAGATTTAACAGCCCTTTTAAGGGATTTGAGGGTGTGTGTCTGTGAGAGGATGTGTTTTTTGTTTTTTTTGGGGGGAGGGGGGGGGGGGGTGGGGGTCATTTGGAATTCCCGAAGGATAACCAGATACCTCATAATCACGTACGGCATCCTATCTCCCAGAAGGCTTGATGGATGACTCCCGGTTTTTCAAAACTAAACTGTTGAAGCTTTCTCTACTCCTTTTTTGTAAGCGCTGTGGTCATATACCGGGGCCGCTACCAAACCGGCGTTGCTGTTTGGTTTTCTTTTCTCTTCTTCCCTTAAATTTGTCATCGCACAACATTATATTCTGGCTCGCCACCATGGTGGGACTCAAACCTCTACCATCGCCGAGCTGGAACCGAATAGAGCTCACTCTCTAATAGACTTAATGGCGTTGAGGGATTGAGTATTGGCAATCTATCACTCCAACCTAAACTGCCGGGAATTCTAACCACGTGCATACCCCCTCAGATCCCATTTGATGCAATAGGAAAGCTAGGCCTGTGTAATCCAAGTGAAATAAAATAAGGTTAACCGGGTCGCAAGGGATTTGTAAATCCCACATCGTCCCTGCGCGCCTTCGGCGAGCTAAAACCTTTCATTCATTCATATATATCAGGTGTTATTACTTACAATACAATCATAATTCAAATGACAGTCAGGTTGTCCGTTATATCCCGGTGGGTATTTATTATTATGATCGTATTATAAGTAATAATAGGCGAATAATTCATTCCGAATTATTCACGTGTTATTACCTATAATACAATCATAATTAAGTAAAATGGCAGGTTATTGGTACTCACAATCCAATCCTTGTCCAATGTCACAGTTTAAGAAAAATTAGGGCGGGTTGTCCCACCTGTTTTGGGGTGGGTTGCCCCTGGGGCGGGTTGTCCCGTTCCCATTTGGGGGGACATACTTTTTGCCTGTAAAAAAGGACGGTATCCGGTAAAAAGGACGGTAAGTGTTTAAAAACTACGTTTTAAAGTACTAGATGCACCTCTGAATGTGTGAAAATTGACAGTTTATGAAGAGTACGCAATAATAAATATATATAACGAAGATTAAGTATTGGTTGTTTTATTGTAGACTATTTTCAAGAGAAAATAGCTCATTTCACTATCGACACTGATCGGACACGCCATTTTGTCCAAGGAAAACAACGAATTAGCTGAGGTGCACGACGGAGCGAATATTATCATACTTGCTCGATGGTTTTAATATTTATTATCACCTCGGCATGTGAAACTAACAGAAAATAAAATATGAACCCCCGTTTAAAAAAAAAATAGCTTGAACACAACCTTTTGGCGGTAAAAAGGACGGTGAGTGTATAAAAACTACGTTTTAAAGTACTAAATGTACCTCTGAATGTGTGAAGTGACAATTTAATGAAGTGTACGCAATATATAATAATAATAACACTTCGGCCGGCCGCTGATTTGTCGCGGTTCTCGTATGAGAAGGCCTTGGTTACCCATGTTCTACCAACTGCCTCCCCCTATTCCTATAACGAAGATTAAGTATTGTTTGTTTTATTGTAGACTATTTTCAAATTATAAATGGTTTCTCTCCAAAAATCTTCCTGTTAAATCCCCTCGTAGTGAACAGAAAGATCTAAATGTTACGCACATGAATTGGTTACACCTCCGTCGAGGAAGTATGATAATATTCACCCCGCCGTGCACCTCAGCTAATTCGTTGTTTTCCTAGCACAAAATGGCGTGTCGATCAGTCGATAGCGAAATGATCTATTTTCTCTTAAAACACGGGAGAAGATGGTTATATCATCCGTTTTCGAAATAGAAGGTCAAGGTCACCAATTGCAAGGTGAAGGTCACCCTGCGCGGGCATCCCGATAACGTCAAAATGATCGATGGGTCAATATACCTGCACATATGAAATTTTAGCCCGATCGGCCTAGCCGTTTTCGAAATAAAAGGTCAAGGTCACACTTTCAAGGTCAAGGTCACCCCGCACGGGCACCCCGATAAAGTCAAAATGATCGATGGGTTAATATACCCGCACATATGAAATTTTAGCCCGATCGGCTCAACCGTTTTCGAAATAAAAGGTCAAGGTAATCAATTTCAAGGTCAAGGTCACTCCGCACGGACACGGCACCCATCCCATGTTACTCGCAGGGACGAATTACCCCCGTGTAGAAAATTTGAGATCGATCGGTCGAGAAACGGAGGAGTTCACCCGGAACAAAGATATATATATATATTTATATATAAGATTATTGCGTACGCTTCATTAAATTATCACTTTTCACACATTCAGAGGTACATTTAGTACTTTAAAACGTAGTTTTTTTCCCCATTTTGTCCTTTTTACCGGATACCGCTCTTTTTACCGGCAAAAAGTATTCCCGCATTTGGTGTTAATTCTTGGACCATACGTCATACCATACGTCTATTGTCAAGTTTTTTTTTAAAACCCAGAATTTAAGCACTTTCATGGACTTCGAATTTCAATTTTAAAATTCAAGCACTTGAGGAACCGTTTGCAACTACGGCAGCGTATTAGGGTCAGGACCTTTTCATTTAATAAACTGTTTAAACAGTTTAATAAACTGTTTTTACCGATTAATACACTGTATTTACAGTTTAGTAAACTGTATTTACAGTTTATTACGAGACTGTTTTTACAGATTATTACGAGACTGTTTTTACAGTTTATTACGAGACTGTTTTTACAGATTAATAAACTGTATTTACAGTTTAGTAAATTGTATTTACAGTTTATTACGAGACTGTTTTTACAGATCATTACGAGACTGTTTTTACAGTTTATTAGAAGACTGTTTTTACAAATTAATTAACCATTCGATTATTGGTTAGTAGTATAGAATGTACCCGATCGTGCGCTTTTACCCGGACTTTTGGGGAAGCTGCTATTGTTAAATTCACATAGGAACTGGGACTTTTTGGGTTGCAACCTGACCAGATCCTACACGTGATGTACGTACTGCACATATAGTATGCTATGATATGTGCAGTGATATATGTACACACAGGGCTATGGATATATAGTGTGGGGTGTGATGGAAATTAATCCTGAAGGTGGGGTTTCTCGAGAAAAAAGATTCCCGCGAAATGGTTGAAGTTGCTATGGACGTCGTGACGTCATTATGCGCACCATGACGTCAGAAAACGCAAACCGCTGTTCTTGAACAGTATACAATGTGGTATGACATCTTTCGGGTCACGGTGTGTCGTTCTCGTACTGGACTGATATCGTAGTATAGTAAGGGTGGTATATACCCCTTTTGGTATACTAATAGCCCTTGGTACTACTAATCAACCTTCATATTATCCTACAACTGGTATAGATAGCACGTAATGCTAGGTTAACCAGTATTGTCGGGTGGGGTAATGCATGGTCATCGTCTCGTGCGGTATTGCGAAATAGTCCTTGGTGGTTTGGATTTGCAGTATAGTATGGGCGTTATATATCATTGTAGATCCCATCTTAATCCTTGTTGTGTCAGCCTGCCGATTGCTTCGTACTATCCTATGACTGATATAGGTAGTACGTAATACTAGGTTAACCAGTATTGTGGGTTGGGGTAATGCATGGGCGTCGTCTCGTGCGGTATTGCGAAATAGTCCTTGGTGGTTTGGATTTGCAGTATAGTATGAGCGTTATAGATCCCATCTTAATCCTTGTTGTATCAACCTGCCGATTGCTTTGTACTGTCCTATGACTGATATAGGGAGTATGTAATGCTGGGTCAGGCGGTATTGTAGGGTGGGTGGTGGTAATGCATGGTCGCCTAGTATGGCAGTATGGGATGTTCGCTCCTCACCCTAGGGGTCCCATGTTAGAGCTTCGTACTATTAATCCACCTAATGCTTCAAATTATCCTCTGACTGGTATAGATAGTACGTATCGCTCGGACAACCAGTAATGTGAGTAGGGATAAGGTCTGGTAGCTTAGAACTGTAGCAGCACCATTATCCATCTGGGACGGTGTGCTGACCCACAGATGGTACAGGTATTGCGTAATGATAGGCCAAGCAGTATTGTTGAGTAGGGGTAATCCATTGTTGTCTAGTTAGGAAGTATAGGACGTGTTTTTTATAGCCCTGTCTGTTCAACTTTTCCCTTGGTACTAGTAATCGACCTAATGCTTCATGTTATCCTATGGCTGGTATAGGTGGAACGTAATGCTAGGAGAAGAGCTATTGTGGACGGGGGTAATGACTTCTGTAGTGCAGTAGAATAGTATGGGCGGCATATACCGACTTAGGTCCCATCTTAACCATTGGAACAACAATCCACCTGGGCTTGTGTGCTATCCCATATATGGTATAGGTTGTATGAAATGTACTGCTATGTGGTGTACGCTTGGTTTCCAGTCTCCTAGCAGGGTATGGATGGTTCTTTGACATTCTAAGACTTGGCCTAGGGTAGAGGTAATATGTGGCAGTTAGCAAGCCTACAGCAGTGCTTCAGATCAGCAGTAAGGGTAGAAGGGGAGAAGAAGATTATAGGATACGGTACTACAGTACAAGCTAGTCTTGGGACGGAAGGCTGAAACCGATGGTAAGGCCACCTTATAGGAGCTATATAGGGCTTGGAATCCCACTTATGGAATCCCGCTTATAGAATACCTTTTATTGAATCCCTACGGAATCCCTTTTTGAAAAAATTCTAACCTTCGGCTCCACTTTTTCCCGAGCTGAAGATAAGAGTCGTATGTGGAGTCACTCGTTCGACCCGTTGCTCTCTGGCTTATTTGCTCGATGGGATTTTAGTCGTTCGATCAATCGGAGGTAGTTAGCAAGCCTGCAGTAGTGCTACAAGTCAAAGAGTAATAGTACAAAAAACTAATGGTACAAAGCTGCGAGGGTGGTATAGATTATAGTATTGGATGACTACGAACGAGGCAAGTTAAAGAACATTTATTGAAATTGAAGACAAGGTGGAAACAGATGGCAAGGCTATCTGTTTAGGAACTGTGTTCGAGCTTCAGCGCGTAAAGGTTAAATGAGGTGATCGACTCTTCTCGGGGGTGGGTCTGAGGGTCATCAAAAACTCATATTTTAGAAAAGTTTCGTGTGATACATCATTTTAAGGTCTCGATGCGTGCAGTCCGAATATTTGTTATTTGTCCCTCCCGAGAGGGTGGAGCTGAGGGGCATAAAGAAATTCAAGTTTTGGAAAGGCTGACAAGCGATACATCATTTTAAAGGTCTAGACGCGTGTAGTCCGAATATTTGATATTTGTCCCTCCCCGAGAACGGGGGGGGGGGGGGGGAGTTTGCTGGGGGCATATAAAATTCAAGTTACAGAAAGGTTGGCATGTGATAAATCATTTTAAAGGTCTTGACGCATGTAATCCGAATATTTGGTATTTGCGTCTACCCGAGGGGCTGAGGGGTGGGGCATAAAAACTTAAGTTTTAGAAAGATTGTCGGGTGATTCATCATTATAAAGGTCTCGACTTGAATATTTTGAATATAAAGTATCCGACCCTCTCCGATAGGGTGGGGGCCTCAAACCCCATGTTTTAGAAAGGTAGTCATGTGATACATCATTTTAAAGTTCACGACTTGAATATTTCGCATTTAAAGTATCCGACCATCCCTGAGTGGGTGGGGCCGAAGGTGCGGCCCCAAAACTCAAGTTTTAGGAAGGTAGGCGTGTGATACATCATTTTAAAGGTCTCGACTTGAATACCTCGAATGTGAAGTATAGCCGATGGGATGGAGCCGTGGGGTGGGTTTCAAAACTTAAGGTTTAGAAAGGTAGTCGTGCAAATGCGAACGACACACTCTTCAGCATATGACAATGTGTGAAACCGTGTACTGTTTTAGCTGTTTTTTAAGTGTTTCATCAAAGGATTTCATTGATTTGGAGGTGATGTCTCGTATGTGAAACAGTCCAAATTGACAGAAGATGCAAAAAAAAACATGTATTTTTCCCTCTGTGTTTTCCGGTATCTCTTCGTCGGATGCGATTGGTTTGGTAGAGTTCTCTCAGATGAGAAACATTTTCAACCGCATGATATCTTGGTTTATTCCAATCAGTATGTGGCAGACGAACACAGCTTTATGTGGTGTGCTTGTTCAACGGGTGTGGGTCATTCGACAGATTCGAAGGAGATCTAGCAAATGAGAGAGAGGGGAGATTTTCAACTGCGTGGCATGCTGAAGTGTAGCTTGATATCACGCTAAACGAGAGAGAGTCCAAATGAAATGAGTGAAAGTATTATGATACATTAAAGTGTCTGATGAAACCTCTCGAGAAGGAAACCCAAAACACTAACACGACGTCTTCACGAATACATTTTGAGGAAGCTGCACGTACCCTCCAAAAACAATAGCACACAACTGATTTTCTCGTTGATCAGAAGCTCAACACCACTCGAAGAACTCATCAACGTTTTTGAATGTAATATTAAGTTTACGAGTCGATTAAAGAGGAATAATTTTTGACGAGAGAAATTCGTGAAAGTATTGTGACACAATACAGATCTGACTACTTCCACATTTCAATGGAGTGGAATAAGACAAACATTCAGCAAATGAATGTACTGCGATAGAGAGATCCGTCTGTTATCGCCTCGACATTACGGAAGAATGAAATATGGAAATCCTTTCGCAGAAGTGATTCATAAACACACTGTGATAGAGAGATCCAAGTGCTATCACCTCAACATGTCAAGGGCTTGGAATATGACAAAACTTTCGAACAAGTGACTCGTGAACATACTGGGATAGAGATATTACTGCTATCACCTCGACATTACGGAAGAATGAAATATGAGAGTGCTTTCCAGCAAGTGATTCATGAACATACCGTGATAGAGTGACACAACTGCTATCACCTCGACATTGCAGGGGAGTGGGATATGACAAAACTTTCGAGCAAGTGATTCGTGAACGTACTGAGATAGAGAGAGATCTTGCAGCTATTACTACAATATTTAGAGAGAGTGAAACATGTCAAACGTTTGAGCAAACGTTTGAGCAAGTGATTCGTAAATATTTTAGGATAGAGACATTTCACCGCTATCGCCTCAACATTGCAGGGGAGTGGAATATGAACTAAGGAATGTTGCCTGAATCCGTGCGTGAACGTATGTCTCACCATGAGGAACCCGACCGTTTCACTTTTGATGAGGCGGTCCTTATCCCGAAAGGGTATGTGACTTTTCGTCAAAAAGCATGAACCAGTTGTGGTTAACTGGAAACAAAAATTTTAATACATGTACATATAAATAAATGTGGTAATTTGTGAATTACATGGAATCCAATGAATAAACGTTAATCACCCCTACCCACACATTTCTGAGTCACTTGCGGGCCCGCATTATCTGTTCTCGCTGGTTTTCCTTCCTTCTCGTTGGTGCTTGTTCTTTGGTCGCCTCTTTACTTCACCCTTTCACTGCCGTCGCACGGCCACTAACTTATTGTCACTTCAACGGACGTTCTTACTCAACATGTGACAGAATGTCACTCTACAACTGCTGTCGCACGGCCACTAACGTATGACGCCATCCCTCTAACAAGTGACGGAATGTCACTCTTCCACTGTCGTCGCACGGCCAGTAGCTTTTTGTCACTTTACTGGACGCTTTTCACTCAAGCAGTCGCCACCAATGGGGCTAAACTCTCCGTCGCGGCCAAGTCGGTGGCCATTTCTGAATGCAGGATCAGAAATAGGAAGTACGAAGCACAGGGAACTATTAGGAAGACGGCATATCTGTTGTAGAAGGCAAGACGTACGTAGGCAGAGTAGGCTTGCCTGTATGAACATTATTCTGAGATAAACATAGGTGGTCCTATTTTAAATATGAGCTCTGTGACTCGCCTACATCACAGAGTGTCTATACTTTCGGCCCCGATGCGGCACCTGCTCTAAGCATGGGACATCCCCATCTACTCTCAACGACCCACAGCCTTACACGCCTTCAGATTGGAATGGCTGGAATGAATTTCCCCGATCGATTTTTATTTCTATAGCCAGAACATTAATTCTCATTTTAATTGCTTCTCTTGAACTTGGTAGCTTAGATCTATCCTAATTTAATATTCGCTTTTAAGTTCCTTTAAGTCTTGCATTTCGGTATATCCTGACATTCGTGACGGACTGGGTGCATAATATGGGTGTGTGTCTAGAACATGTGCGATGTACTGTATTTACGATAATTACCTATTAACTGGCCATAATTACACAGATAACGACTGCAGGATGACACTGGATTTACTACATTTAATGTTTTATCCAGACCGCCCATGTAGCGTTCAATAAATGCGTCATAATGGCGCATTTATTGAACGCTATAATTGCATACCGCTATATATTGAATGCTATAATTGCATGCCTCATTACCAGCGCTTGAATTACTGCGGGTCTGTTTAAGTGACAAATCGGTTTTCGGGGTCCGCCATGTCCTTATCCTTATGCTTTATATTTAGCCCAGTGAGAATGATTATCGAAAATATATACACTTCTAAACAACAAAATCGAAAATTCAAGCTATCACCTTGACATATATACCCCTGTAGGCCCCCTTGTTAGTGCTTGGTACTATTAATCAACCGATTGGTTTGTTTTATTATATGGCTCATTTGCTCGATGGGATTTGAGTTGTTCGAGCAGTATGTGCGAGTCACTCGGTCGATAGCTTATTTGCTTTGGGAATGACATATGCTTTTGTTATACACAAGGGAGACAACTTTGTATGAATAAGTATAAATTACGGAAAATGAAGCAATATGATTGGTTAATCAGCTTCCATAATGTGAACTGATTGGATGATCTGGATAAATGAAACAAGAACAAGTGAACTTGGAATAGTGTAGGAAGAATTAGGATTACGTACCACCTTAACAGTGATAGGATGACACCAAATATTCGGTAGGTTAATTCTATCAACGGTTAAGATGGGCCTACAGGGCATATACCAACCATACTCTGCTGCCCTTCTGTACTACCAGGCATTAACCCCATCCCACAATACCGCTCGATAATATGAAGCATCTGGCAAATTAGTAGTACCAAGGACTAATAAGAGACCTACAGGGGTATATGCAGCCTATGCTATACTACCGTTCTAAGCTACCAAGCATTACCCCAACCCCATAATACTACTTGACCTACTATAACGTACTACCTATACCAGCCATATAATAAAATAAACCAGTCGGTTGGTTAATAGTACCAAGCACTAACAGGGAGCCCACAGGGTTATATACCGCACATGCCATACTATCGTTCTAAACTACCTGGCATTACCTGTACCATCAATACCACTTGGCCTAGAATTACATAATACCTATACCAGTCATAGGATAACACCAGGTGGATAATAGTACTAAGAGCTAACATTGGCCCTGTAGTGGTACAACGCGTACATCCTATACTACTATACTCGGCGACCATGCATTACACCCACCCACACCAAAATAACGTCTTTCACCGCATTACATACTACCTAACCCAGTCATGGGATGACACAAAGCATTAAGTCGATTTGTAGTATCAATGGCTTTCGGGAGGGGGCGGGGGCCACAGAGGTATATATCGCCCATACTGTACTGTCGTTCTATAATAATAATAATAATGTGCATCATGACGTCACGACATCAATAGCAACGTCAACCGTTTTCAAGAAAACCCAACTTTCCCATCATCTTCCCACCACTTACCCATAATATATACCCAAAGCCCCATGTGTACTTATATCACTATACACACCACAGTATACTACATATGCTGTAAGTACACCATTTGCCAGATCTAGCTGGATGGAACCAACGTTTTCCTCAGGAAAAAATGCTCCGGCAAAAGTCCGGTTCCTATGGGAATTTAACACGAGCTTCTCCGGCAAAAGTTCGGGTTATCAGGGTCGATCGGGTCCACGCTATACTACTCACTTGCACACCAAATATGACACCATTTCGCCTAATTGTTGTCACCTAAAAACAAACACATTTGCGAAAAATATCAACTCTATAATAGGACATAACTCTGATAAGACTAAGGCAAATAACACCGTCGAGCCAAGGCTGGTTAACGGTAAGATACACTTGCATACTAAATGTCACGCAGCATGCCACGCAGCATGCCACGCAGTTGGAAATCTCCTCTTTCTCATTTGATAGATCTCCGTCGAATCTGTCGAATCAATCTCAATCACATCCGTTGAACATGCGCACTACCTTAAGATGTTTTCGTCTGTGACAGACTGATTGGAATAAACCAAGATATCGTGCGGTTGAAAATGTTTCTCATCTGAGAGATCTTCACCAAACCCATCGCATCCGACGAAAAGATACTGGAAAACACCGACGGAAAATATATGTTTTTTGCAACTTCAGTCAGTTTGGACTATTTCACATACGAGACATCACCGCCAATTCAATGAAATCCTTTGATAAAACACTAAAAAGTACACGTTTTCACACATTGTCACATGTTGGAGAGTCTGTCGTTCGCATCGCCTAAGGTTTTACGACCTTGCCCCACCACACCCACACGAGGAGGGTCGGATACTTCATATTCGAAATATTCGACTCAAGACCTTTAAAATGAATTGTGACATGACTACCTTTCTAAAACGTATTTTTAATTTCCCTCAGCCCCACCCCTCGGGAAGGGTCGGATACTTCATGTTCGATATATTTAAGTCAAGACCTTGAAAATGATATATGACACGAATACCTTTCTAAAACTTAAATTTATGCCCCTCAGCCCCACCCCCTCAGAGAGGGTTGGACACTTCATATTCGGAATATTCAAATCGAGACCTTTAAAATGATGTATCACCCAACATCCTTTCTAAAATTTGGGGTTTGAGGTGCCAACCCTCAGTCCCACCCCTTGAGGAGACACAAAAACCAAATATTCGGGCTAAAATGATGTATCACATGGCAACAAACCTTTTTAAAACTTGAATGTTTTTATTTTTATGCCTCTAAGCTCAGCTCCTAGGGACCTGGCAAATACCAAATAATCGGATTACAAGCGTCGAAACCTTTAAAATGATGTATCACACGACAACCTTTCTAAAACATGAGTTTTTGGAGTTCATCAGACCCCCCCCCCCACCCCCACCCCCCCCCCCCCCCCGACAAGTCGATCATCTCACAGTTCTTACACAGATAGCCTTGCAATCCGTTTACATATTGTCTTCAACTGCCAGTCCTATAACCTCGTTCGTAGTCAACCAATACTAAAATTTCTACCACCCTCGAAGCTTTGTACCATTAGTTCCTTGTACTATTACTATTTGACTTGCAGCACTACTGCAGGCTTGCTAACTATCTCCGATTGATCAAACGACTAGAATCCCATCGAGCAAATAAGCCATAGAGTAATTGGTCGAACGAGTGGCTCCACATACGACTCTAATCCTCATCTTGCAAAAAGTGGAGCTGAAGGCGAGACGTTTTCAAAAGGGGATTCCATAATGATTATATAAAAGGTATTCTATAAGTGGGATTCCATAAGTGAGATTCCAAGGCCCTATATAGCTCCTATACATATAGGTGATCTTACCATCGGTTTCAGCTTTCTGTGCTATGACTAGCTTCTTCTGTAGTCCTCCGTACTATAATCTTCTTCTATCGTTGTGCCATTACTACCGACTTGAAGCACTATTGTAGGCTTACTAACTGTCACATATCACGACCTCTAGGCCAAGTCTTAGAATGTCAAAGGACCATCCGTGCCCTGCTAGGAGACTAGAAACCAAGCATACACCACACAACACTACATTACATACTACCTATACCATATGTGGGATAGAACATTGTCCCTCGTGGACTGTGGTTCCAAGGGTTAAGATGGGAACTAAAATGGGTATATGCCGTCCATACTATTCTATTGCACTACACAACAAGGCATTACCCTCGCCCACAAAAGCGCTTGGCCTAGCATTACGTTTACTTATACCAGTTATAGGATAATATGAAGTATTAGACCGATTACTAGCACCAAGGGCGGAGATTGAACAAGCAGTGGAACAAACAACACATCCTACACAACCTGACTAGACAGCCCTGGATTACCTCTACCCAACAATGCTGCTTGGCCTAGCATTACGTAATACCTATACCATCTGTTAGCCAGCACACCGTCCTGAGTGGATAATGACACTACTATCTTTTTAAACTACCAGGCCGTACCCCTAACCACAATAACGCTTGTCCTAACAATACGTACTATCTTTTCCAGTCATAGGATAATTTGAAGCATCAGGTGGATTACTAGCACGAAGAGCTAACATGGGACCTGTAAGGGTGTGGAGCGTACACTCTATACTTCCACACTAGGGGACCATGTATTACCCCCACCCACCCTACAATACTGCCTGTCCCAGAATTACATACTACCTATACCAGTCAAGGGATAGTACGATGCAAACGAGGGGCTGATACAACAAGGATTAAGATGGGATCTACAGTGATATACAACGGCTGTACTCTACTGCAAATCCAAACCACCAAGTGCTATTTCTCAATACCGCACAAGACGACGACCATGCATTAACCCACCCCACAATACTGGTTTGCCTAGCATTACGTACTACCTATACCATTCGTAGGGTAATATGAAGGTCGATTAGTAGTACCAAGGCCAAGGGCTAATAGTATACCTAGAGAGGTATATACCACCCTTACTATACAACGATATCAGTCCAGGACGAGAACTCCGACACACCCCGGCCCGAATAACGTCATACCGGACGGCAAAGTAGACAACAACAGCGATCAATGTTTCTCTGACGTCACGGTGCGTATCATACCGTAACGACGTCCACAGTCAACCGTTTCGCAGAAAATTTATTTTTCGAGACACCCCACCTTCACCGTTAATTTTCTACCACATACCCATACAATAAACCCATAGCCCTGTGGTTACATATATCACAATACATATCATAGCATACGATATATGCAGTTCGTATACCACTTGCCGGATCTAGCCAGATGGCGCCGAAGTTTCGCACAGAAAAATTGCAACAAAGTCCGGTTCCTATCATGAGTATGTGGATTTAACACTAGCAGCTTCTCCAAAAGTCCGGGTAATCGGGTACATGCTATACTACTAACCAATAATCGAATGGCTAATTAATTTGTAAAAACAGTCTTCTAATAAACTGTAAAAACAGTCTCCTAATAATCTGTAAATACAGTTTACTAATCTGTAAAAACAGTTTATTAATCTGTAAAAACAGTCTCGTAATAAACTGTAAAAACAATCTCGCAATAATCTGTAAAAACAGTCTCCTAATAAACTGTAAATACAGTTTACTAAACTGTAAATACAGTTTATTAATCTGTAAAAACAGTCTCGTAATAAACTGTAAAAACAGTCTCGTAATAATCTGTAAAAAACAGTCTCGTAATAAACTGTAAAAACAGTCTCGTAATAATCTGTAAAAACAGTCTCGTAATAAACTGTAAATACAGTTTACTAAACTGTAAATACAGTTTATTAATCTGTAAAAACAGTCTCGTAATAAACTGTAAAAACAGTCTCGTAATAATCTGTAAAAACAGTCTCGTAATAAACTGTAAATACAGTTTACTAAACTGTAAATACAGTTTATTAATCTGTAAAAACAGTTTATTAAACTGTATAAACAGTTTATGAAATGAAAAGGTTTAATCTGTAAAAACAGTTTATTAAACTGTATAAACAGTTTATGAAATGAAAAGGTCCTGACCCTAATACGCTGCCGTACAAACATGAACCGATGTACCTAATTCTGACGAAATATAATTTAAAAGGTTAATTGTTCAGACTTTGTCAAAGAAGGAAAGAAAGGGACTCATGACCAAAATTAAATTTTTTTTTTATTTTTATTTTGCAGTCTTTGTCTCAAAAACTTAGCTTTCGACCACTCATTGGAACGGTCTCATTTATTTGATTTTGGGAACCAAACGGTGAGCCAGAAGCGGAACTGTCCTAAAGGACGAGGGACTCTTAACCACTTTTCCTTTGAATTGATGTCGTTAGATTTTTAGAAACGAACAGATTAGGTAAAGGGTTAATGAACTGCCTAAATTTATCAGTTACTGTTCAGCTGAAGCAAGTGGAAGGTAAATCGTCACATTAAAGACATTGGTGACTCTGAAACTGTGACTGAATTGAGGCAAAACATATCTTTTCATGTTTGTTGTTGTTGTTGTTTTTGTTGTTGTTGTTGTTTTTCCTTTCACTTTTATTTTGTTTGCAGAAGCTCCTTTGGTCGATAACCGCCCGGTGTTAGACAGAATTGTCTTCTATTTGCACTGAAGTTTCTGAATTTTTTCCATTCAAACAATGGCCCATGGCCCCTCGTTGGAACGGTCTCTACGAGCTCGTTCGAATGTAGGGCCATGAGCTATCGGTTAACGAACTGGGTTGAGGCTAACGAACTGGATTGAGGCAAAGAAAAAATCTTTTTATGTTTGTTTTTCCCCTCATTATTTTACTCTTATTTCCTTAAAGGTTTACTCCAGCTCCTTTGGTCGTTCCCAACGTAAAAGCCAAAATTGTCTAGCGTTAAAGACAGAACTATCTTCTATTCGCACTGATGTTTTCGATTTTTTTCGATCCAGACAATGGCTTGTGACCCCTTATTCAAACGGGCTCTACGAGGTCGTTCGGACGGGGGGCTCAAGTTATGATTCAGAAGAAAAAATGAAAGTAAGTAGTATGTCAGGGGCTTTTGAGGGAACATTGGCAGGACCCCGCAAGGGGACCTCGGAAGGGAAGCAGTAGTATGTCAGGGGCTTTTGAGGGAACATTGGCAGGACCCCGCAGGGGGACCTCGGAAGGGAAGCAGTAGTATGTCAGGTACATTTGAGGGGTTATTTGGATGACCCCGCAGGGGACCGTTGAAGGGAGAGCCGGGGGGAAGTGAAGTAGTAGGAGATGTGGAGATCCGGTTGTAGAAACCACAGTTTTTTACAACAATTAGCCTCTAGTCCCCACCAGCCCCAAATAGTCCCCACCAGACCCCACTACTTCCCACCAGTCCTCAAATCACCAAAAAAAACCCAAACAAACCCGACTATATGTGATATGGATTCTTCAAGAATATTTTGCAGCACATAGTGCAATAGGACCACCATACCTTTCACATAGCCTTCATGACCTCATACGACTAAAAAAGCTCTACTTACGGAATCCCTTTTTAAGAATCCCTTTTTGGAATCCCTTTTTCTGAAATGAGTCTAAGAGTCGTTCGAGGAGTCACTCGAACGAGCAATTGCTCGTTAGCTCATTTGCTCGATGGGATTCGAGTCGTTCGAGCAATATATGCGAGTCACTCGAGGTAAGACGGAATCCCACTTATGGAATCCCTTTTGGGGAATCCCATTTGTGGAATCCCTTTTTCGAAAACGACTGTGGCTATGGAATCCCTTTTTTCTGAAATGAGTCTAAGAGTCGTTCGAGGAGTCACTGGAATGAGCAATTGCTCGTTTTGCTCATTTGCTCGATGGGATTCGAGTCGTTCGAGCAATATATGCGAGTCACTCGAGGTAAGACGGAATCCCACTTATGGAATCCCTTTTGTGGAATCTCATTCATGGAATCCCTTTTTTCGAAAACGCCTGTGGCTATGGAATCCCTTTTTTCTGAAATGAGTCTAAGAGTCGTTCAAGGAGTCACTCGTACGAGCAATTGCTCGTTGGCTCATTTGCTCGATGGGATTCGAGTCGTTCGAGCAATATATGCGAGTCACTCGAGGTAAGACGGAATCCCACTTATGGAATCCCTTTTGGGGAATCCCATTTGTGGAATCCCTTTTTCGAAAACGGCTGTGGCTATGGAATCCCTTTTTTTCTGAAATGAGTCTAAGAGTCGTTCGAGGAGTCACTCGAGCGAGCAATTACTCGATAGCTCATTTGCTCGATGGGATTCGAGTCGTTCGAGCAATATGTGCGAGTCACTCGATCGAGCAATTACTCTAAAGCTCATTTGCTCGATGGGATTCGAGTCATTCGAGCAATGACTTATCAGTAACTGCTCGATAGCTTATTGGCTGCCTTCAATGGTCCCCTGCACCGGGGTCCCCCACCGGGGTCCCCCAACCTTTCCCTCAAAAGCCCGAGACATACTACAGCTTCCCTTCCGAGGTCCCCCTGCGGGGTCCTGCCAATGTTCCCTCAAAAGCCCCTGACATACTACTGCTTCCCTTCCGAGGTCCCCCGGTGGGGTCATCCAAATAACCCCTGAAACATACGAGACATACTACTGCTTCCCTTCCGAGGTCCCCCTGCGGGGTCCTGCCAATGTTCCCTCAAAAGCCCCTGACATACTACTGCTTCCCTTCCGAGGTCCCCCTGCGGGGTCCTGCCAATGTTCCTTCAAAAGCCCTTGACATACTACTGCTTCCCTTCCGAGGTCCCCCTACGGGGTCATCCAAATAACCCCTGAAACATACGAGACATACTACTGCTTCCCTTCCGAGGTCCACCTACGGGGTCCTGCCAATGTTCCCTCAAAAGCCCCTGACATACTACTGCTTCCCTTCCGAGGTCCCCCTGCGGGGTCATCCAAATAACCCTGAGACATATTGCTGCTTCCCTTCCGAGGTCTCCCTGCGGGGTCATCCAAATAACCCCTCAAATGTACCTGCCATACTACTAAAGTAAATCATTTTAGAGTAGATGGCGTTAGTTAGAACTGCCTTCTGTTTGTACCGAAGTTTTCGAATTTTTCCATCCGGGTAGTGGCTTGTGACCCCTCATTGGAATGGGCTCTACTAGCTTCTTCGAATGAGGGGCCATAAACTATGGTTTACGAACTGACTAAACTTATAAGTTACCGTACTTAGGTACTTTCGCTCATCCAACTATTTGTCTGTTTATCCAGATGTTAATTTCTTGACTCGTCCTTTTGTCACTTCACTGGGTTATTTATTTCCCCGTTTATAAATTTATTAGTATTTAGTTAACGTACCTTGGTATGTTCGCTCATTCATCTATTCATTTGTTTATCGAGATGTTAATTCTCCGACTCGTTCATTCTTCACTTTATTCAATCATCCATTTCTCCGCTTATAAATGGAAATGGGTAAGCGGCTGATGCAGCGTACGATTGTATAGAAGCCACTTGCAACATAAGTAAATTCAAAATTGCATGACCTCCACTACTGAATCCACCACCCACTTGTCTATTTATTTGGTCACCAACTCATTCATTCGATAATGTCTTTCTCCCCCCCCCCCCTCACCCCCATCTCTGAAAAGAATGGACAGGTGGCAATGCCACCAAAGGTACTCAAAGTCACGGACTTCAATCGTTTACATACCCATAAGCTCGTTAATTGCCTAGTCTCCATTTCGTTCAATCACTCGTTCATACGCTGGCTCATTAAATCGGTCATCCTCCAGGCTTAAGTTAAGGAGATGTTGGGTCGCTGAGTGGTCCTGTGATAGGGCGATGGCTTCCAATAATTCAACTGGGAAATTAGTTGAATTTTGTGTGTCCTAGCAATCAATTCATTCTGGTGGGCGATGAAATGGAAGTTATGTTGACTAACGAGAGAGTGAATTGTACTAACTGATAATACGAGCTTTGCAGACCCTACTCAGCTGCAATACACTGTCATACACTGTTGGATCCAAACTGGGTATGATAAACCACAACGGGCGAGTTTATCTGATGTGAGTGTTCGTTCGTTCGTTCGTTGTTCGTTCGTTCGTTCGTTCGTTCGTTCGTTCGTTCGTTCGTTCGTTCGTTCGTTCGTTCGTTCGTTCGTTCGTTCGTTCGTTCGTTCGTTCGTTCGTTCGTTCGTTCGTTGTTCGTTCGTTCGTTCGTTCGTTCGAGTGGTGGCGCCAAGGGGGTGGGGTGGTTCGGGGGGGAGCTGAAGCCCCCCCCCCCCCCCCCCGTCGGAGATTTTTAGTCAGTCCGTCGGAGAGTCTCGTAAACCCGACTTCACGAGAAATTTCCGACAATCGAATGTAGATATCTCGTCTTGTGTCGATCAAGAACGAGGTATATGGTTCTTCTTTGTAAGGCATTATGACAGTTGTTATCCAACTGGCGTTCCATTACTTCCATACCTAATCATCGGTTAACGTCATGGTAAAAGTTTGGAATCTATCGAAATCTAAACAACAATGGCGTCAAGCTATAATGTGACGCAGGTTGGACTCGAACCCGTGCAGCACTGGAACTTTGATAGAGAATAGTGATTCTCACGAAATTCCTTAATGTCGTTCGTCAAACTGGCTTTATAGATGAAATATTTCCCGACCTTATTATAATATGTTTACGTTAAATAATCAACAAACATACTCAATTTGCTTCTATTTTGGTTCTCCAATTTACCAATTTTCACTCATTTTCCTTCGTTTGGAGGTCAAATATTATAGCCCCCTGTCGGAGAGGTCAGCCCCCCTGTTGAGAAATCCCTGGCGCCACCCCTGTTTATCCGTTCACTCGCTCATTTGTTCATTCATTCATTAGTGGATGGGGGAATGGGTGAGTGAGTGGGTGGATGGTGGGTGGGTGGATGGGTAGGGTTTTTTGGGGTGGGTGGGTGGATGGATGGTTGGATGGGGCTTGCTTTGGTGAGGGAATGTGATCAATTGCCGGTTATTTTGTACGTGGATGAGCAGACCGCTAAAAGGTAATAAAATCCATTTATAACTGGACAACTTCAGAGAGAGAGTGAAGGCAAACGGAATATCGTCGCCGCCCTAAAAAGTGGAACTAGTTAACTGGTGCCCGTTTATTGATTTATGCTCTTGTTATCTTTTCTCTGTCTTATCTCCCTGTCTATTAATTCACTCGGTTATCGACGAACCGGCGAATGGATGAATGAGGTGTCTGACCCGTTCAGACACTGGACACTGCTAACCACTATAGGCAAATCCATTAAAGAACAAAGTTCTCCTCCTCAGACACAAAGACAGAAAGTCATTTACGAAAGTTATTATGAAATATGTAATTGTTTTCATTTTCATTGTTATACTCTATCACTCAATTAATAACTCCAACACTGCAAACAATTCAGAACGACCACCCAGTCAGTAAGGTTAACTTTGGTGTTAAAGAATGTCAAATATTATCCCGTACAATTATAGAATACAACTTGTTTGAATTACAGAGACCAGGGGCCAATACTATTAAACTTTTACAATTGTATTTGCTAGAATTGTATTTTCTACTTATGACTTTAAATGGTTAAAATGAACCATTGCCATTTTTAAAGATCTGGCAATTTGCCAGTTGGCAAATTGCCATATCTTTTAAAATGCTCAGGATTCATTTTAGTCAGTTATATTAATAGGTAGAAAATACAATTCTAGAAAATACACTTGTAAAAGTTTTATAGTATTGACTCCGGGTGACCACAATCATAATGGTGCATAATATCTCATTGGACGAGGTCCAGACTATAATTCGGAATATGATTTTGAAATATTCATATGTACCTCAAACGATCCGCGACTGGAATGCATTGCCAGACAGTGTGGTAACTTTTCTTATTTTCCCCAAATTCTCAGTGTTTCAATGACATATCTCAGTTAAACCATAGAAACATGGATATCATCAGAAATGGTTTGGCGAGCCGGTTCTGACGATATCCATTTTTGTGTAGTTTTATTGTGACAGGAAACAGTTACTTTAACCTTGGCAGGTTTATTCAGGGATATTTCTACGAGCTTTTCCCCACTTTGCTGGGAAAAGAGTTCAAAGTAAGAAGGCTCGTAATCCGTACAGCCTTTCCGATTACTAATTTTATTCCATTTCATCTTTGGAAATTCATACTCAGTGATCTGTACCTTTCGTTTGCCGTGTTTTCAACATTTTGTACACCCCCTCCTACCAACATATGGGTAAACAACGTTTAATCTCCTGCACGAAACGACAACAGATTCGGATCCGGATCGATCACAAATTTACGAAACGCCTTGTGTA
This sequence comes from Pictodentalium vernedei, assembly GCA_031216915.1. Taxonomy (NCBI): domain Eukaryota; kingdom Metazoa; phylum Mollusca; class Scaphopoda; order Dentaliida; family Dentaliidae; genus Pictodentalium; species Pictodentalium vernedei. The sequence continues at coordinate 175,078,876 of CM062288.1, read as the reverse complement.
TGAACTGTCTTGAAGCATTCAATATCTACGACATTTCGAATTGCTAACTGTGAACGTCTTGATGACTTCACATCTCGAATTACTAACCGCTAACTGCTTGCTGACATCATATTTCAGATTGCGAACTACTCACTGACTTCACATTCTGAGTCGCTAACTGACAACTGCTTACTGGCCCTTTAGGACCGACAGAAGCAAGCGAGGTAAGCGGCAGGTGCTGGTTAACAAAACATATTCCCGGACAGCTTGCTTACTTCATCGTGGATAACGTCCTGGGTACGAAACGTCCTAGGTACAAAAGAAGGAAGGCAAATCACGTACAGTCCTTTTCAGGTTCACAAAAAGTATTGTCGGTACGAAATGTCTTTGTACGAAACGTCCCCTGGTCGGACCGTCAAGAAACATCTAATATCCGTGACTTAACATTTTGAATTGCTAACTGCTAACTGTTTTCTGACTTCACACTTCGAATTGCTAACTTCTAACTGTTTTCTGACTTCACATTTCGAATTGCTAACCGCTTTCTGACTTGACATTCTGAATTGCTAACTGCTTACTGACTTTTTCTGAGTACCGAAAGAACAAGCGGGGAAGGCAAATCCCTCTGTCTCACAGTCCTTCTCAGGTTTACAAAAAGTATTGTTGGTACGAAATGTCTAGGTACGAAACGTCCTCTGGGCGAATCGCCAAGACACATCTAATATCCGCGACTTGACATTTTGAATTGCTAACTGCTAACTACTTTCTGACTTCACATTTCGAATTGCTAACTGCTAACTGCTTTCTGACTTCACATTTCGAATTGCTAACTGCTAACTGCTTGCTGACTTCACATTTCGAATTGCTAACTGCTAACGGCAAAATGCTTGCTGACTTCACATTTCGAATTACTAACTGCTAACTGCTTGCTGACTTCACGGACCCATTTTGAATGGGTTTCAACTGAAAATAATAGTCAAACGTTCAAACTGATTAGAAAAAATATTTCCCATAATTTGTGAAATGATGCGTACGTCGTGATACAAATTCGCTAACATTTGGAAATTTCAATCTTTATATAAAATCCCCAGTAATGTGTGAAAGGCATTTCTCAAAAAGTGAGAGTTCCATACCTGTTATCACTCATGAACATATACATTTTGTTTTTCTGTTAATGATAAATCAATTGCCACCCCTAGTATAGCTGTACTGCATAACAGTTGCCATTATTAAAATCACTCTTAAAGCGACCTTGCATTGGGTTGTGCTGTGTAAGAGCTGCATACATATACACTTGTGTTGTTAATCCATTTGACCGAGTTTGCCTAAAAGGCCAGTTCATGACACAGTCTGTCACAGGCTAATCGGGCTGGACCAAGTGATGGATTTTATTTTTTAAATAATTAGTGCTGTTGTTTTTAAATGGTTTCTTCTTCTTCTGTGTACTTCCATGTCCGCACGATAACTCGAAAACGAATTGTCTTATCTCGCTGATTTTTGGCACATGATAGAGAGTCACAAGTACTCGGTCACCTATGTTTATCAGATTCCTAGGGTATTGGGGTGTCCATGTGGTGTATTGAAAGTGGGCCACGCCCATATCTCAGGCTTATGGACCTGGGACCAACACCAAATGAGTCTACACTCAATGAAGTTTCAAAATATGAGTCAAAGTCATTGAGGTCATCCAGGGTCATTAAGTACATTTTTCAGAATTGCTGGAAATCACATCTTTTGCATTCCCGAAGTTCATACAAGCATTTTAGCCTCAGAAAAAACTGGGCGTGGTCAAAAGTATTGAAAGTTGATTACGCCCATATCTCATATCTCAAGCATGGTATGACGTATGGACCTGGGACCAACACCAAATGACTCGAAACTAAATGGGGGTTCAAAATATGGGTCAAGGCAACCAGGAGTTTTGCAGATGAGTGCATTTTTCAGAATTGCTGGAAATAGCTGTATATGACCCTCTAGTGCATTGCTAAATTCATACATGTATTTTTATACTGGTCCAGGCTAAAAAAAAATTAAAGTGGGTCACACTCATATCTCAAGAGTGGTATGACCTATGGACCTGTGACCAACACCAACTGAGTCGAAACTCAATGGAGGTTCAAAATATGGGCCACGGTTATTGAGGTCACGCAGTGGTCATTGAGCGCATTTTAGAATTGCTTGAAATCGCATTTTATGACCTCCTAATGCATTGCAGAAGTTCAAATATGTATTTCTATACTCAAAAAAGAAAAAAAAAAACAAATGGGCGGGGCCAAAAATTTGAAAGTGTGTCACGCTCATATCTCAAGCTTGGTAAGGCCTATGGACCTGCTACCAACACCAAATGAGTCGAAACTTAATGGAGGTTCAAAATATGGGTCGAGATCACTGAGGTCACCAAGGTAATTGCATTTTTCAGATTGTTGTAACTTGTAAGTCACATTTTTTGATCCCCTAATGCATTCTGGAAATTCATACATGTATTTTTACACTCAAAAAAGTGGGTGGGGACCAAACTTTTTGAAAGTGTGTCACGCTCATATATCAAGCATGTCGTGACCTATGGATCCGGGACCAACAATAAATGAGTCGAAAATCAATGGAGGTTCAATACAAGGGTCAAGGTCACTGAGGTCAGTCAGGGGTCAATGAATGCATTTATCAGAATTGCTGGAAATCACATTTTATGACTGCATAATGCATTGCTAAGTTCATACTAAAAAATCGGGCGGACCCAAAAATATTGAAAGTAGGTCATGCTCATATCTCAAGCAGGGTATGATGTATGGACCCGGGACCAACACTAAATGAGTTGAAACTCAAAGGAGGTTCAACATTTGGGTCAAGGTCACTGAAGTCACCTAGGGGTTATTGAATGCATTGTTTAGAATTTCTTGAACACACATTTTATGACCCCTAAGGTCACAAAAAGAATTGACCGGGGTAAAAAAAAATTGAAAGTTGGTCATACTCATATCTCAAGTATGATATGGCATATGGACCCGGAACCAACACCAAATAAGTCGAACTACGGTGGAAGTTAATAATTTGGGTCCAGTTCACTGGGGTCATGCAGGTCCCATTAAGTGCAGTTTTCAGAATTCAGTTCACACATGTATTTCTTCTCTCCAAAAAGTGGGCAGATTTAAAAATACCCATTGCTGGGCCTGATACCTTAAAAGAACACGTTTAATGCTCTGCATAGGGGTTATTTCCTGTTTCTTGAAAAATGTTCTCTGAATCCTGTGCGAACATCTCTAAACGCTGTTTAAACCTATTTCTGATTTCTCTAAAAATATTTTACTTCCGAAAATAAGTCCCCATAAATTCACTTTCTTTCTAATCTCGTTCTGATGCTTTCACCAATCTCACACAGACTCGAATTTACTCATCGCAGTGATAGTAATTATATGATAATTCATACACGATTCAGCTTCTTTGGTACATGTTAGGTAAGTCCGTGACACTGGCAGGTGTGTAGCTGGAGGGTGTGGGGGTGTCTCACCGTCCCCGCCCACCCAATTTTCGCCTAACATTTCCAAGATTTTTTCTGTCAGGGCCAAAATGATTTTCCAATTTTCGATCAAATTCTGAGATTTTTCCAATCAGCTGACAAATTTTTCCTCTCGAGTCTATGATCGGTCGGGTTTTTCGAATTTATAGTTCCGTTTTACCAACTCAGAGTAGTCATTTGGAAAGAGTAGGGTATTGGCTGAATAGCTGTCAGTCTGCAGTCCTTGTGTCACAGGGTATAAGCGGACAGTCGGCTGAAACGGAAATTGTAAGCTGTCTGGCAAGACTCACTAAACTGAAACGTCGGAAACTGAAAAATTGCACGCGGGTTTATCCGGTCATTTTTATGAAATGATGTGAGAATGTGTTCATTTAGTGGATGTACCCAGGAAATCCAGTCTACACATAGGAAGTAGAATAGTTTACTGTCATCTCTAGAACAGGCTGAGATCCGACGCTGTGTGGTTTGTCTTTAAACGTAGAATTAGTTGATTTGACTCACGAAAATATTTGTAATTTTTACGAATGAGATTGTGATAAATGAAACCGAAATACAAGACCAGTGGCGTTTTAAAAACATTTTACTCTCAGAATGCTTAAAATAGTCACTTTCCACTTCATTGGGCTCTTCATACGGAAAACCTGTTACACTTGAATCGTAAATCGGGCTCGTAACTGGGGCCACTGTCGTCTCCCTGACTGTACGACTAATTACAATAACAGACTTTCTAACTGTACGACCGACTGCGTTTGCACTGTCCAACAAACTGTAAACTGTTGTAAGAGAATTGAAAAGATGTCTTGGAATAATATACAAGAACGCCTTATCATCCCTCGTAAATAGTCTTGTTACTTATGAGATACATCGTACCAGACTAGTCATATCCACAATTTGACAACTCCTACCCATTTTTCGTACCCACGTTTGGATAAGTGAAATGGATACGAGTTGTCAGACTGTGGGTACAAGTTGAGCAGCATTTGCCATTTGGGTTCTAGTTATCCAGACAAAAAAGTTACCGAGCTTTTCAACTGAACCGAAGTGGAAAGGTTATCTTTACTGTCAACGGCCACACGACGAATTACGCCTTCCTCCACCCACTCCATTGACTCTTCTGCAAACTCACCTATAGACCAAGCTCAGTGTACATGTCCCACCATATCGAACAGAATAACTCAACCCAGTGCCCCTTTTTGCTCACCTGATTGAAAGTCAGGGGGAGCTTAAGTAATCACTTTCTGTCTGTCGTCCGTCTGGCGCGAACTTTACATTATCGACTTCTCCCACAAACCACAGAGCAAAATTAAACCAAATTTGATATGCATGTTCCTTATCATATGTCAGTTCAAGTTTATTCAAATAAAATTGCCACGCTCCATAGGGAGGGGTGGGGAAAATGCTCCAATTTAAAAAAAAAATCTACGATCATGAACCTAAGGTTACAATGACTTGATATTTGGCATGGGGCTTCCTTTTGAAGTTCGTGGAGCAATATTTGCCTTTGTAATAGGAGGGACAAGATTTTTGGCCCTGCCCGAAATTTCTATTTTCTGAACCGATAGTCCGATTTGAACCAAATTTGGTATGTGGTATTATTGGGTCATACGTACTTAATTCACGCAAAAATTGTTCCGTGTTCCCGTGGGAACCCCAGAAGTTAAAATAGAAAATCAAATATTTCCAAACGCCCATATTTTTCAAACCACACCGAACAGAGAACTGTTATTTGCTATGAAGGATCCTTAGGACCAGTAGAATAGAATGGTAAAGAAATGGCATCGATTGAGTCAGAGTGTTCTGCAGGGGGATGTCGAAAAAATGCTGAATCAAAAAATTTGCAAAAAATTAAAAAAATTCTTCTCTAGAACCACAGATCAGAATAATTGGCATACAGGGTCCGGGGGGGGGGGGGGGCAGATACAAGTGTGTTCAAATTAAGCCCCTCGGGTCATATTTGGGTTCAATGCAGGATCCAGAATCTTAACACATGACAATGAGCTTTCAAAATCTTTTTTCCAGAACCACAAGTCAAAGTCTTTTAATATTTAGTATATTACGTGGGTCAGATTCAAGTGTGTTAAAATCAAGTCCCTCAGTTAATATTTGGGCTTCTTATGGGAGGAGGGGGGGGGGGGGGAGTTTTAACTTATTTTATTCAAATCCATAAATCAAAAATCTTGATATTTGGTATACAACATCTTTAGGGGGGGGGGGGTAGATTCAAGTTTGTTGAAATCAAGTCCCTGGGTTAATATTTGGGCCCCCTATAGAGCCCAAATTTCAACTTCGTGCAATATGGGGAAATTTCTTTAACCATCTTAGATTTGGCATATAAATTGTCATTCCATTAGCACACCCTACAGGCTACATATCTCACCCAATTTGTTTCAAATTTGACATGTAGCTTTCGTATGATGTATACATGGGGGCTATTAAATTTTTTGAATTTCGTTCAAAAGCATGCCCGCCAATCAGACATCTTGAATTTGGCATATAAATTGTCAACAATTCCATCAGTACACCCTACGGGTCGCATTCCCCCCTGATCTTTTTCGGGTGTCACATGTAACTTTGGTGTAGTGTCTTTTCTGCAGAAACTTGATTGAATGACCCTACATGGTACATGTCTCACCCAATTTGTTTCAAATTTCATATGTTATGATATGTAGCTTTGGTGTGATGTCTAAATGGGAGCTATTAAATGTTTCTGAATTTCGTTAAAAAGCATGCCTGCCATCGGCCATCTTGAATTTGACATATAAACTGTCAACAATTCCATTAGCACACGATATAGATCGCATTCCATCACCTGATCTTTTTCGGGTTTCAAATGTAGCTGTGGCGTGGTGTCTTTCCTGTAGAAACTTGATTAAATGACTTGACATTGGGTGATCTTTCTATTTAGTTGAGTCTTTTCTTTGACAAGTTGAGATGCAGTGTCCTTGACCATTTACAATACGCATATTCTCTATGTCTCACTCAAAAGCACAGTATTTAAAAAACAAGTCTCAGTTTCGTTCTAACAAAATTTGAACAATATGTACCTCGCAAGTTCTGAAAAAATGACCCTCGCTCCATCCGCACGCAAAAAACAAAAGTGTCAATAGGACAAGAATGTGCCTGACACAAAATTTGTCTAAGACCTTGAAAAATAGTTTTAAAACAAAATTAAAATCACTCAATGACCCATTCACTACCCCTTCCCGACCCGATTTGGAAAAGGTGTGATGCGGCCCGGTGGGCTTATTTTAACAAGTGTCTTTTGCGTCCACATTCTTTTCTGACTGTATTTGATCACAACCCCCATAAATCCATCCATGATAAATTGATCAAAAGTTACCTAATCTCTCTCTCTCTCTCTCTCTATCTCTCTCTCTCTCTCTCTCTCTCTCTCTGCCTGCCTGTCTGTCTGTCTGTCTGTGAGTGTCTCTCTCTCTATCTATCTGTCTGTCTGCCGGTCTCTCTCTGTGTCTCTCTGTCCCTCTCTTCACGCCAGCCCTGTCTCTATGCTTTTCTTTATCTTTTCTTTATCTCTGCATATCTCCAATATCTTCACCTCTCAATCTCAATGAACCACTGGGTTACTATACTATTCCAAAAAAGGTATTGGATACGCGTGACTGGACAGATCAATATGTTACCAAGTTTAGTGTGAAACATGAATGTCACCGGCCCATGAAAACTTCGTGCAGGTTTTTTGCACGAGAGCCGCGTTAATGTCTGTGGGGTACGTTTTGAAATTTTCATTTGTACTGGACGGGCTTTTTCGGAGGTCTCGTCGTTCTTTTCTTGGTATAAACTCGTTCATCAATAGTTTCTGGTCGAAACGTAACTTTTGAGGTATGCGAAGACTGACACGTGACGAACGTTTACGTGCCGTTGGCATGCTGGAAGCTGCCAATAGACAGACTGCGGTGGCTCAAATTCTCAACGTTACTCAATCGGTTATTAGCAGGTTGTGGTCACGCTACCGTCGGACAGGCAATGTTGATGACAGACGTCGGTCGTGCCGTCAAAGGGCGACAACTGCAAACCAGGATCGTTTCATCCTAACCACAGGATTATGTAACCGCCATCAACGTGTCTCAGAAATTGGACAGCAGCTGCACTGAGCGACAGATGTGGGAGTCAGCGGTCAGGCTATCCGAAATCGCCTACACAGCTGGAATTTGTAGGCTCGACGACCTCGACTGAACGTCACATCGCAGCAAGGCGTAATTGTTGTGAAGTACGATAGCGGTGAGACAATCGTCGGTGGAGCAACGACATGTTTTCCGATGAATCGAGGTTCACTCTCGACTTCCACGACAGTCGAAATAGAGTGTGGCGGCGGCGGCGGCGGAAAGAACGATACCGTGACATAACCAAAATCGTTTTGGTGGCGGATTGGTTATGGTTTGGGGAGGCATAACCATGACAGACAGAACAACATTACATGTTATCCAAGAGTCGGCACTCAATGGAGGCTCAAAATATGGGTCAAGATCATCGAGGTCACCCAGGGGGCATTGAGTGCATTTTTCAGAATCGTTGGAAATCACATTTTTTACCCCTAATGCATTCCCTAAGTTCATACATGCATTTTTACAATAAAAAAAGTGGGCGTCGCCAAACATTTTGAAATTAAGTCGCGTTCATATCTCAAGCATGGTATGGCCTATGGATCTGGGACCAACAACAAATTAATTGAAACGCAGTGGAGTTACAAAATATGAGCCAAGGCCAATGAGATCACCCTGGCGTCATTGAGTGCATTTTTCAGAATTGCTGGAAATCACATTTTTGACCCCTAATGCATTCCCAAAGTTCATAATGCATTTTCACAAGGCCACTGAGGTCACCAAAGGGTCATTGAGTGCATTTTTCAGATTTGCTGGAAATCACATTTTATGACCCCAATGCATTCTGAACATTCATGCACCTATTTTCCCGCTCAAAAAAAAGGGTGGGAGCCAAAAATATTGAAAGTAGGTCATGCTCATATCTCAAGTGTATGATGTGTGGTTGGACCTGGGATCAACACTAAATGAGTTGAAACTCAATGGAGGTTCAAAGATCTCTGAGGTCACCCACGTGTCATTGAGTGCATTTTTCAGAATTGCTGGAAATCACATTTTATGACCCCCTAATGCATTGCCACGGTTCATACATGTATTTTGAAGCTATGGATGATTACAAGTATTTTTAAAGTATTTGCAGGATATCTAGTTTGTATTTGTGTAAAATGAATTAAATTTCATCTTGATTTCTAAACTAATTTAAACCTCGAACTCTTTATGAAAAATTATGTTTTAATTGTTTAGGCGATCCTTCTCATTATTTGATTTTAGACGGCGTTGTATATCGATGGTTTTTCCGTCCGATGACTTTGACCGGAAATCGAAAGTAATTTACGATGTCAACAAAGGTGACAGTTTTGGAATTTACCCTCACGAAGCTCTGTCGCTGTGTTTTGAAGAATTTTTGATGTTCTAGCTTTGTTCTTGGATATGTGAAACACATTTGGCCAAAAGCTGTTCTCGTGAAATATTATTTTATTATCAGCTCTGGTACGATAAAATAGCAGACTTCCAGGGACCAGTGGTGCATGCTGTCAACGGAAGTGGGTCTTTTCGTCCTCGGGAACATTGGGCCTCGGGAACATTCGGCCCCGGGAACTTTCGGCCTGGGAACATTCGGCCTGGGAACATTCGGCCTCCGTTTTCAACTGGGGAGACTAAGAGAGACGCGGTTTAATATGAGTTTAAACACCTTCAAGTTTATTACAACCAAAAAAAAAAAAAATAAATAAAATAAAATAAATACCGCGTAATATAAAATATATACAATATAAAATACATTTACACTTTATATATACTGGCACACAACCTGTCAACCCTCTGAGTTGATTACATACATGTTTCGTGTTCTATACTTATAAGCCTTCATTTTAATGTATAATTTGTGTATATTTAATTTGAATTTAAGGAATATAAGAGGTGGGAATTTGAAAATAAACAAAATTCTATTACTCATATAGCACCTAAATAATAAGCTTAAAATTTAAGGGGGTAGGCGCGCAACCAGGATTCTATAATACGGGGCGCCCAAACAATTATTATTATTTTTATTATTTTTATTTTTTTTATTTTGGGGGGGGGGGTTATAAAATTCGACGGGCCATTGGGGTTCGGGGGCTGTGGCGAATATTTCAAAGGGAGTGGGGGGTGTAAAGGTCCATCTCAACCCCGGCTTCGTCATTGAAAGATGGGAATGACAGTGTGTCCATTCACAGTGTGTTTTAATGCCATTGCTAATAACTAACGAGAAGGTGAATAAACAGGCAGAAAAACAGCTTAACTGTGGCCTTCTACCAGAAAGGGCTGCCTTCACCGACTCAGCTTAAGATTAAACCTTAAGATTGAACAAGATGTGCTACTTTTATCTTTACAGTTTACATACTTTAATGAAAACTAATTCTACCTTCTTCTTTTAAACAGGTACACAGAAGATGCTTTTTGACCAGCACCCCAATAACCGCTACAGACAGTCTAACCGTTATGGAAACAGTCAACCCCACGGTTGCTGAACATCCTCCGCTCCATCTCTAAAAGTGGTCGACCACTTTAAGGGAGGCGAGCGTTGGTCCTGAGTCCCGCCTCTGCCCCTTTTTGTAAGCGCATTGCACATCTTTTTGTCCCAACCCAATAGGATTACAATGCAAGCCTGTCCCCGAACCAGGGAAGTTCGGGTCTTCTTCTTGGTGGTCCTCGAAAGGGGTCGTTGTTGTTTCCTTCAAAGACATCCTATCAAACAGAGACAGCCTGAGGCAGATTATACTTGCCAGTGATGGCCATCACTTAAAATCATCTCCGAAGTGGCAGACTATACTTGCCCGAAAATCTAGATAGACCGCACCCTCGGGGAGAGGTAGTACCTTTGTGAGAGGACCCAACCTCCCACACTGGTCCTCACCCGAGGGTTCAACCGACATCAGTCAACGAGACCGCCTACACACAACTGGAGACACCTGCCGGATCCTTTTCCTCCTTCAACACGCTTAGACATGTGACAGCCATCATATACAGTTACCGAGGGTCGAAAGGGGCTTGGTCCCCATACTGTCCCTGCGCGCCTTCGGCGCGCGAAATCATTTCGTTCACAAGGATATAAATGATGATTGAATGGTATAACACTTCGTGGTCTAGTGGTATTTCAGTCTGTTCTTGATCGAAAGGTAGCGAGTTCGATTCCCCTTCATGATGTGCACGATTACTCATTTTGTAATTTTCCAAAACATTTAACAAGTAAAGATGATTTCCTGATATTCTGGAGCTGAGTATTTGTTATAAATAATCTTGTTCAATCCGCTGTCGTTTAAACTCAGGCAAAACAATAATCACCGATGCAAGCTACCATTGTTGCTTTTTAAGATTGTTTCCAATAAAAAAAATGTGTTTCAGTTGTATTGTTAATGTTGTATAATTGCGGCCGATGGATTGTTGTGCTTCGTGGCCCAGTGGTAATTTAATATAACCACGATCGAAACGTTCCGTGTACGCTTCACCTTTTCGAGTCAAAAGTCCATTTGCTTTGTCTTTGTGAAATGTCTGACGAGTAAAAATAATTTCTTGGGACAAGTGTCTGCATGAACCCGTGAAACTAAGATAGAAAGATAGATATTTTTATTTATCTATAGACAAACTCATAGGCCTACATTACATTACATTAATTGTGTATAATTTTCAATGAGATAACATAAAATGTACACAGCAGGGAGAAGGCAAAGCCGGATTGGCTGTCTACCTGTCAATATCACTCACTGAAGCAAACTATCATAACAGCTGAATGAAAGGCTTCAATGACAGTTTGGCCATTCGCAATGTATTTAAATGTATCTTAGCTGTGACATAATTATTGCTCGTCTGATGTAATACTTCGTGGCTTAGAGGTATTTCAGTCTGCACATGACCGAAAGTTACCGAGTTCGATTCCCCTTCATGATGTACCACATGATTTATTTTGTTCCCCTCAAAAACATCGCCCGAGTACACATGTTTTCCTAATCGCAGAGAACCGAGTATTTGTTAGAAATACTCTTGTTAAATCCGTTCTTTTGTAAACTCTAATCACTGACGCAAGCTGTCATTGTCACTTTTTCAAATTGTTTCCAATAAAATGTGTTTCAGTTGTATTGTTGATATTGTATAATTGAGGATAATGGATTGTAGAGCGTCGTGGAGCAGTGGTAATTTAATGTGTCCCCTACAAAGAGGTTCCGTGTTCGCTTCCCGTTTGCGACAAGGAAGTGGATTTGCTTTTTCTTTGTTAAATTTAATATCTGGCGAGTAAAAATGGTTTCTTGGGATTGGAATCTGTATAAAACTGTGAAACTCGAAATATTACCTTCCCTCTGACGCAAACTATCATTGCACTTTATTGGTCTTGCTAGGGAATATATTGACCACACAATGTTTTGAAAATAAGTTTATGTGCATTGTACCGGCTCCGTGGTAATTTGAAATATCCGACTTTTGATCTTGGGGTCCTGGGTTCGATTCCTCGACGAAGCACCAAGCGCTTGATGAAGTTCAATGCTTGTGACAAAAGAATTTTGACACGGAAATAGCAAACAACATACAAATGTAAAAACTGCCAGTGTTTAAAAGCCATGAATGATTGCAAACATTTTTGAAGTTTTTACAGGATAGGGCCTATCTAGTTTGTTTTGCGTAAAATGAATTAAATTTTATCTTGATTATCAAACTAATTTAAACCTCGAACTCTTAATGAGAGCTTCTGTTTTGCGTAATTGTAATTAGTATAAATAAATAAATAATTTTAAAACTACAGATTTTAATGAATAATTCTTTTCAGTCGCTCATCTTTCAGAGTGAAGAAATTATTAAGGGTAATCCTGGCGCTTCCCTGTCACAAGTAGTCTCGATCACCCAAATCACGATTTGAACGAAGGGAGAGAACTCAAAACAAAAATTCGGACAAAAAGACATTTCTGGTCGCAAGTTTAGAGAGTATTCAGCCTAAAATCGAAAAAGGGGTGAAAATTTACTGCAAAATTATAATACCGAGACGCTATTTGCTCACTTGGGGTCTCGATTCCCCCAAATCCTTTGTCTCTGTTTACAATTGTGAACGGAATAAATAGATCGTACAGATAAAGTCGAAATAAACCGTTTAACGAAGATGTTTTATGTGAAAGATTAATGAACAACGAATATATTCATTGCGTGGATTCATTTATGTATTTATTTTAACTACGTTAATCTTTGTATTCTCAGTTTAAATAACATGAAAGAGATGTGACCAGTCAGTTCTGAATTATAATATCAAACATCAGCACTGTGGGAATCATTTATTACCAATCCTCTGGATAAATTTTTTATCTTGTAAACTAAAATAGAATAGTAATAATATTCACATCAATTTTCGTCATGATTTGATAGGAAATCTACACCTCTCGTTTAAATACTCTCCTATCAGGACATTCTATGGCAATTTCAGTGCGCAAAACGTTCATGCGAGTGCAAAAAAGTCAATATTTTTCTCATCTTTTTCACGTCTGTCCTTAGAAAGTGATTCTGCTTTGAAATGGACCCCGACCCAGGAAATAGGGGCGAATTGATATGAATTTAATACAACCCGTGTCCCCTTTCCTGGGTCAGCCCATTTCAAATCAAAATCGCATTCTATGGACAAACTGAATAATGAGAAAAATATTAACCTTTCTGCACTCAGTTGAACTTTTTGCACTGAACTTAGCATGGATAAGTGTAATTTGAATGTTTGAAGGTTTTTAAAAAGAATTTTTCTCCGTTTTTCTTTTAACACTATTGATTGGAAGCGAGGCCCGTACACGGATCATAAACAAGTATTTTGTTAAGTATAAACCAGTGTGAAGGGTTTTTAATCAACATTTTTAAGTGTAATGTTCAAATATTTGAGAACTGAGGGAATAAGACAGCGTAAGTATTCATTTCCTTCCTTGTAAAATGCCGTTAACGGGAACCGAACCCGCAACCATTCGAACACCAAGACAAAGTAGTTACCTCCAGACCATGAGAACACATGAACAAGATTTATTTATCTCCTCAGAAACATTACTTACCAAGTCTAATATAAATGATATTTCATATTTATAAATATTCATTATCATTACAAATCAAGTGGTCGGGAATTTTCCGCCCAGATATTTTTTATTCCTCTGGGCAGTTTTTATAAATAAAATTAAATTGTTGCTGATAAATAATAAAAAAAAAAAATAAATAAAAAATTACTTGGTCAACACAGGCATCGAACTCATCACGTTGGGATCAAAAGACAAGCTAGCTACCAGAAGGCTACCTAAACAACAGAAACACAGCATGGATTTTTAATCCTTCTCTTATGCTGTACAGTAGTGGTCAAAATTTAAGGTCCATTTACTTATTTAGGCTGGTTGGACCGCGTCTCTTAGTCTCGTGGTAAATCGGGAATTTGGGTGCAAAAAATCAATGGTTCCTGCCTGCTGACATCCCGCACTTCTCTCGATCTGTAATACATTTCCTCAACAACCTTTAACCTTTTACCTAACGCGAAAGACAGAAGCCATTTGCAAACGAAGTTCTTGAACATTGAACTATTTTTTTTCATTTTTTTGCGTCAAAAACGTAGCTTATGACCCCCTCATTTGGAACGAGCTCATTGAGCTCGTTCAAATGAGGTGTCATAAGCTACGTTTTTGAGACAAAATCTGAGAAGAATGGTGATTTTTGTGAATAACGCTGCGCGGTCTGGTCGTTATGTTGGGTAACAAAGACAATTCCACCCCAACCGGAGGAAGGTGGGGAGAGGGGTTAGTTGGGGTAAGAGTTTGAGAGGGGAGGGGGCGGAGGTATCCTCATTTGGATGGTGGGGGCGCGGGGATCCACCCCCGAGTTTTTTTTTTTTTTTTTAATCCCTTAGATTGATTCTGAGGCCTCCCACTGGTTAAAATCTAGTCATTTTATCCACAAGAAAAATGCATTCCCCAGGTAGGTCCGTGAGGTTTCCCTTACACTGAGCAGGCTAAACAAGGACTATAAACTGACAGCTATTCAGCTAATACCTACTTTTTCAAAATGACTATTCCGAGTCTGAAAGGTGTCTTCCCACGAGACCAATTCCCTTTTGGCCAATTCCCTTTAGACCAATTCCCAAAAGACCAATTCTCCTTAGACCACCTACTTTCTGTTATTGATTAAGGGTTGATTAAGGATAATTAAGAAAACATTTATTTACTGATAAGCACTTTATTTGATGAAAAAAAATGTTTATATGCATATATAGGTTTATAACATTTTAGCATAGCTCAGTACATATACATACATTTTACAAAAAAATGAGGTCCCCAGAGGGTGAATTTGGTGATGCTACCCTATGTGAACCTCAACCTGAATCAAGGTCTCAAACATAAACAGAAAGAGGTACCCATAGGATAAACTGGCCCACTGTATGGGATAGCATCAGCAAATTCCCCCTCTGGGGACCTCATTCTGCAAATGACCGGCTGCTTATTTTCAGGCTTGAATATCAATAACATTAAATACATTTATAAATATTTGTAAATATATCAAATTATTGATATGAAATTATTTTAAAAGTAGAACACATCAGTTGTTCTAAGAGGAATTGGTCTTTCGGGAATTAGCCTAATGGGAATTGGTCTAAAGGGAATTGGTCTAGTGGGAATTGGTCTAAAGGGAATTGGTCTAGTGGGAATGAACCGTCTGAAAAACGGAAGGGTGATTTCAACAACCGGATCGGTCACAAACTGAAGCCAGAATTGTGGAAAATTTAGGCAGCTGATTGGAAAAGTCGGAGAATTTGATCTAAAATTGGGAAACCACTTTGGCTCTGACCGAAAAATTATGGGCAAATTAAATTTACATTATTGAATTTTCAACTGTTGGAATTTACATCACCAAATTTCCAACATTTGATTTACGGGGAATTATTTTTGGGAGTAAAATGTCGTTAAAGAAATCAGAAATAGGTTTTTGTAAAGAGCGTTCAAAGATTTTCGTACAGGATTCAGAGAAATTTTTCAAGAACGAGGAAATAACCCCTCTTTCTCTCTCTCCACGCCACCCCTGTCTCTCTGCTGTTTATCTCTGCATATCTCCAATATCTTCACCTTTAGGGGAGAGGGTGTGTGTGTGTGTGTGGGGGGGGGGGGGGGTCAGATTCAAGTTTGTTCAAATCAAGTCCGTGGGTTAACATTTGGGCCCCCTATAGGTGCCCAAATTTCAACTTAGTGCAGTATGAGGAAATTTCTTTTACCATCTTGAATTTGGCATATAATTGTCATTCCATTAACACACCCTACAGGGTACACATCTCACCCAATTTGTTTCAAATTTCATATGTTATGATGTAGCTTTGGTGTGGTGTCTACATGGGAGCTATTAAATGTTTCTGAATTTCGTTAAAAAGCATGCCTGCCATCGGCCATCTTGAATTTGACATATAAATTGTCAACAATTCCATAAGCACACGATACAGGTCACATTCCCTCACCTGATCTTTTTCGGGTTTCATATATAGCTTTGGTGTGGTGTCTTTTCTGTAGAAACTTGATTAAATGACTCGGCATTGCTGGATCTTTCTATTTAGTTGAGCCTCTTCTTGGACAAGTTGATCTGCAGTGTCATTGACCATTTACAATACATATTCTCTATGTCTCTCACAAACACACAGTATTTAAAAAACAAGTCTCAGATTCACTTTAACAAAACTTTGAACAAAATGTGCATCGCAAGTTCTGAAAATGAAAGTGGCAATGACATGCTCAACTTGTGCAGACGTGTACATGTATAGTATGTGACAGAGCAATGGCACACATCTAGGTAATGACCGGATAACAAAGGTACATGTAAAGTATTGTAAAGGTCTGTACATAATTACTGACCGTAGCCTGTAACAAATGTACAGGTTGTTCACTGCGGGAAATAGGCTATGTTTTACTAGTAAAATAGGATCCAGTCACCAATGCTTGAGAGGTGCAAACCCTTTCTAATATGGGCAACATGGTTTATCAACGCTCACCCCTGGTCTTGACTTTCTATCCATGTTGTGGTCATGATTAGCCCTTGTGCAAACATATGTGACCTTAAACACCAATAAATAAATAAATAAATAAATAAATAAATAAATAAATAAATAAATAAATAAATAAATAAATATCATCCCCCAAATTCTCATCCTGGTACTGGAAGACACCTATGACATGGCGATGTACTGTTTATTTATTCATTGGGGTTTAACGACAATTTCGACAGCCAGGGTCACCTCGTGTCGGACAAAAAAGCCATATGAGAAATCTGACCGAAAGCATGTAAGAATGTATCTGATTGGTCATTACAACAACATTGAACAAATTTATTTATTTATTTATTGGTGTTTAAAGTCACATACTTATGCACAATGGCTAATCGTGACCGTGACAGTTTTACGGGTGGGGGATGCCGGAGTACCCGGGCAGAACCACCGAGCATCGACGAGCAACTGTCAAGCTCCCCAACATACTAACTCTACATAAGCATGGTTAGCATTGGTTGAAGACAAGTGCGCCATCGACGTGCAGTACGCCTTTGTACACAACGCCACCGTGTCCCCACGTGGACAATGGGGATGCACTATTGGATGATACCTGTTGGAGGATACTTTTTGAGCTTACCTATTGGAGAATAACCTCTACATCCAGGTACTTCAATTTGAAAGGGTATAAAAGACGCCGATCTGCACCTTCAGTTCATTTGTGTGTTGATCGTTTTCTGCGAATACTGTGGAAAAACCTTCAATCGAAAGTTTAACATGAAGAGGCATAAAAAGAACGTCTGCTCCAGAAAGAAATACCATTGCCATCATAAGAGACGACGTATCTTGTGCATGCATTGATGCATATATTAATGGTTTGTTCTACCATTCATGAAAACCATCACTGCCCCTGGAGGAGTATCAACTCACTAAGAAGACCTTAGCTCAACCACGAGGGCCACCAACAGAGAGCTGCTCAATACCCATGTCCAATGATTGACCGGAATAAAGAAGTGTTAGACTTTTACGTTATACAATGAGAAAACCGAGGTGGATATACAAGCAGCATGTGAAGATTTGATTACCCGTTTGTACGGATGTGCTTTTAATAACATCGAAGACAGAATAACACGGAGAGTACCGTATCGGAGCACAGTGGGCTGTGAGAGCACGACAATGTATTGAAGTGGTTGGCATGTACTGGACTGTCCGTCGATAGAAAAAGAAAAAGTTTGTTGAAATCAAGTCCCTGGGTTAATATTTGGGCCCCCTATAGAGCCCAAATTTCAACTTCGTGCAATATGGGGAAATTTCTTTAACCATCTTAGATTTGGCATATAAATTGTCATTCCATTAGCACACCCTACAGGCTACATATCTCACCCAATTTGTTTCAAATTTGACATGTAGCTTTCGTATGATGTATACATGGGGGCTATTAAATTTTTTGAATTTCGTTCAAAAGCATGCCCGCCAATCAGACATCTTGAATTTGGCATATAAATTGTCAACAATTCCATCAGTACACCCTACGGGTCGCATTCCCCCCTGATCTTTTTCGGGTGTCACATGTAACTTTGGTGTAGTGTCTTTTCTGCAGAAACTTGATTGAATGACCCTACATGGTACATGTCTCACCCAATTTGTTTCAAATTTCATATGTTATGATATGTAGCTTTGGTGTGATGTCTAAATGGGAGCTATTAAATGTTTCTGAATTTCGTTAAAAAGCATGCCTGCCATCGGCCATCTTGAATTTGACATATAAACTGTCAACAATTCCATTAGCACACGATACAGATCGCATTCCATCACCTGATCTTTTTCGGGTTTCAAATGTAGCTGTGGCGTGGTGTCTTTCCTGTAGAAACTTGATTAAATGACTTGACATTGGGTGATCTTTCTATTTAGTTGAGTCTTTTCTTTGACAAGTTGAGATGCAGTGTCCTTGACCATTTACAATACGCATATTCTCTATGTCTCACTCAAAAGCACAGTATTTAAAAAACAAGTCTCAGTTTCGCTCTAACAAAATTTGAACAATATGTACCTCTCTCTCTCTATCTCTCTCTCTCTCTCTCTGCCTGCCTGTCTGTCTGTCTGTCTGTGAGTGTCTCTCTCTCTCTCTATCTGTCTGTCTGCCGGTCTCTCTCTGTGTCTCTCTGTCCCTCTCTTCACGCCAGCCCTGTCTCTATGCTTTTCTTTATCTTTTCTTTATCTCAGCACATCTCCAATATCTTCACCTCTCAATCTCAATGAACCACTGGGTTACTATACTATTCCAAAAAAGGTATTTGATACGCGTGACTGGACAGATCAATATGTTACCAAGTTTATTGTGAAACATGAATGTCACCGGCCCATGAAAACTTCGTGCAGGTTTTTCGCACGAGAGCCGCGTTAATGTCTGTGGGGTACGTTTTGAAATTTTCATTTGTACTGGACGGGCTTTTTGGGAGGTCTCGTCGTTCTTTTCTTGGTATAAACTCGTTCATCAATAGTTTCTGGTCGAAACGTAACTTTTGAGGTATGCGAAGACTGACACGTGACGAACGTTTACGTGCCGTTGGCATGCTGGAAGCTGCCAATAGACAGACTGCGGTGGCTCAAATTCTCAACGTTACTCAATCGGTTATTAGCAGGTTGTGGTCACGCTACCGTCGGACAGGCAATGTTGATGACAGACGTCGGTCGTGCCGTCAAAGGGCGACAACTGCAAACCAGGATCGTTTCATCCTAACCACAGGATTATGTAACCGCCATCAACGTGTCTCAGAAATTGGACAGCAGCTGCACTGAGCGACAGATGTGGGAGTCAGCGGTCAGGCTATCCGAAATCGCCTACACAGCTGGAATTTGTAGGCTCGACGACCTCGACTGAACGTCACATCGCAGCAAGGCGTAATTGTTGTGAAGTACGATAGCGGTGAGACAATCGTCGGTGGAGCAACGACATGTTTTCCGATGAATCGAGGTTCACTCTCGACTTCCACGACAGTCGAAATAGAGTGTGGCGGCGGCGGCGGCGGCGGAAAGAACGATACCGTGACATAACCAAAATCGTTTTGGTGGCGGATTGGTTATGGTTTGGGGAGGCATAACCATGACAGTCAGAACAACATTACATGTTATCCAAGAGTCGGCACTCAATGGAGGCTCAAAATATGGGTCAAGATCATCGAGATCACCCAGGGGGCATTGAGTGCATTTTTCAGAATCGTTGGAAATCACATTTTTTACCCCTAATGCATTCCCTAAGTTCATACATGCATTTTTACAATAAAAAAAGTGGGCGTCGCCAAACATTTTGAAATTAAGTCGCGTTCATATCTCAAGCATGGTATGGCCTATGGATCTGGGACCAACAACAAATTAATTGAAACGCAATGGAGTTACAAAATATGAGCCAAGGCCAATGAGATCACCCTGGCGTCATTGAGTGCATTTTTCAGAATTGCTGGAAATCACATTTTTGACCCCTAATGCATTCCCAAAGTTCATAATGTATTTTCACAAGGCCACTGAGGTCACCAAAGGGTCATTGAGTGCATTTTTCAGATTTGCTGGAAATCACATTTTATGACCCCAATGCATTCTGAACATTCATGCACCTATTTTCCCGCTCAAAAAAAAGGGTGGGAGCCAAAAATATTGAAAGTAGGTCATGCTCATATCTCAAGTATATGATGTGTGGTTGGACCTGGGATCAACACTAAATGAGTTGAAACTCAATGGAGGTTCAAAGATCTCTGAGGTCACCCACGTGTCATTGAGTGCATTTTTCAGAATTGCTGGAAATCACATTTTATGACCCCCTAATGCATTGCCACGGTTCATACATGTATTTTGAAGCTATGGATGATTACAAGTATTTTTAAAGTATTTGCAGGATATCTAGTTTGTATTTGTGTAAAATGAATTAAATTTCATCTTGATTTCTAAACTAATTTAAACCTCGAACTCTTTATGAAAAATTATGTTTTAATTGTTTAGGCGATCCTTCTCATTATTTGATTTTAGACGGCGTTGTATATCGATGGTTTTTCCGTCCGATGACTTTGACCGGAAATCGAAAGTAATTTACGATGTCAACAAAGGTGACAGTTTTGGAATTTACCCTCACGAAGCTCTGTCGCTGTGTTTTGAAGAATTTTTGATGTTCTAGCTTTGTTCTTGGATATGTGAAACACATTTGGCCAAAAGCTGTTCTCGTGAAATATTATTTTATTATCAGCTCTGGTACGAATAAAATAGCAGACTTCCAGGGACCAGTGGTGCATGCTGTCAACGGAAGTGGGTCTTTTCGTCCTCGGGAACATTGGGCCTCGGGAACATTCGGCCCCGGGAACTTTCGGCCTGGGAACATTCGGCCTGGGAACATTCGGCCTCCGTTTTCAACTGGGGAGACTAAGAGAGACGCGGTTTAATATGAGTTTAAACACCTTCAAGTTTATTACAACCAAAAAAAAAAAAATAAATAAAATAAAATAAATACCGCGTAATATAAAATATATACAATATAAAATACATTTACACTTTATATATACTGGCACACAACCTGTCAACCCTCTGAGTTGATTACATACATGTTTCGTGTTCTATACTTATAAGCCTTCATTTTAATGTATAATTTGTGTATATTTAATTTGAATTTAAGGAATATAAGAGGTGGGAATTTGAAAATAAACAAAATTCTATTACTCATATAGCACCTAAATAATAAGCTTAAAATTTAAGGGGGAAGGCGCGCAACCAGGATTCTATAATACGGGGCGCCCAAACAATTATTATTATTTTTATTATTTTTATTTTTTTTTGGGGGGGGGGGGGGTTATAAAATTCGACGGGCCATTGGGGTTCGGGGGCTGTGGCGAATATTTCAAAGGGAGTGGTGGGTGTAAAGGTCCATCTCAACCCCGGCTTCGTCATTGAAAGATGGGAATGACAGTGTGTCCATTCACAGTGTGTTTTAATGCCATTGCTAATAACTAACGAGAAGGTGAATAAACAGGCAGAAAAACAGCTTAACTTTGGCCTTCTACCAGAAAGGGCTGCCTTCACCGACTCAGCTTAAGATTAAACCTTAAGATTGAACAAGATGTGCTACTTTTATCTTTACAGTTTACATACTTTAATGAAAACTAATTCTACCTTCTTCTTTTAAACAGGTACACAGAAGATGCTTTTTGACCAGCACCCCAATAACCGCTACAGACAGTCTAACCGTTATGGAAACAGTCAACCCCACGGTTGCTGAACATCCTCCGCTCCATCTCTAAAAGTGGTCGACCACTTTAAGGGAGGCGAGCGTTGGTCCTGAGTCCCGCCTCTGCCCCTTTTTGTAAGCGCATTGCACATCTTTTTGTCCCAACCCAATAGGATTACAATGCAAGCCTGTCCCCGAACCAGGGAAGTTCGGGTCTTCTTCTTGGTGGTCCTCGAAAGGGGTCGTTGTTGTTTCCTTCAAAGACATCCTATCAAACAGAGACAGCCTGAGGCAGATTATACTTGCCAGTGATGGCCATCACTTAAAATCATCTCCGAAGTGGCAGACTATACTTGCCCGAAAATCTAGATAGACCGCACCCTCGGGGAGAGGTAGTACCTTTGTGAGAGGACCCAACCTCCCACACTGGTCCTCACCCGAGGGTTCAACCGACATCAGTCAACGAGACCGCCTACCCACAACTGGAGACACCTGCCGGATCCTTTTCCTCCTTCAACACGCTTAGACATGTGACAGCCATCATATACAGTTACCGAGGGTCGAAAGGGGCTTGGTCCCCATACTGTCCCTGCGCGCCTTCGGCGCGCGAAATCATTTCGTTCACAAGGATATAAATGATGATTGAATGGTATAACACTTCGTGGTCTAGTGGTATTTCAGTCTGTTCTTGATCGAAAGGTAGCGAGTTCGATTCCCCTTCATGATGTGCACGATTACTCATTTTGTAATTTTCCAAAACATTTAACAAGTAAAGATGATTTCCTGATATTCTGGAGCTGAGTATTTGTTATAAATAATCTTGTTCAATCCGCTGTCGTTTAAACTCAGGCAAAACAATAATCACCGATGCAAGCTACCATTGTTGCTTTTTAAGATTGTTTCCAATAAAAAAATGTGTTTCAGTTGTATTGTTAATGTTGTATAATTGCGGCCGATGGATTGTTGTGCTTCGTGGCCCAGTGGTAATTTAATATAACCACGATCGAAACGTTCCGTGTACGCTTCACCTTTGCGAGTCAAAAGTCCATTTGCTTTGTCTTTGTGAAATGTCTGACGAGTAAAAATAATTTCTTGGGACAAGTGTCTGCATGAACCCGTGAAACTAAGATAGAAAGATAGATATTTTTATTTATCTATAGACAAACTCATAGGCCTACATTACATTACATTAATTGTGTATAATTTTCAATGAGATAACATAAAATGTACACAGCAGGGAGAAGGCAAAGCCAGATTGGCTGTCTACCTGTCAATATCACTCACTGAAGCAAACTATCATAACAGCTGAATGAAAGGCTTCAATGACAGTTTGGCCATTCGCAATGTATTTAAATGTATCTTAGCTGTGACATAATTATTGCTCGTCTGATGTAATACTTCGTGGCTTAGAGGTATTTCAGTCTGCACATGACCGAAAGTTACCGAGTTCGATTCCCCTTCATGATGTACCACATGATTTATTTTGTTCCCCTCAAAAACATCGCCCGAGTACACATGTTTTCCTAATCGCAGAGAACCGAGTATTTGTTAGAAATACTCTTGTTAAATCCGTTCTTTTGTAAACTCTAATCACTGACGCAAGCTGTCATTGTCACTTTTTCAAATTGTTTCCAATAAAATGTGTTTCAGTTGTATTGTTGATATTGTATAATTGAGGATAATGGATTGTAGAGCGTCGTGGAGCAGTGGTAATTTAATGTGTCCTCTACAAAGAGGTTCCGTGTTCGCTTCCCGTTTGCGACAAGGAAGTGGATTTGCTTTTTCTTTGTTAAATTTAATATCTGGCGAGTAAAAATGGTTTCTTGGGATTGGTATCTGTATAAAACTGTGAAACTCGAAATATAACCTTCCCTCTGACGCAAACTATCATTGCACTTTATTGGTCTTGCTAGGGAATATATTGACCACACAATGTTTTGAAAATAAGTTTATGTGCATTGTACCGGCTCCGTGGTAATTTGAAATATCCGACTTTTGATCTTGGGGTCCTGGGTTCGATTCCTCGACGAAGCACCAAGCGCTTGATGAAGTTCAATGCTTGTGACAAAAGAATTTTGACACGGAAATAGCAAACAACATACAAATGTAAAAACTGCCAGTGTTTAAAAGCCATGAATGATTGCAAACATTTTTGAAGTTTTTACAGGATAGGGCATATCTAGTTTGTTTTGCGTAAAATGAATTAAATTTTATCTTGATTATCAAACTAATTTAAACCTCGAACTCTTAATGAGAGCTTCTGTTTTACGTAATTGTAATTAGTATAAATAAATAAATAATTTTAAAACTACAGATTTTAATGAATAATTCTTTTCAGTCGCTCATCTTTCAGAGTGAAGAAATTATTAAGGGTAATCCAGGCGCTTCCCTGTCACAAGTAGTCTCGATCACCCAAATCACGATTTGAACGAAGGGAGAGAACTCAAAACAAAAATTCGGACAAAAAGACATTTCTGGTTGCAAGTTTAGAGAGTATTCAGCCTAAAATCGAAAAAGGGGTGAAAATTTACTGCAAAATTATAATACCGAGACGCTATTTGCTCACTTGGGGTCTCGATTCCCCCAAATCCTTTGTCTCTGTTTACAATTGTGAACGGAATAAATAGATCGTACAGATAAAGTCGAAATAAACCGTTTAACGAAGATGTTTTATGTGAAAGATTAATGAACAACGAATATATTCATTGCGTGGATTCATTTATGTATTTATTTTAACTACGTTAATCTTTGTATTCTCAGTTTAAATAACATGAAAGAGATGTGACCAGTCAGTTCTGAATTATAATATCAAACATCAGCACTGTGGGAATCATTTATTACCAATCCTCTGGATAAATTTTTTATCTTGTAAACTAAAATAGAATAGTAATAATATTCACATCAATTTTCGTCATGATTTGATAGGAAATCTACACCTCTCGTTTAAATACTCTCCTATCAGGACATTCTATGGCAATTTCAGTGCGCAAAACGTTCATGCGAGTGCAAAAAAGTCAATATTTTTCTCATCTTTTTCACGTCTGTCCTTAGAAAGTGATTCTGCTTTGAAATGGACCCCGACCCAGGAAATAGGGGCGAATTGATATGAATTTAATACAACCCGTGTCCCCTTTCCTGGGTCAGCCCATTTCAAATCAAAATCGCATTCTATGGACAAACTGAATAATGAGAAAAATATTAACCTTTCTGCACTCAGTTGAACTTTTTGCACTGAACTTAGCATGGATAAGTGTAATTTGAATGTTTGAAGGTTTTTAAAAAGAATTTTTCTCCGTTTTTCTTTTAACACTATTGATTGGAAGCGAGGCCCGTACACGGATCATAAACAAGTATTTTGTTAAGTATAAACCAGTGTGAAGGGTTTTTAATCAACATTTTTAAGTGTAATGTTCAAATATTTGAGAACTGAGGGAATAAGACAGCGTAAGTATTCATTTCCTTCCTTGTAAAATGCCGTTAACGGGAACCGAACCCGCAACCATTCGAACACCAAGACAAAGTAGTTACCTCCAGACCATGAGAACACATGAACAAGATTTATTTATCTCCTCAGAAACATTACTTACCAAGTCTAATATAAATGATATTTCATATTTATAAATATTCATTATCATTACAAATCAAGTGGTCGGGAATTTTCCGCCCAGATATTTTTTATTCCTCTGGGCAGTTTTTATAAATAAAATTAAATTGTTGCTGATAAATAATAAAAAAAAAAAAATAAATAAAAAATTACTTGGTCAACACAGGCATCGAACTCATCACGTTGGGATCAAAAGACAAGCTAGCTACCAGAAGGCTACCTAAACAACAGAAACACAGCATGGATTTTTAATCCTTCTCTTATGCTGTACAGTAGTGGTCAAAATTTAAGGTCCATTTACTTATTTAGGCTGGTTGGACCGCGTCTCTTAGTCTCGTGGTAAATCGGGAATTTGGGTGCAAAAAATCAATGGTTCCTGCCTGCTGACATCCAGCACTTCTCTCGATCTGTAATACATTTCCTCAACAACCTTTAACCTTTTACCTAACGCGAAAGACAGAAGCCATTTGCAAACGAAGTTCTTGAACATTGAACTATTTTTTTTCATTTTTTTGCGTCAAAAACGTAGCTTATGACCCCCTCATTTGGAACGAGCTCATTGAGCTCGTTCAAATGAGGTGTCATAAGCTACGTTTTTGAGACAAAAACTGAGAAGAATGGTGATTTTTGTGAATAACGCTGCGCGGTCTGGTCGTTATGTTGGGTAACAAAGACAATTCCACCCCAACCGGAGGAAGGTGGGGAGAGGGGTTAGTTGGGGTAAGAGTTTGAGAGGGGAGGGGGCGGAGGTATCCTCATTTGGATGGTGGGGGCGCGGGGATCCACCCCCGAGTTTTGGTTTTTTTTTTAATCCCTTAGATTGATTCTGAGGCCTCCCACTGGTTAAAATCTAGTCATTTTATCCACAAGAAAAATGCATTCCCCAGGTAGGTCCGTGAGGTTTCCCTTACACTGAGCAGGCTAAACAAGGACTATAAACTGACAGCTATTCAGCTAATACCTACTTTTTCAAAATGACTATTCCGAGTCTGAAAGGTGTCTTCCCACGAGACCAATTCCCTTTTGGCCAATTCCCTTTAGACCAATTCCCAAAAGACCAATTCTCCTTAGACCACCTACTTTCTGTTATTGATTAAGGGTTGATTAAGGATAATTAAGAAAACATTTATTTACTGATAAGCACTTTATTTGATGAAAAAAAATGTTTATATGCATATATAGGTTTATAACATTTTAGCATAGCTCAGTACATATACATACATTTTACAAAAAAATGAGGTCCCCAGAGGGTGAATTTGGTGATGCTACCCTATGTGAACCTCAACCTGAATCAAGGTCTCAAACATAAACAGAAAGAGGTACCCATAGGATAAACTGGCCCACTGTATGGGATAGCATCAGCAAATTCCCCCTCTGGGGACCTCATTCTGCAAATGACCGGCTGCTTATTTTCAGGCTTGAATATCAATAACATTAAATACATTTATAAATATTTGTAAATATATCAAATTATTGATATGAAATTATTTTAAAAGTAGAACACATCAGTTGGTCTAAGAGGAATTGGTCTTTCGGGAATTAGCCTAATGGGAATTGGTCTAAAGGGAATTGGTCTAGTGGGAATTGGTCTAAAGGGAATTGGTCTAGTGGGAATGAACCGTCTGAAAAACGGAAGGGTGATTTCAACAACCGGATCGGTCACAAACTGAAGCCAGAATTGTGGAAAATTTAGGCAGCTGATTGGAAAAGTCGGAGAATTTGATCTAAAATTGGGAAACCACTTTGGCTCTGACCGAAAAATTATGGGCAAATTAAATTTACATTATTGAATTTTCAACTGTTGGAATTTACATCACCAAATTTCCAACATTTGATTTACGGGGAATTATTTTTGGGAGTAAAATGTCGTTAAAGAAATCAGAAATAGGTTTTTGTAAAGAGCGTTCAAAGATTTTGGTACAGGATTCAGAGAAATTTTTCAAGAACGAGGAAATAACCCCTCTTTCTCTCTCTCCACGCCACCCCTGTCTCTCTGCTGTTTATCTCTGCATATCTCCAATATCTTCACCTTTAGGGGAGAGGGTGTGTGTGTGTGTGGGGGGGGGGGGGGGTCAGATTCAAGTTTGTTCAAATCAAGTCCGTGGGTTAACATTTGGGCCCCCTATAGGTGCCCAAATTTCAACTTAGTGCAGTATGAGGAAATTTCTTTTACCATCTTGAATTTGGCATATAATTGTCATTCCATTAACCCACCCTACAGGGTACACATCTCACCCAATTTGTTTCAAATTTCATATGTTATGATGTAGCTTTGGTGTGGTGTCTACATGGGAGCTATTAAATGTTTCTGAATTTCGTTAAAAAGCATGCCTGCCATCGGCCATCTTGAATTTGACATATAAATTGTCAACAATTCCATAAGCACACGATACAGGTCGCATTCCCTCACCTGATCTTTTTCGGGTTTCATATATAGCTTTGGTGTGGTGTCTTTTCTGTAGAAACTTGATTAAATGACTCGGCATTGCTGGATCTTTCTATTTAGTTGAGCCTCTTCTTGGACAAGTTGATCTGCAGTGTCATTGACCATTTACAATACATATTCTCTATGTCTCTCACAAACACACAGTATTTAAAAAACAAGTCTCAGATTCACTTTAACAAAACTTTGAACAAAATGTGCATCGCAAGTTCTGAAAATGAAAGTGACATGCTCAACTTGTGCAAGACGTGTACATGTATAGTATGTGACAGAGCAATGGCACACATCTAGGTAATGACCGGATAACAAAGGTACATGTAAAGTATTGTAAAGGTCTGTACATAATTACTGACCGTAGCCTGTAACAAATGTACAGGTTGTTCACTGCGGGAAATAGGCTATGTTTTACTAGTAAAATAGGATCCAGTCACCAATGCTTGAGAGGTGCAAACCCTTTCTAAAATGGGCAACATGGTTTATTAACGCTCACCCCTGGTCTTGACTTTCTATCCATGTTGTGGTCATGATTAGCCCTTGTGCAAACATATGTGACCTTAAACACCAATAAATAAATAAATAAATAAATAAATAAATAAATAAATAAATAAATAAATAAATATCATCCCCCAAATTCTCATCCTGGTACTGGAAGACACCTATGACATGGCGATGTACTGTTTATTTATTCATTGGGGTTTAACGACAATTTCGACAGCCAGGGTCACCTCGTGTCGGACAAAAAAGCCATATGAGAAATCTGACCGAAAGCATGTAAGAATGTATCTGATTGGTCATTACAACAACATTGAACAAATTTATTTATTTATTTATTGGTGTTTAAAGTCACATACTTATGCACAATGGCTAATCGTGACCGTGACAGTTTTACGGGTGGGGGATGCCGGAGTACCCGGGCAGAACCACCGAGCATCGACGAGCAACTGTCAAGCTCCCCAACATACTAACTCTACATAAGCATGGTTAGCATTGGTTGAAGACAAGTGCGCCATCGACGTGCAGTACGCCTTTGTACACAACGCCACCGTGTCCCCACGTGGACAATGGGGATGCACTATTGGATGATACCTGTTGGAGGATACTTTTTGAGCTTACCTATTGGAGAATAACCTCTACATCCAGGTACTTCAATTTGAAAGGGTATAAAAGACGCCGATCTGCACCTTCAGTTCATTTGTGTGTTGATCGTTTTCTGCGAATACTGTGGAAAAACCTTCAATCGAAAGTTTAACATGAAGAGGCATAAAAAGAACGTCTGCTCCAGAAAGAAATACCATTGCCATCATAAGAGACGACGTATCTTGTGCATGCATTGATGCATATATTAATGGTTTGTTCTACCATTCATGAAAACCATCACTGCCCCTGGAGGAGTATCAACTCACTAAGAAGACCTTAGCTCAACCACGAGGGCCACCAACAGAGAGCTGCTCAATACCCATGTCCAATGATTGACCGGAATAAAGAAGTGTTAGACTTTTACGTTATACAATGTGAAAACCGAGGTGGATATACAAGCAGCATGTGAAGATTTGATTACCCGTTTGTACGGATGTGCTTTTAATAACATCGAAGACAGAATAACACGGAGAGTACCGTATCGGAGCACAGTGGGCTGTGAGAGCACGACAATGTATTGAAGTGGTTGGCATGTACTGGACTGTCCGTCGATAGAAAAAGAAAAAGTTTGTTGAAATCAAGTCCCTGGGTTAATATTTGGGCCCCCTATAGAGCCCAAATTTCAACTTCGTGCAATATGGGGAAATTTCTTTAACCATCTTAGATTTGGCATATAAATTGTCATTCCATTAGCACACCCTACAGGCTACATATCTCACCCAATTTGTTTCAAATTTGACATGTAGCTTTCGTATGATGTATACATGGGGGCTATTAAATTTTTTGAATTTCGTTCAAAAGCATGCCCGCCAATCAGACATCTTGAATTTGGCATATAAATTGTCAACAATTCCATCAGTACACCCTACGGGTCGCATTCCCTCCTGATCTTTTTCGGGTGTCACATGTAACTTTGGTGTAGTGTCTTTTCTGCAGAAACTTGATTGAATGACCCTACATGGTACATGTCTCACCCAATTTGTTTCAAATTTCATATGTTATGATATGTAGCTTTGGTGTGATGTCTAAATGGGAGCTATTAAATGTTTCTGAATTTCGTTAAAAAGCATGCCTGCCATCGGCCATCTTGAATTTGACATATAAACTGTCAACAATTTCATTAGCACACGATACAGATCGCATTCCATCACCTGATCTTTTTCGGGTTTCAAATGTAGCTGTGGCGTGGTGTCTTTCCTGTAGAAACTTGATTAAATGACTTGACATTGGGTGATCTTTCTATTTAGTTGAGTCTTTTCTTTGACAAGTTGAGATGCAGTGTCCTTGACCATTTACAATACGCATATTCTCTATGTCTCACTCAAAAGCACAGTATTTAAAAAACAAGTCTCAGTTTCGCTCTAACAAAATTTGAACAATATGTACCTCTCTCTCTCTATCTCTCTCTCTCTCTCTCTGCCTGCCTGTCTGTCTGTCTGTCTGTGAGTGTCTCTCTCTCTCTCTATCTGTCTGTCTGCCGGTCTCTCTCTGTGTCTCTCTGTCCCTCTCTTCACGCCAGCCCTGTCTCTATGCTTTTCTTTATCTTTTCTTTATCTCTGCATATCTCCAATATCTTCACCTCTCAATCTCAATGAACCACTGGGTTACTATACTATTCCAAAAAAGGTATTGGATACGCGTGACTGGACAGATCAATATGTTACCAAGTTTAGTGTGAAACATGAATGTCACCGGCCCATGAAAACTTCGTGCAGGTTTTTCGCACGAGAGCCGCGTTAATGTCTGTGGGGTACGTTTTGAAATTTTCATTTGTACTGGACGGGCTTTTTGGGAGGTCTCGTCGTTCTTTTCTTGGTATAAACTCGTTCATCAATAGTTTCTGGTCGAAACGTAACTTTTGAGGTATGCGAAGACTGACACGTGACGAACGTTTACGTGCCGTTGGCATGCTGGAAGCTGCCAATAGACAGACTGCGGTGGCTCAAATTCTCAACGTTACTCAATCGGTTATTAGCAGGTTGTGGTCACGCTACCGTCGGACAGGCAATGTTGATGACAGACGTCGGTCGTGCCGTCAAAGGGCGACAACTGCAAACCAGGATCGTTTCATCCTAACCACAGGATTATGTAACCGCCATCAACGTGTCTCAGAAATTGGACAGCAGCTGCACTGAGCGACAGATGTGGGAGTCAGCGGTCAGGCTATCCGAAATCGCCTACACAGCTGGAATTTGTAGGCTCGACGACCTCGACTGAACGTCACATCGCAGCAAGGCGTAATTGTTGTGAAGTACGATAGCGGTGAGACAATCGTCGGTGGAGCAACGACATGTTTTCCGATGAATCGAGGTTCACTCTCGACTTCCACGACAGTCGAAATAGAGTGTGGCGGCGGCGGCGGCGGAAAGAACGATACCGTGACATAACCAAAATCGTTTTGGTGGCGGATTGGTTATGGTTTGGGGAGGCATAACCATGACAGACAGAACAACATTATCCAAGAGTCGGCACTCAATGGAGGCTCAAAATATGGGTCAAGATCATCGAGGTCACCCAGGGGGCATTGAGTGCATTTTTCAGAATCGTTGGAAATCACATTTTTTACCCCTAATGCATTCCCTAAGTTCATACATGCATTTTTACAATAAAAAAAGTGGGCGTCGCCAAACATTTTGAAATTAAGTCGCGTTCATATCTCAAGCATGGTATGGCCTATGGATCTGGGACCAACAACAAATTAATTGAAACGCAATGGAGTTACAAAATATGAGCCAAGGCCAATGAGATCACCCTGGCGTCATTGAGTGCATTTTTCAGAATTGCTGGAAATCACATTTTTGACCCCTAATGCATTCCCAAAGTTCATAATGCATTTTCACAAGGCCACTGAGGTCACCAAAGGGTCATTGAGTGCATTTTTCAGATTTGCTGGAAATCACATTTTATGACCCCAATGCATTCTGAACATTCATGCACCTATTTTCCCGCTCAAAAAAAGGGTGGGAGCCAAAAATATTGAAAGTAGGTCATGCTCATATCTCAAGTATATGATGTGTGGTTGGACCTGGGATCAACATTAAATGAGTTGAAACTCAATGGAGGTTCAAAGATCTCTGAGGTCACCCACGTGTCATTGAGTGCATTTTTCAGAATTGCTGGAAATCACATTTTATGACCCCCTAATGCATTGCCACGGTTCATACATGTATTTTGAAGCTATGGATGATTACAAGTATTTTTAAAGTATTTGCAGGATATCTAGTTTGTATTTGTGTAAAATGAATTAAATTTCATCTTGATTTCTAAACTAATTTAAACCTCGAACTCTTTATGAAAAATTATGTTTTAATTGTTTAGGCGATCCTTCTCATTATTTGATTTTAGACGGCGTTGTATATCGATGGTTTTTCCGTCCGATGACTTTGACCGGAAATCGAAAGTAATTTACGATGTCAACAAAGGTGACAGTTTTGGAATTTACCCTCACGAAGCTCTGTCGCTGTGTTTTGAAGAATTTTTGATGTTCTAGCTTTGTTCTTGGATATGTGAAACACATTTGGCCAAAAGCTGTTCTCGTGAAATATTATTTTATTATCAGCTCTGGTACGAATAAAATAGCAGACTTCCAGGGACCAGTGGTGCATGCTGTCAACGGAAGTGGGTCTTTTCGTCCTCGGGAACATTGGGCCTCGGGAACATTCGGCCCCGGGAACTTTCGGCCTGGGAACATTCGGCCTGGGAACATTCGGCCTCCGTTTTCAACTGGGGAGACTAAGAGAGACGCGGTTTAATATGAGTTTAAACACCTTCAAGTTTATTACAACCAAAAAAAAAAAAAATAAATAAAATAAAATAAATACCGCGTAATATAAAATATATACAATATAAAATACATTTACACTTTATATATACTGGCACACAACCTGTCAACCCTCTGAGTTGATTACATACATGTTTCGTGTTCTATACTTATAAGCCTTCATTTTAATGTATAATTTGTGTATATTTAATTTGAATTTAAGGATTATTTTTATTTTTTTTTTTTTTTTTGGGGGGGGGGGGGTTATAAAATTCGACGGGCCATTGGGGTTCGGGGGCTGTGGCGAATATTTCAAAGGGAGTGGGGGTGTAAAGGTCCATCTCAACCCCGGCTTCGTCATTGAAAGATGGGAATGACAGTGTGTCCATTCACAGTGTGTTTTAATGCCATTGCTAATAACTAACGAGAAGGTGAATAAACAGGCAGAAAAACAGCTTAACTGTGGCCTTCTACCAGAAAGGGCTGCCTTCACCGACTCAGCTTAAGATTAAACCTTAAGATTGAACAAGATGTGCTACTTTTATCTTTACAGTTTACATACTTTAATGAAAACTAATTCTACCTTCTTCTTTTAAACAGGTACACAGAAGATGCTTTTTGACCAGCACCCCAATAACCGCTACAGACAGTCTAACCGTTATGGAAACAGTCAACCCCACGGTTGCTGAACATCCTCCGCTCCATCTCTAAAAGTGGTCGACCACTTTAAGGGAGGCGAGCGTTGGTCCGGAGTCCCGCCTCTGCCCCTTTTTGTAAGCGCATTGCACATCTTTTTGTCCCAACCCAATAGGATTACAATGCAAGCCTGTCCCCGAACCAGGGAAGTTCGGGTCTTCTTCTTGGTGGTCCTCGAAAGGGGTCGTTGTTGTTTCCTTCAAAGACATCCTATCAAACAGAGACAGCCTGAGGCAGATTATACTTGCCAGTGATGGCCATCACTTAAAATCATCTCCGAAGTGGCAGACTATACTTGCCCGAAAATCTAGATAGACCGCACCCTCGGGGAGAGGTAGTACCTTTGTGAGAGGACCCAACCTCCCACACTGGTCCTCACCCGAGGGTTCAACCGACATCAGTCAACGAGACCGCCTACCCACAACTGGAGACACCTGCCGGATCCTTTTCCTCCTTCAACACGCTTAGACATGTGACAGCCATCATATACAGTTACCGAGGGTCGAAAGGGGCTTGGTTCCCATACTGTCCCTGCGCGCCTTCGGCGCGCGAAATCATTTCGTTCACAAAGATATAAATGATGATTGAATGGTATAACACTTCGTGGTCTAGTGGTATTTCAGTCTGTTCTTGATCGAAAGGTAGCGAGTTCGATTCCCTTTCATGATGTGCACGATTACTCATTTTGTAATTTTCCAAAACATTTAACAAGTAAAGATGATTTCCTGATATTCTGGAGCTGAGTATTTGTTATAAATAATCTTGTTCAATCCGCTGTCGTTTAAACTCAGGCAAAACAATAATCACCGATGCAAGCTACCATTGTTGCTTTTTAAGATTGTTTCCAATAAAAAAAATGTGTTTCAGTTGTATTGTTAATGTTGTATAATTGCGGCCGATGGATTGTTGTGCTTCGTGGCCCAGTGGTAATTTAATATAACCACGATCGAAACGTTCCGTGTACGCTTCACCTTTGCGAGTCAAAAGTCCATTTGCTTTGTCTTTGTGAAATGTCTGACGAGTAAAAATAATTTCTTGGGACAAGTGTCTGCATGAACCCGTGAAACTAAGATAGAAAGATAGATATTTTTATTTATCTATAGACAAACTCATAGGCCTACATTACATTACATTAATTGTGTATAATTTTCAATGAGATAACATAAAATGTACACAGCAGGGAGAAGGCAAAGCCAGATTGGCTGTCTACCTGTCAATATCACTCACTGAAGCAAACTATCATAACAGCTGAATGAAAGGCTTCAATGACAGTTTGGCCATTCGCAATGTATTTAAATGTATCTTAGCTGTGACATAATTATTGCTCGTCTGATGTAATACTTCGTGGCTTAGAGGTATTTCAGTCTGCACATGACCGAAAGTTACCGAGTTCGATTCCCCTTCATGATGTACCACATGATTTATTTTGTTCCCCTCAAAAACATCGCCCGAGTACACATGTTTTCCTAATCGCAGAGAACCGAGTATTTGTTAGAAATACTCTTGTTAAATCCGTTCTTTTGTAAACTCTAATCACTGACGCAAGCTGTCATTGTCACTTTTTCAAATTGTTTCCAATAAAATGTGTTTCAGTTGTATTGTTGATATTGTATAATTGAGGATAATGGATTGTAGAGCGTCGTGGAGCAGTGGTAATTTAATGTGTTCCCTACAAAGAGGTTCCGTGTTCGCTTCCCGTTTGCGACAAGGAAGTGGATTTGCTTTTTCTTTGTTAAATTTAATATCTGGCGAGTAAAAATGGTTTCTTGGGATTGGTATCTGTACAAAACTGTGAAACTCGAAATATAACCTTCCCTCTGACGCAAACTATCATTGCACTTTATTGGTCTTGCTAGGGAACATATTGACCACACAATGTTTTGAAAATAAGTTTATGTGCATTGTACCGGCTCCGTGGTAATTTGAAATATCCGACTTTTGATCTTGGGGTCCTGGGTTCGATTCCTCGACGAAGCACCAAGCGCTTGATGAAGTTCAATGCTTGTGACAAAAGAATTTTGACACGGAAATAGCAAACAACATACAAATGTAAAAACTGCCAGTGTTTAAAAGCCATGAATGATTGCAAACATTTTTGAAGTTTTTACAGGATAGGGCCTATCTAGTTTGTTTTGCGTAAAATGAATTAAATTTTATCTTGATTATCAAACTAATTTAAACCTCGAACTCTTAATGAGAGCTTCTGTTTTACGTAATTGTAATTAGTATAAATAAATAAATAATTTTAAAACTACAGATTTTAATGAATAATTCTTTTCAGTCGCTCATCTTTCAGAGTGAAGAAATTATTAAGGGTAATCCAGGCGCTTCCCTGTCACAAGTAGTTTCGATCACCCAAATCACGATTTGAACGAAGGGAGAGAACTCAAAACAAAAATTCGGACAAAAAGACATTTCTGGTTGCAAGTTTAGAGAGTATTCAGCCTAAAATCGAAAAAGGGGTGAAAATTTACTGCAAAATTATAATACCGAGACGCTATTTGCTCACTTGGGGTCTCGATTCCCCCAAATCCTTTGTCTCTGTTTACAATTGTGAACGGAATAAATAGATCGTACAGATAAAGTCGAAATAAACCGTTTAACGAAGATGTTTTATGTGAAAGATTAATGAACAACGAATATATTCATTGCGTGGATTCATTTATGTATTTATTTTAACTACGTTAATCTTTGTATTCTCAGTTTAAATAACATGAAAGAGATGTGACCAGTCAGTTCTGAATTATAATATCAAACATCAGCACTGTGGGAATCATTTATTACCAATCCTCTGGATAAATTTTTTATCTTGTAAACTAAAATAGAATAGTAATAATATTCACATCAATTTTCGTCATGATTTGATAGGAAATCTACACCTCTCGTTTAAATACTCTCCTATCAGGACATTCTATGGCAATTTCAGTGCGCAAAACGTTCATGCGAGTGCAAAAAAGTCAATATTTTTCTCATCTTTTTCACGTCTGTCCTTAGAAAGTGATTCTGCTTTGAAATGGACCCCGACCCAGGAAATAGGGGCGAATTGATATGAATTTAATACAACCCGTGTCCCCTTTCCTGGGTCAGCCCATTTCAAATCAAAATCGCATTCTATGGACAAACTGAATAATGAGAAAAATATTAACCTTTCTGCACTCAGTTGAACTTTTTGCACTGAACTTAGCATGGATAAGTGTAATTTGAATGTTTGAAGGTTTTTAAAAAGAATTTTTCTCCGTTTTTCTTTTAACACTATTGATTGGAAGCGAGGCCCGTACACGGATCATAAACAAGTATTTTGTTAAGTATAAACCAGTGTGAAGGGTTTTTAATCAACATTTTTAAGTGTAATGTTCAAATATTTGAGAACTGAGGGAATAAGACAGCGTAAGTATTCATTTCCTTCCTTGTAAAATGCCGTTAACGGGAACCGAACCCGCAACCATTCGAACACCAAGACAAAGTAGTTACCTCCAGACCATGAGAACACATGAACAAGATTTATTTATCTCCTCAGAAACATTACTTACCAAGTCTAATATAAATGATATTTCATATTTATAAATATTCATTATCATTACAAATCAAGTGGTCGGGAATTTTCCGCCCAGATATTTTTTATTCCTCTGGGCAGTTTTTATAAATAAAATTAAATTGTTGCTGATAAATAATAATAAAAAAAAATAAATAAAAAATTACTTGGTCAACACAGGCATCGAACTCATCACGTTGGGATAAAAAGACAAGCTAGCTACCAGAAGGCTACCTAAACAACAGAAACACAGCATGGATTTTTAATCCTTCTCTTATGCTGTACAGTAGTGGTCAAAATTTAAGGTCCATTTACTTATTTAGGCTGGTTGGACCGCGTCTCTTAGTCTCGTGGTAAATCGGGAATTTGGGTGCAAAAAATCAATGGTTCCTGCCTGCTGACATCCCGCACTTCTCTCGATCTGTAATACATTTCCTCAACAACCTTTAACCTTTTACCTAACGCGAAAGACAGAAGCCATTTGCAAACGAAGTTCTTGAATATTGAACTATTTTTTTTCATTTTTTTGCGTCAAAAACGTAGCTTATGACCCCCTCATTTGGAACGAGCTCATTGAGCTCGTTCAAATGAGGTGTCATAAGCTACGTTTTTGAGACAAAAACTGAGAAGAATGGTGATTTTTGTGAATAACGCTGCGCGGTCTGGTCGTTATGTTGGGTAACAAAGACAATTCCACCCCAACCGGAGGAAGGTGGGGAGAGGGGTTAGTTGGGGTAAGAGTTTGAGAGGGGAGGGGGCGGAGGTATCCTCATTTGGATGGTGGGGGCGCGGGGATCCACCCCCGAGTTTTTTTTTTTTTTTTTAATCCCTTAGATTGATTCTGAGGCCTCCCACTGGTTAAAATCTAGTCATTTTATCCACAAGAAAAATGCATTCCCCAGGTAGGTCCGTGAGGTTTCCCTTACACTGAGCAGGCTAAACAAGGACTATAAACTGACAGCTATTCAGCTAATACCTACTTTTTCAAAATGACTATTCCGAGTCTGAAAGGTGTCTTCCCACGAGACCAATTCCCTTTTGGCCAATTCCCTTTAGACCAATTCCCAAAAGACCAATTCTCCTTAGACCACCTACTTTCTGTTATTGATTAAGGGTTGATTAAGGATAATTAAGAAAACATTTATTTACTGATAAGCACTTTATTTGATGAAAAAAAATGTTTATATGCATATATAGGTTTATAACATTTTAGCATAGCTCAGTACATATACATACATTTTACAAAAAAATGAGGTCCCCAGAGGGTGAATTTGGTGATGCTACCCTATGTGAACCTCAACCTGAATCAAGGTCTCAAACATAAACAGAAAGAGGTACCCATAGGATAAACTGGCCCACTGTATGGGATAGCATCAGCAAATTCCCCCTCTGGGGACCTCATTCTGCAAATGACCGGCTGCTTATTTTCAGGCTTGAATATCAATAACATTAAATACATTTATAAATATTTGTAAATATATCAAATTATTGATATGAAATTATTTTAAAAGTAGAACACATCAGTTGGTCTAAGAGGAATTGGTCTTTCGGGAATTAGCCTAATGGGAATTGGTCTAAAGGGAATTGGTCTAGTGGGAATTGGTCTAAAGGGAATTGGTCTAGTGGGAATGAACCGTCTGAAAAACGGAAGGGTGATTTCAACAACCGGATCGGTCACAAACTGAAGCCAGAATTGTGGAAAATTTAGGCAGCTGATTGGAAAAGTCGGAGAATTTGATCTAAAATTGGGAAACCACTTTGGCTCTGACCGAAAAATTATGGGCAAATTAAATTTACATTATTGAATTTTCAACTGTTGGAATTTACATCACCAAATTTCCAACATTTGATTTACGGGGAATTATTTTTGGGAGTAAAATGTCGTTAAAGAAATCAGAAATAGGTTTTTGTAAAGAGCGTTCAAAGATTTTGGTACAGGATTCAGAGAAATTTTTCAAGAACGAGGAAATAACCCCTCTTTCTCTCTCTCCACGCCACCCCTGTCTCTCTGCTGTTTATCTCTGCATATCTCCA
Organism: Pictodentalium vernedei; assembly: GCA_031216915.1. Taxonomy (NCBI): domain Eukaryota; kingdom Metazoa; phylum Mollusca; class Scaphopoda; order Dentaliida; family Dentaliidae; genus Pictodentalium; species Pictodentalium vernedei. The sequence goes on along the minus strand of CM062288.1, from coordinate 175,039,918 downwards.
ATATCTTCACCTTTAGGGGAGAGGGTGTGTGTGTGTGTGTGTGGGGGGGGGGGGGGGGGGGTCAGATTCAAGTTTGTTCAAATCAAGTCCGTGGGTTAACATTTGGGCCCCCTATAGGTGCCCAAATTTCAACTTAGTGCAGTATGAGGAAATTTCTTTTACCATCTTGAATTTGGCATATAATTGTCATTCCATTAACACACCCTACAGGGTACACATCTCACCCAATTTGTTTCAAATTTCATATGTTATGATGTAGCTTTGGTGTGGTGTCTACATGGGAGCTATTAAATGTTTCTGAATTTCGTTAAAAAGCATGCCTGCCATCGGCCATCTTGAATTTGACATATAAATTGTCAACAATTCCATAAGCACACGATACAGGTCGCATTCCCTCACCTGATCTTTTTCGGGTTTCATATATAGCTTTGGTGTGGTGTCTTTTCTGTAGAAACTTGATTAAATGACTCGGCATTGCTGGATCTTTCTATTTAGTTGAGCCTCTTCTTGGACAAGTTGATCTGCAGTGTCATTGACCATTTACAATACATATTCTCTATGTCTCTCACAAACACACAGTATTTAAAAAACAAGTCTCAGATTCACTTTAACAAAACTTTGAACAAAATGTGCATCGCAAGTTCTGAAAATGAAAGTGGCAATGACATGCTCAACTTGTGCAAGACGTGTACATGTATAGTATGTGACAGAGCAATGGCACACATCTAGGTAATGACCGGATAACAAAGGTACATGTAAAGTATTGTAAAGGTCTGTACATAATTACTGACCGTAGCCTGTAACAAATGTACAGGTTGTTCACTGCGGGAAATAGGCTATGTTTTACTAGTAAAATAGGATCCAGTCACCAATGCTTGAGAGGTGCAAACCCTTTCTAAAATGGGCAACATGGTTTATTAACGCTCACCCCTGGTCTTGACTTTCTATCCATGTTGTGGTCATGATTAGCCCTTGTGCAAACATATGTGACCTTAAACACCAATAAATAAATAAATAAATAAATAAATAAATAAATAAATAAATAAATAAATAAATAAATAAATAAATAAATAAATATCATCCCCCAAATTCTCATCCTGGTACTGGAAGACACCTATGACATGGCGATGTACTGTTTATTTATTCATTGGGGTTTAACGACAATTTCGACAGCCAGGGTCACCTCGTGTCGGACAAAAAAGCCATATGAGAAATCTGACCGAAAGCATGTAAGAATGTATCTGATTGGTCATTACAACAACATTGAACAAATTTATTTATTTATTTATTGGTGTTTAAAGTCACATACTTATGCACAATGGCTAATCGTGACCGTGACAGTTTTACGGGTGGGGGATGTCGGAGTACCCGGGCAGAACCACCGAGCATCGACGAGCAACTGTCAAGCTCCCCAACATACTAACTCTACATAAGCATGGTTAGCATTGGTTGAAGACAAGTGCGCCATCGACGTGCAGTACGCCTTTGTACACAACGCCACCGTGTCCCCACGTGGACAATGGGGATGCACTATTGGATGATACCTGTTGGAGGATACTTTTTGAGCTTACCTATTGGAGAATAACCTCTACATCCAGGTACTTCAATTTGAAAGGGTATAAAAGACGCCGATCTGCACCTTCAGTTCATTTGTGTGTTGATCGTTTTCTGCGAATACTGTGGAAAAAACCTTCAATCGAAAGTTTAACATGAAGAGGCATAAAAAGAACGTCTGCTCCAGAAAGAAATACCATTGCCATCATAAGAGACGACGTATCTTGTGCATGCATTGATGCATATATTAATGGTTTGTTCTACCATTCATGAAAACCATCACTGCCCCTGGAGGAGTATCAACTCACTAAGAAGACCTTAGCTCAACCACGAGGGCCACCAACAGAGAGCTGCTCAATACCCATGTCCAATGATTGACCGGAATAAAGAAGTGTTAGACTTTTACGTTATACAATGAGAAAACCGAGGTGGATATACAAGCAGCATGTGAAGATTTGATTACCCGTTTGTACGGATGTGCTTTTAATAACATCGAAGACAGAATAACACGGAGAGTACCGTATCGGAGCACAGTGGGCTGTGAGAGCACGACAATGTATTGAAGTGGTTGGCATGTACTGGACTGTCCGTCGATAGAAAAAGAAAAAGTTTGTTGAAATCAAGTCCCTGTGTTAATATTTGGGCCCCCTATAGAGCCCAAATTTCAACTTCGTGCAATATGGGGAAATTTCTTTAACCATCTTAGATTTGGCATATAAATTGTCATTCCATTAGCACACCCTACAGGCTACATATCTCACCCAATTTGTTTCAAATTTGACATGTAGCTTTCGTATGATGTATACATGGGGGCTATTAAATTTTTTGAATTTCGTTCAAAAGCATGCCCGCCAATCAGACATCTTGAATTTGGCATATAAATTGTCAACAATTCCATCAGTACACCCTACGGGTCGCATTCCCCCCTGATCTTTTTCGGGTGTCACATGTAACTTTGGTGTAGTGTCTTTTCTGCAGAAACTTGATTGAATGACCCTACATGGTACATGTCTCACCCAATTTGTTTCAAATTTCATATGTTATGATATGTAGCTTTGGTGTGATGTCTAAATGGGAGCTATTAAATGTTTCTGAATTTCGTTAAAAAGCATGCCTGCCATCGGCCATCTTGAATTTGACATATAAACTGTCAACAATTCCATTAGCACACGATACAGATCGCATTCCATCACCTGATCTTTTTCGGGTTTCAAATGTAGCTGTGGCGTGGTGTCTTTCCTGTAGAAACTTGATTAAATGACTTGACATTGGGTGATCTTTCTATTTAGTTGAGTCTTTTCTTTGACAAGTTGAGATGCAGTGTCCTTGACCATTTACAATACGCATATTCTCTATGTCTCACTCAAAAGCACAGTATTTAAAAAACAAGTCTCAGTTTCGCTCTAACAAAATTTGAACAATATGTACCTCGCAAGTTCTGAAAAAAATGACCCTCGCTCCATCCGCACGCAAAAAACAAAAGTGTCAATAGGACAAGAATGTGCCTGACACAAAATTTGTCTAAGACCTTGAAAAATAGTTTTAAAACAAAATTAAAATCACTCAATGACCCATTCACTACCCCTTCCCGACCCGATTTGGAAAAGGTGTGATGCGGCCCGGTGGGCTTATTTTAACAAGTGTCTTTTGCGTCCACATTCTTTTCTGACTGTATTTGATCACAACCCCCATAAATCCATCCATGATAAATTGATCAAAAGTTACCTAATCTCTCTCTCTCTCTCTCTCTCTCTCTCTCTCTCTCTCTGCCTGCCTGTCTGTCTGTCTGTCTGTGAGTGTCTCTCTCTCTATCTATCTGTCTGTCTGCCGGTCTCTCTCTGTGTCTCTCTGTCCCTCTCTTCACGCCAGCCCTGTCTCTATGCTTTTCTTTATCTTTTCTTTATCTCTGCATATCTCCAATATCTTCACCTCTCAATCTCAATGAACCACTGGGTTACTATACTATTCCAAAAAAGGTATTGGATACGCGTGACTGGACAGATCAATATGTTACCAAGTTTAGTGTGAAACATGAATGTCACCAGCCCATGAAAACTTCGTGCAGGTTTTTTGCACGAGAGCCGCGTTAATGTCTGTGGGGTACGTTTTGAAATTTTCATTTGTACTGGACGGGCTTTTTCGGAGGTCTCGTCGTTCTTTTCTTGGTATAAACTCGTTCATCAATAGTTTCTGGTCGAAACGTAACTTTTGAGGTATGCGAAGACTGACACGTGACGAACGTTTACGTGCCGTTGGCATGCTGGAAGCTGCCAATAGACAGACTGCGGTGGCTCAAATTCTCAACGTTACTCAATCGGTTATTAGCAGGTTGTGGTCACGCTACCGTCGGACAGGCAATGTTGATGACAGACGTCGGTCGTGCCGTCAAAGGGCGACAACTGCAAACCAGGATCGTTTCATCCTAACCACAGGATTATGTAACCGCCATCAACGTGTCTCAGAAATTGGACAGCAGCTGCACTGAGCGACAGATGTGGGAGTCAGCGGTCAGGCTATCCGAAATCGCCTACACAGCTGGAATTTGTAGGCTCGACGACCTCGACTGAACGTCACATCGCAGCAAGGCGTAATTGTTGTGAAGTACGATAGCGGTGAGACAATCGTCGGTGGAGCAACGACATGTTTTCCGATGAATCGAGGTTCACTCTCGACTTCCACGACAGTCGAAATAGAGTGTGGCGGCGGCGGCGGCGGAAAGAACGATACCGTGACATAACCAAAATCGTTTTGGTGGCGGATTGGTTATGGTTTGGGGAGGCATAACCATGACAGACAGAACAACATTACATGTTATCCAAGAGTCGGCACTCAATGGAGGCTCAAAATATGGGTCAAGATCATCGAGGTCACCCAGGGGGCATTGAGTGCATTTTTCAGAATCGTTGGAAATCACATTTTTTACCCCTAATGCATTCCCTAAGTTCATACATGCATTTTTACAATAAAAAAAGTGGGCGTCGCCAAACATTTTGAAATTAAGTCGCGTTCATATCTCAAGCATGGTATGGCCTATGGATCTGGGACCAACAACAAATTAATTGAAACGCAATGGAGTTACAAAATATGAGCCAAGGCCAATGAGATCACCCTGGCGTCATTGAGTGCATTTTTCAGAATTGCTGGAAATCACATTTTTGACCCCTAATGCATTCCCAAAGTTCATAATGCATTTTCACAAGGCCACTGAGGTCACCAAAGGGTCATTGAGTGCATTTTTCAGATTTGCTGGAAATCACATTTTATGACCCCAATGCATTCTGAACATTCATGCACCTATTTTCCCGCTCAAAAAAAGGGTGGGAGCCAAAAATATTGAAAGTAGGTCATGCTCATATCTCAAGTATATGATGTGTGGTTGGACCTGGGATCAACACTAAATGAGTTGAAACTCAATGGAGGTTCAAAGATCTCTGAGGTCACCCACGTGTCATTGAGTGCATTTTTCAGAATTGCTGGAAATCACATTTTATGACCCCCTAATGCATTGCCACGGTTCATACATGTATTTTGAAGCTATGGATGATTACAAGTATTTTTAAAGTATTTGCAGGATATCTAGTTTGTATTTGTGTAAAATGAATTAAATTTCATCTTGATTTCTAAACTAATTTAAACCTCGAACTCTTTATGAAAAATTATGTTTTAATTGTTTAGGCGATCCTTCTCATTATTTGATTTTAGACGGCGTTGTATATCGATGGTTTTTCCGTCCGATGACTTTGACCGGAAATCGAAAGTAATTTACGATGTCAACAAAGGTGACAGTTTTGGAATTTACCCCCACGAAGCTCTGTCGCTGTGTTTTGAAGAATTTTTGATGTTCTAGCTTTGTTCTTGGATATGTGAAACACATTTGGCCAAAAGCTGTTCTCGTGAAATATTATTTTATTATCAGCTCTGGTACGAATAAAATAGCAGACTTCCAGGGACCAGTGGTGCATGCTGTCAACGGAAGTGGGTCTTTTCGTCCTCGGGAACATTGGGCCTCGGGAACATTCGGCCCCGGGAACTTTCGGCCTGGGAAGATTCGGCCTGGGAACATTCGGCCTCCGTTTTCAACTGGGGAGACTAAGAGAGACGCGGTTTAATATGAGTTTAAACACCTTCAAGTTTATTACAACCAAAAAAAAAAAAAAAATAAAATAAAATAAAATAAATACCGCGTAATATAAAATATATACAATATAAAATACATTTACACTTTATATATACTGGCACACAACCTGTCAACCCTCTGAGTTGATTACATACATATTTCGTGTTCTATACTTATAAGCCTTCATTTTAATGTATAATTTGTGTATATTTAATTTGAATTTAAGGAATATAAGAGGTGGCGCAACCAGGATTCTATAATACGGGGCGCCCAAACAATTATTATTATTTTTATTATTTTTATTTTTTTAAATTTTTTTTTTTGGGGGGGGGGTTATAAAATTCGACGGGCCATTGGGGTTCGGGGCTGTGGCGAATATTTCAAAGGGAGTGGGGGGTGTAAAGGTCCATCTCAACCCCGGCTTCGTCGTTGAAAGATGGGAATGACAGTGTGTCCATTCACAGTGTGTTTTAATGCCATTGCTAATAACTAACGAGAAGGTGAATAAACAGGCAGAAAAACAGCTTAACTGTGGCCTTCTACCAGAAAGGGCTGCCTTCACCGACTCAGCTTAAGATTAAACCTTAAGATTGAACAAGATGTGCTACTTTTATCTTTACAGTTTACATACTTTAATGAAAACTAATTCTACCTTCTTCTTTTAAGCAGGTACACAGAAGATGCTTTTTGACCAGCACCCCAATAACCGCTACAGACAGTCTAACCGTTATGGAAACAGTCAACCCCACGGTTGCTGAACATCCTCCGTTCCATCTCTAAAAGTGGTCGACCACTTTAAGGGAGGCGAGCGTTGGTCCGGAGTCCCGCCTCTGCCCCTTTTTTGTAAGCGCATTGCACATCTTTTTGTCCCAACCCAATAGGATTACAATGCAAGCCTGTCCCCGAACCAGGGAAGTTCCGGTCTTCTTCTTGGTGGTCCTCGAAAGGGGTCGTTGTTGTTTCCTTCAAAGACATCCTATCAAACAGAGACAGCCTGAGGCAGATTATACTTGCCAGTGATGGCCATCACTTAAAATCATCTCCGAAGTGGCAGACTATACTTGCCCGAAAATCTAGATAGACCGCACCCTCGGGGAGAGGTAGTACCTTTGTGAGAGGACCCAACCTCCCACACTGGTCCTCACCCGAGGGTTCAACCGACATCAGTCAACGAGACCGCCTACCCACAACTGGAGACACCTGCCGGATCCTTTTCCTCCTTCAACACTCTTAGACATGTGACAGCCATCATATACAGTTACCGAGGGTCGAAAGGGGCTTGGTCCCCATTCTGTCCCTGCGCGCCTTCGGCGCGCGAAATCATTTCGTTCACAAGGATATAAATGATGATTGAATGGTATAACACTTCGTGGTCTAGTGGTATTTCAGTCTGTTCTTGATCGAAAGGTAGCGAGTTCGATTCCCCTTCATGATGTGCATGATTACTCATTTTGTAATTTTCCAAAACATTTAACAAGTAAAGATGATTTCCTGATATTCTGGAGGTGAGTATTTGTTATAAATAATCTTGTTCAATCCGCTGTCGTTTAAACTCAGGCAAAACAATAATCACCGATGTAAGCTACCATTGTTGCTTTTTAAGATTGTTTCCAATAAAAAAAATGTGTTTCAGTTGTATTGTTAATGTTGTATAATTGCGGCCGATGGATTGTTGTGCTTCGTGGCCCAGTGGTAATTTAATATAACCACGATCGAAACGTTCCGTGTACGCTTCACCTTTGCGAGTCAAAAGTCCATTTGCTTTGTCTTTGTGAAATGTCTGACGAGTAAAAATAATTTCTTGGGACAAGTGTCTGCATGAACCCGTGAAACTAAGATAGAAAGATAGATATTTTTATTTATCTATAGACAAACTCATAGGCCTACATTACATTACATTAATTGTGTATAATTTTCAATGAGATAACATAAAATGTACACAGCAGGGAGAAGGCAAAGTCAGATTGGCTGTCTACCTGTCAATATCACTCACTGAAGCAAACTATCATAACAGCTGAATGAAAGGCTTCAATGACAGTTTGGCCATTCGCAATTTATTTAAATGTATCTTAGCTGTGACATAATTATTGCTCGTCTGATGTAATACTTCGTGGCTTAGAGGTATTTCAGTCTACACATGACCGAAAGTTACCGAGTTCGATTCCCCTTCATGATGTACCACATGATTTATTTTGTTCCCCTCAAAAACATCGCCCGAGTATACATGTTTTCCTAATCGCAGAGAACCGAGTATTTGTTTGAAATACTCTTGTTAAATCCGTTCTTTTGTAAACTCTAATCACTGACGCAAGCTGTCATTGTCACTTTTTCAAATTGTTTCTAATAAAATGTGTTTCAGTTGTATTGTTGATATTGTATAATTGAGGATAATGGATTGTAGAGCGTCGTGGAGCAGTGGTAATTTAATGTGTCCCCTACAAAGAGGTTCCGTGTTCGCTTCCCGTTTGCGACAAGGAAGTGGATTTGCTTTTTCTTTGTTAAATTTAATATCTGGCGAGTAAAAATGGTTTCTTGGGATTGGTATCTGTATAAAACTGTGAAACTCGAAATATAACCTTCCCTCTGACGCAAACTATCATTGCACTTTATTGGTCTTGCTAGGGAATATATTGACCACACAATGTTTTGAAAATAAGTTTATGTGCATTGTACCGGCTCCGTGGTAATTTGAAATATCCGACTTTTGATCTTGGGGTCCTGGGTTCGATTCCTCGACGAAGCACCAAGCGCTTGATGAAGTTCAATGCTTGTGACAAAAGAATTTTGACACGGAAATAGCAAACAACATACAAATGTAAAAACTGCCAGTGTTTAAAAGCCATGAATGATTGCAAACATTTTTGAAGTTTTTACAGGATAGGGCCTATCTAGTTTGTTTTGCGTAAAATGAATTAAATTTTATCTTGATTATCAAACTAATTTAAACCTCGAACTCTTAATGAGAGCTTCTGTTTTACGTAATTGTAATTAGTATAAATAAATAAATAATTTTAAAACTACAGATTTTAATGAATAATTCTTTTCAGTCGCTCATCTTTCAGAGTGAAGAAATTATTAAGGGTAATCCAGGCGCTTCCCTGTCACAAGTAGTCTCGATCACCCAAATCACGATTTGAACGAAGGGAGAGAACTCAAAACAAAAATTCGGACAAAAAGACATTTCTGGTCGCAAGTTTAGAGAGTATTCAGCCTAAAATCGAAAAAGGGGTGAAAATTTACTGCAAAATTATAATACCGAGACGCTATTTGCTCACTTGGGGTCTCGATTCCCCCAAATCCTTTGTCTCTGTTTACAATTGTGAACGGAATAAATAGATCGTACAGATAAAGTCGAAATAAACCGTTTAACGAAGATGTTTTATGTGAAAGATTAATGAACAACGAATATATTCATTGCGTGGATTCATTTATGTATTTATTTTAACTACGTTAATCTTTATATTCTCAGTTTAAATAACATGAAAGAAATGTGACCAGTCAGTTCTGAATTATAATATCAAACATCAGCACTGTGGGAATCATTTATTACCAATCCTCTGGATAAATTTTTTATCTTGTAAACTAAAATAGAATAGTAATAATATTCACATCAATTTTCGTCATGATTTGATAGGAAATCTACACCTCTCGTTTAAATACTCTCCTATCAGGACATTCTATGGCAATTTCAGTGCGCAAAACGTTCATGCGAGTGCAAAAAAGTCAATATTTTTCTCATCTTTTTCACGTCTGTCCTTAGAAAGTGATTCTGCTTTGAAATGGACCCCGACCCAGGAAATAGGGGCGAATTGATATGAATTTAATACAACCCGTGTCCCCTTTCCTGGGTCAGCCCATTTCAAATCAAAATCGCATTCTATGGACAAACTGAATAATGAGAAAAATATTAACCTTTCTGCACTCAGTTGAACTTTTTGCACTGAACTTAGCATGGATAAGTGTAATTTGAATGTTTGAAGGTTTTTAAAAAGAATTTTTCTCCGTTTTTCTTTTAACACTATTGATTGGAAGCGAGGCCCGTACACGGATCATAAACAAGTATTTTGTTAAGTATAAACCAGTGTGAAGGGTTTTTAATCAACATTTTTAAGTGTAATGTTCAAATATTTGAGAACTGAGGGAATAAGACAGCGTAAGTATTCATTTCCTTCCTTGTAAAATGCCGTTAATGGGAACCGAACCCGCAACCATTCGAACACCAAGACAAAGTAGTTACCTCCAGACCATGAGAACACATGAACAAGATTTATTTATCTCCTCAGAAACATTACTTACCAAGTCTAATATAAATGATATTTCATATTTATAAATATTCATTATCATTACAAATCAAGTGGTCGGGAATTTTCCGCCCAGATATTTTTTATTCCTCTGTTGGTGGCCCTCTGAGGAAAAACATAGGATGTACAAGACACCAATACACCATTCACGAAGATGGTTATTGTCACAAGAGGCAATCGGAAATGTCAAAGAACATTGAAAGACAGGACAAAAATAGAAAATTTCAGATATTCTCAGCCTATAAAAAGGATGTGCCAGTTACACAATTCTCATTTTATTTGTGTTCTAAAAAGACGAAAAAGCGAACGAAGTGCAATCCCGTCGTCATTGTTCTCAAAGAAACATTTCAGCACTGGAAGATTCTGAATCCGGGGAATCTGAAACCCAAAAAGAAGATATGGAATATGAAGAAGAACCACAGAAAGTTTCTACTAGTTCAATAGTAGGTATCGACAAAAGTGCCTATGATGAATACCAAGATTTCGACAACCCCATGAACAAGTATGTCGTGGATGGAATGGATAAAGATACAGCTAAAGCAGCAGCAGACACGGCACTTCAAAGCACTGTCAGAGAAGCCATCGACACGAAATACATTAATACACTGGTGTACATTATTATTTTTTTGCGAGGATCCAATGTACAAGAAGATTCAAGAGACTGCAAAGCGTCTTCGTGAAGAAGAGGAATTTGACTTTAAAGAAACCCAGAAATACGCCCTGAAAAAACGAAAATTTCTATTCGACGACCTTGTGGAAAAACGCTCTTCGAAGTGGAAGGTGATGAAGATGAAGAAGATTATGAGTCAAGACGAAAATGGAATCGTCGCTTGAGATAAAAGTACAAATGGGCCGACCTGGACTTTTAGTTCATTTCTGTCCTGAGCATCGAAGAATAAAGATGACCGTGTCAACAACAGTGTTCAAATTAAAGGATGACTTACAAATACAGATCTTCAAGAGTGATGCCGGTTTGAAGCTAACTTCCCAAGAATTGTCCCAACTGAATCATGCAGTAGATTCATCTAGTAAAAATCTAAACCAGCATATAGATGTTGGTAGAAACAAAGATGTGTGGGGACTCCTTATGGTGCGTGTCGATTGTTAATCATAGATGAGATAGAGAACGAATAGTCAAAGCTCATTCAGAATCAGAAGGAAGTGAATGACTTACCTACCTACAGAGCAGTAGAAAATCAGAAAATGGATGGGAATGTATTTACCACCCAGAAGACTGAAGTTTTCACTCAAACTGCAAACAAGAGAATGAATGAGATACCAAAGGCAGACCCTATCAAGAACGAACTGAAGAAGACTCAAGTTCAAGAAGATGGAGTTGACAAGAATGAAGTTTTCACTCAAGTGGCGAAACAGCCTGAAGACAAGAGAACGAATGAGATTCTGAACACAGATCCAACAAAGAACGAACTGAAAAAGACTGAAATTAACACCCAGAGGAATGAAGATTCTAAGGATGGACCAAGATCAAACCAAGAACAAATGTTCAGGTCAACCCAAAAATGATGCTGCCACCCAGACGATAGCTGCCAACCGAGCACAAATAAGCAAAAGAATTAACTACAAGTTGTTGAAAGCAATACAAATCAAAAGCAACCAATAACGCAAAGCTACCAGCGTTCAACCAGCGAACATGCTTTATCTAGCATAAAAAGACATAGCCAGGCAGAAGTAACAGGAAGAAGTTCCGTTAGAGACTAATAAGAAGTCTTTAATCAGATGGTTATCCCACGATGCAGGACGGAAGATGGAAGAAGAACTACAGAACAAACAAAGATGCATTCGCCGAAGTACATGCCTTGGACAATTGACTATGAACTTTATAAAAGTCTCTGTATACTATGAACGGTTCCCAGACAACTCATACCCTGGATGATTCGTACCCTGGACAATTCGTACCCTAATATGAAGGTACGACTTGCCTCTCGTAAAGGTACGAATTGCCCCGCATAAAAGTACGAATTGTCCAAAGTAAAGGTACCAATTGTCTCGTGCAAAGGTACGAACAGTCTCATGAATTATCTTAAAAGAATAAGTCCAATATCTCAAAAAGTGCAATTGAGTCTTGAAACTCCAGTGGTCAAAGAGATAAAAAGAAACATACGAAAAGGTTGACCAATAAAAAAAACATATGTTACATTGTTTGTTTTGTTTTATTGAAAGCAGTACCCAACAGAAGGAGTGTTTACACAACACTACCCTGTTATTCACATGTATTGATAAAAAAAACACATTCTATATTTTACTATTATTGTTATTTCGTGAAGCCAAGACTGTAGTTGTACAGCGTAAATTGTTAAGGGAGAAAAAACTACAAGGACATCAGAGAAAGTCTCATCAGAAAGTTACTGGGACAAATACACTGCGGGAACAAGCTCAACGTCCAGTTTACTCAGAGCCTGTGGCAAGCTGTACAGTCCCGTTGTTTGTAGTGCTGAATCTGATTAAAGCCGATGTGATATTCATTTTTGTGTTTCGTGCGTTTCCGAAATTGTATTATCTGCATCAAAGTATAATTGAAGGATGGAGCACTTTAAATTATTTTCTCACATATTTTCTAGCATGCTTTCGATCCATTTCATCTCAGTTAATTAGGCTCAGATGCAGAAAATATAATTCAGGAAAAACACGAATTAACTCCACCTTTAAATAACATCCATTTTTGGTTTTCGTATTCCGGTGTTGAATCTGATTGAAGTGATTTTCATTTTTGTATTTCGTATTTTTCCTTATTTGTATTATCTGCATCTGAGTATAATTTATTAATTAACTGAGATGGAATGGGTCGATAGCATGTAAAAATGATCTCAAGTGATCAGTTTCATCCCAGTTAATTAGGCTCAGATGCATTTCAGTTATTTATGAACAGTTAATTAAGCTCAGATGCAGAAAATACAATTGAGAAAAAGAGGAATTAACTCCACATTTCAGTTATTTATAAACATGTATCGCTCAACTTTTAGTGCATTTTAGTTTTGTGTTTTTTGTTTCATTTGTTCGAACGAGAGTGCTTGTGTGTTAGATCTTTATTTTGTTGGCAATATATTTCTTGAAAAAATAAATGTCACATGTGATTTTCATGAATAGTCTTCCTTATTTTTTTCACATGTAGTCTCCAATCCCAGGTATGAATCCTTTATGAGTCAGGGTACAAGTTGTCCAGAGGCGGGGTACGAGTTGTCCAGAGGCGGGGTACGAATTGTCCAGAGGCGGGGGGGGGGGGGGGGGGGGGGTAAGATTTGTCTAGAACGGGGTACGAGTTGTCCAAGGAAAGGTACGAATTATCCAGGGTATGAAACGTCCAGGGTACGATTGTTCTGATACCCTGTGAACAATGGGTCAGAGAAGAGAATAAAAAGAATGGAATGTTATGTATTTAGTGTTGCTTTTAAAACCATTCCAAACTGAAGTATCAGGATGTAGACGTTATCCTCCAACAAGTGACCTAAAAAAGATACCCTCTAAGAAAACATCACCATGCCATAGGTACCCTCCAGTACAAAGATATGATGATATCCAGTCCTAGGATATGGGGATGATAGATTATATCTCCATAGGGGATTTCTTCATGTCCCCCATGGCCCCATACGACAAAAGAAGTGCTGAAGGCCAGATATTTGATAGGTAAGGGTGCTGGAAGTGGGGCGCCAGCGAATGTTCAACAAACAGATGAATGAGGATATGAACAATGATTGCTAATACCCTATTAAAGGACTTTCTGATGGCTCGCACGGCCCCATACGATGCACATGGGGTTCCGAAGGTCAGTGGTCGTTAGGTTGGGGTGCCACGGGATATGGTCTTTCAAAACCCAGTTGAGGATATGAACAATGACAGATAATACTGCAATGAGAGATTTTCTCGTGGCTCTCATATGGCTAAAGATGAATATCTTGATCTATGTACCTGGTGTAGTAATAATGGGTGGGGATGGGGATGGAGGAGGTTGGAGGATCTAAGCTAAATAGGGAACCCTGATTGGTTAGTTAGTTGCAGAAAGGTGATGTGATTGGAGAATCTGAATAAATGAAACGTCACATTCTGTTATGAAGAAAAAAAAATCCAGAACAAAAGTACCCTGAATAGGATTAAAACTAGTCAGAACAGATCAGAAAAGCTAAAAATAGTAACAAAAAGCTAAAAATAGTAACAAAAAGCTAAAACTGTTCCAATTGAAATCTTCTATGCTATTGGAGTACCCTGGAACAATTGAAGAGGGCTGGGTAGACAAAACCAATAACATAGCTCATAGATGGAAGCAGGGGATTCTGAAGAAATCTAAACAAGTAAAATAGTTATTGAGTTGTTTTTTGTACTTAGATTTACTCCTATTCAATCAAACATACCCTCATCCTATTTAGGGACCTACTGCAACCACTTGCCATCAAAGATGGTGATCTAGATAGGTAGAAACGGAGGATAATGGAGCTTTGGGGATTTTGTCAGGTTGTTTGTAGTAATTAAGATAAACTTCAATTCAATCGAACACCCCCACCCTATTAAGAAGGTTTCGGGTAAAATAGCAACCAGGTGCCACCAAAGAAACCATGATTGCGGTCTGCAGTAAACAAAATGGAAGATGGAAATGTATACCCGCCCCCCCCCCCCCCCCCCCCCCCCAAGACACACGGCACATTGCGACCATGTATGACTATATAATGGCGATGACATCATAACATGGCCACTCACGAGCGCTACCATGCCAACCAAACATGACATAACTGAGTCACGTGACTATGACGTCATGCATGAGATCCTACTTTAGATCCTGCTGAATTAGAGTGAAAACCACTACTTATGATTGTTTGATATGCCTAAAATTTTGTAAAACATCCTATCAGTGTTTTTTTTTAAACTTGGTAAAACAAAATTTTGAAAATATGTAAATAAAACATAAATTTAATATTTTCTACCCCCCAAGATTCATAGAAGGCTGCAGAAGTTTACTTGCTATCATGTTTTTTCTGACTGCTTGTATCAATAGCATCACAAAAACAGTCAAAGCTTGTCCATCCAATTAAGACTTACAACCCAACAATCTCTGGACTATAGAGCATTCTGAGGAGAAATGTTATGCCCATGCTGAGGACTGGCACCCTTTGCCATTGATGGCTTTTCAATTTGGAGTGTAAAAACAGTAGTGCTATTCCTGGTAACCATATTTTTAGTTAGTCTTTCAAGAATATTGATAGACCTCATCAACTATTTAGTTTGCCTTTTCAAATGACTGAACAGACCTGTTGCCCAAAAGGTCATACAAAACATCCTCAGTTGGAGATAGGTCAGGTTTAATCATATATCCAGGAGAGGGCAGCAACTTCTGTCTGTCCCGATCATCACATATCAATACACCAGTTAATTTTTATGCGTTGAGTAAATATTTATCCAAGTCAATACCACTTCACTTGCCATGATAAATTACCACCCCCTCCCCCGCCACCCCTCAAACACACACACAAAAATAAATAATAATAATAAATAAATAAATAAATAAATAAATAAATAAATAAATGAATAAATAAAAATCTTCAAAGCCAGATTTACAAGCTCATGTTAACCTGTCGGTGATGACCAAAACTGTGGCAGTTTGCTCCAGCCCAAATTCAAATGGATCAAATAGTTTCTCTGTTGTGACTAAATGAAAGGAGCCATTACGTTTTGATAGGGGTATTGGGGAAATACCCACACAGGTATGTCCCCCAGCCATAAATGCTCTGCCAACATACCATCTGAGCTAATGGCAACCCCTCCCAAAAAACAAAACAAAACAAGAGCAATGCTAACGCGTGTGCTAGTGCCCCCAAAGGTAGCCAAGTCGTACTCACATGTGGATAATCAGACAACAGCTTCACTGCTGCTACATTGCAGAACAACAGTAAGGAATGGCAAAGTGCCAATAAAATTATTATTACTTATATTTTGTTAATATGTTTTGTAACAACAGACAACAGCTTCGCTGCTGCTACATTGCAGAACAGCACTAAGGAGTCAGTATTAGAGAAAAAGTTATAAAAATAATTGCAGATGACTTGAATGGTGCCATATTGAATAATAACTGAAAGAGGCAAAAATATAGGAATAGTACATAGCTTTGTTAAAAATTCTCAAACCAGTGAAAAGTAGAACTGGTCTTGCATCTTTTCCAAGTGAAAAAGGGGCATAACTGCATCAAAAATTGCCGAGTCAAACCTCAAATTGAAACCGACCTGTACTTTGACATGAGTAATCAGTATATAAAATTTGAAACTCATCGGTTCGGCCAAACAATTTTAATTGGTAGGAAACCAAAAAATCATCAATTTTCAAAGTAAATAAAGGACATAACTCCTGTAAGATTTGTCGGACGAAACCCTAGGTACAAGGGCATCCGTTCCCCCAAGCTGCCCTATCACCATACCAAAGAACATTAAAATCCGACAACTGATGTTCGAGTTATAATACAAAATGTTCGTATGGACAGACGGAGACCTCCACTATATACCCCTCGAAAAAAATTTTCAGGGGCATAAAAACCCTAGGTACAAGGCCACCCGTTCCCCCAAGCTGCCCTATCACCAGAAAAAGTTATAAAAATAATTGCAGATGACTTGAATGGTGCCATATTGAATAATAACTGAAAGAGGCAAAAATATAGGAAAAGTACAGAGCTTTGTTAAAAATTCTCAAACCAGTGAAAAGTAGAACTGGTCTTGCATCTTTTCCAAGTGAAAAAGGGGGCATAACTGCATCAAAAATTGCCGAGTCAAACCTCAAATTGAAACCGACCTGTACTTTGACATGAGTAATCAGCATATAAAATTTGAAACTCATCGGTTCAGCCAAACAATTTTAATTGGTAGGAAACCAAAAAATCATCAATTTTCAAAGTAAATAAGGGACATAACTCCTGTAAGATTTGTCGGACGAAACCCTAGGTACAAGGGCAGCCGTTCCCCCAAGCTGCCCTATCACCATACCAATGAACATTAAAATCCGACAACTGATGTTCAAGTTATAATACAAAATGTTCGTATAGATGGACGGAGACCTCCACTATATACCCCTCGAAAAAAATTTTCGGGGGCATAAAAAGTTGTAATTAACCCAGCCAGTATGTTAGTTCACATTTACAACCCTTCCCGAGATCGCTATTCAAGAATTGACAATTACTGAATTGTTGGAATTGTTTTCTTTGTTGATTGCAAATAAAGCACGGTGAAAAATTGTTTTTTTCCTCTGCTGTTTGAGCTTTACTTTGACGAATATACATATATAAACCTGGTGAAATCCTGTTTAAGGCCCCAGCTTTTAAACTCAGGAATCTCAATTAATGGAAGATATGTGAAAAGACAACTGCTTAAATTTAATTTTATATTGCCATTGTCAAGCAGTGGTCTGGTCCGAGCACTTAAACACAAATTATCACTTATCTGTGGCCTTAATAACAAATTATTGCTTATCCGTGGTCTTAAATCACAAATTATCACTCATTCTGTTGCCTTAATCACAAATTATCACTTTCGCATAGTACTGTGATTGCATGAAAAGGGTCCTCCTAAATACCAGAACCGCACAGAACCCCCCAGAACCGCACAGAACCCCCCTCTAAATTACATTTGCGTAGTGTTTTACGATGAAATATGTTTATTTTATGCAATAATCGTTACAGGAAAGAAGAATATAAGTAAATTCATTCTTATAGTTGCCTTTGTCTAGGCGGTTCTGGGTGGTTCTGGTATTTAGTATTTTTCTCCTAAATACCAGAACCCCCCAGAACCGCACAGAATTCGCTAAACCCACCCTTTAAATGACATTTGCACGCCGCTGTCGGGGAAAATATTCCATTTTCAGTTTCTTTTTAGCATCCATATTCATACATGGTCTGAATGTCAGACACTTCCCCCCGTCACCACCCCCCCCCCCCCCCACTAAATTGGTAATTTTTCCCCAAATTTGTTATTTCCCCTGAAGTAGACATTGTTCCCCCCCCCCCCCCCCCCCCCAAAAAAAAAGTAGTCCTCCTCCTGTTGGTCTTTTCTTGTCTTTGTAAGACTGACCTTGGGCTCCCTCCCGGGCCGGGAGAGGAAGAGGGCCCTAGGTCACAATCTTACTTGGTCTTGGTCATCCCCCCCCCCCCCCCCCCCCACCAATTTGTCCATTCCTGAACACTTTTCCACACTGCTTTCTGTGCAGTAATTTAATTAAATAATGTTTAATCATTTAACCCTTCTAGAGTTTACATGCTGCAAACAAACATTGCAGACATGTTTTTTTCAAGAAATGAAAGTGTCAATGACACTGTAGCTCAACTTGTCAAGACATGTACATGTATAGTATGTGACACAGCAATGACATACATCTAGGTAATGACCTGATAACAAAGGTACATATAAAGTATTGTAACTGTCTGTACATAAATACTGACCGTAGCCTGTAACAAATGTATAGGTAAAGTATTGTAAAGGTGGGTGACAGTCAGATGCTAAACTAGAAAAGAAAGCTTTGAGTCCCAGAGTGGGTCTGACTGAACCCCAAAATATTTGTTCTCATGACACAGTGATAACAAAGGCACCCCAAAACACACTCATTCATGTCCCAGGGTGAAAACAAAGGTACCCAAGAAGTTTCGTGAAGATCAGTTCATAAATACGAGCTGTATAGAAGTTGTGACAAAAAACTGATTGAGCCTAATTTCGGTACAAAATGGCCACTGGCAGCCATCTTGAATTTTGCACCGCACTCAGAAACACTCGTTCTCGTCCCAAGGTGATAACAAAGGTACCCAAGAAGTTTCGTGAAGATTGGTTGATAAATACAGCCTCTAGCCAGAGCCGTATTGACATGTGCACTTACAGTGTATAAGTAGCACTAAATAAATCAAAATTCATCTAATTTGCATAATTTCTGCACAAGAAAAAAACCTGTACTGTATGTGATGTATTCCATTTTACTAAACATTCATACAAAAATTTATTCAAATCAGAACTTTCATACAGAAGTTCTGAACAAAAGACTGATTGCACTAATTTTGGTACAAAATGGCTGCTGGTGGCCATGTTGAATTTCGGACCACACCCAAAAACACTCGTTCTCATCCCACGGTGATAACAAAGGTACCCAAGACGTTTCGTAAAGATCGGTTCATAAATACGGCTTCTAGCCTGAGACGTATAGAAATTGTGTACAAAAAACTGACTAGACCTAATTTCGGTACAAAATGGCCACTGGCAGCCATCTTGAATTTTGGACCGCACTCAGAAACACTCCTTCTCGTCCCAAGGTGATAGCAGAGGTACCCAAGAAGTTTCGTGAAGATCGGTTGATAAATACAGCCTCTAGCCCGAACCGTATTGACATGTGTACTTACTGTGTGCAAGTAGCACTGAAAAAATCAAAGTTCATCTAATTTGCATAATTTCTGCACGAGAAAAAAACCCATATTATATGTGATGTATCCCATGGTACTAAACATTCACACAAAAAATTATTCAAATCAAAGCTTTCATGTGGAAGTTCTGCACAAAAATCTGATTGCCCTTAATTTTGAACAAAATGGCTGCCAGCGGCCATCTTGAATTTCGGACCACACCCAAAAACACTCGTTCTCGTCCCACGGTGATTCCAAAGGTACCCAAGAAGTTTCGTAAAGATCGGTTCATAAATGCGGCCTCTAGCCCGAGCCGTATTGGCATTTGCACTGACAGTGCTGAAAGTAACACTAAATACATCAAAGTTAGTCTAATTTGCATAATTTACGTACGAGAAAAAAACCTGTATTATATGTGATGTATCCCATGGTACTAAACATTCATACAAAAAATTATTCAAATCAGCGCTTTCATATGGAAGTTCTGTGCAAAAAACAGATTTCTGCATCGTCGGTACAAATTGGCGGCTGGCAGCCATCTTGAATTTCGAAGCGGACCCCAAAACACTCGTTCTCGACCCACGGTCATAACAAAGGTACCCAAGAAGTTTCGTAAAGATTGGTTCATAAATACGGCCTCTAGCCCGAGCCATAGCAGCTTGGCACTTACAGCTCTGAAAGTAACACTAAATAAATCAAAGTCAGTCTAATTTGCATAATTTACGCACGAGAAAAAAACCCGTATTATATGTGATGTATCCCATGGTACTAAACATTTATACAAAACTTTATTCAAATCAGAACTTTCATACAGAAGTTCTGTACAAAAAACTGATTTTTGCATCATCGGTACAAAATGGCCGCTGGCAGCCATCTTGAATTTCGGACCACACCTAAAAACACTCGTTCCCGTCCCAGGGTCATAACAAAGGTACCCAAGAAGTTTCGTAAAGATCGGTTCATAAATACGACCTCTAGCCCGAGCCATAGCCAATTGTTGACGTACGGACAGACGGACGACGGGCCATGACAATAGCTCAAATTTGACTTCGTCAAAGTTGAGCTAAAAATGGAAAGAAAAAAAACATGGGGGAAGGACCAGTTTTTTTTTAGGGGGGACTACTTTGGGGGAAATGACTACTTTTGGGGGGATGACCAATTTGGGGGAAGTGACCGGGGAGAAATTGTTAGGGGGAGAGTCTTGCACCCCATAGTCTGTATCGGCATTTGCTTGGCTCTTGGCTGATCGCAATCGGGCTATTCGTGTGATTGACCCACGGAAATCTCATTGTCAGTTTATTTCTGGGATTTCTGAAATTGTCTTTAAAACAAATCAACCTTTTTGGAATATTTAAATTATTGTTCATTCAAATGCGATGTAAATTCTGAACATATAAGCTTTTTGGGGACGCAGAGGATTTCAATCCCACATTGTCCCTGTGCGCCCTCGGCGTGCTGAACTTTTCATTCATTCAGATAAGCCATATCATCCGGACCTCAATGCTTTTATTTTATGACATCTTTCCGCGAGTTTAGATCGAGTAATGATGAAGGCTAACATTCTGAGTTAACTCCCTTGACTACATTTTAAATTTAGTTGTTCAGCTGAAATGAGAGCGAATTTGGTAATAAATCATGGTTTAGTTTTCCACAGAACGCTAAAACAGTGTGGAAATGGAATCTTTTCTTCAAAAACAATGTGTAAATGTAACTTAGAGGAGGTTCTAGGGGAAAATCTGGGGGGTTCTGGTATTTAGGATAAAATACTAAATACCAGAACCCCCCAAAACCGCGTAGACAAAGGCAACTATAAGAATGAATTCACTTCTATTCTTCTTTCCTGTAACGATTATTGCATAAAATAAACATATTTCATCGTAAAACACTGCGCAAATGTAATTTAGAGGGTGGTTCTGGGGGGTTATGTGCGGTTCTGGGGGGTTCTGTGCGGTTCTGGTGGGTTCTGGTATTTAGAACCACATGAAAATGCTAAACATGTGGCTAAATCCATGACAGTTTTGCTTTTTTATCCATTTTTTCTCTCCACAGATATGTTTTGTGGATTTAAATGACAAGGTCACAGGGGTCTCATGTGTGACATAAAATATCATGTTTGATGGGCCGTATCGGTCCAAAAGGTTTTTGCACACACCCTATTGAATATGTAGAATTGTAGAAACAAACCTATGTTCATTCATCAAAAGCATGCTTAGTTTGTTGAGTCAATAGAGTGGCTTTTAGGAAAAAGCCATTTCAAGCCATGACATGCAAAAGGTGTTTAATTATGCCCCTCTTTCAGTTGAGCTAAAACTGAAGCAATAAAAGCAACACTGGACTTATCACAGTTTTTTTTTATTCTTATTAAAAATCAGTGGAAGAATATAAGTAAAAGAGGATCTATACATATATATATTTAAAACATACATTAAAGAAAATTTACACAAAACAAGGAATTTCCTGATTAAATAATATAAATTAATATTATTATGCATATACCGAGGTGTCCCATCGGGGATATGGAAGCTAAAAACACCGAACAAATTAAAAACATCCTGTGCAGAAAAAAATCCATCCATCATTCATTTATTGTTCAGGATTTCACGCTATAAAAAGAAACTAGCTCCATCGTGCACACAGGACTGGGGGAATAATTTGCTACAAGATTTACCCAGATAATCCAATGTATGGGGAATTTATTGTTTATTGGATTTAATGACACTTTCTACAGTTATGGCATATTGTGTTGGACAGTTTAATGGATGGTGGAAGCCAGAGAACTCAGGGGAACCACCAAGTACTGTCAAACTTACATACCCGACCTGGGAAGACTTGGCATAGGCTTAATTCAATTGAGTACCACTGTCATATCCTATGCCTCAGTACACACCGCTACTGTGCTCACACAAAGAAAATCAGGATGAAGTGTCTTGTCCAAGAACAGGATGTTGACGATACAGGTCAGGGGCGAACAACAAATTTTCAATCTCAAATCCGATGAGCCAACAGTGCACATCTTGCAAGGAGAGTGGAGTAGTAAAACAACTGTAGAGGAGAATTCTACCCAATTCCATCCAATGCACCTCAGAGTTGAACCAACTAAATATTGTTTGACATAGCTCAATTACTGAATTAAATTCCCAGCTGATTTATGGGAAAAATTTGTGTCTTGAAATATTGATATTTCACATCAGTGTGTAGAGGGTTAAAAACTGGATCTTTTGTTGGGGATCTGTTTGTAATCTTCAAAAAGTATTCTTACACACGGTGACCCTGTTGTATCGAGAGGCAAGCTCTCAGGCCATCAGTTTAATTTTGTTTGGAATTTGATGCTGTTATGGGCCGTTTGATTATATACTTTTTGTAGAAATTTGCAAGCAGATGACTGTTGAAGTATTGTGATGTACCTTTACTTACAAAGATATACAGGTATTTGTTCCTGCCCAGTTATAGATATTCCAATCAAGAAGTATTTAATTCACCCTGAAAACATTAAGCTATTAACATAACTTGTGGAACTACACGGCATAATCATAAAATGACTGTGGTGAGTCTTCATTTTCAATTGTAATGTTGCAAAAATGTCAATTGAATCATTTTGATTGAGCAACATTTCTTGCTTTGATTCACAGAAAATGAATCTTTGGGAATTTTTTTCAGATTCAACTGCCTGATATATATTAGTTGGTTGGAAAAGTAACAAAACCAACAGAAATATTCCAGATGAGGGAATCTAAACATAGGCAATGACGTATTTAAGAGCTAGACTGGTTTCAGGGAACAACAGCGTCAAATTTCATACAGAATTAGTCTGGTTGCTTGAGACAGAGGGTCCTAATTCATGTGCTCACAATATTCCACAATCCAGTATGGAGACAATTAAAAACTAGAGGGTCTAAAGAGCCTGTAATCGCTCACCTGGAACTACATATAAAAAGGTGATTTCCCATCTAGGCTTTCCATGGAAACGTGAGCTGCAATTGTGGCCATGTTAGCAACATTACATCAACATTACATGAGGATAATTGGTAGAAGGTGTCCCAGTCCTCAATCATGTGAAGTTTCAAAACATTTGACTTTGTAGTTTCAAAGGGGAAGATTTTTGCAAAATCCATCAATCAGGATCAGAGAATGTCTCTGGTGGCCATATTTTCCAACCAACGGAACAAAAAGAGTATCGATTGTAGAGGGCCTCCTACAGACCATTCCTGCGAAGTTTGGTTCATGTCGGCTCAGTAGTTCCAGAGAAGAAGATGAAAATGTGATTTTCCATAGGATTTCTATAGTAACTATAAGCCACAATTGTGGCCATATTTGCAACACGATCAACATTAAATGAGGATCATTGGTAGAGGGTGTCCCAGTCATCAACCATGCAAAGTTTCAAAACATTTGGCTCTGTGGTTTCAGAGGAGAAGATTTTTCAAAATCCACCAATCAGAATCAAAAAATGTTTCTGGCAGCCATGTTTTTCGATGCACAGTAACAAAATAAGGAGCGTTTGTAGAGGACCTGCCAGAGAAGATGAAAATGTGATTTCCTACAGGGCTTCTACAGTAACTATAAGCCACAATTGCAGCCATGTTTGCAACCTGATCAACATTAAATGAGGATTGTTGGTAGAGGGTGTCTCAGTCATCAACCATGCAAAGTTTCAAAACATTTGGCCCTGTGGTTTCAGAGGAGAAGATTTTTCAAAATCCACCAATCAGAATCAAAAAATGCTTCTGGCAGCCATGTTTTTCGATGCATGGTAACAAAAATGAGGTGCATTTGTAGAAGACCTCCCATAGACTATCCCAGCCAGGTTTGGTTCACGTCAGCTCAGTATTTCCAGAAATGTGATTTCCCATAGGGTTTCTATAGTAACTATAAGCCGCAATTGCAGCCATGTTTACAACCCGTTCAACATTAAATGAGGATCGTTGGTAGAGGGGGTCCCAGTCATCATTTATGGGAAGTATCAAAACATTTGGCCTGGAAGTTTCAGAGAAGATTTTTGAAAATCCACCAATCAGAATCAAAGAATGTCTCTGGCGGCCATGTTTTTCAACCGGCGGGAACAAAATGAGGATCATTTGTAGAGGACTTCCCACAGATCATTCCCGCCAAGTTTGGTTCATGTCGGCTCAGTAGTTCCAGAGAAGAAGCTGAAAATGTGATTTCCCATAGGGTTTCTAAAGTAACTATAAGCCGCAAATGAAGTCATGCTTGCAACCCGACCAACATTAAATGAGGATGGTTGATAGAGGGAGTCCCAGTCATCAACCACACTAAGTTTCAAAACATTTGGTCCTGTGGTTTCAGAGGAGAAGATTTTTCAAAATCCACCAATCAGAATCAAAGAATGCCTCTAGCAGCCATGTTTTCAAACCCATGGGAACAAAATGAGGATCATTTTTAGAAGACCTACCATAGATTATCCCTGCCAGGTTTGGTTCACATTGGCTCAGTAGTTCAAGAGAAGAAGATGAACATGTGATTTCCCATAGGGTTTCTATAGTAACTGTAAGCTGCAATTGTGGCCATATTTGTAACCTGAACAACATTAAATGAGGATCGTTGGTAGATGGGGGTCCCAGTCATCATTTACAAATGTATATGAAGTTTCAAAACAGTTGGCCTGGCGGTTTCAGAGAAGATTTTTGAACGATCACAGGTTTAGTAAATAAACTTCTCGAGTATCCACGATGGCACTGGATCAATAAACAATAAATCAGATAAACTCATTCCATCTTAGTTCAAATCGTAAATCTTTTTGTAATTTAAACAACACTTCATCCAGAACACAGTCTGCTACACACGTGAAACATCCAGCAAAATGAAGCGGCTTGCTGGTCACTCCGTTGATGAAGCAGTTACGAAAGTGACAAAGTCATTGCAGATATTTCGCGTTGTGATGTCAGACGGTAACATTTGCCACTTGAGCCGTAAACAAAGAATATACTATTTAATCTTATTGGAACATGATCTGATATTTGTGGCTCAGAGTTTATGTTCAACCAAGAAACAAAGCATCGAGGTTGAACATAAGCTACATGCCGCAAAATGCAGACCATGTTACCATCAATTCATCACAATTACCTATATGTTCCAATAAGACCCTACCCATGGCCGAAAACCCACATCATGAAATGAAGAAGGCAACTTTTAACGATAACAAGTTTAGTAAATAAACCTTGTGTGTTCCCCATGACTTCGCTGGACAAAATAATCTATAAATGAGATACAGGTTGAGGTCACTCCATCTTAGTTCAAATCATAAACTGATTTGTAATTTAAACAACACTTCATTCAAAGCATTCTCTGTTGCAAATCTGAAAAATCAAGAAAAATGAGGCAGCTGTTCGCAAGTCACTCTGCTGATGAAATAACTGTGCAATGGGAAACCTCACTTCAAATATTTTGCGTGGCGACATCAAATGGTAACATTTGCTACTGGAGTCGTAAACAAAGAAAAATCTAAGTGAGCTCTTGTCCAATCAGATGGCAAGGCATTTAGTCTATTAGAAACATTGTGACAGGTACCTAGTTTGCAATAACAAGCACAAAACCTGTTGGTACCTGTCACAATTAAGATACCAAAAAAAAATTTATTTACGGGCTTGCTGCCAGAGTATATATATATATATATGATCTGAGAATACTAAAGTTTTTTTCTTAAATCCTTATATTTAGGTTGCACAGAAAATGTCACTTTTAAATAAAACCCATTTTTTTCAAATTCTGACATGGAAATTCCACATTTACAAATTTCACACCTCAGTGTATGATAAAGTCGCCCAGGTTTGTAAACATGGAGGAGTCTAGTGGTGTTGTACAGTATTTGACCCTTTACCTAATACAAATAGCAGACGACACTTGCAGAAAAAATTCTAGAATAACCTGGAATAACTGAAAATTTTCTTTGTTTGATAAAAATCATAGCTTTTGAACCCTTAACTGAAGAAACTCAACATTCTCACCCCAGGGTGGGGTCATAAGCTAATGTTTTTAGGGGAAAAAATGAAAACTTAATAACACTTGAATGGCAGTTTGTGTGAATCTCTGGCCAGTTGAGGTCATTATGTAAGGTAAAGTGTTAAATAGGCAGAAAACTCATGCTGTGTTACTTCTACATTTCATAAAGACAACGCATTCACCTTCGCAAAAAATTTTTTCTCAAAAAAAAAAACCACGGACATTTCATCAGATTGTGATGAAGTAAATGTTTTCTTCCACCCAGTCATAGCCATTTCATGGTGACTGAACCCAATAAAAACTTTCATCTCAGAAAACTGTGAATGTTGAGTAAAAGCGTAAAATCCACTTTCAAAACCAAAGATGAGAAGTGAAATATAACCAATAACAGAGGTTTAAAAACTAGAAGCACTGTCACTGTGCCGAAGCTGCGATGATTCGTGCAATGCCAATGATGTTTTAAAACTTGTTGGTGACAAAAAAAAACTTGTTGTGACAAAAAAACTCATTGGTGACAAGTCCATAAATGTGACAGAAATTATCCGAATGACATGCACTATTGAGAGGGTGTAGACACCATGAAGATACACTTGCATACCAAGTATGGTGTCATTCCATCAAGTATTTTATGAGTTATGGTGTTTTTGAAACTCGTTGGTGACAGACTGACCAACAGACCGACCGACCAACAGACAGACCGACAATGCCACATATAGAGGTGTTTGTTGCAGCTAAAAATGCTGACATCTATATCTTGACCCTTTAAACTTGAGAGGCCACTTTTCAAGACAGGAACATGATACTTCATAATTTCATTAAGTAGGATGGCTGCTGAGTGAATGTGTGGGGTAGACCAATTAATATTTTCACATTAATAATATCAATTAGTCAACCCTCAAATAATATGGATTCTTCCAGTCACTGCCTCTGTCCACTGAACTGAGATTGAAGATACCACCAGTGTTCAAAGGGTTAACCACTAAGTCAGAGTATTTGGCATATGCTGCAAGAATGAGACAAACCTGTCATACCTCAGGCGTAATTTCAGAAATAACTGTTTTGGAGATTTAACTCTTCACCCGCTGAGTAATTTTAAAACATTTTTCATCAAAACTTGTCATGACTGCTTCACAGCAGCCAAGACAAGATTTGATGAAAAATTCATGAAAATATCACTTGAGAAATCATCGGTTAAAAGTTTATACAATTTATAGGGTTAAATATCCTTAAATTTTACTTATTTTAATTGCCTGAGATTTTCTGTCCTGGGCAGGAATATCCACCAGCAGCATGCAAGGAGTTAAATGTCCCAGGTGAACTGTTTGAGCCATCATGCACCATACATGGTTTAATCCTTTACCTAATGCAACAACAAGCAGTCAACACTTTTCATGAAAACTGCCATTCCAATTTTAGTATTTTTAAATTTTTCTTCCAAAATTTAGCTTATGACCAATCATCGAAAGGTGCTCATTGAGGGGTTATAAGCTATGTTTTTGAACCAAAAAAATACCAAATTTTAGTTACTCAAGACAAGTGTCATCTTCTGGTCATGTTGCATAATGGGTCACAAATGTTTATTATATCAGTAGCTGAAAAAAGGAAGGGTAAGAATGCATACAGATAAAAAGAATGGATAAAAGGTATTTATTTGTTTTATCAATTTATCTGTTTATCTAGTGATGAGTACAAGGTTCACATTAGATAGTTTAAAACTATTTACATCAAAGAGGGCAACAAGGCATACTACACTTTCATTCTGTTTATTTATTAGTGTTTAAGGTCACATATTTCTGCACAATGGATAATCATGACCAGGACATGGATATAAAATAAAGTCCAGTTAACATTTATGCCCATGCAGCCCGTATTAGAGGACTTTCACCCCAAACATTGCTGACCGGGTCCTATTTTACTAGAAAAACAGAGCTTATTTACCACAGTAAACAAGCACTGCTTCACTTCCCGGGGTTCCCATGGGGAACTCTTTTATTCAACACACATACATGTACAATATAATAAAACAGCTGTGTAAAGCCATTTACAAAAGATATAAAAAACAAAGGTCACATGCTACAACATCTGTATATGTACAGTGAAACCCTGTTAATTGAATAACCTCTTTGCCGGCAAAAAAATATTCAATTAGCAGAAGTATTCAGTTACCCTCTGAACCCTGATGTCAAAATACCAAAATTTTCAGCAGCAAATTTTTCCCATAATGCATCAGAGAATTTAATAAATTATATCTTGCTTGACAGAGCTCACTGAGCTCTGTCAAACAAGATATATTTCATTCAATTTTTCATTCTCCGTGGACAATATGTAGTCAATGATGGAAATTTTGAAATGCAACCAGAGTGCTAGGTGTTACCATGGATTTGGTCACTTTTCTGTATTCTAGAGAGATACAGAGTATTTATTATTTATTCTATTATATCTTGTTTAACAGAACTCATGGAGCTCCTTCAAACAAGATACAATGGATTAAATGCCTTTATTGGATGTACTAAGGTATAGTAGGTCTATATGTATAAACATGGGGAATTTGGTGTTTGTCAGGTTAATTTCTTACCATATCACTACAATTTTATTCAATTAATAGGAGTTTACTCCATAACTTACATGCAATTAACAGGTCAAATTTGTGCTGAAGGTATGATAAATGGTTTTGTGTTTGGAAGTTGTATTCATTCAACAGGGTTATTCAATGAAGAGGGCTACACTGTAATAATACAGAACACCTATTTACTAGATTTGGGCGAGGAAAGTTCAGAAAATGAAAGCAGGCAGAGCAGAGGGGCATATGGGGACAAATGCAATAATGTGGCAAAGAGGGTGTAACTGTCTCATTAAAACCAAAT
Source organism: Pictodentalium vernedei (assembly GCA_031216915.1). NCBI lineage: Eukaryota > Metazoa > Mollusca > Scaphopoda > Dentaliida > Dentaliidae > Pictodentalium > Pictodentalium vernedei. Next base: position 175,010,761 of record CM062288.1, on the reverse strand, counting down.
GAATAATTTCTAACATTTAAACTCATCAATAGGCATGTAATGCATATCATGTGATTTTTGCAAATATATGTTGAATATTTTTAACTTCGCTTTAAATAATGAAAACTTGATATCCTAAAAAATGCCAATGGCTCGTAAAGTACATGTAGAAATTAGGATGTATATGCGAACCACTGGTTATATATGGCGACTGCCAACAATGCAGGATGCGATGATCTCATTCCGTGTTCACTTCTGCAAAAACACAGCTTTTCCTTCATTTCTGACTGCAAAGGTAATCACAAGAGGCCCCAGGGGGCCTGAGGGTGCTCACCTGACATGGTAGCCTAAATATCAACCCAGAGAATTGATTTCCACAAGTTGCATCTGCTCCTCCTAAGAAAAGCTGAAACCAAATATCCACATATTCTGACCAGTGGATCTAAAAAAAGATTTTTAAAGAATATTCCTCATATTGAACTAAGTCATAATTCGGGCTCCCACAGGGAGCCCATATATGAACCCAGGGACTTGGCTTTAACAAATCTGAATCAAACATCCCTAAGGATTCTGCACACCAAATATCAAAACATTCCGACTGCTGGATCTGAAGAAGATTTTTAAAGAAAATTCCTCATTTTGAACCAAGTTACAATTCGAGCTCCCACAATCAGCCCAAATATGGACCTAGGGACATGGCTTGAACAAACTTGAATCTTACCCCCCTAAGGATGCTGCATAAAAAATATCAAAAGAATTCATCTGCTGGATCTGAAGATTTTTAAAGAAAATTCCTCATTTTGAACTAAGTTGTCATTCAGGCTCCCATAGTGAGCCCAAATATGAACCAAGGGACTTGGCTTGAACAAACTTGAATCTCAGCCCCCAAGGTTGCTCCATGCCAAATATCAAAACATTCCAACTGCTGAATCTGAAGAAGAAGATTTTTTTTAAAGAAAAATTCCTCATATTGACTAAGTTATAATTTGGGCTCCCACAGGGAGCCCAAATATGGACCCATGGACTTGGCTTTAACACACTTGAATCCCCCTCCCCCTCCCCAAGGATGCTACTCACCACATATCAAACCATTCCGACTGCTGGATCTGAAGAAGAAGATTTTTTAAGAAAATTCCTCATTTCGAACAAAGTTACAATTCAAGCTCCCACAGTGAGCCCAAATATGGTCCTAGGGATATGGCTTGAACAAACTTGAATCTCACCCCCCTAAGGATGCTGCATACCAAATATCACAAGATTCTGCCTGCTGGATCTTGAGAAGAAGATTTTCAAAGAAATTTGCCTGAAATGCACTAAGTTCAAATTTGGGCTCCTATACTGAGCCCAAATATAAACCCAGGGGGCCGATTTGAACAAACTTGAATCAGATCCACCCCACAATGTTGCATACCAAATATCACAAGATTCTGCCTGCTGGATCTGGAGAAGATTTTTGAAGAAATTTGCCTGAAATGCACTAAGTTCAAATTTGGGCTTCTATAGTGAGCCCAAATATGAATCCAGGTGGCTGATTTGAACAAACTGGAATCAGATCCATCCCACAATGTTGCATACCAAATATCAAAAGATTCTGCATGCAGGATCTGGAGAAGATTTTTGAAGAAATTTGCCTGAAATGCACTGACTTCGAATTCGAGCTTCTATAGTGAGACCAAATATGAATCTAGGGAGCCGATTTGAACAAAATAGAATCAGGTCCACCCCACAATGTTGCATACCAAATATCAAAAGATTCTGCCTGCTGGATCTGGAGAAGAAGATTTTTTAAGAAATTTGCCTGAAAAGCACTAAGTTCAAATTTGGGCTCCTATACTGAGCCCAAATATAAACCCAGGGAGCCGATTTGAACAAACTTGAATCAGATCCACCCCACAATGTTGCATACCAAATATCAAAAGATTCTGCCTGCTGGATCTGGAGAAGAAGATTTTCAAAGAAATTTGCCTGAAATGCAGTAAGTTCAAATTTGGGCTCCTATACTGAGCCCAAATATGAACCCAGGGAGCCGATTTGAACAAACTTGAATCAGCTCCACCCCACAATGTTGCATACCAAATATCAAAAGAATCTGTCTGCTGGATCTAGACAAGAAGATTTTTTAAGAAATTTGCCTGAAATGCACTAAGTTCGAAATCAGGCTCCTATACTGAGCCCAAATATGAACCCAGGGGGCCGATTTGAACAAACTTGAATCAGATCCACCTTACAATGTTGCATACCAAATATCAAAAGATTCTGCCTGCTGGATCTGGAGAAGAAGATTTTTTAATGTTTTTCCCATTGCCTGCAGTGTTAAAAAGTGCTGACTCAGCACTTTTTCAAAGTCCCGAAACTGTACCCTATGATAAAACCGATGGCAATTTTTTTTTTACCAATTCTTTCTGTTGGTCCTAAGGAAGCTTCACACCAAACAAAAATTCTCGGTGCCGTGCAGTTTTGGAGATATGGGCATTTTAATTTTTTTCTATTTTTAGCTCCTGCGGTTCCCATGGGGCTACGGGAAAAAAAAAATCAGCATAAATTAGGTACTTATGACCCAATAAGCCCTCACATAAAATTTTGTTCAAATCAGCCTCTCAGTTTGGAAAATAGAAATTTTGGGCAGGGCCAAAAATTTTGACCCTCCCATAACAACGCCAAGTATAGCCCCACAAACTTCTCTTGAACAAATCTGAGTCTACACCTCAAAAGGAAGCTGCACACCAAATATCAAGCCTCCGCTACTGCTGGTTCATGAGAAGAAGATTTTTTAAGATTTCAGCACACTTTTTGGGTGTGGCCCTACCCACGGGCGAGGCAACTTGATTTGAACAAAATCAAATTGCGATGTCATAACAAACTATTATCTCAAATATCAATTAAATTGGTTCAGCAGTTTGGGAAACACCATGTTCACGGATGACGACGGACGCCGGATGGTGAGTGATCACTATAGCTCTCCTGACTGAAAGTCAGGTGAGCTAATAACTTTAAATTGGAAATCAAGAAAATGCTACTTTTAGGCCAAAAAGATGTTTTAAGTCTCAGGCAATCCCTCATTGAAATTGAATCCCTGTGATCACCTGATTGCTGCCATGATTTTTTTTTGGATGGACTTTTCATTCAGTAAAAGATAATATTCTGTTTAAATGGATTTGTTTATGTTCAGTTTACTACAGAGTGCCTGAAGGCACTCTCCAATAAGCTGCAACAAAATTATTGGTGAACAAATCATCCCCTGAGTTGCAATGGGTTCTATGTGCCAGTAGGCACATAGAACACATTGGAACTCAGTGGACGAAATTTTACCTATCAATATACACCTAGCACTCTACAAGTTAAAAACATTTTGTCAAAGTACTTCTCAGGCCTATAGTTTTCAGGTAAGGCAATCAACATCCTCTTGAAGTCAAGTTCAGGATGGTGACTGCCTGACAGTTCAACAGCCATTTTGCTACGGTGGTACCCCTTATATCAGAGGCCTAATAATATCAACCCTTGAGAGCTGTTAAAAGAGGAGTCTCAGTGTGTTTCCACCAGTTTGATAGTGCAAATGCAGATATCGATAGCCATTTTATGATTTATGGTATGTATTTCTGGCAGGTATTTACCACTTTCCTTATTTTCATATCAGGTGGGCAGTAGAGAGTAGGGGTGATCACTTAGGTTCATGTTAAATTTTTTTACTAAAATGAAGTAAACAAATTGGGAGTTTGCACCAAAGCTGCAACGGGTGGTAAAAATGAAACAAATTAAAAGTCTATCAAGGTAAATAACTCTGCAAATAACACTTACAGTGTACATCAGGCCAGTCAAAAATAAGATACACTTGCATTCCAAATATGATGTCATTCCACCCACTATTTTATAAATTACTGAGTTTCAAAACTTGTTGGTGACAGACTAACAGTCCGACTGACATTAACACATATAGAGCTGCTTGTCAAAGATTTAAAAAAACAGTAGTTGTACAAAATACATCTGTTGTGATCATGTTGTATCAAGATTTCTTTGGCATCTTTTAGCATGTATTAAACATGATTTTTTCAGTATTATTAGTTATCAGTGTATACTCCAGGGAGTATAATAATTTACTTTGTTTTGAAAACTGATACACACTGAGGCAAAACCAACAGGTCTCTCAGTTTTCAAGCCACTGTAAATTTTCATACACCTTGCAATACACATGGATAATAATAGTATTCTAAATATAAACCGAGCATTTAGTATACTGTATCTTGTTTGAAAGAGCTCATGTAGCTCTGTAAAACAAAATATAATAGATTACATTGTCTCTATTGGATGAACTGAGGTCCAGAAACAAGGGGAATTCAGTGATTGTCATGGTAATACCTCAACATATTACAAGATTTTTTATTCAATTAACAGGAGTTTGCTCTATAACCTATATGCAATTAACAGGTCAAATTTGTAATGAAGGTCTGTTAAATGGTTTTAATATATCTTATTCAATTATTTTGGTAAATTTGGGGAAGAGATATACAGTTAAGTGGGTACCAATGTATTTCCTCACCAACTCTCTTATGTCATTAGGAAAGAGTCCCATATTCGGCCCTTGTTGACACCAAAAAGAATCCTTGGAGGGCATTATTTACATCATAGCCAATCAAATCACTAAATTGCAGTCTGTCAGGATGTGAACTGCTTTATTTATTTATTTTTCATAAAGTCGACAAATCAAAAGATATAAAGATTTTAACGGTCACTGTTAAAAAAATTCTACTTGTCTGGGTGATGACTGGTTATGGAAAAAACAAGTGTCATTTTCACATCTCGTAGACAAGCGACCACATGGTTTTCCTAAGCAATGACATTTGAGTCATTTGCCACCTGTAAGAAACAAACAATAGCACTAAAAAGATTTGACTGGTTGAGTGGTAAAAGCCACAATGATAGCTCTATTGAAAAGTGCTGAATGCCACTTTAGTGGCTCTACAGTGCATGTATTAGCTTGCTGTTGGCACCACAATAGAAATTTTTTTTATATAAAATAGTTTTGTTGCATTTTATTGGTGAGTCCCTGCACACTCCAATAACTTGTAGCAAAACATTTATGAACAAAATCTTGGTAAACAAAGGTTCTTCTTGTTGGTAGTGTAGTATCTTTGAAAAAAAAATACCCTTGTTACAAATCAGTTTAGAAAAATAATTTTACACACAACCAGTTAACCATTAAGGGCCTAATTCTGGCTTTGATCACTTTTCCTTCAACAGAACAGGTGCCTCAACACACAGTATCAGGGCTAACACACAAATTACATTCTAAGTACCCTAGAAGTTGATTTTAGACAAGTCTTGGCTGCCTATAAAGGCAGCCAAGACTTTCCTAAAAACAACAAAGCATCAGGATGTAGACTGCCAAAGTATAGTAAAAATATATAAAAATCTCCAGATCATAAGGGTTAAACAAGAATGTGAGCCCTGTACCCAATTCAAAATTAAAAGCAACAAGAATATGAGCCCTGTGTAAATTCAAAATTAAAAGCGAATGTCTGTCAATTGCACTACACACAAATACATTTCAAGTTTCCAAGATTGAGCTCTGGTTAGTTATTATTAGATCCTTCAATATTTGATGCTGCAGCTGGAGGTTGGGCTGGAACTGACATTAAGGCATCTGGCACACTTGTGACATCATCTGGAACACTGTGATTTGTTGCATTAAGTGGAACTCCTGCTGAAGCAGGTGGAAGTGCAGAATAAGGTGGTGGTTGTGGAAGATTGGCTGGAGTAGTCAACATTGGATCTGAAATTAAAGAACAGTACAATTTTCATAGAGATCTATTTTATCATACGAGCCCGCACAAAATTCTATCATTTCTTAACCCTTTACCTAACACGATAGGCAGGTGACACTTGCAAACAAATTGTTGAATAACTAATTTTTTTTCATGTTTTGCATCAAAAACATCGATTATGACCTTTCAATGGAACGAGCTTGTCCCAATGCAGGGACATATGCTATGTTTTGGAGACAATGAAAAAAAAAGAAAATTGAATGGAGCCTTTGTAAATAGTGCTGGCCACTTTTGACCATTATGGCGGGTAAAGGGTTAAAGTTATCAACCTTTTTAATAAATTTTATAATTGTTTTTATTCTTCACGTCAAGTCTGAAATCATCAGGTTGATTTATAATGTATTAGTTATATTAGTAAAATCACTAATTACTGTACAAACTGCTCCTGTCTTTGATAGTTCTCTTGTAATTATTTCCTATTTTTATTCAATCATCTTATTTCATAACTGACAATGGATGCTTTACTTTTCTACTGTTTTATCGCCATGATTTAGTGTTAGCTGCTGATGTGACATTAACCCTGTACCCAATGCAGACGATTTCAAAATTTATTATTTTAAATATCATTTTTTAAATTTTTTCAAAAAATTTCAACAAAACCATATCGTGTGACCCCTCTTTGGAACGAGCTCAACAAGCTCGTTCCAAAGAGGTGTCACATGATATGGTTTTGTTGAACTTGATCGAAAAAAAATATTTTTTCAGCTGCTGAATTTGCATTTTACGCAGGAGGATGCAGCGATTCGTTGGGTAAAGGGTTAAACACCAATAAATAAATGTACAAAAAGTGTGAATAGGCAAAGAGCAACTGCTAAATTTGTATATTACATCGGCAGACATGGCCAATTCATTAGGTGAAGGGGTAACCCATTACCTAACAAAACAGCCATACATGGCAAACACCATTCATACAAACTGCTGTTGAAATATTATATTTTTATAATTTTTGCATCCAAAACATAGCTAATGATTACTCAGTTGGAATGAGCTCAATAACCTTGTTTCAAAAAGAGGGGTATAAACCATGTTTTCATGCAAAAATGGAAAATGTTCAGTCTGTTAGGCCCCACGAAGTAGATCTTCTGTTTCTCAGGCCATTTATTGTAAAATTGCATGTGGGCAGGTGTTTTTTAATTTAATTTTTTATTTAAGTAATTATTTCTTTGCCATCAAAAGTTCATGTTCTTGGTATGTTTTATGTTTTAGGCTTCATAATCTACAGAATAGCATCGGTGGTGGTGTATTTAGTCCCTTAAGTGCAAAAAGGCTTTGCAATGCTAAAGCATTGCAAAGCATTGTTGCACTCAAGGGACAAATTTATCAATTTTATTAACTTGGGTAAAATATCAAACATAAACCATTTAATTTTTATTTTTTTTAAGTTTGCATTGGTTATAAAAAGAGAGCATGCGACAGCCTAATTGACCATGTGGGAGGGCCTGAGAAACAGATTCTTAACTTTCTTAGGCCTTATTCAATAATTCTTTTTTTTTGCTGTGTTGCCTCCTAGTCATGTTAGATGGGGATTAACCCTTTAAACAACACATAGGTTATAAATTTTTTTTTGAAATATTGTGTTTTCAAATTTATCCAAAAATTTCAACAAAACCATATCATGTGACCCTCTCAACGGAACAAGCTTGTTCCGATGAGGGGGTCACATGATATGATTTTGTTGAAATTTTTTAAAAATACATTTTTTTCAACTGCTTAAATTGAAAATTATGCAGGCGCATTTGACCGATTCATTAGGTTAAGGGTTAAAACACTGATAACTCATACAGGAAACATTTACAAAGAATGCAACATCTACAATGTGACAACTGGAAAGTTGATATTTATCTAAGCATTGAGGTTTAAACTTTATTTCTGAATCTGTCATTTTCAGGCTGTAGTCAAGACACCAACAAACTCAGAATGTTTTTCAGGTTACCTTTAGATAAAAAAGAGGCCCCAAGGGGCCTTAATCGCTCACCTCACAAAGTGGTTCAAAGACGTATTAGGGGTCACATTCAGTTAGACATGCTTCATTAACACTACAAAGGAATGAAGTCATGAAAGGCAAATTTTGTGGAAAAACACTAAAGAATAGATTTGAACAAACTTGAACCTAACCTGCTCCCCTCCCCTTGCCCCCACCCATAGAGAACCCAAACATTAAGCCAAGCCAGGGACTCAAATTGAACAAACTTGAATCTGAGCCCCCATGAGACGTTATATACCAAATACGAAAGAATTCTAATTGGTCGATCTACAGAAGGTTTTTAAAGAAATGTCTTCACATTGTAGCAAGTTAAACTTTGGGCACCAATACAGAGCCAAAATATTAACCCAGACTCCGATTTGAACAAACTTGAATCTGTCCCCTTTGAGATGGTGCATATAAAATATGAAACGATTGTGAGTGGTGGGTCTGAAGAAGAATATTTTTAAAGAGCATTCTTAATATTGCACTAAGATAGAGAGTCCAAATATTAAGCCAGGGCCCCCCCCCCCCCCCACACACACACACACCCCAGAGATGTTGCATACCAAATATGAGAAGATTCTGACAGGTGCATCTGAAGAAGAAGGATTTTAAAGAACATTCCTGATATTGCACTAAGTTAAACTTTTGGCTCCAATAGGGAGCCCAAATATTAACCCAGGGACCCAATTTGAACAAATTTGAATCTGACCCCCTTAGACATGTTGTATATCAAATACCAAAAGATTTCAACTGGTGGATCTGAAGAAGAAGATTTTTAAATGATGTTGTATAGCAAATATGAAAAGATTATGACTGGTGGATCTGAAGAAGACTTTTAAAGAACATTCCTCATATTGTACTAAGTTAAAATTTGGGGTCCTATAGAGAGCTAAAATTTGAACTCAGGGACCCTATTTGAACAAACGTGAATCTGACCTCCCTAGAGATGTTGTATACCAAATATGAAAGGATTCTGATTGATGGATCTGAAGAATAAGATTTTCAAAGAAACGTCCTCATATTGCACTAAGTTAAAATTTGGGCTCCCAAAAGAGCCCAAATATTAACCCAGGGATCTGATTTGAACAAACTTGAATCTGTCCCCCCTAGAAATAGTGAATACCAAATATGAAATGATTCTGACTGGTGGATCTGAAGAAGAAGATTTTTAAAGAGCATTCCTCATATTGCACTAAGTTAATCTTTGGGCATCAGTAGAGAGCCCAACTATTAATCCAGGGACCCAATTTGGACAAAGTAAGAGATGTTGTATATGAAAAGATTCTGATTGGTGGATTTGAAGAAGAAGATTTTTAAAGAACATTCCTCATATTGCACTAAGGTAAAATTTGGGCTCCAATAGAGAGCTCAAATTTGAACTCAGGGACCCGATTTGAACAAACTTGAATCTGACCCCCAAGAGATGTTGTATACTGAACATGAAAAGATTTTGACTGATGGATCTGAAGAAGAAGATTTTTAAAGAACATTCCTCATATTGCACTAAGTTAAACTTTGGGCTTCAATAGGGAGCCCAAATATTAACCCACGGACCCAATTTGAACAAACTATCAAATACCAAAAGATTTCAACTGGTGGATCTGAAGAAGAAGATTTTTAAAGAATATTCCACATATTGCACTAAGTTAAAAGTTCAGGCTCCAATTGAGAGCCCAAATATTAACACAGGGACTCGATTTCAACAAACTTGAATCTGACCTCCCTAGAGATGTTGTATACCAGATATGAAAAGATTCTGACTCTGGTGGATCAGAAGAAGAAGACTTTTAAAGAACATTTTTCATACTGCACTAAATTAAACTATGGGCTCCAATAGGGAGCCCAAATATTAACCCAGGGAAGCAAATTTGAACAAACTTGAATCTGACCCCCCCTCCCCCCCCCCCCCCCCCCCCCCCCCCCCCCCCCCCCCCCCCCGAGATGTTGTATAACAAATATGAAAGGCTTATGACTGGTGGATCTGAAGAAGAAGATATTCAAAGAAATTTCCTCATATTGCACTAAGTTAAAATTCGGGCTCCAAAAGAGAGCCCAAATATTAACTCAGGGACCCAATTTGAACAAACTTGAATCTGACCCCCCTAGAGATGTTGTATACCAAATATCAAAAGATTTCAACTGGTGGATCTGAAGAAGAAGATTTTTAAAGAATATTCTACATATTGCACTAAGTTAAAATTCATGTTATTCCAACAAGCATTTTTAAAGTTATTGAGTTCAAAAACTCGTTGGACACAGACTTATAGATCAACTGACAGATCAACCAACATACCCAACTACAGAGCTGCTTGCCACAGTTAAAAATAGGCTGATGAAATCGTCAGATGTGTACCCATACGTGCAACTAGTAGAAAGCTGTATGATGGGAGGGCCACCACGGATGCCGACATTATGTACACCATACAAGGTATAGGTACATATAGAAATGGATTGGAGGAGTGTCTAATTTCATGGAAAAAGGGTTAATATCTCCGGATCAAATTATCAGATTTACATAAAAAACTATATAGCACAGCACATCTGTAACCTGAATAAATATATAAAGTAACATGACAATCGGATTGATATTTTTTGAGTTATCTCATGCCAAAGGGATTGGAGGAATTTTCAATTTGAAGGATAAAGGGGGTTAACATCTCCGGATCAAATTATCAGATTTACACCAAAAACTATACAGCTCAGCACATCAGTAATCTGAACACAATTATAAAGTAACTTGACAATCCAAGCAATATTTTTCAAGTTATCAAATGCCAAAGGGATTGGAGGAATTTTCAATTTGAAGGATAAAGGGTTAATATCTCAGAATCAAAATAACAGATTTACACCAAAAACAATACAGCTTGGTACATCAGTAACCTGAACATAAATATAAAGTAACCTGACAATCCAAGCAATATTTTTCAAGTTATCGAATGCCAAAGGGATTGGAGGAATTTTCAATTTGAAGGATAAAGGGTTAATATCTCAGGATTAAATTATCAGATTTACACCAAAAACTATACAGCTTGGCACATCAGTAACCTGAACACAAATATAAAGTAACTTGACAATCCAAGCAATATTTTTCAAGTTATTGAATGCCAAAGGGATTGGAGAAATTTTCAATTTGAAGGATAAAGGGTTAATATCTCAGGATCAAAATAACAGATTTACACCAAAAACTATACAGCTTGGTACATCAGTAGCCTGAACACAAATATAAAGTAACTTGACAATCCAAGCAACATTTTTCAAGTTATCGAATGCCAAAGGGATTGGAGGAATTTTCAATTTGAAGGATAAAGGGTTAATATCTCAGGATCAAATTATCAGATTTACACCAAAAACTATACAGCTCGGCACATCAGTAACCTGAACACTAATATAAAGTAACTTGACAATCCAAGCAATATTTTTCAAGTTATCGAATGCCAAAGGGATTGGAGGAATTTTCAATTTGAAGGATAAAGGGTTAATATCTCAGGATTAAATTATCAGATTTACACCAAAAACTATACAGCTCGGCACATCAGTAACCTGAACACAAATATAAAGTAACTTGACAATCCAAGCAATATTTTTCAAGTTATCGAATGCCAAAGTGATTGGAGGAATTTTCAATTTGAAGGATAAAGGGTTAATATCTCAGGATCAAAATAACAGATTTACACCAAAAACTATACCGCTTGGTACATCAGTAACCTGAACACAAATGTTAAAAAATTTATAGTAATTTATATATTTTTTATACTTACCAATGACCCAGACATAGCTGGTGCTAACTCTTAAAATATAGGGCCAAACACAAATTTTGCCCCCCAATCCCCAAAATTTGCATCTAAAACCAAAGAAAACATGTCCTGAATGGCCCTCCACACTTCACCTCTACTGCGCATGCGCAGTGTCAAGGACGTTCCGAAATTGGCGCCATTAATCATTCTAATAACCAGTGCCTGGTAAGCGCTATGTACTCAGCGGGGAGGTAAGAGTTCCCAACTCCTGGGAGGGCCATCCCCGTCTGGGTCATTGGTAAGTACAAAAAATATATATATATAACATTTTTATACTGTACCAATGACCCAGACATAGCTGAATAGTAAAAAGGCTGGAGGGCCAAGGACATAGAGCAAGATGGAATACGCTCAATTATATAAAATAGAGTCATTCCCTCTAGGGAAAAAGAAGTATTAGGCCTTACATGTATCTTTCTTATTTATGATAAATTAGAAAGATACAACACCTTCCAAAATTGAGCATCATACATCCATGTACTCTATTAATATCTAGTATAATCCTTATACTAATAATTTTTAAAGTAAGCCAATAAATAAAGTAAGTCTAGAGAATAGAGACTCTTTATACTCCTTAAAAGTGTCTGAGGATTGCATAATCATGTCCGTTGACACGTGCTATATTCAAAAGCTATACTTTAAAAACTAAGACTTGAATGAATTTTTAAAACATAAACTTCTCACTAAACAACCATCCCAATAACAGCTCAGAATTACTAACTCCGGAGGAGGTATCCCCTTGTTTTCATAGTAAAACAGGTGACCCAAGGGAACACCCTCCCCCCCCACCCTTTTTCTTGCCCTGGGTCAAATAGCCCAGAGCGAAGAGGGCAGCAGAACAGAGTCACTGCCGAAACAGACAGCCTTCCTAGCTATAGTAGCAACTGTTAAGTGAATGACATTCTGAGCAGTAGATAATAGACCTAACAATAGTGGCCTCCAGAAATGGACTCAATATTTCTGAGATAAAAATTCATGAATGTGGATGGCAATGAGCAGCCTTCAAAAATCTATAATAGCGACACTATTAATGTAAGCCCAAGATGTAGAAGAACTCTTACTTCATGAGCCGAAATCTCAAACACAACTGCTGAGTCAAAGATATACCATAAGCAGTATCGATAGTTAATTGAATCCATTAGCAATAGAATGGAGTGTAACATCCTTCTAATAGGCATCAAAGACAGAAGAAGTTTACGCCCGTAGTAATAAACAGATATCTGTTTATAAATACATAAACTCTAACCGGACAGAGTAAAGGCCTATGCCCGTACGAAGACGGAAGGACCTTAATAACAATAGGTTCCGGATATTAGGAGCCTAACTCTTATGCAAAAATCCAACCTAAATAGTGAAGGAAGTAGTGATTCCGAAGCTACGAAAGTGAAAATCATCCACCGATAGTGCATGAAACTCACTGACTCTTCAGTAAAAGAGAAGCCAACAGAATTACTGTCTAAAAGGTCAGAATTTGAAAACTACTGTTTCCAGAAGCTCAAATGATTACTCAGCTAAATAAGAACCGAAGTTAAATTCCATATAGGAATTTAATCTAATGATTCTAAGTCTATTTATCAAAAAGTTACTAACTGACTTAGATAAAGAGACATAAGACTCAATTGTAAACTATCATAGAGTGCATAGGTATGAGGTAACATAAACCTATAACCTTAATAATAACAGGCTGCAGTAGATCTTGTCAAACAAGTATACTAAAAAGTTGCAATGACTAGTATGGAGGGATAAACAATATGAACATAGTGATCCCTACACCAACGACGGAAGAGTCTCCACTTTAGCCGCATAGAATAGCGAAGAAGAGGATCTCCTATAGTAAGAAATCGCGTCCAAAGCTCGTCCAGTACAATGCTTACAATGCAATACTGACCACACAATGGAATACGTGAAGGTTGCGACCTTGCGGGTTGTGATAAAGATGACACGATTTTACCCAGCGAAAAAAGATCCTCTCATTGAGGAAGATTTCGCGTTAAGTCCCACAGTAGACATCAGAGTAAATTTACCCACGGTCTCTGTGAAGACAGAGATACTATCAACAGAAATGTATTGTGGTTGTTTATCTTAGCAATACTTGCTGAAACAACAGCGCCGAAGGATACGCATATCCTATTATTCCGTCCTATTAGATCAATAGAGCGTTAACAACATTAGCTCAGAGATCCGGACAAGCAAACACATACGTCTGCAATTGATTAGCAAGCTGTGTCATAAATAAATTATCATTGGGTGCTCCCATTGATATAGCAAATCTGATTGAATACTTGTTTGTTGAGAGTCCATTCTGACGGCAACAAGCGACCCATAAGTGAATGGGAGTCCGGTAAAACAATCAGACGACCCGGAATATGACGAACCGAAACAGAACTTGGTGTACTATAACAAACAGAAGGATTCTTTCCATTAAATTGAATAACGGAAACGAATGAGTGCCTCCCTGGTTCTGGAGATACGCCACTACTGTCGAATTAACGGACAGAATTTGGACATGCGTTTCAGAATAATGTTCATCCAATGACATAAAGCAAGCCTAAAAAAAAATTATTCCGCGGAAGATAAGTGCTTGCTTAGAGACTGCGGAACCCAAAGACCCTGGCACTTCGAATCCGTTGGGATCAATATTATATCCCAACCTGTTTGACTGGCAACCGTCCTAATTATAAAACTTGAATCCGGCAACTGCAGTGGCACTCTCTGAGTCAACCACCGAATGTTTGCCCCAGTCTGAATCTCTTGCAACACTAGATAGACAAGAGAACGTGTAAATCGAGCAATTCATGGATTGCTGAAAAGTTGCCGTCGAAGAGAAGCTTCTCCGAGAACGAAGCGACTCTGAGAGAGTTCTTCACCTTACTATCCACGCGTGTGGATGTAGCTAGGGCTGCGTCACGTCTAACCAACTCCAATCAGCCACTGAAGGGCGGAGTTATACGTGAACAAACTACTGCCCTCAAAAGAAATCACATTGAGGATAATATCCCGTAATTCTTTTCTTGAAGACGTATTGATAACGCCTCAGTAAGGTGGATTACGTATGATAAAGCGTCTAAGTTAAGTCTACTAGACATCATTGTCGTTTCCAACATTGTGGTTGGAAAAGACATAGACGGCGAAAAAGAATATTTCCAGTCTTTAACCACGCCGTCTAGACGCATATGAACTCTCGGTATGCCCTGATCTGCCAAAATAAATTATTCGTATAAATGATAAAAAGGCAGAAATGAGCATTGCGAACAAGAAACTAAACTATCATGCTTGGTAGCAGGCTTATATGTATATATAGCGTCGATAAATAATACACATGTTCTAATGACATTATTGGACTGTGTCGGTAAGTCAGGGACAATGTCCCTGAACCGATCCAAAATTCTGTGTCCAATGACGCTATAAGTCTCTTATCCAACATCTCAGCAATGTAGTCCGAAATAACAATCACTGGAAGATAATGCTGGAAGATATGAATGGCAGTTTCCGATGCTACGAAAGGGAAAACTCGAAATCTCTCGAATCCCTTTCGCCATCCTGTCGGACCCTATAAAGCGTTCGGTCGTACCTGATGCAACTGCGGACCGCACTGACCCAGCGCCGTCAGATAATTCCTGATTCGACTAAGAAACTGTCGATTGCTGGGATGCTGCGAAAAAACTGTGCTAACTCGGATAGCACGTCCGTCACTGAGGCCTGTGGAGAAGCAGTCCTACAATGCATTGCCGCTGGAAGCTCCGTGATCGTTACCCCCGTGCATACTACTAATATGCGAGCGAACGGAGTATATAGGCCTCGTGTCCCTTGGCTACCGGATGGTGTGACCTATTCGCCGTGGAATCACTGAATGACAAAACGGATCGGATACTCGAGGTCACGTAGCCAATGTGCGGTCGTGTGCCCTGCTGTGAGGATGAGGAAGCATTATCGACAGTCTCTCGGACTGTCAATATAACGGAGCGTCCCGACCGACGGACATATGCTCCGAATGTAAAATATCTGAACCACAACATGCGGTCCCCTATGTTGCTGGACGAGAGAGGGACCTCTCTCACTCACAGCCCGGACGGACCTGGACAAGCCAGGAACCGGACTAACAGGCTTCCTCCGATCTGTCCTCAATCCGCCGTCACTGGGTGAGTACTAAAGTAATTATAGTGCTCGCATCACCCAAATCTCCTTCCTAGACCGCAACGGACGAACCCGGCAGCCGAACCATTCGATGAATGTACGCTACACCAGGTGAGCTAGCGAATGTCACTCCGTCGATCCTACAAGGGACCTCTTAGGCGATAGACATATTCCATGAGCACTTATTGCCGCAAGCTCTTCAATAACTATGACGACAGAGGCACACTTTTGAAAGACATCTCCGTAACTTTGCGAACAAGAAACCAGAAATGCTTGGTAATAGCAAGCATATAATAATAAATATATATAGCGTCGTTCAATAATTCGAAAGTTTGTGTGACATTATTGGACGATGTCAGAACTGAGGGACGATGTCCTTGAACCGAACCAAAAATTTCTAAGTCCACCGACGCTATCAGTTTCTTATCCGGCATCGCAGCATTCTGGTCCGACGAAATAACCTGTAGAAGATCAAGTCAGATGACATACACAACAGCATATGTTGTTCCGAAAGGGAAAGCTCGAAATCCTCCGAATCCCTTTTGGTATCCCGTCGGACCGGATGAAATTTTCGGATGTCCGTACCCGCTTCCGCAGAGCGTCCCGACCCAGCATCGTCGGATAAAACATATGCGACAGATTCAGTTGATGCTGGGATGCTGCGATAAGCTGTGCTATTTAGGAAAGCACGTCCGTCCCCGAGGCCTGTGCAGTAGCGGTCTTACGATGCATTGCCGCCGGAAGCTCCGTGTACGTTGACTCCCGCACACTTTCCTATGCGAACGTCCGGAGTCTGCAGGCCTCGTGTCCCTGGCTACCGGATGGTGTGACCTGGTCGCCGATGATTCTCTCACTGGTGAAGCTGACTGGATATCCGAGGTCACGTAGCCAAGAGCGGTCGTGTGCGCTACCATGAGAATGAGGAAGCCTTATTGACAGTCTCTCTGGACTGACTATATGTCGGAGCGTCCCGAGCGACGGACGTATGCTCCGAATGCGAAACATTTTGTACCACAACATCTGGGGCCAGATGTTGTTGTACGAGAGAGGGGCCTCTCTTGCTCGCCGTCCGGATGGACCAGAACGAGCTATGAACCGGACTAAAAGGCTTCCTCCGTTCTCCCTCTAATCCGCCGTCACTGGGTGTGCATTTGGTTGATTTATAGTGCTCGCATCACCCCAAAACTCCTTCTAGACCGCAACGGACGAACCCGGCTGCCGAACCATTCGATGAATGGACGCTACACCGGGCGAGCTAGCGGACGTCAAAGGCTGTCGAACCTACTAGGGTCCTCTTAGGCAATTGGCATATTTACATGAGCACTTTTCCGCTAGCCCTTCAATAATTGTGACGACGGAGGCACACTGTTAGAAAACATCACAGATACATCACCCTAATCTTGATCGTCTGAAATAGAAATTGATAAAGTAGAGTGACCCTGCGGGGAAAGGACCGGAATGTCCAATTTCCCACTAACATACCATGGCATACGCTTCCCTGTTGTCATCGAAATCATACGATACAGAACAGGAGTTAATGCGAGTACACTGACCACATATAGAATGATTATAAAAGTCAGAGGAAGACTTCCTCTTATTACAATTGATCAAAATCCTTTCAATGTGAAAAGAAAACAAAGTCCTGGTACTCGCATCAACCCCTGGCAATCAAAATACATAATAATAATATGATCCATTAATATAGAAAAAATAATTGAAATCAAAATATTTTGAAAAAATATTTTTTCAGAACAGCCCAAGTTTCTGAAAAGTAACGTTGAGCCCCAATGGATCCCAAGCCTAAGTGTGGACAAAAATTTTAAAAATATTTTAAACAATTTATTCAACACTTACGAACAATAATAATGTATCTAGTTATGATTAAAATAACATCAAGATATTATTTTGAAGAAATCCCCCCCTCACACAGAGGGCTGTTGTAAATGTAAACAATGAGTGTAAAAACACTAAAATAAGACTCCAGGCACCCAGGCCCGAAATCAGTTACCAAAAATACACCATCTGATGCAAAACAGAGACTTCCAGGGAAGAAACTGCAGAACATCAGATGGTAGATGCAGAACACAACGCCTAACCACCCGTAGGTGAAGACGTAAACATGGAGAAAAGAACAGAATTCATTCTGTTATTCAGCTAAAACTCCCAAGAAATTTTAGTAATAATAATTACAGAAACTATGCCAAAGCATGGGAGAATAGCAAGAGGGGACTTAAAGGAAAGGGACAGAGGAAAACACTGAAAAATCAGTGTAGTAAATAACAAGAATGACAACAAAATGGCTGCTGCCTCGAAAATAGGTAACTTAACATAATTTCATTAAAAAAATTTTAAGTTACAGCCCTGATAATATTCTGTCACACATTTTTCCTCTCCTCCTTCTCTATCCTCCTTAGAATCACCATTTCACTAATATTTATGTGTCTGGCATCATTTAAACTGAGATTTACAAGCACAAAGATCAGTCAGATGTTAACTGATGAAGGGCCAAACTTAGAATGATTAATGGCGCCAATTTCGGAACGTCCTTGACACTGCATATGCGCAGTAGAGGTGAAGTGTGGAGGGCCATTCAGGACATGTTTTCTTTGGTTTTAGATGCAAATTTTGGGGATTGGGGGGCAAAATTTGTGTTTGGCCCTATATTTTAAGAGTTAGCACCAGCCATGTCTGGGTCATTGGTACAGTATAAAAATATAAAGTAACTTGACAATCCAAGCAATATTTTTCAAGTTATCGAATGCCAAAGGGATTGGAGGAATTTTCAATTTGAAGGATAAAGGGTTAATATCTCAGGATCAAATTATCAGATTTACACCAAAAACTATACAGCTCGGCACATCAGTAACCTGAACACAAATATAAAGTAACTTGACAATCCAAGCAATATTTTTCAAGTTATCGAATGCCAAAGAAATGGATACGGACGCTGGATGGATGGACAGACGGATGGACAAAGGATGGACGAACGACGGATGGTCACCCCGGATGCCGGCATTATGTGTACCATACATAGTATGGGTACACATAAAACAAGAGGCCCCACGGGGCCTGAAGCGCTCATCTTGTACAGAACACAATTTAAACAGAGTCCAAGAATGAGTCTACATTAAGCAAGCCATCTCCATAGGCTACACTGTCAATCCTTGAGTCCCTCAGGAGTGACAAAAATAATCTGGGCATCATGCCTTTTCTTCAGTTGATCATAAGTAAAATGTAGAGCTCCCCTATGAAGCCCCTTGATACAACCTATGTGGATTAATCTTAGTCCCTCTAGAGGGTACTGAATACAAAATTTTTAATTCTTCAGCAAAATGGCCAATTCCAGCTCCCATAGAGAGCCCAAATATTAACCCAGGCTCTTGATTTGAATACAGTTAAATCTGACTTCCCTAGAGATGTTGTGTACCGAATATGAAAGCATTCTGACTGTTGGATCTGAAGAAGAGAAATTGTAAAGAAATTTCTTTGAATTGCACTAAGTTCAAATTTGGGCTACCATAGCGAGCCCAAATATTAACCTATGGATCCGATTTGAACAAACTTGAATCTGACCCCCCCCCTAGAGATGTTGTATACCAAATGTGAAAGCATTCTGACAAGTGAATCTGAAGAAGAAGATTTTTGAAGAAATTCCCTCATATTGTACTAAGTTAAATTTCATGTTCCCATATGGAGCCCAAATATTAACCTAGGCACTCGAATTGAACAACCTGGAATCTGACACCCCTATAGATGTTGTATACCAACTATAAAAGCATTCCGTCTGGTGGATCTGAAGAAGAAGATTTTTAAAGAAATTTCCTCATATTGCACTAAGTAAAAATTTGGGCTACCATAGTGAGCCCAAATATATACCTAGGGATCTGATTTGAACAAACTTAAATCTGACCCCCATAGAGATGTTGCATACCAAATATCAAAGCATTCTGACTGATGGATCTGAAGAAGAAGATTTTTTTAAATTACCCTCCATGTTGAACAAAGATAAAATTTGGGCTTCCATAGGAAGACCAAATATTAACCTAGGGACTTGGTTTGAACAATCTAGAATCTGACCCTCATAACAATGATGTATACCAAATATTAAAAGATTCTGACTAGTGGTTCTGAAGAAGAATATTTTTAAAGAATATTCCCCATATTACCCTATGTTAAAACTTCGGGCTCCTGCAGAGAGCCCAAATATGAACCAATGAGCTTTATTTCAACAAACTTTTATCTGACCCCCCCCCCCCCCCCCCCCCCCCCCCATGAATGCTGTATACCAAATATCAAAAGATTCTGATGATTGTTTTTTTTTAAATTTTTGCAAATATGCTGACTCAGCATTTTTTCGATGCCCATTACATAACACCCTAACATAACCAATGGCAATTTTTTTTTACCATTCAATTCTACTGGTCATAAGGATACTTCATACCAAATAAAAGCTCTCTGTTCCGTGGGGTTTGGGAAATATGGGCGTTTGAAAATATTTCTATTTTTAGCTCCCAGGGTTCCCATGGGGATGCGGGAATTTTTTTTTTTGCATGGGTCAAGTACTTATGACCCAATACTACTACAAACCAAATTTGGTTCATACCAGACCATCGGTTCAGAAAATAGAAATTTTGGGCGGGGGCCAAAAATCTTACCCCTCCTATTACAAAGCCAAATATTACTTCACGAACTTCGTTTGAACAAACTTGATTCTACACCTCATATGGAAGCTCCATAGCGAATATTATGTCATTGTACACACTGGTTCTTGAGAAGAAGATTTTAAAAATATTTTGGAGCATTTTCCCCCACTCCCTCCCTATGGGGCTGGGCATGCTGAGTTGAACAAAAATGAAATGCCCCTTTGGGACCATCACTCACACAAACTTTCACTTGAATTGGCCCAGTGGCTTTGGAGGAGAAGACCAAAACATGGTGTTGCCGGACGACGGAGGACAGACGACGGACGGAGAGCGATGAGATTAGCTCAGCTTGACTTTGTCAAGATGAGCTAAAAACTGACTGCATCTAATTTCGGTATAAAATGGCCAACCCACCGGCAGCCATCTTGAATTTCAGACCGCACCCAAAAACACTCGTTCTCGTCCCAAGGTGATAACAAAGGTACCCAAAAAGTTTCACGAAGATCGATTCATAAATACAGCCTCCAGCCTGAGCCGTATTGACATGTGCACTTACTGTGTATAAGTTGCACTAAATAAATCAAAATTCATCTAATTTGCATAATTTCTGCACTTTCTGCACAAGAAAAAACCTGTATTATATGTGAGGTATTCCATGTTACTAAACATTCATTCAAAAATTTATTCAAATCAGAACCTTCATATAGAAGTTCTGTACAAAAAATTGATTGTACCTAATTTTGCACAAAATAGCTGCGGCAGACATATTGAATTTCGGACTACACCTAAAAACACTTGTTCTCGTCCCAAGGTGATAACAAAGGAAGAAGTTTCGTGAAGATCAGTTCAGAAACACAGCCTCTAGCCCGAGTCGTATTGACATGTGTACTGTGTATAAGCAGCACTGAATAAATCAAAGTTCATCTAATTTGCATAATTTCTGCAAGAGAAAAAACCCGTATTATATGTGATGTATTCCATGTTACTAAACATTCATTCAAAAATTTATTCAAATCGGAACCTTCATATAGAAGTCCTGTACAAAAAACTGATTGTACCTAATTTTGGTACAAAATGGCCACTGGCAGTCATCTTGAATTTTGGATTGCACCCAAAAACACTCATTCTCATCCCAAGGTGATAACAAAGGTACCCAGGAAGTTTTGTGAAGATCGGTTCATAAATACAGCTCCTAGCCCGAGCAGTATTGATATGTACTTTCTGTGTATAAGTAGGACTGAATAAATCAAAGTTCATGTAATTTGCATAATTTCTGCACAAGAAAAAAACCTGTATTATATGTGATGTATTCCATGTTACTAAACATTCATACAAGAATTTATTCAAATCAGAATGTTCATACAGAAGTTCTGTACAAAAAATGGATTGCAGTAATTTTGGTACAAAATGGCTGCTGGAGGCCATCAAAAACAATCGTTCTCGTCCCATGGTGATAACAAAGGTGCCCAAGAAGTTTCGTAATGATCGGTTCATAAATACGGCCTCTAGCCCGAGCCGTATTGAACTGTTGACGGACAGGCAGATGTCCAGATGGACGACAGGCCATGACAAAACCTTAAATTTGACTTTGTCAAAGTTGAGCTAAAAATGATTTTTGATATTATGGCAACATATTCACATATCTAAAATTTCTGATATCCATTAATGTTTGTTTTGAGTTACTGCAATTACAAAAACTGCAGAAGCCATCCTGCCCAGGTGTCCACCAACAGACTTCATCAAACCATAAATAGAGTTTTCACCATTCGATTAAAAAGATTATACAAATCGGCCAGGTTGTCTGGGGAATTCCTATGACCAAAGTACCATCGAGATCTTTCCACACATGAGCATGAAGTATATCAAATAACTCTGCAAGGTTTCAATGATCTAAATTGAAAGGTATGGGAGGAGTTGATTTCACTTATGTATCCCTCTTAGTGGAAAGGTTAAATTTTTCAAAGTCGGTCCAGATACCAATCAACAAATTTTAAATATTCTGCCAACATTTCACATGTTGCACATCAATGAATTATCAATAATTATATTTCAAGTTTAATTACCCAAAACTAAAAAGTTGATTTCACCATAAGGCGTACAAAATAAAAGTTTCTTGTTTTTCAGGCAATTTTTCCTCAATATTATGATGAGAGAGGGAGGCTTTTGTTTTGTCTATTCACAAAATAGTTCCGAAAATAGTTGGAATCAGAAATTTAACTACTTATACTATTATGTTTTACGCAGTGAAAATTTCCCATAATGTAGTTGAAAATTTAAATGCAAAATAGTGTCATAGAAGAGATTTCAGGTGAAATGAAAGTGTCAATGACACTGTAGCTCAACTTGTCAAGACATGTACATGTATAGTATGTGACACAGCAATGACAAAGATCTAGGTAATGACCTGATAACAAAGGTACATATAAAGTATTGTAACGGTCTGTACATAAATACTGGACATAGCCTGAAACAAATGTATAGGTGAAGTATTGTAAAGGTGGGTGACAGTCAGATGCTCAACTAGAAAAGAAATCTATGAGTCCCAGAGTGGGTCTGACTGAACCCCAAAATATTTGTTCTCATTGCACAGTGTTAACAAAGGCACCCCAAAACACACTCATTCCTGTCCCAAGGTGAAAACAAAGGTACCCAAGAAGTTTTGTGAAGATCAGTTCATAAATATGAGCTGTATAGAAGTTGAGACAAAAAACTGATTGGACCTAATTTCGATACAAAATGGCCACTGGCAGCCATCTTGAATTTTGTACCGCACCCAGAAACACTCGTTCTGGTCCCAAGGTGATAACAAAGGTACCCAAGAAGTTTCGTGAAGATTGGTTGATAAATACAGCCTCTAGCCCGAGCCGTATTGACATGTGCACTTACAGTGTATAAGTAGCACTAAATTTAATCAAAATTCATCTAATTTGCATAATTTCTGCACGAGAAAAAAACCCGTACTGTATGTGATGTATTCCATTTTACTAAACATTCATACAAAAATTTATTCAAATCAGAACTTTCATATAAAAGTTCTGTACAAAAGACTGATTGCACTAATTTTGGTACAAAATGGCTGTGGTGGCCATCTTGAATTTTGGACCACACCCCAAAACACTCGTTCCCATCCCACGGAGATAACAAAGGTACCCAAGAAGTTTCGTAAAGATCGGTTCATAAATACAGCCTCTAGCCTGAGCAGTATAGAAGTTGTGTACAAAAAACTGATTAGACCTAATTTCGGTACAAAATGGCCACTGGCAGCCATCTTGAATTTTGGACCGCACTCAGAAACACTCGTTCTCATCCCAAGGTGATAACAGAGGTACCCAAGAAGTTTCGTGAAGATCGGTTGATAAATACAGCCTCTAGCCCGAGCCGTATTGACATGTGTACTTACTGTGTGTAAGTAGCACTGAATCAATCAAAATTCATCTAATTTGCATAATTTCTGCACGAGAAAAAAACCTGTATTATATGTGATGCATCCCATGGTACTAAACATTCACACAAAATTTTTTTCAAATCAGCGCTTTCAGATGGAAGTTCAGTGCAAAAATCTGATTGCACCTAATTTTGTACAAAATGGCTGCCATCGGCCATCTTGAATTTTGGACCGCACCCCAAAAGCCTCGTTCTCGTCCCACGGTGATACCAAAGGTATCCAAGAAGTTTCATAAAGATCGGTTTATAAATACGGCCTCTAGCCCGAGCCGTATTGGCATTTGCACTTACAGTGCTGAAAGTAACACTAAATACATCAAAGTTAGTCTAATTTGCATAATTTACGTACGAGAAAAAAACCCGTATTATATGTGATGTATCTGCGCAAAAATCTGATTTCACCTAAGTCTGTACAAAATGGCCGTCAGCGGTCAACCTGAATTTCGGATCGGACCCAAAAACACACGTTCTCATCCCATGGTCATAACAAAGGTACCCAAGAAGTTTTGTAAAGATAGGTTCATAAATACAGCCTCTAGCCCGAGCCGTATTGAATTGTTGACGGACAGACGGACGACTGGCTTTGCCAAAGTTGAGCTAAAAAAACCATGATGAGACAGATTTTCTATTACAAGGGAGGTTCCTGAGAAACAAGAATTTTTTTTTAAAAGACTAAGAAAAGTAGCTTTTAGAAATGTAAAATGTACCTAATATTTTACAAATAACGCTAAAAAAATACGACATTGCAAAAGTTAACAAAAAGTATATTCCTGTGGAACATCCCAAAGCAAAAATTGATTTTCTATTCTTTTCTGGACCCCAAATATTGAAGTACACTGTTTTCTGAAAGAAAATCCCACTGACTTTTGAAAATGTGCCAATGCCAGAAATCATCACAGGAAAATGTGAGACAATGTTCCAAAAAGAGTAAAATCCTCGCTCTCTGACTGGATGAGAGATGGCATAGCTTCTTTTATGTTTACGGCTCCAGTAGCAAATGTTACCGTCTGACATCACATCACGAAATATTTGAAATGACGTTGCCAGTTTTGTAATTGCTTCATCAACAGAATAACTAGCAAGCTGCTTCATTTTTCTAGATTTTTAACATGTGCAGAAGATGGTGTTCGAGGTGTCATTTAGATTACAAACCGATTTACGATTTGAACTAAGATGGAATGAGTTTATCTGGTTTATTGATTAATTATCCAGTGCCATTGTGGGGTATATGAGAGGTTTATTTACTAAACCTGTGATCGTTAAAAGTTGCCTTGAACAAGGCAACTTTTAAACGATCATAAGTTTAGTAAATAAGCCTCCTGTGTTTTGTGATGTAGGTTTTAGGCTATGGGTAGTGTTTTATTGGAACATATACATTATTGTGATGAGTTGACGGTAGTCAAGGGCAGTAAATAAAATGAAAGTGTCAATGAGACTGTAGCTCAACTTGTCAAGACAAAGACATGTACATGTATAGTATGTGACACAGCAATGACAAATATCTAGGTAATGACCTGATAACAAAGGTATATATAAAGTATTGTAACGGTCTGTACATAAATACTAACCATTGCCTGTAACAAATGTATAGGTAAAGTATTGTAAAGGTGGGTGACAGTCAGTTGCTAAACTAGAAAAAAATCTTTGAGTCCCAGAGTGGGTCTGATAATCCCCAAAATATTTGTTCTCATAGCACAGTGATAACAAAGGCACCCCAAAACACACTCATTCCTGTCCCAAGGTGAAAACAAAGGTACCCAAGAAGTTTTGTGAAGATCAGTTCACAAATATGAGCTGTGTAGAAGTTGTGACAAAAAACTGATTGGACCCAATTTCGGTACAAAATGGCCACTGGCAGCCATCTTGAATTTTGGACCGCACCCAGAAACATTCGTTCTCATCCCAAGGTGATAACAAAGGTACCCAAGAAGTTTTGTGAAGATCGGTTCATAAATACAGCCTCTAGCCCGAGCCGTATTGACATGTGCACTTACAGTGTATAAGTAGCACTGAATATATCAAAAGTTCATCTAATTTGCATAATTTCTGCATGAGAAAAAAACCCGTACTATATGTGATGTATTCCATGTTACTAAACATTCATACAAAAATTTATTCAAATCAGAACTTTCATACAGAAGTTCTGTACATAAAGACTGATTGCACTAATTTTGGTACAAAATGGCTGCTGGTGGCCATCTTGAATTTCGGACCACACCCAAAAACACTCGTTCTCATCCCACGGTGATAACAAAGGTACCCAAGACGTTTCGTAAAGATCGGTTCATAAATACGGCCTCTAGCCTGAGCTGTATAGAAGTTGTGTACAAAAAACTGATTAGACCTAATTTTGGCACAAAATGGCCACTGGCAGCCATCTTGAATTTTGGACCGCACCCAGAAACACTCGTTCTCGTCCCAAGGTGATAACAAAGGTACCCAAGACGTTTCGTGAAGATCGGTTCATAAATACAGACTCTAGCCCGAGCTGTATTGACATGTGTACTTACTGTGTGTAAGTAGCACTGAAAAAATCAAAGTTCATCTAATTTGCATAATTTTTG
Source organism: Pictodentalium vernedei (assembly GCA_031216915.1). Lineage (NCBI taxonomy): Eukaryota > Metazoa > Mollusca > Scaphopoda > Dentaliida > Dentaliidae > Pictodentalium > Pictodentalium vernedei. The sequence goes on along the minus strand of CM062288.1, from coordinate 174,984,415 downwards.
CACGAGAAAAAAACACGTATTATATGTGATGTATCCCATGGTACTAAACATTCACACAAAAAATTATTCAAATCAGCGCTTTCATATGGAAGTTCTGTGCAAAAATCTGATTGCACTAAATTTTGTACAAAATGGCTGCCATCGGCCATCTTGAATTTCGGACTGGACCCCAAAACACTCGTTCTCGTCCCACGGTGATAACAAAGGTACCCAAGGAGGTTCGTAAAGATCGGTTCATAAATACGGCCTCTAGCCCGAGCCGTATTGGCATTTGCACATACAGTGCTGAAAGTAACACCAAAAAACATCAAAGTTAGTCTAATTTGCATAATTTACGCACGAGAAAAAAACCCGTATTATATGTGATGTATCCCATGGTACTAAACATTCATACAAAAAATTATTCAGAGCTTTCATATGGAAGTTCTGTACAAAAAACAGATTTTTGCATCGTCGGTACAAAATGGTGGCTGGCAGCCATCTTGAATTTCAGACCGCACCCAAAAACACTCGTTCTCGTCCAACGGTCATAACAAAGGTACCCAAGAAGTTTCGTAAAGATCGGTTCGTAAATACGGCCTCTAGCCCGAGCTGTATCCAATTGTTGACGGACAGACGGACGACGGGCCATGGCATAAGTTCAAATTTGGCTTTGCCAAAGTTGAGCTAAAAAACCCAAAGAATCAGATCAAGGATATTCATGTTGAACATCAGCAAGTTGTTGACAATAATTCTTTAAGACTTCAAAACTCTAAACTGAAAGATACAAGAGGAGTTGATTTTATAACATGGGTACTTTCTTTTCTCCAAAAATACACCATTTTTCAAGTACATTAACTGGTTGAGTGCTATAAGCCCATTTTGGGGCTTTATCCTGAAGTGCGGGTAGCTTCATATTCTGTGAATGCGCTTCAATTAATTTTTGATATGATATTATTTAGTCTGGGTGGATTTGCCCTGTTACAATTTATGGGAGAGTGACTATGGGCACTCTCCTATAAATTGTAACAAGGCAATAACATGTGAACAAAAATTTTGACAACCAAAAACACTTCGCACTCTACAAGAGCAATAACACTTTGAAGATTTTTTTTTGCCTGCTGCATATTTGTGCACAATGATGAAAGGTTCAAGAGCATGTCTCAGAATTTCAAATCTGCAACCCTCATAATTCATGTGTAATCCATTTGGATGGACAAATGCACGGATGTATAGATACACAGTCATTTCTACAGTTCTCAGACTAAGAGTTGGGACAATCAAGAAATTTGTCCAATACTAAAAGATCTAATTTCAACTTCTGCAATAATCATGGACGTGTCTTCCTCCAACCCAGTCAAAATACCAAGACAGGAATTTCCTAAACTTAACCAGAAATCATGGGCAGGTCATTAGAATTACAGGTTCTCAGTCACAGGTCTTGTGAAATTTGTGGAAAATTGTCCAAGCCTTGAATGTTCACCAAACAGGCAGCCAAGATTTTCCTAAACACACCTGCAAAGTCACAGAAAAGTAACAGGCAAAATGTTGCAGAAAAATATACAAGAGGCCCTAAGGAGCCTTAATCACTCACCGGCCAAAGTGGTTCAAAGAAGTATTTAGGGTCACATTCAGTTAGACATGGTTCATCAACACTACAAAGGAATGAAGTCATGAGAGACAAATTTTATGGAACTAGGGACATGGCTTAAACAAACTTGAATCTTACCCCCCTACGGATGCTGCATACCAAATATCAAAAGCATTCATCTGCTGGATCTGAAGAAGAAGATTTTTAAAGAAAATTCCTCATTTTGAACTAAGTTATCATTCAGGCTCCCACAGTGAGCCCGAATAGGAACCCAGGGACTTAGCTTTAACAAACTTGAATCTCACTCACCTAAGGATGCTACAAACCACATATCAAAACATTCCGACTGCTGGATCTGAAGAAGAAGATTTTTTAAGACAATTCCTCATTTCGAACTAAGTTACAATTCAAGCTTCCACAATGAGCCCAAATATGGACCTAGGGACATGGCTTGAACAAATTTGAATCTCACCCCCCTAAGGATGCTGCATACCAAATATCAAAACATTCCGACTGCTGGATCTGAAGAAGAAGATTTTTAAAGAAAATTCCTCATTTTGAACTAAGTTATCATTCGGGCTACCACAATGAGCCCAAATATCATTCAGGCTCCCACAGTGAGCCCAAATAGGAACCCAGGGACTTGGCTTTAACAAACTTGAATCTCACTCACCTAAGGATGCTACAAACCACATATCAAAACATTCTGACTGCTGGATCTGAAGAATAAGATTTTTATAAAGAAATTTGCCTGAAATGCACTAAGTTCAAATTTGGGCTCCTATACTGAGCCCAAATATGAACCCAGGGGGCTGATTTGAACAAACTTGAATCAGATCCACCCCAATATTGCATACCAAATATCAAAAGATTCTACATGCTGGATCTGGAGAAGAAGATTTTTTAAGAAATTTGCCCAAAATGCACTAAGTTCGAATTCGAGCTTCTATAGTGAGCCCAAATATGAATCCAGAGGGGCCGATTTGAACAAACTTGAATCAGATCCACCCCACAATGTTGCATACCAAATATCAAAAGATTCTGCCTGCTGGATCTGGAGAAGAAGATTTTTTAAGAAATTTGCCTGAAATGCACTAAGTTCGAATTCGGGCTTCTATACTGACCCCAAATGTGGATCCAGGGGGCCGATTTGAACAAACTTGAATCAGATCCACCCCATAATGTTGCATACCAAATATCAAAAGATTCTGCCTGCTGGATCTGGAGAAGAAGATTTTTTAAGAAATTTGCCTGAAATGCACTAAGTTCGAATTCGGGCTTCTATACTGACCCCAAATGTGAATCCAGGGGGCCGATTTGAACAAACTTGAATCAGATCCACCCCACAATGTTGCATACCAAATATCAAAAGATTCTGCCTGCTGGATCTGGAGAAGAAGATTTTTTAAGACATTTGCCTGAAATGCACTAAGTTCGAATTCGGGCTTCTATAGTGAGCCCAAATATGAATCCAGGGGGCCGATTTGAACAAACTTGAATCTGACCCCCCTAGAGATAATGTATACCAAATAGGAAAGAATTCTGCCTGGTGGATCTGAAGAAGAAGATTTTTTTGAATTTTGGAAAGAAATTCATGGGTGCTATCAGAGTTATGCCTCTTGTGGTGCCCCCTGTGGGTGCGGCAAGTTTATTTGTACAAGTTTGAATTGTCATATCATAGGGAACATGCACACCAAATTTGGTGCAATTTGATCCAGTAGTTTGTGAGGAATAGTCGATAATGTAAAGTTCACGATGGACGGCGGATGGCGACGGACGGCAAGTGATAAGTTAAGCTCCCTTCGGTGAGCTAATTAAACAAGAGGCCCCAAAAGGCCTTAATCACTCACCTGACAAAGTGGTTCAAAGAAGTATTTTGGGTCACATTCAGTTAGTCATGGCTCATTACCACTACAGAGAAATGAAATCATGAAATTATTGAAAACTCTGGTGTCCATGTCAAATGATTATTATCATAGGTCTTCTCGACTGATTCGAATTCTATCAGCTGTAGACAAGCAATGCCAAACTTCCAAGGGTAGTTATGTCACTGCAGTTTGAAAGGCCAATTTTAGCCCTAGAGATATTGAATCCCAGATATCAAAATATTTTCACTGGTGGATCTGATGAATTAGATGTTTAAAGAATATTCTTCACAATGGACTAAGTTAACTTTGGGCTCCCATAGAGAGCCCAAATATTAAACCAGGGACTTGAACAAACTTGAATCTGACACCCCTAGAGATAGCACCTACCAAATATGAAAGGATTCTGACTGGTGGATCTGAAGAAGAAGATTTTTAAAGAAATTTCCTCATATTGCACTAAGTTAAACTTTGGGCCCTAATAGCGAGCCCAAATAATAGCCCAGGGACCCGATTTGAACAAAACTTGAATCTGACTCCGCTAGAGATGTTGTATACCAAATATGAAAGCATTCTGACTGGTGGATCTGAAGAAGATGATTTTTAAAGAAATTTCCTCATATTGCACAAAGTTAAAAATCTGGCTATTACAGGGAGCCCAAATATAAACGTTTGTATATCTTGGAATTCTTGTTCCTCAAGGCATAATGATAATGCTCTGGTAAGGTGATCTGAGTACGAGAGTGCGTCTAACTTGGCTCTATTAGACGTTATTGTTGTTTCCAACATCGACGAAGGAATAGACATAGCCGACGGCATGGATAATTCAAGGTCTTCAGCCTGATCGTCTAGATGCAGAGGAACTCTCTGGATGCCCTGTCCTGCCGTTTCAAATTTATTCCTTGGGTTGATGAAAGGCAGAAGAAGAGCAGATGCCGGTAGGAAGGCTGACCTGCCCATTTTGTTAGCAAGTTTAAATATAGCGTCATTCAATAATTCAAATGTCCGTGAGACATTTCTGGACTGTGGCGGAAATTCTGGGACGATGTCCCTAAACCGATTGAAAAAATCGGTGTCCAGTGGTGCTATAAGACTCCTATCCGGCTGCGCAGCATTTTGGTCCATTGGAACAACATCTGGAAGGTAATGCCAGATGAACTCCACGGCAATTTTGTGTTGTTCCGAAAGGGAAAAATCCAATTCCTCGGAATCTCTTTCGCCATCCTGTCGGACCTCTTGCGAATCTTGGTCGTCCGCAACTGATCCATCGGCGGAACGCACCGACCCAGCATCATCTGATAATTCATGTTCCGACAGAGGCTCTGCCGGCTGCTGGGATGCTGTGATGATCTGTGCTATCTGTGATAGCATGTCCGTTACAGAGACCTGAGGAGCTGCGGTCTTACGGGATTTAGCCGCAGGAAGCGCCCTGGACGTTGCATCTTGCATACCTCTTTTATGCAAACGTCTGGATGTTGAAGGTCTCGTATCCCTGGCTACTGGATGGTGTGACCTGGTCACCATGGAATCCCTGGTCGGCGATGCTGACTGGATGTCACTGGTCAAGTAGCCAAGGTGCGGTTGTGTGTGCCGTGAGGATGAGAAGCCGTATATGCAGTCTATCCGGACTGCCTATATACCGGAGCGCCCCAAGCAGTGGACGTATGCTCCGTCTGAGGAACGTTATGTACAACAACATCTGGGCCCAGATGTTGTACGAGAGAGGGGCCTCTCTCGCTCGCAGCCCGGATGGACATGGACGAGCTAGGAACCGGACTATCAGGCTTCCTCCGTACTATCCTCTGTTCCGTCGTCACTGGGCGTGCACGTGGTAAGTTTATAGTGCTCGCAACACCCAAATCTCCTTCCTGGACCGCAACGGACGAACCCGGGTGCTGAGCCATTCAGGGAACGTTCGTGACACCGGGCAAGCTAGCGGACGTCAAACCCTTCGATCGAACTAGCGAACTCCCGGGTAATTGACGTATCTGCATGAGCACTTTTGCCGCTAGCTCTTCATTGATTGTGATGACGGAGGCACACTTCTGGACGACATCATGGAAACATCACCCTGTTCTTGTTCCTCTGAAAAAGAGAGTGAAAAACTAGAGTGACCTTGCAGAGGTCCTCTCCCCACCAACAACATACCGTGACACACGTCTCCAACATTTGTGATCCCAATTGATACACACTGAACAAGTGTTAGTGCGAGTACATTGACTACAATTAATACAGAAATCATGAGAATCAGAGGAAGATTTCCGCCCATTACAATTTGAACAATAATCTTTCATTGTGAAAAAAGTAAACAGTCACAGTACTTGCACTAAACCTTGATAATAAAGATACATAATCAATTAATCCATTATGATCATTACAAAAAAAATGATTCTAAAAGAAATGAAAGTGTCAATGACACTGTAGCTCAACTTGTCAAGACAATGACATGTACATGTATAGTATGTGACACATCAATGACAAACATCTAGGTAATGACCTGATAACAAAGGTACATATAAAGTATTGTAACGGTCTGTACATAAATACTGACCTTGCCTGTAACAAATGTATAGGTAAAGTATTGTAAAGGTGGGCTACAGTCAGATGCTAAACTGAAAAGAAATCTTTGAGTCCCAGAGTGGGTCTGACTCAACCCCAAAATATTTGTTCTCATAGCACAGTGATAACAAAGGCACCCCAAAACACACTTGTTCCTGTCCCAAGGTGAAAACAAAGGTACCCAAGAAGTTTTGTGAAGATCAGTTCATAAATACTGTATCGAACTTGTGACAAAAAAATGATTGGACCAAATTTTGGTACAAAATGGCCACTGGCAGCCATCTTGAATTTTGGACCGCACCCAGAAACACTCATTCTCGTCCCAAGGTGATAACAAAGGTACCCAAGAAGTTTTGTGAAGATCGGTTCATAAATACAGCCTCTATCCTGAGCCGTATTGACATGTGTGCTTACATTGTATAAGTAGCACTAAATAAATCAAAGTTCATCTAATTTGCAAAACTTCTGCATGAAAAAAAAAAACCTTACAATATGTGATGTATTCCATGTTACTAAACATTCATACAAAAATTTATTCAAATCAAAACTTTCATACAGAAGTTCTGTACAAAAGACTGACTGCACTAATTTTGGTACAAAATGGCTGCTGGTGGCCATCTTGAATTTCGGACCACACCCAAAAACACTCGCTCTCATCCCACGGTGATAACAAAGGTACCCAAGAAGTTTCGTAAAGATTGGTTCATAAATACGGCCTCTAGTCTGAGCCGTATAGAAGTTTTGTACAAAAAACTGATTAGACCTAATTTTGGTACAAAATGGCCACTGGCAGCCATCTTGAATTTTGGACCGCACCCAGAAACACTCGTTCTCGTCCCAAGGTGATAACAAAGGTACCCAAGACATTTCGTAAAGATCAGTTCATAAATACAGACTCTAGCCCGAGCTGTATTGACATGTGTACTTACTGTGTGTAAGTCGCAATGAAAAAATCAAAGTTCATCTAATTTGCATAATTTCTGCACGAGAAAAAAACCCGTATTATATGTGATGTATCCCATGGTACTAAACATTCACACAAAAAATTATTCAAATCAGCGCTTTCATATGGAAGTTCTGTGCAAAAATCTGATTGCACCTAATTTTGTACAAAATGGCTGCCATCGGCCATCTTGAATTTCGGACCGGACCCAAAAACACTCGTTCTCGTCCCATGGTGATACCAAAGGCACCCAAGAAGTTTCGTAAAGATCGGTTCATAAATACGGCCTCTAGCCCGAGCCGTATTGGCATTTGCACTTACAGTGCTGAAAGTAACACCAAAAAACATCAAAATTAGTCTTATTTGCACAATTTACACACGAGAAAAAAAAAACGTATTATATGTGATGTATTCCATGGTACTAAACATTCATACAAAAAATTATTCAAATCAGAGCTTTCATATGGAAGTTCTGTACAAAAAACAGATTTCTGCATCGTCGGTACAAAATGGCAGCTGGCAGCCATCTTGAATTTCAGACCGCACCCAAAAACACTCGTTCTCGTTCCACGGTCATAACAAAGGTACCCAAGAAGTTTCGTAAAGATCGGTTCATAAATACGGCCTCTAGCCCGAGCTGTATCCAATTGTTGACGTACGGACAGATGGACAGACGGACGACGGACGATGGGCCATGACAAAAGCTCAAATTTGGCTTCGCCAAAGTTGAGCTAAAAATTTAAAAAAAAAAAAAAAATTTTCAGAAGAGCCCAAGTTCCCAATGGGAATTTTGAGCCCAAATGGATCCCAAAAAAGCCTAAATGTGGACAAAAATTTTAAATCATTTTGAAAAATTAATGTAACACTTAAGGACAATATTAATGTATCTTGCTATGATGTAAACTAAGCAAAAGACAAGTAATCACTATCAAAAGTAACAGTTGTCAAGCTGAACAAAAAGTGTAAACAAACCGGAAACATGACTCCAGGCACTAATAAATATGGCCCGAAATCAGTTACCAATTTAAACACTATCTGATGCAAAACAGAGGCTTCCAGAGAAGAAACTGTAGAACATCAGATGTAGATGCAGACCAAAACGCCTAAACACCCAGGGGTGAGGATGTAAAGATGGGGAAAAAACAGAAAAAAATTCTGTCACCAAGCCAAAACTCCCAAGAAATTTTGGTAATAAACATTACAAAAAATAAGCCAAAAGCATGGGAGAATAGCTAGGGGGGAATAAAGGCAAGGGAGAGAGGAAACACTGATCAAACAATGGAACATTCATAGCAAGAATGACAACATCAGGGCCATGCCTCGAAAATAGGCAACATGTAATAATTTCATAAAATAATTATAAGTTACAGCCCTGAACATTTTCTTGCACTATTTTTTCCTCTCCTCCTTTTGTATCCTTCTTATATCCACCATTTCTCTCATGATTATGTGTCTGGCATCATTTAAACTGAGATTTAGAAGCATAAATAACAGTGAGGTGTAACTGTTTTGAGGGCCAAACAAAGAATGACATTTGGCGCCAATTTCGGGACCTCCTTGACACTGCGCATGCGCAGAGGAGTAAAAGTATGGAGGACCATATAGGACATGTATTTTTCGGTTTTAGATGCAAATTTTGGGGATTGGGGGAGGGGGGGGGGGGGAGGGGGCAAAATTTGTGTTTGGCCCTGAATTAATAAGATAAGCACCAGCTAAGTCTGGGTCATTGGTACAGTATGAAAATATTTCCTCATATTGTACTAAGTTGAACTTTGGGTTCCAGTAGAGAGCCTAAGTATTAACCCAGAGACCCGATTTGAACAAATTTGAATCTGACCCACCCAAATATGAAAGGATTCTGACTGATGGATATGAAGAAACTTTCTATAGAAATACCCTCATACTGCATAAGTTAAAATTCCGGCTCCAATAGAGAGCCCAAATAATAATCCAGGGACCCAATATGAGAAACCTTTAATCTTATCCACCCCCACCCCCAGAGATGTAGTATACCAAACATGAAAGGTTTCTGACTAGTGGATCTGAAGAAGATTTTTAAAGAAAGTTTCTCATATTACATAAAGTTAAAATTAGGGCTCCCAAAAGAGCCCAAATATTAACCCAGGGATCTGATTTGAACAAACTTGAATCTGCACCCCCTAGAAATAGTGAATACCAAATATGAAATGATTCTGACTGGTGGATCTGAAGAAGAAGATTTTTAAAGAGCATTCCTCATATTGCACTAAGTTAGGGAGCCCAAATATTAACCCAGGGACTCGATTTGTACAAACTTGAATCTGACCCTGCCCTAGAGATGTTGTATAACAATAGCAAAAGAATCTAATTGATGGTTCTGAAGACGAAGATTTTTTTAAATTTTGGAAGCTCATTCAGCTAAGTTTTTGAGGCAAAAAATAATTTTTTTTAGTCATTCAAAAACTTTTTCTTGCAAGTATCATCTGTTACATGTGTGAAATAAAGACTTAAGACAAATATCTAACTGACCTTGAGAGCTGCCAGAATTATAAGGCTGAACTGAATAAAGTGGTGGATCAACTTTGTTGACTGGATAAAGATCTGGTTTAGACACAACCTGAAAAAGAATATTTATACCATGACTGTTGTGTGTATTCAAAGTTACCTAAAAATACAGGCACTGAAAAAAGTGTTAAATGAAAGTGTCAATGACACTGTAGCTCAACTTGACAAACTTGAACCTGATAAGTTATAAGTGAAATGGCAAAATTGAAGATCATTGGTTCCAATGTTAATTGGTGAAACTTCAAAATAACAACAATGTGTGTTCACAACATCAGAGTAATCCATGCATTTTTAAATGTAAACTGTTTGGCTAAAGGAAGAATGTTGATACACAAATGGAGTAAGTTCAGACATTTATTTAAGTTATATTGTAAACGGCAACTTTTTTCACAGAAATGAATGCTATTCAATAGCTCTTATCTAGAGGTCACGCCTAATGAGCACACCAAGTTCAAAAACAATCCCACGATAAATGTGACCTGCAGGCCCTGTCAAAGAATGTTGATGCACAAATGCAATAAATTCAAAGATTGTTGCTAACAGCAACAGTTTTTGATGAAATGAAAAGAAAATCGATAGCTCCTAAATTTGTCACCCTGCATAAGCATACAAGGTTTTAAAACAACCTGATAATGAATGCGCCCTCCGGGGCATGCCAAAGGAAGATGTTAATGCACTAAGTTTGAAGGTCATTGCTTGTTTTTTCTTTTTTATGGAAATTCATAAATATACCATGCAGAGAGTGCAAAAGGGAAAGATGCTGCACAAATGCATTGAGTTCAAAGGCTGGTGATAACAACAATAACTTTTTATGGAAATGAAAAATGAAAGTGTCAATGACACTGTAGATCAACTTGACAAACATGAACTTGGTAAGTTATAAATGAAATGGCAAAATTGAAGATCATTGGTACCAATGTTATTTAGTGAAATTTCAACATAACAGCATTGTGTGTGCACAAAGTCCGAGTAATCCATGCATTTTTAAATATAAACTGTAAGACTGGCTAAAGGAAGAATGTTGATACACAAATGCAGTATGTTCAGACGTTATTGTAAATGGCAACTTTTTTCACAGAAATGAATGCTAATCAATAGCTCTTATCTAAAGTTCTTGCCTAATGAGCACACCAAATTCAAAAACAATCCTATGATAAATGTGGCCTGTAGGCCATGTCAAAGAATGTTGATGCACAAATGCAATAAATTCAAAGATTGTTGCTAACAGCAACAGTTTTTGATGGAAATGAAAAGAAAATCAATAGCTCCTATCTTTGTCACCCTGCATAAGCATACAAAGTTTCAAAACAACCTTATAATGAATGTGCCATCTGAGGCATGCCAAAGGAAAATGTTAATGCACAAATGCACTAAGTAGTAGGTCATTGCTTGTGGCAATGGTTTTTTTAAAAAGGATAAGTTGATGCACAAATGCACTAAGTTCAAAGTTTGGTGATAACGACAATACTTTTTTATGGAAATGAAAAAAAGCAATAGCTCACACCTTGAGGTCACTCTGAACACACATACCAAGTTTCAAAGTGATCCGATCATAAATGTGTCCTGAAGGATGTGTTAACGGGAAATATTGAGGTCTGACTAAACTAAGTTAAAAAATCAGCGACAACATTTTTTGACAGAAATGGAAGAAAATCGACAGCTCCCATATAGATGTCACCCCACACAAGCTCACAAGTTTGCAAGCGATCCAATCTTAAATGTGCCCAGCAGGGTGTGTCAAAGGGAAATATTGATGCTTAACTGCACTAAGTTTTTACTAAGTTCATCAAAGGTTATTGCCAGTGGCAACATTTTTTGACGAAAATTGAAGAAAATCGATATCTTCCATCTACAGGTAACCCCAAACAAGCATACTAAGTTTCAAACCGATCTGATCATAAATGTGCCCTGTAGGGCATGCCAAAGGAATATATTGATGACTGACTAAACTAAGTTCAAAGATCGTTGCCAGCGGCAACATATTTTGACAGACGGAAATGGAAGAAAATTGATAGCTCCCATCTAGAGGTCAACCCAAACAAGCATGCCAAGTTTCAAAGCAATCTGATAATAAATGTGCCCTGTAGGGTGTGCCAAAGAGAAATATTGTGGTCTGACTAAACTAAGTTCCAAGAAAGTTGGCCGCAGCAACATTTTTTGGTGGAAATGGTAGAAAATCGATAACTCCCATCTAGAAGTCTCCCCAAACAAGCATGCAAGGTTTCAAAGCAATCCGATCATAAATGTGCCCTGTAGGGTGTGCCAAAGGGAAATATTGAGGTCTGACTAAACTAAGTTCTAAAAACGTCGGCCATGGCAACATTTTTGACGGAAATGGAAGAAAATCGATAGCTCCCATCTAGAGGTCACTCCAAACAAGCATGCCAGGTTTCAAAGCAATCCAATCATAAATGTGCCCTGTAGGGTGTGCCAAAGGGAAATATTGAGGTCTGACTAAACTAAGTTCTAAGAACGTTGGCTGCAGCAACATTTTTTGACGGAAATCAAAGAAAATCGATAGCTCCCATCTAGAGATCACCGCAAACAAGCATACCAGGTTTCAGAGCAATCCAATTATAAATGTGCTCTGTAGAGTGTGCCAAAGGGAAATATTGAGGTCTGACTAAACTAGTTCTAAGAACGTTGGCGCGGCAACATTTTTTGACGGAAATTGAAGAAAATAGATTGCTCCCATATAGAGAGGTCACCCCAAACAAGCATGCCAGGTTTCAAAGAAATCCAATCATAATGTGCCCTGTAGGGTGTGCCAAAGGGAAATATAGAGGTTTGACTAAACTAAGTTCTAAGAACATTGGCCGCGGCAACATTTCTGGACAGAAATTGAAGAAAATCGATAGCTCCCATCTAGAGGTCACCCCAAACAAGCATACCAAGTTTCAAAGTGATCTGATCATAAATGCGACCTGTGAGGTGTGCCAATAGAAATTGTGGATGTACGTACGTACTAACGTATGCCAATGGACGAGAAGTGATGGCAATAGCTCAGCTTGACTTTGTCAAGTTGAGCGAAAAATCAATAGCTCACATCTAGAGGTCACCCCGAACACACACACACACACACCAAGTTTCAAAGTGATCGGATCATAAATGTGCCCTGAAGGGTGTGCCAAACGGGAATATTGAGGTCTGACTAAACTAGGTTCAAAGGTCGTTGCCAGCGTCAACATATTTCGACAGAAATGGAAGAAAGTTAAAAAATTTATAGTAATTTATATATTTTTTATACTTACCAATGACCCAGACTTAGCTGGTGCTAACTCTAATATTCTAGGGCCAAACACAAATTTTGCCCCCCTCCAATCCCCAAAATTTGTATCAAAATCCAAAAATTAGATGTCCTATGTGGTCCTCCATACTTAGTCAAGGAAGTCCGAAATTGGAGCCAAATCCTCATTCTTACAACCAGAGCCTGGTAAGTGTTATGTAATCAGCGGGGAGGTATGAGTTCCCAACTCATGGGAGGGCCATCCCCGTCTGGGTCATTGGTAAGTATAAAAAATATATAAATTACTATAAATTTTTTAACATTTTTATACTGTACCAATGACCCAGACTTAGCTGAAGAGAAAAAAAAGGCTGGAGGGCCTAGGACATAAAGGAAAATCCAATAGGCTAAATTACATGTAAACAGAATTATCCCCTCAAGGAGAAGAGGAGAACAGGTTTTGCATGTACCTTTCTTGTTTGTATCAAAAAAGAAAGACACAATACCATTCCGTAATTGAGCACAATAACATCAATGATCTCAATTAACATCCAGTATAACCCATTATACTAATCTTTTCAAAGGAAAGACAATAAATAAAGATAGTCCAGAGAATGAGACTCTTTATACTCATTTAAAAGTGTCTGAGGATTGTATATTAGAGCTCGTATGACACGTGACATATACAAATGCTTCACACCGAGCTACACTTTAAAAATATTACATAAATGAGATAGACATTAGCTTTACACTTTAAAACCATCCGGGCACCGACTCAGAATTACTGACTCCAAAGGAGGTATTCCCTTGCTTTTCACTATAAAGCAGGTGATATAGGGGAACACGATCCCCCCTCCCCTTGCTCTGGGTCAAATACCGAAGAACGAAGAGGGCAGCAGGACAGAGTCACTACCGGAACAGAAAGCCTGCATAACTATAGTTGCAACTGTTTAGTGGATGACATTCTGAGCAACAGATAACGGACCTAAACAACATAGGTCGCCAGAAATGGACTCAATATATCTAAGATAAAAATTTGTGAACGTGGAAGGCTGAGACCAATATGCAGCCTTCATCAGATCGGTAATAGCAACACTATTAGCATAAGCCCAAGATGTAGACAGAGCTCTTACTTCATGCGCCAAAATCTTAAGCACAGACTGTTGAGTTGAAGATAATTTTTCATAAGCAGTACGTATAGTTAATTGAATCCACCTTGCAATAGAATGGACTGTAATGTCCTTTCTATTCGGCAGAAGAGACAGAAAGAAACGCTTACGTCCCTTTCTGATAAATTCAGATCTACGTTTGTAAATGCACATGGCTCTAACTGGGCAGAGCAAAGGCCTATGACCGTCTGAAGACAGAGGAGTCTTCAAAACAATAGGTTCAGGATACTTATTAGGAGTCTGATTCTTAGCCAAAAATCCAACATTAGTAGTTAAAGTAACAGTATTACCAACACTACGATAGTGAGAATCATCGACCGATAGTGCATGAAGCTCACTAACTCTTCTGGCAGACGAGAAGGCTAAGAGAAAAGCTGTCTTATAAGATAAGAATTTGAAGTCCACTGTATCAAGTGACTCAAATGGCACTTCTTTTAGCTTCAGAAGAACCCAAGTTAAATTCCACTTTGGAATTAACCTAAGGGTTCTAGGTCTATTTATCGAAAAGTTTTTCACTAACTTAGATAAAGAGACATTAGATCCAATCTGTAACCTATCATGATGAGCATAGGTATCCGATAGCATAGACCTATAACCCTTAATGGTTATTGGCTGCAGTTTGATCTCGTCAAACAAGTAGACCAGAAAATTAGCAATATCTTAAATGGATGGATCATAAATATCAATAGAATGATCCCTACACCACCTATAGAAAACCTTCCACTTAGCAGCATAATTTAGCGAAGAGGAGGTCCTCCTACAGTTAGAAATTGTGTCCACTGCTCGTCCTATAAAATGTTTGCCATGCAAGAAGTACCTCACAACAGAAATACGTGAAGGTTGAGACCTTGCGGGTTGTGATGCAGTGTGTGCGATTTCCCCTGCGAAAGAAGGTCCTCCCGTGGAGGAAGCTTCCGTGGAATGTCCCACAACAGACACCTGAGTAGATTTATCCATGGTCTCTGGAGTGACAGAGATGCTACCAACAGAATCTTGCAGTGAGATTGCTTGATTTTTAGCAAAATATGCTGAATCAATGGAGCTGGAGGATACGTGTATCCTATCATTCCGTCCCAAGAGATCAAGAGGGCGTCTACTGCAAATGCTCAAGGATCTGGGCATGGCGACACATACGTCTGCAACTGATTGTTGAGATGTGTCACAAACAAGTCTATTATAGGACGATCCCATAGGTAGCAAATCCGTTTGTTGAGAGTCAAATCTGACGGCAACATGCAACCTTTCCGAGAAAGGGAGTCTGCTAGAACGTTCAGACGACCCGGTATATGACGGACCGATAGGAGAACTTGGTGCTCTAGGACAAACAGAAGGATCCTTTCTGTTAAATTGAATAACGGAATATACGCTACTACTGTCGAATTGTCGGACAGAATTTGAACATGCGAATTCTGAAGAATGTTCATCCATTGACTTAGCGCAAGCCATATTGACATCATCTCTTTGATGTTTATGTGCTTGTTTGGGAACTGCGGATCCCAAAGACCCTGGCACTTGGAATCTGTTGGGCTCATAGTTGCGCCCCAACCTGTTTGACTCGCATCTGTCATTATCGTAAAACTCGGATCCAGCAGTTGCAATGGTAATCCTTGAGTTAACAACTAAATATCTTCCCAAGTCTGAATCTCTTGTTTCACTTGATTCGACAAGACGATGTTTGTTTTGAGCGAATGAGTCTTCACACTCCAGTTCTGTGTAAAAAATATCTGGAGTGGACGAGTGCGTAGCCGCCCCATCGGAATGAGATCCGCGGCGGCTCCGCACAAACCTGTCAGTCTCATGAATTCTCTCGCTGTTACTATTTCTGAATGAAGACAAAAGTGAGCATAACAACTGACTAATTTCGCTCTGGTTAACGGCAGACGAACGAGATTGTTGTGCATCTCGAAGCTCATTCCCAGGTGGGTGAATGACTTGGACGGCACTAGATCCGACTTTTTTGTTTACTATGAAATCGAGATGTCGGAGCAGTTGAAGCAGACTCTGAACATCGTTCTGAAGTGTTAACTCATTGCCGTACCTCTGAAGAATGTCGTACAGGTAGGCCGACGTTACTACAGACGAATGAGCTCGGAAATGAGTCATTACTGAGTTCATTATGTGAGTGAATGCCCAGGGCACTGGATTCAGACCGAAGCACATCAATTGGAACTGATAAACGACTCCTAGGGCAGCGAGGCGAAGATACTTTTTTAACGCTGGATGTACCATGACATGAAAGTATACATCTTTGAGATCTATGCTCGCAGCATAATCGTTCACTCGAATACTCACTCTGACCGATCAGATGGTCTCCATATAAAATTTTGGAGCCACGATCAGCTTGTTTATCCAGCTCAGATCTATGACTGGACGAAATGAGCCGTCTGGTTTTGGAACCAGAAACAGGTGACTGTAGAAACCTGGAGATTCCTGGTTTTCTACGACCTCTATAGCGTTCTTGTCCAGAAGAGATTGAACTTCTGATAGAAGTGATTCTCTCTTCTGAACATTAGACAGAAGCTGAGTCCAACGTGGACTTCGAGTTAACGGAGGTTTTTCCTTGAAGGACAGTTTTAGACCTTCGGAAATCACCCCTTGCACCCATGGGTCGTCCATAATTGACAACCAATTGGTTAAGAATCTCGATAGCCTTCTGCCGAATGGAACGCAATAGAGGTTTAAACCATCACTTCCTGAACCTGCGAGGACTGCAGGAGGAGAAACCAAGTCTTCCATGACCCGCACCTCGTCCCGTCGACCTAGGGGCGTCTGACCTGTTATCTTGGCCAGTGTAACGGTCCCTGCCTGAGTCGCTACTCTGACGGTCTCTAGAGTAAGACGTACAGGCTTTCTCAGATCCTCTATAGGAACTTCCCTTGGACGTATTCGTCCCCGAAGTACCTGCCTTACTCTTCTCTGCTGAGTCCGACTTTTTAGAAGCGGATTTAAAAAACAGAGAGCCTGAAGCTTTCTTAGTAATCTGATCATAGATAATAGAAAGCTTTCCATCGAAGAGAAGCTACCGGAGACCGGAGTGTCTCGAAAAGAGTTTTCAGCTTACTGTCCACTCTAGTGGATGCAGCCAGGGCAGCATCACGTCTGACCAACTCCAGATTTGCCACTGATAGGGCGGAGTTATATGTAGAATATGCTATAGCCCTTGAAAGAACTCTTAAGGAAGTTTGAACATTCTGGAATTCTTTCCTTTCGAGACGTAATGATAACGCTCTGGTAAGGTGATCTGCATAAGATAATGCGTCTAAATTCTATTAGACGAGATTGTTTTCTCCAGTATACTTGAGTTAATAGACATGGACACCAGCAATGACAATTCCAGGTCTTCAGCCTGTTCGTCCAAACGCAGAGGAACTCTCAGCACGCCTTGTCCTGCCGTTTCAAATCTATGTCTCGCATTGATGAAAGCCAGCTGT
This sequence comes from Pictodentalium vernedei, assembly GCA_031216915.1. Lineage (NCBI taxonomy): Eukaryota > Metazoa > Mollusca > Scaphopoda > Dentaliida > Dentaliidae > Pictodentalium > Pictodentalium vernedei. The sequence goes on along the minus strand of CM062288.1, from coordinate 174,967,108 downwards.
ATAGCGCTAAGCGATAAGAAACCGGATTTGCCAGTCTTAGAGGCTAGCTTGAATATAGAGTCATTCAAAAGTTCAAATGTCCATGTGACATTACTGGACTGGGTCGGAAACTCAGGGACAGTGTCCCTAATCTGGCCGAAAAAGTCGGTGTCCAGTGACGCTATCAGTCTCTTATCTGGTAATGCAGTATTTTGGTCCGGAGGAACATCTGGAAGGTGTTGCCGGATGAAATCTACGGCCACCTTATGTTGTTCCAAAAGGGAAAATTCCAGCTCTGCTGATTCCCTTTCGCCATCCGACTGGACCATATGAGATTCTCGGTCGTCCCTTTCTGACTCTGCAGGGGAGCGATGCAATGAGTTGAGCTATCTGTGATAGCAAGTCCATCACGGAGGCCTGTGGAGCCTCGGTCTTATGTGATTTAGCCATTGGGAACTCCTGGGACGTTACTTCCTGCATACTTCTTTTATGCAAACGTCCCGACTGCTAAGGCCTCGTGTCCTTGGCGTGACCTGATCGACATGGAATCCCTGGTCGTGTAGCAGATTGGATATCAGAAGTCACATAGCCAAGTTGCGGTCGTGTGTGCTGCCGTAATGATGAGGAAGCCAATAGATTAGTTTATACGACGGAGCGTCCCGAGGGGTGGACGTATGCTCCGACTGACGAACATTACGTACAACAACATCTGGTCCCAGATGTTGTTGTAAGAGAGAGGGGGCTCTCTCGCTCGCAGTCAAGGCAGACCTGGACGAGCTAGGTGCCGGAGTGATTGGCTTCCTCCGTACTATCCTCGGATCTGCTGTCGCCAGGTGTGCACAATCCATGTTTATAGTGCTCGCAACACCCAATCTCCCTTCCTGGACCGCAACGGACGAACCTGGCTTCATAACCATTTCGTGAATGATTGCTACACTGGGCGAGCCTACGTGGGACCTCTTAGGCATTTGTCAAATTTCATTGAGCACTTTTTCCGCTTGCACTTCATTTATCTGCGACGACAGAGGCACACTTCATGAAGACATCATGGAAACATCACCCTGTTCTTGTTCTTCTGAAAAAGAGACTGAAAAACAAGAGTGACCTTGTGGTGAGAGGGCCGGCATGGACCTCTCATCACTAATAATATACCGTGACACACCTCCAACGTTTGTCATTCCAATTGGCACACACAGAGCAAGAATTAGTGTGAGTACACTGACTACAATTAATACACTGAACATGAGAATCAGAAGAGGAAGACTTCCTCGAATTACAATTTGAACGAACTTCTTTCATTTTGAAAAAAGTTAAACAGTCAACGTACTCGCACTAACCCTTGAAAAATAAGATACATGATAATAACATAATCCATTACAAACATTTCGAAAAATAATTCGAAAGAAAAAATTTTCGAAAAATTTTTCAAATTGAGCCCAAGTTCCCAATGGGAACGATGAGCCCAAATGGATCCCAAAAAAGCCTAAGGGTGGACAAAAATTTTAAATCATGTCTAAAAATTAATGTTACACTTACAGACAATATTATGTATCTGGCTACGAGCAGAACTTAACAGATGACAAGGAATCACTGTGTGAAGTAACCATTGTCAATGTAAACAAAAGTGAATAAAACTGGAAACAAGACTCCAGGCTCTGAAAATATGGCCCGAAATCAGTAAGAATTTTAACACTATCCGAAATCAGTAACCAATTTTAACACTATCCGATGTAAAACAGAGGCTTCTAAGCCTGAGAAGAAACTGCAGTACATCGGATGGTAGATGCATGACTGAAACGCCTAACCACCCTAGGGCGAGGACGTAACCATGGGGAAAAACAGAATAATCATTCTGTTACCAAGCCAAAACTCCCAAGAAATTTCATTGTAAAATAATTACAAAAATAAAGCCAAAAGCATGGGAGAATAGCAAGAGGGTATTAAGGAAAGGGAGAGAGGAAACACTGAACAAACAATGGAAATTTCATAGCAAGAATGAAAATATCTGGCCCATGCCCCAAAATTAGGGAACAGTGAAGTAATTTTTCATAAAAATTATAAGTTACAGCCCTGAACACATCCTTCCACTGTTTCTTCCTCTCATCCTTTTATTTCATCCTTAGATCCACCATTTCTCTCATGATTATGTGTCTGGCATCATTTAAGCTGAGATTTTAAGCACAGATATCAGTGTGATGTTACTGATTGAAGGGCCAAACAAAGAATAAGGATTTGGCTCCAATTTTGGACTTCCTTGACTACTGCGCATGTGCAGTGGATAAAAGTATGGAGGACCGCATAGGACATCTAATTTTTGGATTTTGATGCAAATTTTGGGGATTGGGGGCGCAAAATTTGTGTTTGGCCCTAGAATATTCGAGTTAGCACCAGCTAAGTCTCGGTTATTGGTACAGTATAAAAATATTGATAGCTCCCATATAGATGTCACACCACACAAGCACACCAAGTTTCCAAGAGATACAATCATAAATGCACCCTGCAGGGTGTGTCAAAGGAAAATATTGATGCATAACTGCACTAAGTTCATGAAAGGTTGTTGCCAATGGCAATATTTTTTGATAGACAAGGAAGAAAATCAATAGTTCCTATCTAGAGGTCATTCCAAACAAGCATACCAAGTTTCAAAGTGATCCGATCATAAATGTGCCTACAGGGTGTGCCAAAGGGAAATATTGATGCATAACTGCACTAAGTTCATCAAAGATCGTTGCCAATTGCAACATTTTTTGACAGACAAGGAAGAAAAAAAATAGCTCCTATCTAGAGGTCACCCCAAACAAGTATACCAAGTTTCAAAGTGATCCGATCATAAATGTGCCCTGCCATGTATGCCAAAGGGAAATATTGAGGTCTGACTAAACTAAGTTCAAAGGTCATTGCCAACAGTAACATTATTTGATGGAAAGTGAAGAAAATTGATAGCTCTCATCTGGAGGTAACCCCAAACAAGATAATCAGGTTTCAATGCAATCCAATCATAAATGTTCCCTGTTGGGCATGCCAATGGGAAATATTGAGGTCTGACTAAACTGAGTTCAAAGGTCATTGCCAGCTGTAACATTTTTGGATGGAAATGGAAGAAAATCGTTAGCTCCCATTCAGAGGTCACCCCAAACAAGCACACCAAGTTTCAAAGTGATCTGATCATAAATGTGTCATGCAGGGTATGCCAAAGGGAAATATTGATACATAACTGCACTAAGTTCATTGAAGGCTGTTGCCAGTGGCAACATTTTTTGACAGAAATTCAAGAAAATCAACAGCTCCCATCTTGAGGTAACCCCAAACAAGCATACAAGGTTTCAAAGCGATCCGATCATAAATGTGACCTGTAGGGCATGCCAAAGGAATATATTGATGCCCGACTAAACTAAGTTCAAAGGTCATTGCCAGCAGCAACTTTGACGAAAATGAAATTCAATAGCTCCCATCTGGTGGTCATCACAAACAATTAATTATTTATAACTCTGGAAAGGACATAAGTAAAGAATTGCCTGACAAACTTTGTTTGAACAAATTTGATGTTATGACTCAAAAGGAAGTGCAGTACAAAATGTCAAGTCAATATACCCATCAGTTTAGAAAAAGATTTGTTTAAAATTTGAGAGCATTTTCCCCACCCCCTCCCTATGGAGAGGGGCATTTTGATTCAAACAAAATCCAAATGTGATGTCAGAACAAACATTTTCATTAGTTACAACAATATGAAGAGATAAACATAGTTGCCTTAAGGTGATCAGAAGTCAACACAACAGGAGAATAATTTCTGAATACACGTGGAAATTATTTTCACTTTGCTTCTGTCCAAGTGAATGATTGCCATAAACAACAACTGAGCATTATTTGAGCAATAACTGGGCATTATCACATCAACAACTTTGTATTAGTTTCAATAGAGTACAGTTTTGCTTCCAATAAAACTCAAACATACATGTATCATCAAATATCTAATTGCACGGACACAGGGCTATAAATAGAACACAATCAAGTGCACAAACTTCACCTTGTCCTCCCAAGAAAACAAATACTGTAATTTGTGTAGTCCTGTAAATTACTTTTAAGTGACTGGAAACTAGTTCAGAATCAAAGATTGCTGCACGCAGTTTATGAAAAAGTCTTTAAATTCTCACCTTCAAGTTAGTCTACTTAATTGGAATGAGTACTTTCATATAAATGAAGTTTGACACAGAAGGGAATTTTTGCATAATGAAAGTTATGGTTTCGCAAATGGTAGACTTTTTTTCTCAAATTAGCAATTTATTGTCTCTTTAATTTAGGTTTCATCATGGTATAAATACAGAACACAACACAGGCAGAGTATGAGGGGACTCCTTGTGAGTATTTCAAATATTTCACTTGTGCTGTTACACTTGAAAAAATCCTACTTGGGAAGTTGGGTCACTGATTCCTGTTCACATACTCCATCTTGTTGTGTTCTGGCTTTATGAACATCTGTAAAATGAATCAGCAAAATTGCTAAACTTATCTCCCTTCGATTCCCAAAACACAACCAACATTTCTAGGAACAATCTGGATGAATTTGCCATGGTCAGAAAAAGGAGGTTGATAATCACCCCCTGCCAATGGCAATGGGGGCTAAGACCCCACAAAATCTGCCCACCAGTGGCTTAAATTGAACAAACTCTTAAATGACTAATACAAAGATGTGATATGTTAAACATGAAATCATTTTGACCACTTTTATGAGAAAATGCTTTTTAATGTTGCACCACTCGGATGACCCCTCGCTCTAGTCGCCCACTCGGCTGACCCCTGCCAATGCCATTAAAATCTAAGAGCCCCATGATACCTCTAAACATGACATTGCCAAAATGGGTATGCTCCAACAGAGCCCAAATACTGACCTACAAACATGCCTTGATCAAACTTTATTCTCCACCACCAAAGGAAGTTCCATACCAAATATCAAAGCATTCTCTCAGGTGATTCATGAGAAGATTTTCAAAGATTTTTAGACTTTTAGGGCATTAACCCCAGCCCAAAGATGTACAAAGTAGAAAGGGTATACTCCAAAGATGGTCTGTGCCATACATCTTTGAATTTGGCCCAGTAGTTTTGAAGAAGAAGACAAGTTTCAAAAGTTGACGGACACCAGATGCCAGGTGATGAAAATAAATAGCTCCCACTGACTTTCAGCCAGGTGAGCTAAAAATGGAAGAAATTGGAACAGTGGTTTTGGTGAAGATTTTTCAAATATTTTCCCTTATTACCCACACTGTTCAATATGGTCCCAGGTGCTTAATGTTAACTTCAAGAAACCCCTCAATTGGCATTACATAGATGTTATATGCGAAGCATGGGAGCATTTGGACTGGTGGTTGTGAGTAGAAGATTTTTTTCCCCAATTACCCATAGTGTTAAATTGATGACCCCCTGCATGGGGGTGAATAATGAAACCTATCAAGGACAGCAGAACTATCCAAAGGCAAAGGGGCAGAGGTATCAAAAAGAGCACTCGACTCCAAGCCTGAAAATAAGCAATCTGTCATTTACAGAATGAGGTCCCCAGAGGGTGAATTTGCTGATGTTATCCCATACAGTGAGCCAATTTACCCTCTGGGTACCTCTTCCTATTTAGGCTTGAGACCTTGATTCTGATTGAGGTTCACAGAGCGTAAATTTAGCGATGCTACCCTGCTGTGCAGGGTAGCATCACAAAATTCACCCTCTGGAGTCCTCATTCTGAAGATGACAGTCTACTTATTTTCAGGCTTGCTCGATTCCGAGTATGAGTTAGGACCGTGAGTTTATAACATATCATAAATTGTAATGTGACACTCAATAGTATTGATATTATATACATATCATCCCTTGAGAGGAACAAGGTGCCTTCTGCAATGCTAAAGAATTGGAGATAGCACCTTGTTCCACACAAAGGATGATATAAAGTTTTTGAAATTTCCCTGCCGATTGTACAGCTTCTTTGTTTGGTGATTATCGACCAAACTCCATCATTATACCCAATACAGTCCCCCACCCCTCCCCATAGGCAAACATAAAATACTTTAGAAACTAATACTTGAGAGTTTCTCAGAGTTCTCGGAAAGCAAAGTCTTATCCACTAATGCACGTCTGGCAAAAAGAGGCACATATTGCCCCCTTTACCCCCTTGTCCACTTAGCCCCAGGACAAGAGGGCAGCTGCTCCTACCCCTGGCACCCTTGAAACCAATCATACTAATTATACTCCACCTAATGATGCTTCAAACCAAATATCTTACAAGTGCAAGGAAATTCAGAAAATGGAGCCTGATGACATCATTTTTAGCATGTGTGAATCTTTTGGGAGCATAAATCAAGATGACCAACTAATAATATATGTCAAATTTCCATCAAATAAGCTCAAGAGTTCAGAAAATGTGAAATATGGGAAAAAATCTTGCCCCTCCTCCCTTTATGATAGTGAATATTGCCCCTGTAATTTCTTTGTACAAGCTCCATTCTAACCTCAAAAGGAAATTCAATAATTTATGACACCATATTTTAAATTTGTTTGTTTTTCCTTGCTCCACCAAAGATTTACCACTAATTAAGGAGGGTGAGTTATAATTTAATGCAACAGCCCCACTAGGGGCTGATACTTGTGAAAAAATGTCTTGCATAACAAAAATATCATTCTTTGCTGAGAAAATATACCTTGATGCTTCATTGGAACAGGACTGAGGAGCTCATTCTAATTAGGGGTCATAGGCTATATTTTAGAGGCAAAGATTTAAAAAAATAACAACATTTGAATGGCTGTTTTTGTGAATAGCATTGACTGGATATGTCTATTGTGTTAGACATTTTACAACTGAAACCAGATTCCACACTTCCTGTTTGTTAAGTGTACAATCAGTGAACTTCATTTATTAGAACCTTTATTTGATGTAATAGCAAAACCCCACCCAGCTCTATTAACAAAAATGGCAATTCAAATTTTATTAATTTTGAAAGTTTTACCCCCAAAACTGAGCTTGTGACCATAGGTTGAGCTCGTTCCAGTGACGGTCATAAGCTTTGAAGGAGAAAAATGAAATTTTGTGAGTATGCTGAAGCCATGTACTGAAGAGATCAGGCTCTTGAATTATCTTTGACTTAACTGCTAAAGGCCTATTTCTGATTTTTACAACCATAAAACAGATGCCCTTAACCCTTTACCCAACGTAGAGAATATCAAAATTTATTATTTTAATTACTATTTTTTTTAATTTTCTCAAAAATGTCAACAAAACCTTGATGAGCTCGTTCCAATGAGGGGTCACGTGAAAGGGTTTTCTTGAAATATTTTGAAAAGTTAAAAAATTTATAGTAATTTATATATTTTTTATACTTACCAATGACCCAGACATAGCTGGTGCTAACTCTTAAAATTCTAGGGCCAAACACAAATTTTGCCCCCCAATCCCCTAAATTTGCATCTAAAACCAAAAGAAATCATGTCCTGAAGGTCCTCCATACTTTGCCCTCACTGCGCATGCGCAGTGTCAAGGACGTCCCGAAATTGGCGCCAATTATCATTCTTACAAACAGTGCCTGGTCAGCGCTATGTACTCAGCGGGGAGGGCCATCCCCGTCTGGGTCATTGGTAAGTATAAAAAATATATAAATTACTATAAATTTTTTAACATTTTTATACTGTACCAATGACCCAGACATAGCTGAATAGTAAAAAGGCTGGAGGGCCTAGGACATAGAGGAAAATCCAATAAGCTCAACTATATCAATAGAGTCAACCCCTCAAGGAGAAAAGGAGTATTAGGCTTTACATGTATCTTTCTTATTTTATGATAAATTACAAAGATACAATACCCTACATAATTGAGCACAATAACATTCATGTTCTCTATTAACATCCAGTATAACCCCTTATACTAATTATTTTTAAAGTAAGCCAATAAATAAAGTTAGTCCAGAGAATTGAGACTCTTTATATTCTTTTAAAAGTGTCCGAGGATTGTATATTAACGCCCGTTTGACACTTGACATATACAAATGCTTCACACCGAGCTACACTTTAAAAATATGACATGAATGAATTTTTAATATTAATATTACACTTTAAAACCATCCCGGTAACGACTCAGAATTACTGACTCTGGAGGAGGAATCCCCTTGCTTTTCACTATAAAGCAGGTGACCTAAGGGAACACCCTCCCCCCCCCCCCCCTTCCCCTTGCCCTGGGTTAAATAGCCCAGAGCGAAGAGGGCAGCAGGACAGAGTCACTGCCGGAACAGAAAGCCTGCATAACTATAGTTGCAACTGTTTAGTGGACAACATTCTGAGCAACAGATAACGGACCTAACAAATGCAGGTCTCCAGAAATGGACTCAATATTTCTGAGATAAACATTCGTGAATGTGGATGGCTGAGACCAATAAGCAGCCTTCATTAAATCTGTAATAGCAACACTATTTTTGTAAGCTCAAGAAAGAGCTCTTACTTCATGAGCCGAGATCTTATACACAGACTGCTGAGTAGAAGATAGATTATCATAAGCAGTACGGATAGTTAATTGAATCCATCTAGCAATAGAATGGACCGAAATGTCCTTTCTATTAGGCATCAGAGACAGAAAGAAGTGTTTTCGTCCCTTTCTGATAAACTGAGATCTTTGTTTATAAATACGTAAAGCTCTAACAGGACAGAGTAAAGGCCTACGCCCGTCTGAAGACGGCAGAGCCTTAATAACAATAGGTTCCGGATATTTATTAGGAGCCTGATTCTTAGCTAAAAATCCAACATTAGTAGTGAAGGTGATAGTGTTCCCGACACTACGATAGTGAGAATCATCCACCGATAGTGCATGAAGCTCACTGACTCTTCTAGCAGAAGACAAAGCTAAGAGAAAAGCTGTCTTATAAGACAAGAATTTGAAATCTACTGTCACAAGAGGCTCAAATGGCTTTTCCTTCAGTTTAAGAAGAACCCAAGCTAAATTCCACTTAGGAATTAATCTAAGAGTTCTGGGTCTATTTATCGAGAAGTTTCTAACTAACTTAGATAAAGAGACATTAGATCCAATTTGTAAACTATCATGGTGTGCATAGGTATCAGATAACATAGACCTATAACCCTTAATAGTAACAGGCTGCAGTTTGATCTCGTCAAACAAGTATACTAGAAAGTTTGCAATATCTGGAATGGAGGGATCAAAAATATCAACAGAATGATCCCTACACCAATGACGAAAAACCTTCCACTTAGCCGCATAGTTTAGCAAAGAGGAGGTCCTCCTACAGTTAGAAATCGCGTCCACTGCTCGTCCTGTAAAGTGCTTGCCATGCAAGAAGGACCGCACAATGGAAATACGTGAAGGTTGAGACCTTGCGGGTTGTGATGAAGTTGACGCGATTTCCCCTGCGAAAGAAGATCCTTCCCTGGAGGAAGCTTTCGCGGTAAGTCCCACAGCAGACACCTGAGTAGATTTATCCACGGCTGTGGAGACAGAGATGCTACCAACAGAATCTTGCATTGAGATTGTTTTATCTTTAGCAACACTTGCTGAATTAACGGCGCTGGAGGATACACATATCCTATCATTCCGTCCCATGAGATCGACAGAGCGTCTACTGCATATGCTCGTGGATCCGGACATGGTGACACATACGTCTGTAACTGATTGTTGAGATGTGTCGCAAATAAGTCTATCATTGGCCGTTCCCATTGGTAGCAAATCTGATTGAATACCTGTTTGTTGAGAGTCCACTCTGACAGCAACAAGCGACCCTTCCGTGAAAGGGAGTCTGCTAGTACATTCAGACGACCCGGTATATGACGGCCCGAAAGTAGAACTTGGTGTTCTAGAGCAAACAGAAGGATTCTTTCCGTTAAATTGAATAACGGAATGGAATGAGTGCCTCCCTGGTTCCGGATATACGCCACTACTGTCGTATTGTCGGACAGGATTTGGACATGAGCTTTGTGAATAATGTCCATCCAATGGCGTAACGCAAGCCAAATTGACATCATTTCCTTGATGTTTATGTGCTTGCTTAGAAACTGTGGATCCCAAAGACCCTGGCACCTCGAATCCGTTGGGATCAATGTTGCACCCCAACCTGTTTGACTGGCATCCGTCATAATCGTAAAACTCGGATCCGGCAACTGCAGCGAAACTCCCTGAGTCAACCACTGAATGTTTGCCCAAGTCTGAATCTCTTGTTTCACTTGATCTGACAAGAGAACGTCTATATCGAGCGAATGAATCTTCACACTCCAATTCTGAGTCAAGAAAATTTGGAGAGGACGAGTGCGCAACCGCCCCATCGGAATGAGATCCGCAGCGGCTCCGCACAGACCTATCAGTCTCATGAACTCCCTCGCTGTGACTTTGTCTGCATGAAGACAATAGCGAGCGTAACAACTGATTAATTTCGCTCTGGTTAACGGCAGACGAACGAGATTGTTGTGCGTCTCGAAGCTCATTCCCAGATGAGTGAATGACTTGGACGGCACCAGATCCGACTTCTCGTTTATAACAAAACCGAGACGTCGGAGCAATAGAAGCAGATTCTGCACATCATTCTGAAGCATTAACTCGTTGCCGTACCTCTGAAGAATGTCGTCCAGGTAGGCCGACGTTACCGCAGATGAATGAGCTCGGAAATACATCATTACCGAGTTCATTACTCGAGTGAAAGCCCAGGGTGCTGGGTTCAATCCGAAGCACATCGCCCGGAATTGATATACAACTCCTCGAACTGCGAAGCGTAGATACTTTCTGAATGTCGGATGTACCATGACGTGAAAGTACGCATCTTTGAGATCTATGCTTGTAGCATAATCGTTCACCCGAATACTCGCTCTGACCGATCGAATCGTCTCCATACAGAACTTCGGAGCGACATCAGCTTGTTTATCCAGCTCAAATCTATGACTGGACGGAACGAGCCGTCTGGTTTCGGAACCAGAAATAGATGGCTGTAGAACCCCGGAGATTCCTGGTCTTCTACGACCTCTACCGCATTCTTCATCAAAAGAGACTGTACTTCCGATAAAAGAGCGTCTCTTTTCTGCGGATTTGACGGAAGTTGAGTCCATTTTGGACTTCGAGTTAATGGAGGCTTTCGTTTGAAGGATATTCTTAGTCCTTCCGAAATCACCCCTCTCACCCAAGGGTCGTCCGTAATCGACGCCCACTCTTCTGAAAAACTTGACAACCTTCCGCCAACCGGAACACGATAGAGGTTCAAACCATCACCTCCTGGACCTGCGAGGCCTGCGGGAGGAGAAACCACGTCCTCTACGACCTGCACCTCATCCCGTCAACCTCGGGACGTCAGACCGGTTGTCTCGGCCCGAAGAACGTCCCGCACGTGAGTCGCTGCCTTGACAGTCTCTAGAATAAGACCAAGAGGAAGCAAAGGAACCTCTATAGGAACCTCTCTTGGGCGTATTTGTCCCAGAAGTGCCTGTCTTACTCTTATCTGCTGAATCCGACTTTTTGGAAGCGGATTTAAAAAGCAGAGAATCCGAAGCTTTCTTAGTTATTTTATCATAGATTGCTGAAAGCTTGCCATCGAAGAGAAGCTCTCCGGAGACCGAAGCAACTCTGAGAGAGTTCTTCACCTTACTATCCACGTGTGTGGATGTAGCTAGGGCTGCGTCACGTCTAACCAACTCCAGGTTTGCCACTAAAAGGGCGGAGTTATACGTGGAATAAGCCACTGCCCTTGAAAGAAGTCTTAATGAGGATTGTATATCCTGGAATTCTTTCCCTTGAAGACGCAGTGATAATGCCTTTGTAAGGTGGTCTGCGTATGATAAAGCGTCTAAGCTGGCTCTGTTAGACGTAATTGTCGTTTCCAACACAGCGGTTGGAATGGACATAGACGACGGTAACGACAATTCCAAGTCTTCCGCCTCGTCGTCTTAGACGCAGAGGAACTCTCGGTATGCCCTGTCCTGCCGTATCGAATTTATTCCTTGAATTGATGAAAGGCAGGTTAAGAGCATTGGCGGACAATTAACCAGCTTTGCCTGTTTTAGAAGCAAGCTTAAAGATAGCGTTGTTCAATAATTCGAATGTTCTTGTGACATTATTGGACTGTGACGGAAACTCAGGGACGATGTCTCTGAACCGCTCAAAAAATTCAGTGTCCAATGACGCTATCAGTCTCTTATCCGGCATCGCAGCAGTCTAGCCCGACGGAACAACTTGAGGAAGGTAGTGCCGGATGAAATCTACGGCAGCTTTATGTTGCTCCGAAAGGGATAGCTCCAAGTCCTCAGTATCCCTTTCGCCATCCGGTCGGACCTCATGATGCTCCTGGTCGTCCGCACCCGATGCTTCGGCGGAGCGTACCGACCCAGCGTCGTCGGATAATTCCTGATCTGACAACGATTCTGTCGTTTGCTGGGATGCTGTGATAATTTGTGCTATCTGAGCAAGCACATCCGTCATCAAGGCCTGCGGAGTAGCGGTCTTTCGCTGCTTAGCCGCCGGAAGCTCCGCATCAACTGACTCCCGCATACTTCTCTTATGCGAACGTACAGAGTCTACCGGCCTCTTGTCCCTGGCTACCGGATGGTGTGACCTGGTTGCCGATGAATCCCTGATCGGCGAAGCTGGCTGAATATCTGCGGTCACGTAGCCAAGGTGCGGTCGTGTGCGCTGCTGAGAGGATGAGGAAGCCTGTACAGTCTCTCCCGACTGCCTATATAACGGAGCGTCCCGAGCGGCGGACGTATGCTCCGCTTGCGAAACATTTTGTACCACAACATCTGGTCCCAGATATTGTTGTACGAGAGAGGGGCCTCTCTCGCTCACGGCCAGGCTGGACCTGGACGAGCTAGGAACAGGACTACAAGGCTTCCTCCGATCTCTCCTCCTATCCGCCGTCACTGGGTGTGCACCTTGTATGTTTATAGTGCTCGCATCACCCAAAACTCCTTCCTGGACCGCAACGGACGAACCCGGCTGCCGAATCATTCGATGAATGGATGCTACACCGGGCGAGCTAGCGGACGACAGCGCCGTCGATCCTACTAGGGACCTCTTAGGCAACTGGCGTATCTCCATGAGCACTTTTGCCGCTAGCTCCTCATTAGATTGTGACGACGGAAGCGCACCTTTGGAAGATAACATGGAAACATCACCCTGTTCTTGTTCCTCTGAAATAGAAACTGATAAACTAGAGTGACCCTGCGGAGAAAGGACTGGCATAGCCCTTTCCCCGCTAACAACATACCGTGACACACGTTTCCAATGTTTGTCATCCCAATATTCACATACTGAACAGGAGTTAGTGCGAGTACACTGACTACAATTAATACAATGATCATGAAAGTCAGAGGAAGATTTCCTCTCATTACAATTTGAACAATATCCTTTCATTGTGAAAAGACAACAATAAGTCCTAATACTCGCACGAACCCCTGAAAACAAAGATACATAATAACATGATCCATTAACATTGAAAAAACAATTGAACTCAAAAATAAATTTTGAAAAAATATTTTTTCAGCAAAGCCCAAGTTTCTGAAAAGTAACGTTGAGCCCCAATGGATCCCAAGCCTAAGTGTGGACAAAAATTTTAAAATTATTTTAAATAATTAATGCAACACTTACGAATAATAATAATGTATCTTGAAATAAGATAAACTAGTACAAAGGCAAAAAGCCTCCCTCAAAAGAGACTGTTGCCAATGTAAACAAGAAGTGTATAAACACCAGAAAACATGACTCCAGGCACTGACAATCCTGGCCCGAAATCAGTTACCAAAATATACACTATCTGATGCAAAACAGAGACTTCCAGGGAAGAATCTGCAGAACATCAGATGGTAGATGCAGAACACTACGTCTAAACACCCATGGGTGAGAACGTAAACATGGGGAAAATAACAGAATTCATTATGTTACCAAGCTAAATCTCCCAAGAAATTTTAGTAGTAATCTTACTCAAAAATATGCCAAAAGCATGGGAGAATAGCAAGGGGGGACTTAAAGGACAAGGGGAGAGGAAACACTTCATAAGCAGTGCAACTTCATAGCAAGAATGACAACAACAGGCCCATGCCTCGAAAATAGTCAACTTAACATAATTTCATTACAAAATTTTAAGTTACAGCCCTGAATATTTTCTGTCACTCTTTTTTTCCTCTCCTCCTTCTATATCCTCCTTAGAATCACCATTTCTCCAATATTTATGTGTCTGGCATCATTTAAACTGAGATTTACAAGCACAAAGATCAGTGAGATGTTAACTGATGAAGGGCCAAACAAAGAATGATAATTGGCGCCAATTTCAGGATGTCCTTGACACTGCGCATGCGCAGTGAGGGCAAAGTATGGAGGACCTTCAGGACATGATTTCTTTTGGTTTTAGATGCAAATTTTGGGGATTGTGGGGCAAAATTTGTGTTTGGCCCTAGAATTTTAAGAGTTAGCACCAGCTATGTCTGGGTCATTGGTACAGTATAAAAATATTAAATTTTTTCAACTGCTCAGTTTGCAAATTACGCGGGTGGATGTGGGCGATTTGTTAGGTAAAGGGTTAACAAGCCATCATGAGGAGGTTCTGCTGACAATAGGCAAATTATCTAGGCAGTGGTTTCTAGTTACAGTCTAACAAGCAGCCAATACATGACTAGAAATCACTGCTAAGCCACTGGATGTTTGTGGGCTGATGGGAATTAAGGTTACATATCCATGCCCTTAAGGGTTAAAGAAAAACAATTTTTTAACTTCCCTTCAACTCCACTGTAACATCTGAAGTTGAGCACACTGTATTCTATATGTAAATGTCTAGTATCAATGCAATTCTTACTAGAATTGCACAACTGAACACAGATTCTACACTTCCTGTTTGCCTGCTTATCAGTTCAGTGCAGTGTCCTGTTAAAAGTGAACATCTGAGTTGAACACTCACTGAAAAGATCAGCAAAGACAGATAATAGTAACATTCATGGAGCTCTGTCAAACAAGATATAATATACTACTCAAAGTTTGCTAAGCACCAAGTATATCCAACTACATGTTTTCCGTGTTAGTTGAAATATTGTAATGAAAAATGTATATATTTTTTATTTAATTATATCTTTAATGATTTAAGTACGGAAATTAAGATTTTATTTGTGTTTGACATTATTTTTTAGCTTTTGAATATGATAACCATGGAAACTGGATATTATTGGTAAAAGAGGAAATTTTTCAATTTGCCAAAAAGTTGATGAAGTGAACTAGTATGGGTTCAATATCAAGTAAGAGACCCATTACTGTTAATTACAGCTTGGCAACGCCTTCTCATGCTCACAATCAGGTTTCCGGTGGTCCTTTGTGGGATTCTGTTCCATTCTTGGACCAGCATGGCACCAAGCTCCTGGACACTTCTTGGCTGGACTGGACGGGCTGAAATTGCAAGCTGCAACTCATTCCAGACATGTTCGATTGGATTGAGGTCAGGGGATCTTGTTGGCCAGTCCAGAGGCTCAATCCCCTCCCTCTGTCGGTACTCCCTGACAGCATGGGCAACATGAGGATGGGCTTTATCGTCCATCAGAATGAATCTATCACCCACTGCACCTGCATACAATCTGACGTGGACATCCAGGTCTCATCAATATACCGCTGTGCAGTCAATGTACCACGTTCAAGGACACAGAGCTCTGTATGTCCATCCCAGCTGATGTTGCCTCAGACCATGAGTGACCCTCCACCATAGAGGCAATGCTCAGCAATGTTGGCTGCATGGAATTGCTCTCCTGGTCTTCTCCATACCCTAGAATGCCTATCTGTGTGGTCTAGGCAGTACCTTGACTCATCTGTAAAAAACGGACAGGTTGCCAGTCTTCTCTGGTCCATCCGACGTGGTCCATGGCCCATTCATATCATGCCTGGTGGTATATTTATTTATTTATTGGTGTTTAAGGTCACATATTTTTGTACAATGGCTAATCATGACCACATGAGTATCAACTCAAGACCAGAGACAAGCATTAATAAGCCATGTTGCCCATTTTAGAGAGGGTTTGCACCTCCCAAGCATTGGTGACTGGGTCCTATTTTACAAGTAAAAATGCCTGGTGGTGGTTCTGGGACAGCAGAATGCGAATACATGGTCTTCTCGATCGGAGACCAAATTCGTGCTACCTTGCCCGAATAGTCTGCATCGAAACATTTACCCCTGATCCATTCTGAAGGTCACAGCGAAGCTGGGTTGCTGTGGCAAAGCGGTTCCTAGGGGTCTGAATGATCAAAAACTGGTCTTCAGCTGCAGATGTTGTCCTGTCTCTGCCACCACCATGCCGTCTTACTGGTGTGCCATACTGCTGAAATCTTACCCAGGCTCTGGTGATCACTGTATGGTACACACCAAGGCTTCACCAACCTGACGATGGGTAGCCCCTTGCTCCACCATCCCTACAGCCCGCCACATTTCTGCTTCAGACAAATGTCTTCTTACATTTGCATTTGCCATATTCAATCATTAAATCACAAGAGTTTGTGTTGAAATGAAGAATGAATACCCTACACATGTCATGTACATGTAGACAGTACACGAAAACATCATGAAAATCAAGGGGTACATGCTTTCCATGACTGTCACAAAAAGTCTGCCTGTCAAGAGAGCTAATGAAAACACTGGGGACCATCTCAATACATTCCTAAATCATATCCACCAAAAATATCGCAAATATGTCACAAGCATATTTCACAATGATGTGTCAAATATTTGGCGCTTAGCAAACTTTGAGTAGTTTTGCAGGGCTCATACAGGATAGTGAAAAAACCAGAGGCTCAAAACGCTCACTTGGTTCAAATTGACAAAAGAGATGAGTGTATCAGTAAGTGATCAGTAGCAAGAGCAATTTTTTGATTTGCTATGACACAAACCAAAGGCAACTTTTTTGGCCATTCATTTCTGCTGGTCCTTGGAAAGCTTCCCAGCAAGCTCTGTTCTGAGAAGTATTAAAAAACGACAACCGAACAAAATTTTTGTTTAGTTTTCAACTACTGTGGTCCTCTCTAGCACCCCCCCCCCCCCCCTCAAAAAAAAAAAAAAAAACATAAATAAAAAAAAACAAGCGACTCGATTTGAACAAACTTGAATTTGACACCCCTAGAGATGTTACATACCAAATATGAAAGGATTCTCACTGGTGGACATGAAGAAGAAGAATTTGCACTAAGTTAAACTTTAGGTTTCAATAAAAAGCCCAAATATTAACCCAGGGACCTGATTGGAACAACCTTCAATCTAACCCTCCCAGAGGTGTTGTACACCAAATATCAAAAGAATCTGACTGCTGGATCTAAAGGAGATGATTTTAAACGATAAATCCCCATATTGCACTAAGTAAATATTTAGGCTCCCTTGGGGAACCCAAATATTAACCCAGGAACTTGATTTGAACAAATTTGAACCTTAAACCTCTAGAGATGTCACATACTGAATATGAAAGGATTCTCACTAGTGGATCTGAAAAAGAAGATTTTTAAAGAATTTTTTTCATATTGCACTATTGCACCAAGTTAAAATTTGGGCTTCAATAAATAGCACAAATATTCATCCAGGGATCTCATTTGAACAAACTTGAATCTAATCCCCCTAGAGATGCTGCATACCAAACATCAAAAGAATCTGACTGTTGGATCTGAAGAAGAAGATTTTTAAAGATTATTCCCCATATTGCACCAAGTAGGAAGCCCAAATATTAACACAGGGACTCGATTTGAACAAACTTCAATCTGACCCCTGTAAAGATGTTGTATACCAAGTATCAAAAGAATCTGACTGTCTGATCTGAAGAAGAAGATTTTTAAAGCTTATTCCCCATAGCGCCCTAAGTTAATTATTTGGGCTCCTGTGTTGAACCTAAATATGAACCGAGGGGCTCGATTTGAACAGACTTGTATTTGATCAAAAGATTCTGATCAGTGGTTCTGAAGAAAATTTTTTCTTCAATTTTTGCAAATATGCTGATTCAGCATTTTTTCAAACGCCCCTAGAGAACACCCTGACACAACCGATGACCTTTTTTTTTATCCATTCTACTGGTCAAAAGGATGCTTCATAGCAATTTTTTGGGCATCAAACAATTTCTTTGGACCCACTTATACTACATGCCAAATTTGGTTCAAATCAGCCCTCGGTTCTTGAAATAGAAATTTAGGGCGGAGCCCAAAATGGGTATGTGCCCACAGAGAGCCCAAATATTGATCTACCAACTTCCCTTGAACAAACTTTAATCTTCAACACTAAAGAGTGTTCTATACCAAATATCAAAGCAATCTCTCTGGTGGTTCATGAGAAGATTTTTAGGCTTTGACATCATTGACCAAAGCCCAAAGAAGGCAGCCACTTCATTTGAACAAAATAGAAAGGTATACTCCAGGGATGCTTTGTGCAATATATATTTGAATTTGGCTGAATGGCTGTGAAGAAGAAGCCAAGTTTGCAAAAGTTAACGGACAACGGATGCCAAGTGATGGCAATAGCTCACACTGACTTGCAGTCAGGTGAGCTAAAAAAAACATTAAAGGACCTTCAGATTTTTTAGCTCTTTCAAGCATTCGTATTTAATATAAAATACAAACAGTTGTTTTAAATATTTTACAAGGATTAGGGAGCAAGTGATGCAACTTATAATAATGTCTCTCTTTGGCCCAATGGTGCAAGTGTGTGGGATGACCTTTGTAGTGGCAACTTTGTGGCCTTGTTCTTCTTGAATACTGTGAAGGGATCTTCAGTTTACATAGAGTGTGTCTAGGACAGTCATTTTTGGTTCCCACCTGATAAAATGTTATGCTATGACAGTATCAATCCCACAATTGATGCTGACTGACAGTGTTCGGACACCTCATGAATTTTCCCCAACCGAGGATCGATCCCAGGACCTCTGGCATGAGAGACCAGCACACTTATCTACTTGGCCACCACTCTCTTCACAAACAGTTTAACACTTACTGTCAAGTATTTACAATATACAGATGTACATCTCGAGTTTAGTTAGTTTTCATTGGTTCATCAACAGCATCTTGTTTTTTGAGTTCACATGACTTTTCAGACAACATTCGCCCATGTTTTGTAACAGTGAACGATTTGCAGCACAATTTGCATCTTGCACTGTGGGTGTTGGCAATAAACAGTCTGAATAATAGTTAGCATGAAGCCATGAAGTTTTAAAGAGACATTTTCCAGGCATAACTCTCCTGTATTGTTGTTAAATACTTGGTGCGATAAAATCAACCAATTGTGAAACAAATGAAAGTGTCTACAGAGAAGACATCACACCAAAGCTACATATGAATTCTAAAACAAATCGGGTGAGGGATGGGGCCTATTGGGTGTACTAATGGAATTGTTGACAATTTATATGTCAAATCCAAGATGGGAGGTGGCGGCTATCTTTTTCAACAGAATGCAGAAAATTTGATAACTCCCATCTAGACATCATGCCAAAGTTAAAAATAAAATTTGAAAAATATCGGGTGAGAGGTGCGGCCTGTAGCATCTGCTAATGGAATTGTCGACAATTTATATGCCAAATCCCAGAAGGCCACTGCCAGCAATGTTTTTTAACAAAATTCAAAAACATTTGATAGCTCCCATCTAGACATCACACCAAAGCTACATATAAAATTTCGAAAAAGATGGGGTGAGGGATGTGGTCTGTATGGTGTGTTAATGGGATTATTGACAATTTATATGCCAAATCCAAGATGGCCACTGGTGGACATGTTTTTCAAAAAAATTCAGAAAAATTTGATAGCTCCCATTTAGACATCACATCAAAACTACATCTGAAATTTTAAAAAGATTGGGTGAGAGATGCAGGTTGCAGGGTGTGCTAATGGAATTGTTGACAGTTCATATGTCAAATCCAAGATGGCTGCTGGTGCCATATATTATAACAAAATTCAGAAAAATCTGACAGCTCCCATCTAGATATCACACCAAAGCTATACATGAAATTCAAAAGATTAGGTGAGAGATGCAGTCTGTGGGGATGTGCTAATGGAATTGTTGATAATTTATATCCAAATCCAAGATGGCTGCTGGCGGCCATGTTTTTCAACAAAATTCAGAAATATTTGATACTCCCATCTAGACATCTCACCAAAGCTACATATGAAATTTGAAAAAGATTGTGTGAGAGATGCAGCCTGTAGGGTATGCTAATGGAAATGTTGACAATTTACATGCCAGATCTAAGTTGGGTGCTGAAGGCCATGTTTTTTCAATGAAATTTGGAAAATTTCAATAGCTCCCATCTGACACTGCCCCAAAGCCACTTATCAAATTTTGGACTGAACACATGGGTTCAATGCACAAAAATAATTCACAATTTCACTCAGAAACATAGCTTATGACCATCAATGAAATGAGCTTGATATAAGGCCACAAGCCATGTGTGGAATGGAAAAATGCTTTTTTGCAGTTATATCAAATGAAGGTTCTAATAAATAAAACAATGTTTTTTTCTGGTTTCACTGATTCTACACTTGCTTTTAACTGATTGAGGACTAGATTATTTTCGATGGTCTGATTTTGTTATTCAAAATTTAGTTTTACTACAAATTATTGGAGAGTGCCCACTGACACTCTCCAATACTTTGTAACAGAACAAACTAATATAAACAAAATATTATTTGAATTTGACTGAATATGAAACATGAGCAAGGAAAACATGGGCTTTGGCTTGGGTGCCCTCATTTTTTTGAAAGCTCTGATAGTGGATCCTAGCACTCAATCAGTCAAGTAACCTTTTGCCAAATGCAATGTTGATATCCAGCAGTAACTGCTAATTACAAAAACTGCCGTTCAAATTTTGTTAGTTTTTCAATTTTTACCTCTGAAACATAGTTTATGATCCCAAAATTGAATGAGCTTGTTGGTCCTGTTGCAATGAATGGCCATAAGCTATGTTTCTGAGGCAAAGAAATGTATTTTTCAGGCCTGGCAAACTAGAAAATCAAGGAGTGCAAAACAATTGCCCTCCTCAGATTGCTTTGGAGTGCAATTGCACCTGAAATTTTCAATGCAAAAACTTGTATGCTATTTTGGTTATATTCACTTCAAGGTATTAATATTGTGACTGAATAATTGCACTGCATTCAGCTACATAGTGGGAAAATTAGCACACACATCTTCTCATTATTCAAAATGTTGCATTCAAATCTTATGTGACTGTCTTCTACACTCAAAATGTATCAAAATGCAACACAGAATGGGTCATGAATTATTGCAAATCAATGCAGCATTAACAAACCACCCCCTGAGTTCCAATGTGTTCTCTGTGCCAAATGGCACAGAGAACACATTGGAACTCAGGAGAGGAAATTATAATATATTTTAAAGGCAGTCCCAAACAGGTCTGGCATTCCAGAAAAACAAGGGGTGCAAAAAATTGCCCTCCTTAATTTTTTCTAGAATAATATTACAGAAAGATTTAATAATATTCATCCTGTATATGTGCTTACAACTAATGCTGTTTTACAGGGTTTATGGTCTCAAGAATGATAAAAATACAAGGACTTTCAAGAATCTTTTCATACCATTTTCAAGCATCTTTCAGATAAGTTTCAAGATGTTTCCATGCATTCCACAATAGCTCTGAGTATGATCTTCACCTGCAGTCAATATATGCAGATTTGTTTATGTGATATGTTTTTTGTTGCAATACAGTTTTCAATAAAAATGGGAGTGTAGTGCTTTAATTACATATGAACCATACAAGAAAGGTGCATAAATTTCTTAGGGCCAACTGAAATTCGGCTTTCAAGGATCCTACTCAAATATTATGTACCTTCAAGGCCTTGAAAATGAATTTACCCAATGCACACAATATCAAAATTTACTATTTTAATTACTGTTTTTTAAAATTTTTTGAAAAATTTCAATAAAACCATACCATGTGACCCCAAATTGGAACAAGATTATAAGCTCTTTCCAATGAGGACTCACACGATAGGTTCAATGAGAGATCACATGATATGGTTTTGTTGAAATTTTTTGAAAAATATATTTTTTTCAACTGCATAATTTGTAAATTACACTGGCAAATGCGGCCGATTCATTATGTAAAGGTTTAAACTCAAGGACTGTCAAGAAACCACAGTGAACTATGTGCTTATTAACTGGCAGCTTATTTCTCTAGTACCATAGTAGCAATGGCTAAACTAAAGCCTCTGCTCACTGCTGTTGAAATATCTATTTACATATTTATTAATTTATTTATTGTTGATTAACCCCTTACCTAACGAATCACCCGCATATGCCCACGTAATATACAAATTCAGCAGTTGAAAAAATATTATTTTTCAAAAGATTTCAACAAAACCGTCGAGCTCGTTCCAACGAGTGGTCACATGATATGGTTTTGTTGAAATTTTTTGAAAAATTTAAAAAAATGATATTTAAAATAATAAATTTGGATATCGTCTGCGTTGGGTAAAGGGTTAATGACACTTTTAACAGCCAGGGTCACATCGTGTCAGACAGTTTTATGGGAAGAGGAAGCCAGAGTACCAAGAGAGTACCAGTGACCAGTGGCAAGCAACTGTCAGACTCTCCAGCGTACTAACTCAGCACAAGTAGGGTGAAGGCAACTGCACCATCGACGTGCAGGACACCTTAGTACACACCACCACTGTGCCTCCACATTGGGCAATCAGGATTATCTACCTTGCCCAAAGATGCAATGTTGTTAATGCTGATCGGGATTAAGCTTGGACCTTTCAGTTTGAAGCCCAATGTCCTAACCACTAGGGCGCCATGCGCCTTTGTTGAAATATCAAAATTTCAAGTCAGCAAATTTTCTCAATAATGCAACTAGAAGTTTAACCCTTTACCTAACAGAGCGGCCAAAAACGATCAGGAAATTGACCTAAATAAGCCTACTAAAGCCTAAAATATCTTGAAAATGTTTCGATAAAACCTTACAAATACGGATATGATTAAAACCGGTTCAATGAGCCGGTTCTAATGACATTCATATTTGTATGGTTTTCTTGAAAAATTGTGAGAATTTTTTTTCGAAAAATATTAAATTTAATTTATTTTTTAAAAAAGCTGTGTTAGGTAAGGGTTAATCAATTTAATCATGTTTGTCTGAGAAGACTGAATTGGTTAAAATCCAAGTTGCAGTCCAGGAAAAATTTGCTACTTGAAATTTTGTTATTTTAAAACTGATGTGCTAAAGGTTAACCATTTGATATCAAACACCTCATTGCTTCTATCATTTTGTTTGAAATCATGCTGTGGAAAAAGTACTACCGGTACCTCTGAATAAGGAGGAGGGAAAAACTGTGCTTCCCCTGCTGGCCCAGTGTAGGCATAGAATGATCTCTCTGAAGATACAGGAGATGCAACTCCTCTCGAAGGTATTCTACTAATTGTCTCCCTTGTACTGTTGTGTCTGCTTCTGCGCTGACCTAATGTCATCATTCTCTTTTTTCTGTAATAACCACATCCTCCAAAGCAAGCCATAAGAATAAAAATTAAAATGAACCTAAAAATAAAAAATTATAAAAAGGTAAGAATAATTTTAGCTTAATCCTTGTTATTGTTATTATTATTGGGGTTTTAATGACACTTTCAACAGCTAGGGTCATCTCGTGTTGAACAGTTTTACAGGTGGGGGAATGAGAGAACCCAGAGAGAACCATCGAGCAGTGGCAAGCAAGTGTCAGACTACACAACATTCTAACTCCACAAAAGCAGGGTTACCACTGGTTGAAAACAAATGTACCATCAACATGCAGTACGCCTTAGTACACAACACCACCATCCCCCATGAGGTCAATCGGGATTAAGTGCCTTGCCCAAGGACACAATGCAGTTACCCCTGGCAGGGATAGAATCATGGACCTTTTAATTTGAAATCCAATGCCATAACCACCGAGTCACTGAATTTCAAGCTTAACACTTAAAAGCTAAATTAATTTTACGATAAGTGCAATGCTAAACACGCACGATCACACAATAGTCCCCCACAGTAAGCAGTGTAACCAAATATAGCAATATTGCTTTCAATTTTTTTACCAAAAACTAAAAAAAAATGAAATTGTCAATGACACTGTAGCTCAACTTGTGTAAAACATGAACATGTATAGTATGTGACACAGCAATGACACACATCTAGGTAATGACCTGATAACAAAAGTACGTGTAAAGTATTGTAAAGGTCTGTACATAAATACAGACTGTAGCCTGTAACAAATGTACAGGTAAAGTATTGTAAAGGTAGGTGACAGTTAGATGCCTCTAGCAAAAGCCGTATTGAAATGTGCACTTACTGTGTATAAGTAGCACTGAATAAATCCAAGTTTGTCTAATTGGCCGCCGGTGGCCATCTTGAAATTTCAGACCATACTCCAAAACACTCGTTCTCGTCCCAAGATGATAATAAAGTACCCCAGAAGTTTTGTGAAGATCGGTTCATAAGTACAGCCTCTAGCCCACGCTGTATTAACATGTGTACTAACTGTGTATAAGTAGCACTGAATAAATCAAAGTTCATCTAACCTGCATAATTTATGCACAAGAAAAAAACCCATTCTATATGTGATGTATTCCATGTTACTAAACATTCATCCAAAAATTTATTCAAATCAGAACCTTCATATAGAGTTCTGTACAAAAAACTGATTACACCTAATTAAAAGAAGTTTTGTAAAGATCGGTTCATAAACACAGCCTCCAGCACAAGCCATATAGAAGTTCTGTACAAAAACTGATTGTACCTAATTAAAGTACAAAATGGCCACCGGCAGCAATCTTTTATTTTGGACCGAACCCCAAAACACTTGTTCTCATCCCAAGGTGATAACAAAGGTACCCACAAAGTTTCATGAAGATCGGTTCATAAATACAGCCTCTAGCCCAAGCCATATTGACATGTGCACTTACTGTGTATAAGTAGCACGGAATAAATCGAACTTCACCTAATTTGCATAATTTCTGCACAAGAAAAAACCTGTACTATAAGTGATGTATTCCATGTTACTAAACATTCATTCAAAATTTTATTCAAATCAGAACCTTCATATAGAAGTTCTGTACAAAAAACTGATTGTACCTAAGTTCAGTACAAAATGGCAGCCGGCAGCCATCTTGAATTTTGGACTGCACCCAAAAACACTCGTTCTCATCCCAAGGTGATAAGAAAGGTACCCAAGATGTTTCGTGAAAATCAGTTCATAAATGCAGCCCCTAGCCCAAGCCATATTGACATGTGTACTTACTGTGTATAAGTAGCACCGAATAAATCAAAATTCATCTAGTTTGCATAATTTCTGCACGAGAAAAAAACCTGTATTATATGTGATGTATTCCAGGTTACTAAACATTCACACAAAAATTTATTCAAATCAGAACTTTCATACAGAAGTTCTGTACAAAAAACTGATTGCACTAATTTCGGTACAAAATGGCTGCCAGTGGCCATCTTGAATTTTGGACCGCATCCAAAACACTCGTTCTCGACCCAGGGTGATAACAAAGGTACCCAAGAAGTTTTGTAAAGATTGGTTCATAAATACGGCCTCTAGCCCGAGCCGTACTGAATTGTTGACAGATGGACGGACAGACAGACAGATGACGGGCCATGACATAACCTCAAATTTGACTATGTCAAATTTGAGCTAAAAATGACATGCATAAATTTTGTATACTGGTGGAAAAAAGAAATGCATGTTTTTTTTCAGTGGTAAATATTTCAAATGTGTTATGGATGATTATTTCATTGTTTGGGGTTTGATGTTATTTCTTCATAACTGATGAGTTTTGTTGTCTTAATACAGAGAGCGTTTGCATGGATAATGTTGAAAAGAGGGTACCCTACGCCATTTCCTGATCAAAATCAATAGCGGGTGTGCTCAGGCTTCAGTACCTGCTCTAACTCTCCTTACCACTGACCCCCATCAAGTTGTTTATGGTCCCTTGTGGGATGTTATTCCACTCCTGAAGAAGGGCCTGCATGAGCTGAGCAACATTGGTTCCTGACCCTCCTGTCCAGCTCATCCCACAAATCTCAATCAGGGACAAATCTGGATTGTAGGGTGCCTTTGGGCTAGAGCTGTAGGTTACCGAACCGAGGTTTTTTGTTTTTTTTAAAAACCGAAACCGTCGACATCCCGTAATCTACGGTTTTTCGTTTTTTTATTAAAATACTCTCTTGCTGGAGGCAGAAATTCACAGAATGTTGTAGCCATCCCAGAGTAGTGAGAGTACCCAGACACTGCCAATGGCAGTGTCTGGGTACTCTCACTACTCTTAGAAGGCTACCTTCTGTGGATTTTCGACATTTCAGCTTAGTTGTGTTTGCAGCTTTCCTCAAGTTGCGTGTAGGTGTCAGACCTCGAAAAATGGCCAAGCACAATAAAAGTTCTGTATATTTAGGTAATTATTAGATTGGCCTTCCTGATTCTTCATGTACATGTATTATAGCTTATTTCGGGCATTCATTGAGTTTCATTCAATTTCACTGCCATTCAGTTATGATTCCGGACATGAGAATGAGTTTTATTGAATTTTATTTGGCCTCATGAACAAACCGAAAACCGAACCGAGGTTTTACTCCACCTGAAAAACCAAAACCGAAACCGAACAAGAAATTTAAAAACCTACAGCTCTACTTTGGGCACTCCCAATAATTTATAATAGTATAAATTTTGAAAAACAAATTCAGTCCACCAAAAATTATCTAGCCCTCAACCAGTTAAAACATTTGAATGTTGGACTTTCAAAAAACATAATTTTTGAAAATTTGTTAATGTTGAGGGTGTGGGGCAGGTGAGCTAGTGCTGGCTGGGGTGGAGGTGGGCAGGGCAGAGTGGGTTGTAGGGTTGGTGTGGCTATATACTGATTCATAGCCAAGAAAATGCAGTCAGTTATGAGTAGTAATGTCTTTCAACTTTTAGGCCTGTTTATTTTAATGTCGTATGCAATTTTGATAAATTTTGTACACAATCTTTTATAAGCGGATTTGTCAAATGATTGACGCTTCTAAATGCCCCAGTAACCAGATGGCAACATGTCTTAAAATGTTTCTTAATTATTGGACTTTTTGAAAAACATAGTCTGGAAAATTAATGGCGGGAGCATGACCATATACTGGCCCACAGCCTAACAGACAGATGGATGGAGTGCAATCCATAAGTCCCATCAA
The DNA here is from genome assembly GCA_031216915.1 of Pictodentalium vernedei. NCBI lineage: Eukaryota > Metazoa > Mollusca > Scaphopoda > Dentaliida > Dentaliidae > Pictodentalium > Pictodentalium vernedei. The sequence continues at coordinate 174,939,988 of CM062288.1, read as the reverse complement.
GATAACCTGTGGGGGACTAATAACTACTATACATATATGTACACAGCTGCAGGTGGCTTAATAGTGTTTCTATATCATTGCTGGCTGCCAACATTGGCAGCCAACAATGATGTAAAAACACTGTCAAGAGAAATGCAGTCTACCAGCGGAGTTCTCAAAGAAGAATACACTTGAGGATACTTGTTCAAAGAAATAAAAAGGTGGCACTTTGAATCTGTATGGAGATCTAAGGGTTAAAACCTGCATGCTGCATTCATTAATGTATGCACGGAAAGTGATATTTCTACTTTAATAGAATCTTCATACAGATGACTCGAATTCTGTGAAAAGCCTTGGAAGCACAAGCAAAAATTCAGCCATGGGCTAAATTTATGCAAGTTGCTGGTTTGTTTAGTGGGGGCTTAGAAAGAATGTCAACAAGGGCTATGCAAAAGGTAGACCACTGCCCCCCACCCATAGGCATGTTTGAAGTAGCCTTAAAGATATTGTGGGTCAGAAAACCTTTCTAAGTCCAAAAAGTAAAAACAGAAAAAAGGGCCATATCTGTGGGATGTTAAAAAATTTATAGTAATTTATATATTTTTTATACTTACCAATGACCCAGACTTAGCTGGTGCTAACTCCACAAAAACCAGGGCCAAACACAAATTTTGCCCCCCAATCCCCAAAATTTGCATCCAAAACAAAAAGAAATCATGTCCTAAAGGACCTCCATAGTACGACTCTACTGCGCATGCGCAGTGACGCAGTCGTCCCGAAATTGGCGCCAAATATCATTCTTACTGGCAGTGCCTGGTCAGCGCTATGTACTCAGCGGGGAGGCAAGAGTTCCCAACTCAGGGAGGGCCATCCCCGTCTGGGTCATTGGTAAGTATAAAAAATATATAAATTACTATAAATTTTTTAACATTTTTATACTGTACCAATGACCCAGACTTAGCTGAATAGTAAACAGGCTGGAGGGCCTAGGACATAGAGGAAAATCCAATAAGCTCAATTATAAAATAAAGAGATAACCCCTTAAGGAGAAAAGGAGTATTAGGCTTTACATGTATCTTTCTTATTTAATATTTAAATTAGAAAGATACACTACCCTTAAAAATTGAGCACAATAACATTCATGTTCTCTATTAATATCCAGTATAACCTTTATACTAATTATTATTAAAACAGGCCAATAAATAAAGTAGTCCAGAGAATTGAGACTCTTTATAAACATTTAAAAGTGTCCGAGTATTGTATATTAAAGCCCGTTTGACACTTGACATATACAAATGCTTCACACCGAGCTACACTTTAAAAATAAGACATGAATGAAATTAAACATTAATATTACACTTTAAAACCATCCCGGAAGCGACTCAGAAATACTGTCTTGGAGGAGGCATTCCCTTGCTTTTCACTATAAAGCAGGTGACCTAAGGGAACACCCGCCCCCCCCTTCCCCTTGCCCTGGGTCAAATAGCCCAGAGCGAAGAGGGCAGCCGGACGGAGTCACTGCCGGAACAGAAAGCCTGCATAACTATAGTTGCAACTGTTTAGTGGACGACATTCTGAGCAACAGATAACGGACCTAAACAATGCAGGTCTCCAGAAATGGACTCAATATTTCTGAGATAAAAATTAGTAAATGTGGATGGCTGAGACCAATAAGCAGCCTTCATTAAATCTGTAATAGCAACACTATTAGCATAAGCCCAGGAAGTAGAAAGAGCTCTTACTTCATGAGCAGAAATCTTAAGCACAGACTGCTGAGAAGAAGATAAATCTTCATACGCAGTACGGATAGTTAACTGAATCCATCTAGCAATAGAATGGACTGAAATGTCCTTTCTATTAGGCATCAAAGACAGAAAGAAACGTTTCCGTCCCTTTCTGATGAACTGAGATCTCTGTTTATAGATACGTAGTGCTCTAACAGGACAGAGTAAAGGCCTACGCCCGTCTGAAGACGGAAGAGCCTTAATAACAATAGGTTCCGGATATTTATTAGGCGCCTGATTCTTAGCTAAAAAACCGACGTTAGTAGTGAAGGTGATAGTGTTCCCAACACTACGATAATGAGAATCATCCACCGATAGTGCATGAAGCTCACTGACTCTTCTGGCAGAAGAGAAAGCTAAGAGAAAAGCTGTCTTATAAGATAAGAATTTGAAATCTACTGTCCCAAGAGGTTCAAATGGCTTTTCCTTCAATTTAAGGAGAACCCAAGCTAAATTCCACTTAGGAATTAATCTAAGAGTTCTGGGTCTATTTATCGAAAAGTTTCTAACCAATTTCGATAAAGAGACATTAGATCCAATTTGTAAACTATCATGATGTGCATAGGTATCAGATAACATAGATCTATAACCCTTTATAGTAACCGGTTGCAGTTTGATTTCGTCAAACAAGTATACTAGAAAGTTAGCAATGTCTGGTATAGAGGGATCAAATATATCAACAGAATGATCCCTACACCAACGACGGAAAACCTTCCACTTAGCCGCATAGTTTAGCGAAGAGGAGGTCCTCCTACAGTTAGAAATCGCGTCCACTGCTCGTCCTGTAAAGTGCTTGCCATGCAAGAAGGACCGCACAACGGAAAAACGTGAAGGTTGAGACCTTGCGGGTTGTGATGCAGTTGGCGCGATTTCCCCTGCCAAAGAAGATCCTCTCGTGGAGGGAGCTTCCGCGGTAGGTCCCACAACAGACACCTGAGTAGATTTATCCACGGTCTCTGTGGCGACAGAGATGCTACCAACAGAATCTTGCATTGAGATTGTTTTATCTTTAGCAATACTTGTTGAATTAACGGCGCTGGAGGATACGCATATCCTATCATTCCGTCCCAAGGGATCGATAGAGCGTCTACAGCAAATGCTCTTGGATCCGGACACGGGGACACATACGTCAGCAACTGATTGTTGAGATGTGTCGCAAATAAGTCTATCATTGGCCGTTCCCATTGGTAGCAAATCTGATTGAATACTTGTTTGTTGAGAGTCCACTCCGACGGCAACAAGCGACCCTTTCGAGAAAGGGAGTCTGCTAGCACATTCAGACGACCCGGTATGTGACGGACCGAAAGAAGAACGTGATGTTCCAACGCAAACAGAAGGATTCTTTCCGTTAGATTGAACAACGGAACTGAATGAGTGCCTCCCTGATTCCGTATATACGCCACTACTGTCGTATTGTCGGATAGGATTTGGACATGAGCATCGTGAATAATGTCCATCCAGTGACGTAACGCAAGCCAAATTGACATCATTTCCTTGATGTTTATGTGCTTGCACAGGAATTGCGGATCCCAAAGACCCTGGCATCTCGAATCCGTTGGGATTAATGATGCACCCCAACCTGTTTGACTGGCATCCGTCATAATGGTAAAACTCGGATCCGGCAACTGCAGCGGAACTCCTTGAGTTAACCACTGAATGTTTGCCCAAGTCTGAATCTCTTGTTTCACTTGATCTGACAAGAGAACGTCTACATCGAGCGAATGAATTTTCACACTCCAATTCTGAGTCAAGAAAATTTGAAGAGGCCGTGTGCGTAGCCGTCCCATCGGAATGAGATCCGCAGCGGCTCCGCACAGACCTATCAGTCTCATAAATTCTCTCGCTGTGACTTTGTCTGTATTTAGACAATAGCGAGCGTAACAACTGACTAATTTCGCTCTGGTTAACGGCAGACGAACGAGATTGTTGTGCGTCTCGAAGCTCATTCCCAGATGAGTGAATGACTTGGACGGCACCAGATCCGACTTCTCCTCGTTTACTATGAAACCGAGACGTCGGAGCAATAGAAGAAGATTCTGAACATCGTTCTGAAGCGTTAACTCGTTGCCGTACCTCTGAAGAATGTCGTCCAGGTAGGCCGACGTTACCGCAGACGAATGAGCTCGGAAGTAAATCATTACCGAGTTCATTACTCGAGTGAAAGCCCAGGGTGCTAGATTCAATCCGAAGCACATGGCCCGGAACTGATACACCACTCCTAGGACTGCGAAGCGTAGATACTTTCGGAATGTCGGATGTACCATGACGTGAAAGTACGCATCTTTGAGATCTATGCTCGTTGCATAATCGTTCACCCGAATACTCGCTCTGACCGATCGAATCGTCTCCATATAAAACTTCGGAGCGATGATCAGCTTGTTTATCCAGCTCAAATCTATGACTGGACGGAACGAGCCGTCTGGTTTCGGAACCAGAAACAGATGGCTGTAGAATCCCAGCGATTCCTGGTTTTCTACGACCTCTACCGCGTTCTTCATTAAAAGAGACTGCACCTCTGATAGCAGAGCGTCTCTTTTCTGAGGGTTTGACGGAAGATGAGTCCACTTTGGACTTCGAGTTAATGGAGGCTTTCGTTTGAAGGATATCTTTAGACCTTCCGAAGTCACTCCTCTCACCCAAGGGTCGTCCGTAATCGACGCCCACTCTTGAGAAAAACTCGACAACCTTCCGCCAACCGGAACGCGATAGAGGTTTGAGCCATCACCTCCTGGATCTGCGAGGCCTGCGGTAGGAGAAACCACGTCTTCCACGACCCGCACCTCGCCTCGTCGACCTCGGGGCGTCCGACCGATTGTCCCGGCCTGAAGGACGTCCCGAACGAGAGTCGCTATCCTGACGGTCTCTCGAATAAGAGCTAGAGGACGCACCGGAACCTCTATAGGAACCTCTCTTGGGCGGATAAGACCCAGAAGTGCCCGCCTTATTCGTGTCTGCTGAATCCGACCTTTTAGGAGCGGATCTAAACAACAGAGAATCACTAGCTTTCTTTTTAATATTATCATAAATAGCGGAAAGCTTGCCGTCAAAGAGAAGATCTCCTGAGACCGAAGCGACTCTAAGAGAGTTCTTCACCTTAGAATCCACTAGTGTGGATGTAGACAGGGCTGCGTCACGTCTAACCAACTCCAGATTAGCCACTGAAAGGGCGGAGTTACACGTGGAATAAGCTACTGCCCTTGAAAGAAGTCTTAAGGAGGATTGTATATCCTGAAACTCTTCCCCTTGAAGACGCAGTGATAACGCCTTCGTAAGGTGATCTGCGTAAGATAAGGCATCTAAATTGGCTCTGTTAGACGCAATAGCTGTTTCCAACACTGCGGTTGGAATAGAAGCTGACGACGGTAATGATAGCTCTAAGTCTTCCGCCTCGTCGTCCATACGCAGAGGAACTCTCGGTATACCCTGACCTGCCGTGTCGAATTTATTCCTTGCATTAATGAAAGGCAGGTTGAGAGTATTTGCGGACAAGAAGCCTGCTTTCCCTGTCCTGGAAGCAAGTTTAAAAATAGCGTCGTTCAATAATTCAAATGTTCTTGCAACATTATTGGACTGCGACGGAAACTCGGGAGCGATGTCCCTGAACCGCTCGAAAAAATCAGAGTCCAATGACGCTATAATTCTCCTGTCCGGAAGCGCAGCAGTCTGGCCCGACGGAACAACTTGAGGAAGAAAGTGCCGGATGAAGTCTACGGCAGCTTTGTGTTGTTCCGAAAGGGATAGCTCCAATTCATCCGTATCCCTTTCACCATCCGGTCGGACCTCCCGATGTTCCCGGTCGTCCGCCCCCGATGCTTCGGCGGAGCGTACCGACCCAGCGCCGTCGGATAATTCTCGATCCGACACCGTCTCTGTCGGCTGCTGGGATGCTGCGATAAGCTGTGCTATCTGCACTAGAATGTCCGACGTCGAGACCTGCGGAGGAGCGGTCTTTCGCTGCTTTGCCGAGGGCAGCTCCGCATCGGATGGCTCCCGCATACTTTTCCTATGCGAACGTCCGGAGTCCATCGGTCTCGAGTCCCTGGCTGCCGGATGGTGTGACCTGGTCGCCGAATAATCCTTCCTCGGCGAAGCTGGCAAGATATCGGAGGTCACGCAGCCAAGGTGCGGTCGTGTGCGCCGGCGAGAAGAGGAAGCCTTAACAGTCTCTGCGGACTGCTTATACAACGGAGCGTCCCGAGCGACGGACGTATGCTCCGCTAAAGACACATTTTGTACCACAACATCTGGTCCCAGATGTTGTTGTACGAGAGAGGGGCCTCTCTCGCTCGCGGCCCGGCTGGACCTGGACGAGCTAGGAACCGGACTAAAAGGCTTCCTCCGTTCTCGTTCACTATCCGCCGTCACTGGGTGTGCATCTATTATTTTTATAGTGCTCGCATCACCCAAAATTTCCTCTTGGACCGCATCGGACGAACCCGGCTGCCGAACCATTCGGTGAATGGACGCTACACCGGGCGAGCTAGCGGACGACATTTGTCTAATCTCCATGAGCACTTTTGCCGCTAGCTCTGTATTTAATTGTGACGACGGACGCACACTTGAAGAAGATAACATGGAAACATCACCCTGTTCTGGTTCCTCTGAAATAGAAACTGAGAGAGTAGAGTGACCTTGTGGAGAAAGAGCCGGCATCGCTCTTTCTCCAGAAACAACATATCGTGACACACGTTTCCAATGTTTCTCATCCCAATGTTCACATACAGGACAGGGATTAATGCGAGAACACTGACTACAATTTATGCAATAATCATGAAAGTCAGAGGAAGATTTCTTCCTATTACAATTTGAACAAGTTCCTTTCATTGTGAAGGAACAACAATAAGTCCTAGTTACTCGCAAAAACCCCTGACACAAAGATACATAATAACATGATCCATTAATAAATGAAAAAACAATTGCAAAACAAAATAATTTTGAAAAAATATTTTTTCAGAGAAGCCCAAGTTGCTGAAAAGTAACGTTGAGCCCCGATGGATCCGATGGCAAAGTGTGGTCAAAAATTTTAAAATTATATAAAATAATTAATGAGACACTTTCGGATAATATAAATGTATCTTATAATGAGATAAACTACCTCAAAGGCAAACAGCCCCCCTCAAAAAAGGCTGTTGCCAATGAAAACAAACAGTGTAAACACAGAAGAAAACATGACTCCAGGCACTGAAAAAACTGGCCCGGAATCAGTCCTCAATTACACTCTATCTGATGCAAAACAGAGACTCCCAGGGGAGAATCTGCAGAACATCAGATGGAAGATGCAGAACACAAACGTTATACACCCATGGGTGAAAACGTAACTATGGGGAAAATAACAGAAAACATTCTGTAACCAAGCAACTCTCCCAGGGAAATTTTAGAAATGAAACTTCTCAAAAATATGCCAAAAGCATGGGAGAATTGCAAGGGGGGACTTTAGAAGGTTAGGGGAGAGGAAACACTGAATAAGCAGTGCAACAATTAGCAAGAATGACAACAAGAGGCGTTTGCCTCGAAAATAGGCAACTTAACATAATTTTAACAAAAAATTTTAAGTACAGCCCTGATTATTTTTTGCCACTTCTTTTTTCCTCTCCTCCTTCTATCCTCCTTAGAATCACATTTTCTCCAAGAATTACGTGTCTGGCATCCTTTAAACTGAGATTTACAAGCACAAAGATCAGTGAGATGTTGACTCATGAAGGGCCAAACAGAGAATGCTATTTGGCGCCAATTTCGGGACGACTGCGTCACTGCGCATGCGCAGTAGAGTCGTACTATGGAGGTCCTTTAGGACATGATTTCTTTTTGTTTTGGATGCAAATTTTGGGGATTGGGGGGCAAAATTTGTGTTTGGCCCTGGTTTTTGTGGAGTTAGCACCAGCTAAGTCTGGGTCATTGGTACAGTATAAAAATATACTATTGGACAGAACCTGTTCCTTGTGCATACCCATTCCCCCATGTGGGTCTATCATAGCAAAGGAGATCCAAATCTGACCAATGGCTTTGAAACTACAATTCAAAACATTTTTACGCACAGATGGATGGACGCTTCTACAAATCAGGTTTATGTGGCTAAAATATTTTAAAATATTTGGGGAATTTAAAATGCATGGACAACCACTAAAAACTCTTTTTTAAGTCTAATTTCTGGGTGGTAGCAAACCCTAACCCTTTCAGCATACTGACCCTAACCCTAACATAAAATCCCTGAAAATACAATACCCACTTTTTGTCACTTTTTAGCCACTTTTTCAGACACATAAACGCCATTTGTTAGTTCAACTTTATGTGGCTAGTCACATAAATCAGACTAGACACATAACAGTGCTGTGTACCAACAACTAGGCACATGAACCTGATTTGTTTGCCCGGACAGACAGATGGAAATATAAACGGATGGCGAGCTTCACTAGATACCCTCGAATCCTCCTTCGGTGGTCGGGGGCATAATAACCAGTTAGAGCTACAGATAAGTTGCATATATGTGTTAAAAAGTATTGATTTTTAAAACTAGAAATAACTTGGTGATGAACAAAATGCTTAAAAGTTTTATTTTGGTCATCAAACATTGGTCACATGTCTTTGCCTTGTTACAATTTATGGGAGGGTGCTAACAAGATTAAGTAATATCTCTTCAAAGATAATATGAAGCACATCGACAGAATATGAAGCCTTCAAGTTGTGGTACCTGTAATTCCGAATAAGGCCAAAAAATGGGCTTCCAGCATTTTACGAGTTAAAAAATGCATACAATCTATTGCATGAATTAAAACTCTCTTGTTTATAAAAAAAACACATCTATTTCTGTAATCACAGGTAGTCAAGCAAGCCAAGAAGTAAAATGAAAGTGTCAATGACACTGCAGAGCAACTTGTCCAAGAAGGGACTGAACTAAATAGAAAGATTCAGTAATGTCATGTCACTCACTCAAGTTTATTCAGAAAAGACATCACACCAAAGCTACATATGAAATTTGAAAACTAGAGTCTCTACAGAGCCTGTAACCGATCACCTGGAACTACATATAATAATGTGATTTCCCATAGGCTTTCCATGGTAACTATGAGCTGCAATTGTGGCCATGTTTGCAACATTACATCAACATTACATGAGGATCATTGGTAGAAGGTGTCCCAGTCTTCAATCTCGTGAAGTTTCAAAACATTTGAATCCATCAAACAGAATCATGGAATGTCTCTGGTGGCCATATTTTCCAACCAATGGGAACAAAAAGAGGATCGGTTGTAGAGGGCATCCTATAGACCATTCTTGCCAAGTTTTGGTTCATGTCAGCTCAGTAGTTCCAGAGAGAAGATGAAAATGTGATTTCCCATAGGGTTTTTCTATAGTAACTATAAACCACAATTGTGGCCATGTTTGCAATATGATCAACATTAAATGAGGAACGTTGGTGGAGGGTGTCCTTTTATCAACCATGCAAAGTTTCAAAACATTTGGCCCTGTGGTTTCAGAGGAGAAGAGTTTTCAAAATTGACCAATCAGAATCAAAGAATGCTTCTGGCGGCCACGTTTTTCACCCAACAGGAATAAAATGAGTAACAGTTGTAGAGAACCTCTCATAGACAATGCCTGCCAAGTCTGGTTCACATTGCCTCAGTACTTTCAGTGAAGATGATGAAAATGTGATTTCTATAGGGTTTCTATAGTAACTATAAGCCACAATTGCAGCCATAATTGCATCCCGATGAAGATTAAATGAGGATCATTGGTAGAGGGGGTTACAGTCATCAGTTACACTAAGTTTTCAAAACATTTGGCCCTGTAGTTTCAAAGAAGATTTTCTTGAAAATGCACACATTTATGAATTCTGTTTCAACAAAAAAATCAGTAAAAGAAGGTTAAATATTTTGAAAATTTACAATTTTTTAAGACAGTATTCTCTTTCAAAATAGCTTTCGATAGGTAAAGGGTTACAGGAAACACATTTTACTCCGATTTTGTCAAATCTTAAAAGATATACAATAATTACTGTCATCTAAGCTGACATGATGGGAAGAGAATATAAACAAAACTTCCATGGTTGTCCAAACACCTGTCATCAATCAGTATTTTCTGATAAGTAACCTGAGAAGAATAATACATGTATCAACATACAGTTGTAATTGTTTACAGTACAAGTCAAAATAAGTTGTACAATAATCCTATAAACTATGTAGCTTTCTCTTCCTACACTGATAAGACCAGAAGCTGACATCATTTTCTGGAAAGCTCTCACTGATAGCTTTCCAGAAAATGCCAGATTCTGATCTTGTCAGTGCAGGAGCAGCAGTTTACTTAGTTTACTGCAGTTGTGCTAGAACTTATTTTGACTTGTACTGTATACACAGTATTTTGGGTTTTAGTGGAGAAAACTGGAACCAACCCTTACCAGATTTTCAAAACAGAAGTATTTCGCTGACCGTACCGATCTTCCTGCAGACAGGAGAGGCATTAGGTAAAGCATTAGTATATAGCCTCAGGCGGCCACATATTTCCATCCTCTCATAGACCATTCCTGCAAAGTTTGGTTCATGTCGGCTCAGTAGTTCCAAAGAAGATGAAAATATGATTTCCCGTAGGGTTTCTATAGTAACTATAAGCTGCAATTACGGCCATGTTTACAACCCGATCAACATTAAATGACGATCGTTGGTAGAGGGGGTCCCAGGCATCATTTATGTGAAGTATCAACAAATTTGGCCTGGAAGTTTCAGAGAAGAAGATTTTTGAAAATCCACCAACCAGAATCAAAGAATGCCTCTGGCGGCCATATTTTTCAACCCACAGGAACAAAATGAGGATCATTTGTAGAGAACCTCCCACAGACCATTCCTGCCAGGTTTGGTTCATGTCAGCTCAGTAGTTCTGGAGAAGATGAAAATGTGATTTCCCATAGGATTTCTATAGTAACTATAAGCCACAATTGAAGCCATGTTTGCATACCGAGCAACATTAAATTAGGATCGTTGGTAGAAGGGGTCCCAGTCATCAACCATGCAAAGTTTCAAAACATTTGGCCCTGTGGTTTCAGAGGAGAAGATTTTTCAAAATCCACCAATCAGAATCAAAGAATGCCTCTGGTGGCCATGTTTTCAAAAGCATGGGATCAAAATGAGGATCGTTTGTAGAACACCTCCCATAGAGACTATCCCTGCCAGGTTTGGTTCATGTCAGCTCAGTAGTTACAGAGAAGATGATGAAAATGCGATTTCTCATAGGGTTTCTACAGTAACTATAAGCTGCAATTGCGGCCATGTTTGTGACCCAATCAACATTAAATGAGGATCATTGGTAGAGGGGGTCCCAGTCATCATTTATGTGAAGTTTTAAAACATTTAGCCAGGCAGTTTCAGAGGAGAAGATTTTTGAAAATCCACCAACCAGAATCAATGAATGCCTTTGGAAGCCATGTTTTTGATTCGACAGGAACAAAATGAGGATCGTTTGTAGAGGACTTCCCAGAGACCATTCCTGCCAAGTTTGGTTCACATTGGCTCTGCGGTTACAGAGAAGAAGATGAAAATGTGAAAAGTTTATGGACGCCGGATGCCGACGGACGACAAGTGATGAGAAAAGCTCACATAGCCTTTTAGGCCAGGTGATCTAAAATCAGGTGAGAGATGCGGTATGCAGGGTGTGCTAATGGAATTTTTGACAGTTCAAATGCCAATCCAAGATGGCTGCTGGCAGCCATATTTTTGAACAAAATTCAGAAAATTTTGATAGCTCCCATCTGGACCTCACACCAAAGCTATACATGAAATTCAAAAAAAGATCAGGTGATAGATGCGACCTGTAGGGTGTGCTAATGGAATAATTGAAAATGTATATCCAAATCCAAGATGACTGCTGGCGGCCATGTCTTTCTACGAAATTCAGAAAAATTTGATAGCTCCAATCTAGACATCACACCAAAGCTACATATAAAATTTGAAAAAGATCGAGTGAGAGATGCAGCCTGTAAGGTGTGCTAATGGAATTGTTGACAATTTATATGCCAAATCCAAGATGGCTGGCGGTGGCTATGTTTTCAATGAAATTGGGAAACATTCATTAACTCCCTTCTGGACATTACCTCAAAGCTACGTATGAAATTTGAAAGAGATCAGGTAAGAGATGCAGTCTGTAGGATGTGCTAAAGGAATTGTGGATGGACAGGGAGATGTACGGATGGACTGACGGATGTCCAAACAGACAGATGGATGGACAAATTGACAGATGAATGGACAACAGATTGGATTGCTACCCATCCTGAAAGCTCATACTTGATGCTGTTAAGTTGAGCTAATAATAGAATAATGGATGGACATGGGTGACACTATATAGCCTTGGCCCTTTCATGGTGGGGCATAAAGAACTCCAATGATATCAAGAATGGTATTGATTTTGTTACAGGCTACAGCCAGTAAACCCCAGTGCCACCCAGCACTGTTTTCATATATGCAATCTGTAAAGTAAATGGTTAAAGGTGTGATTCAGATAATCTGTAAAGAAATCTGTTTGATAATCATGGTTGCAAAATTCCATTTGTCTGTTCATTGGTATTGACATTGGTGTTGACAACTGAAAATGAAAGTGTCAATGTCACTGTAACTGAAGTATTGTAAAGGTGGGTGACAGTTAGATGCTAAACTAGAAAAAAAATCTCCATGGGGTTAATGTTACAATGGGGATCCTTGTATGGTGCATCATAAGCCAAATGTTAGCAATTGTTTTGGCCTGTTTGCTTCAAACCCTCCTACAGTTGATTCCTACTAATTAATAAATATTTGTCCAGTCCTTCTTAAAATATAGGTAATTGAATTTTTTTAGCTCATAGGGTTCCCACAGGTGAGGAGGTTTTATTTTTCTCATTGGAAACAGAAAGCTGCTAATAATGTTCACCCTCCACAAACAACACCAAATATTAACCCAGCCGAGCATAAAATGACCTGTTACCATCCCATGATGATAACAAACGTAGTCCTAGAAGTTCTGTACAAAAAACTGATTGCACCTAATTTTGGTATAAAATGGTCACAGGCAGCCATCTTGAATTTCAGACCGCACACCAACACACTTGTTCTCATCCCAATGTGATAACAAAGGTACCCAAGAAGTTTCGTGAACATTGGTTCATAAAAACAGCCTCTAGCCCGAGCCGTATTGACATGTGCACTTACTGCGTATAAGTAGCGCTGAATAAATCAAGTTCAGCTAGTTTGCATAATTTCTACACGAGAAAAAACCCTGTATTGTATGTAATGTATTCCATATTATTAAACATTCATACACAAATTTATTCAAATTAGAACTTTCAAAAAACTGTACAAAAAACTGACTGCACTAATTTCTGTATAAAATAGCTGCTGGTGGTCATCTTGAAATTTGATTTGGACTGCATCCCAAAACACTTGTTCTCGCCCACGGTGATAACAAAGGTACCCAAGAAGTTTTGTAAAGATCGGTTCATAAATACAGCCTCTAGCCCAAGCCATATAGAAGTTCTGTACAAAAACTGATTGTACCTAATTAAAGTACAAAATGGCCACCGGCAGCCATCTTGAATTTTAGACCGAACCCCAAAACACTCGTTCTCATCCCAAGGTGATAACAAAGGTACCCAAGAAGTTTCGTGAAGATCGGTTCATAAATACAGCCCCTAACCCAAGCCGTATTGACATGTGCACTTACTGTGCATACGTAGCACTGAATAAATCAAAGTTCATCTAATTTGCATAATTTCAGCATGAGAAAAAAACCTGTATTATATGCGATGTATTCCATGTTACTAAACATTCATACAAGTTCAAATCAGAACTTTCATACAGATGTTCTGTACAAATGAAAGTGTCAATGACACTGTAGCTTAACTTGTGTGTTGTGTTTGATGAAAAGGATAATGTTCAATGTTGATGAAAGGATTATGAAATAAGACAAGAATTGTGATAATTGGGAATATGTTCATTTCTGTTCCCTGTATGCTATGATTATGATAAAAATAATATGAGGTGTACACTGTACTAAAGAGGTGAGGGGTGGGTTAATATGACCTCACAGTTAATGTATGTGGCCCTCACAGTTAACGTATATCAACAAAAGTTACCAAGTTACAGTGAAATTATTCCAAAACAAGTCATCCTATCAAGTTACATTAAAATCCCTTCAAAAATATGGCCTGTAGACTGTGCTAATGATGATAACCATCAGTTTCCCAATTGAATCCAAAGGGGACGTTCTCATCTAGACATTATATGAAGTCAACCTACCAAGTTACAATGAAATCCCTTAATAAATATGACCTGTAGGCTGTTCTAAAGGTTTTTGGGCTTTGGGCTCTGGCAGCCATCATGGTTGAATGATCGCAACTAAAAGGGGACATTCTCATCTGGGCATCATCTGGAGTGATCCTACAAAGTTACAATGAAATCCCTTCATAAATATGACCTGTAAACTGTGCTCAAGGTTTTTGGGCTTCAGGCCCCTGAAACCGTCACAGTTGACCAATCACGACCAAAAGGGGATGTCATCATCTAGGCATTATATGGAGTCACACTTACGGGTTACAATGAAGTCCTTCCATAAATATGACCAATAGACTATGCTAAAGGTTTTGAGGTTTGGGGATCGGGCAGCCATCAAGGCTGAATGATCGCGACCAAAAGGGGACGTTCTCATCTAGACATTATTTAGAGTCCTACCAAGGTACAATGAAATCCCTTCATAAATATCACCTCCTGAAGACTGTGCTAAAGATTTTCGGGCTTTGGGCCCCTGTATATATTTATTTATTTATTTATTGGTGTTTAAGGTCACATATTTCTGCACAATGGCTAACCATGACCGTGACAGTTTTACGGGTGGAGGAAGCTGGAGTACCCGGAGAGAACCACTGAGCAACGGCGAGCAACTGTCAGTTCCCCATCATACCAACTCCACACAAGCAGGGTTAGCATTGGTTGAAGACAGGTGCACCATCGACACGCAGTATGCCTTAGTACACAGCGTCACCGTGCCCCCACAGTTGCCTAATGGTGTCCAAAAGAGGCTGTTCTCATCTAGACATTACATGAAGTCAACCTACCAAGTTACAATGAAATCCCTTCATAAATATGATCTGAAGACTGTGCTAAGGGTTTTTGGGCTTTAGGCTTGGACCGCCATCATGGTTGAATGATCGCAACCAAAAGGGGACATTCTCACCTGGACATCATCTGGAGTGATCCTATGAAGTTACAATGAAATCCCTTCATAAATATGACCTGTAGACTGTGCTCAAGATTTTCGGGCTTCAGGCACCTGTAGCCATCACAGTTGACCAACCACGACAAAAAGGGGATGTCATTATCTAGGCATTATATGGAGTCAACCTAACAAGTTACAATGAAATCCTTCCATAAATACGACCTACAGACATGCTAAAGGTTTTTGGGCTCGGGCACCCATCAAGGCTGAATAATCACAACCAAAATGGGACGTTCTCATCTAGACATTATTTGGAGTCATCCTACCAAGTTACAATGAAATCCCTTCATAAATATGACCTGTAGACTGTGCTAAAGATTTTCGGGCTTTAGGCCCCTGAAGCCGTCACAGATGCCCAATTGTGTCCAAAAGGGGACGTTCTCATCTAGACATTATATGAAGTCAACCTACCAAGTTACAATGAAATCCCTTCATAAATATGACCTGTAGACTGTGCTAAAGGTTTTCGGGCTTCGGGCTCGGGCAGCCATCATGGTTGAATGATCGCAACCAAAAGGGGACATTCTCACCTGGACATCATCTGGAGTGATCCTATGAAGTTACAATGAAATCCCTTCATAAATATGACCTGTAGACTATGCTCAAGATTTTCGGGCTTCAGGCACCTGTAGCCATCACAGCTGACCAACCACGACAAAAAGGGGATGTCATTATCTAGGCATTATATGGAGTCAACCTAACAAGTTACAATGAAATCCTTCCATAAATACGACCTACAGACATGCTAAAGGTTTTTGGGCTCGGGCACCCATCAAGGCTGAATAATCACAACCAAAATGGGACGTTCTCATCTAGACATTATTTGGAGTCATCCTACCAAGTTACAATGAAATCCCTTCATAAATATGACCTGTAGACTGTGCTAAAGATTTTCGGGCTTTAGGCCCCTGAAGCCGTCACAGATGCCCAATTGTGTCCAAAAGGGGACGTTCTCATCTAGACATTATATGAAGTCAACCTACCAAGTTACAATGAAATCCCTTCATAAATATGACCTGTAGACTGTGCTAAAGGTTTTCGGGCTTCGGGCTCGGGCAGCCATCATGGTTGAATGATCGCAACCAAAGGGGACAATCTCATCTGGGCACCATCTGGAGTGATCCTGCAAAGTTACATTGAAATCCCTTCATAAATATGACCTGTAGACTCTGCTCAAGGTTTTCAGGCTTCGGGCACCTGTAGCCATCACAGTTGACCAATCACGACCAAAAGGGGACGTCATCATCTAGGCATTATATGGAGTCAACCTAACAGGTTATTTATTTATTCATTTATTGGTGTTTAATGTCACATACTTATGCACAATGGCTAATCGTGACCGTGACAGTTTTACGGGTGGAGGAAGTCGGAGTACCCAGAGAGAACCACCGAGCAACGACGAGCAGCTGTCAGCTCTCCAACATCGTAACTCTGAACTCTGCACCGCAGCACAGGCAGGGTTAGATTGGTTGAAGACATGCGCACCATCGACGTGCAGTACGCCTCAGTACACAGCGTCATCGTGCCCCCATGCAGGCAATCGGGGTGAAGTGTCTTGCCTAAGGACACAATGCGGTTGCCGCAGGTGGGATTCGAACCGAGGACCTCTCGGCTTGCAGTCTGCACCTCTACCAACTGAGCCACCACGCCCCCTACCTAACAGGTTACAATGACATCTTTCTATAAATATAACCTTTTGCCTATGCTAAAGCTTTCTGGGCTCGGGCACCCATCAAGGCTGAATGATCATGACCAAAATGGGACGTTCTCATCTAGACATTATTTGGAGTCATCCTACCAAGTTACAATGAAATCCCTTCATAAATATGACCAGTAGACAGTGCTAAAGGCTTTCGGGCTTTGGGCACCTTTAGCCGTCAAAGTTGCCCAATCATGTCCAAAAGGGGACGTTCTCATCTAGACATTATATGAAGTCAACCTACCAAGTTACAATGAAATCCCTTCATAAATATGACCTGTAGACTGTGCTTAAGGTTTTCGGGCTTCGGGCCTGGGCAGCCATCATGGTTGAATGATCACAACCAAAGGGGACAATTTCATCTGGGCATTATCTGGAGTGATCCTACGTAGTTACAATGAAATCCCATCATAAATATGACCTGTAGACTGTGCTCAAGGTTTTCGTGCTTCGGGCACTTGTAGCCATCACAGCTGACCAATCACGACAAAAAGGGGATGTCATCATCTAGGCATTATATGGAGTCAACCTAATAGGTTACAATGAAATCCTTCCATAAATATGACCTTTTACCTATGCTGAAGGTTTTTGGGCTCGGGCACCCATCAAGGCTGAATGATTGCGATCAAAATGGGACGTCCTCATCTAGACATTATTTGGTGTCATCCTACCAAGTTACAATGAAATCCCTTCATAAATATGACCTCTAGACTGTGCTAAAGGTTTTCAGGCTTCGGGCCCCTGTAGCCATCACAGTTGCCCAATCACGTCCAAAAGGGGACTTTCTCATCTAGACATTATATGAAATTATATGAAGTCAACCCACCAAGTTACAATGAAATTCCTCAATAAATATGACCTGTAGACTGTGCTAAAGGTTTTCGGGTTTTGGGCTCGTGCAGTCGTTACAGTTGGCAGATCATGCCCAAATGGGAAAATTCTCAAGCTAAGGTTTTTTGGGCTCAGGCACCCATCAAGGCTGCATGATCGCAATTAAAATGGGACATTCTCATCTAGACATTATTTGGTGTCATCCTACCAAGTTATAATGAAATCCCTTCATAAATATGACCTCTAGACTGTGCTAAAGGTTTTCGGGCTTTGGGCCCCTGTAGCCATCACAGTTGCCCAATCACGTCCAAAAGGGGACTTTCTCATCTAGACATTATATGAAGTCAACCCACCAAGTTACAATGAAATTCCTCAATAAATATGACCTGTAGACTGTGCTAAATGTTTTTGGGTTTTGGGCTCGGGCAGTCGTTACGGTTGGCAGATCATGCCCAAATGGGAAAATTCTCATCTAGACATCATAAGAAGTCATCCTACTAAGTTACAATGAAATCCCTCCACATTAAACATGACCTGCAGACTGTGCTAAAAGTTTTTGGGTTTCGGGCTTGGGCAGCCATCACGGTTGATAGATGATGCCCAAAAGGGGACGTTCTCATCTAGGCATTATACAGAGGCATCCTACCAAGTTACAATGAAATCCCTTCATAAATACGACCTGTAAACTGTGCTAATAGTTTCCGGGTTTTGGGCTCGGGCAGCCATACCGGTTGCCCGAACGCGACCAAAAGGGGACGTTCTCATCTAGATATGACCCCAAACCTGCATATGAAATTTCATGACGATCAGACAAGAACTGCGGGGTGTAGCCCATGCTAAAGGAAAATGTGAACAGACGTCACAGACTCACAGACTAACAGACTTCCGCACGCGTGATGGCAATAGCTTATCTTGACTATGTCAAGTTAAGCTAAAAACTGATTGCACTAATTTCGGTACAAAATGGTTGCTGGTGGCCATCTTGAATTTTGGACAGCAGCCAAAAACACTCATTCTCAATCCCATGGTGATAACAAAGGTACCCAAGAAGTTTCGTAAAGATCGGTTCATAAATACGGCCTCCAGCCCAAGCCGTATTGAATTGTTGATGCCAGACAGACATCCAGACGGACAGGCAGACAGACAGATGGCGGGCCATGGCATAATCTCAAATTTGACTGTCAAAGTTGAGTTTAAAATGAGACTACTTGTATTTTCTTAATAACCCTTTACCCAACTTAAAAAGCCAAAACTGGCCATGTCTATTCTAAAAAATCGCCAATTAATTTTCATATTTTCATTTTTTGTCTCAAAAACATAGGTTATGACCTCTCTTTGGAACAAGCTCGTTTCAAAGAGGGGTCATAACCTATGTCTTTGAGACAAAAAATGAAAAAAATAGTTATTCAAGAATTTTGTTTTCAAGTGTCGAGTGCTTTTCATGTTAGGTAAAGGGTTTAGACTTACACTAAAACTGATACCAACATTAATCAGGACCATTTGTGTGGATGCATTCATCATCAAATTTTGAGGTGGACGAAAGAATTGTGCCATTTTGTTTCAAACAAAGAATCTGAAGTGACAGATGCTTTTGACTCGTCAACATGTACTTGGGCTTTTGTTATAAATCAATAAGCAGGACAGAAGCACAGTTTTCAAAACAGAAAATCAATAAAAACTGTTGGAATCAACATTGAATTCATGCAGTAGGAAAACAAATTCATTTTGTCTCAGTGTGGTTTTCAAATTTTCAGTAGTTACAAATTTTAAGCCTCAAACCACTAATAGGCTATTCAAGGCCATTTCTCAACATTTTCCAGCATTTTTCAAGGCCCTAAAAGAGCCAAATTCCAAAATTTCATGATTTTCAGGCCCTCCTCTCCACCCCCCCCCCCCACCCCACTTGTCCTAACTTGGGCCCTCCTGTCATTACCCACTCTTCCCACTTCCCTACAAGGGATGGTGGAGGAGGAGGTAATTTTTAGCTCAACTTTGACAGAGTCAAATTTGAGCTTATACCATGGCCCATTGTCCGTTCGTCCGTCAACAATTCAATACGTATCGGGCTAGAGGCCGTATTTATGAACCAATCTTTACAAAACTTCTTGGGTACCTTTGTTATCACCGTGGGATGAGAACGAGTGTTTTGGGGTGTAGTCCAAAATTCAAGATGGTCACCAGCAGCCACCAGCAGTGTTTTTGGGTGCAGTCCACCCAAAAAGATGGCCACCAGCAGTGGTTTTGGGTGCAGTCCGAAATTTAAGATGGCCACCAGCAGCCATTTTGTACCGAAATTAGTGCAATCAGTTTTTTTGTACAGAAGTTCTGTATGAAAGTTCTGATTGGAATAAATGTTTGTATGAATGTTTAGTAAGATGGAATACATCACAAATAATACAGGTTTTTTCTCGTGCAGAAATTATGCAAATTAGGTGAAATTTGATTTATGAACTGATCTTCAGGAAACTTCTTGGGTACCTTTGTTATCACCTTGGGACGAGAACGAGTGTTTTTGGGTGCAGTCCAAAATTCAAGATGGCTGCCGGCAGACATTTTGTACCGAAATTAGTGCAATCAGTTTTTTGTACAGAACTTCTGTATGACAGTTCTGATTTGAATAAATTTTTGTATGAATGTTTAGTAACATAGAATACGTCACATATAATACAGGTTTTTTTCTTGTGCAGAAATTATGCAAATTAGATAAACTTAGATTTATTCAGTGCTACTTATGCACAGTAAATGCACATGTCAATACGGCTCAAGCTAGAGGCTGTATTTATGAACTGATCTTCACAAAACTTCTTGGGTACCTGTTATCACCTTGGGACAAGAACGAGTGTTTTGGGGTGCGGTTCTAAATTCAAGATGGCTGCTAGTGGCCATTTTATACCGAAATTAGGTGCAATCAGTTTTTTGTATAGAACTTCTATATGAAGGTTCTGATTTGAATAAATTTTTGGATGAATGTTTAGTAACATGGAATGCATCACATAGAAAATGCATGGACAACCACCTTTTTTAAGTCTAATTTCTGGGTGGTAGCAAACCCTAACCCTTTCAGCTTACTGACCATAACCGTAACATAAAATCCCTGAAAATACAATACCCACTTTTTGTCACTTTTTAGCCACTTTTTCAGACACATAAGCGCCATTTGTTAGTTCAACTTTATGTGGCTAGTCACATAAATCAGACTAGACACATAACAGTGCTGTGTACCAACAACTAGGCACATGAACCTGATTTGTTTGCCCGGACAGCCAGATGGATAGACGGATGGCAAGCTTCACTAGATACCCTCGAATCCTCCTTCGGAGGTCGGGGGCATAATAACCAGTTAGAGCTACAGATAAGTTGCATATATGTGTTAAAAAGTATTGATTTTTAAAACTAGAAATAACTTGGTGATGAACAAAATGCTTAAAAGTTTTATTTTGGTCATCAAACATTGGTCACATGTCTTTGCCTTGTTACAATTTATGGGAGGGTGCTAACAAGATTAAGTAATATCTCTTCAAAGATAATATGAAGCACATCGACAGAATATAAAGCCTTCAAGTTGTGGTACATGTAATTCCGAATAAGGGAATAGGGCCAAAAAGTTAAAAAATTTATAGTAATTTATATATTTTTTATACTTACCAATGACCCAGACATAGCTGGTGCTAACTCTTAAAATATAGGGCCAAACACAAATTTTGCCCCCCAATCCCCAAAATTTGCATCTAAAACTAAAGAAAACATGTCCTGAGAGGCCCTCCACACTTCGCCCCTACTGCGCATGCGCAGTGTCAAGGACGTTCCGAAATTGGCGCCATTTATCATTCTAATAACCAGTGCCTGGTAAGCGCTATGTACTCAGCGGGGAGGCAAGAGTTCCCAACTCCTGGGAGGGCCATCCCCGTCTGGGTCATTGGTAAGTATAAAAAATATATAAATTACTATAAATTTTTTAACATTTTTATACTGTACCAATGACCCAGACATAGCTGAATAGTAAAAAGGCTGGAGGGCCAAGGACATAGAGCAAAATGGAATACGCTCAATAAAATAAAATAGAGTCATCCCCTGTAGGGAAAAGAAGTAATAGGCCTTACATGTATCTTTCTTATTTATGATAAATTAGAAAGATACAACACCTTCCAAAAATTGAGCTTCATACATCCATGTACTCTATTAATATCCAATAATCCTTATACTAATAATTTTTAAAGTAAGCCAATAATAAAGTAAGTCTAGAGAATAGAGACTCTTATACTCCTAAAAGTGTGTGAGAATTGCATAATCATGTCCGTTGACATATGCAATATTCAAAAGCTATACTTTAAAAACTAAGACTTGAATGAATTTTATAAACTTAAACTTCTCACTAAACAACCATCCCAATAACAGCTCAGAATTACTAACTCCGGAGGAGGTATCCCCTTGTTTTCATAGTAAAAACAGGTGACCCAAGGGAACACCCTCCCCCCCCCCTTTTTCTTGCCCTGGGTCAAATAGCCCAGAGCGAAGAGGGCAGCCGAACGGAGACACTGCCGAAACAGACAGCCTACCTAGCTATAGTAGCAACTGTTAAGTGAATGACATTCTGAGCAGTAGATAATAGACCTAACAATAGAGGCCTCCAGAAATGGACTCGATATTTCTGAGATAAAATTCATGAATGGATGGCTGAGCGCAATGAGCAGCCTTCAAAAATCTATAATAGAACACTATTAATGTAAGCCCAAGAAGTAGAAGAACTCTTACTTCATGAGCCGAAATCTTAAGCACAACTGCTAAGCCAATGATATACCATAAGCAGTACGCTAGTTAATAGAATCCATTAACAATAAAATGGAGCGTAACGTCCTTCTACTAGACATCAAAGACAGAAGAAGCTTACGCCCTTGTAATAAACAGATATCTGTTTATAAATACATAAACTGTACCTGGAAAGAGTAAAGGCCTATGCCCATACGAAGACGGAAGGACCTTAAAATAATAGGTTCCGGATAATAGGAGCCTAACTCTTATGCAACAATCCAACCTAAATAGTAACGGAAGTATTGATTCCGAAACTATGAAAGTGAAAATCATCCATCGATAGTGCATGAAACTCACTGACTCTACAGTAAAAGAGAAACCAACAGAATTACTGTCTAAAAGGTCAGAATTTGAAAACTACTGTTTCCAGAGGCTCAAATGATTACTTAGCTAAATAAGAACCTGAAGTTAAAATCCGTATAGGAATTTAATCTAAAGATTCTAAGTCTATTTATCAAAAAGTTACTAACTGACTTAGATAAAGAGACAAAAGACTCAATTGTAAACTATCGTAGAGTGCATAGGTATGAGGTAACATAAACCTATAACCTAAATAACAACAGGCTGCAGTAGATCTTGTGAAACAAGTATACTAAAAAATAGCAATGAGTAGTATGGAGGGATCAACCATATGAACATAATGATCCCTACACCACGACGGAAGAGCCTCCACTTTAGTCGCATAGAATAGCGAAGAAGAGGATCTCCTATAGTAAGAAATCGCGTCCAAAGCTCGTCCAGTACAGTGCTTACAATGCAATACGGACCACACAACGGAATACATGAAGGTTGCGACCTTGCTGGTTGTGATAAAGATGACACGATTTACCCAGTGAAAAAAGATCCTCACATAGAGGAAGATTTCACGTTAAGATCCACAGTAGACAAGAGAGTAAATTACTCATGATCTCTGTGAAGATAGAGATGCTATCAACAGAAATGTATTGTGGTTGTTTATCTTAGCAATACCTGCTAAAAACAACAGCGCCGAAGGATACGCGTATCCTATCATTCTGTCCTATAGATCAATAGAGCGTTAACAGTATTAGCTCAGAGATCTGGACAAGCCAACACATACGTCTGCAATTGATTAGCCAGCTGTGTCATAAATAAAACATCATTGGGCGCTCCCACAGATAGCAAATCTGATTGAATACTTGTTTGTTGAGAGTCCATTCTGACAGCAACAAGCGACCCGTAAGAGAACGGGAGTGCGATAAAACAATCAGACGACCCAGAATATGACGGACCAAAACTGAACTTGGTGTACTATAACCAACAGACGGATTCTTTCCATTAAATTGAATAACGGAAACGAAAGAGTGCCTCCCTGGTTCCGGAGATACGCCACTACTGTCGAATTAAAGGACAGGAATTTGGGCATGCGTTTCTGAATAATGTTCATGCAATGACATAAAGCAAGCCTAAAAAACAT
Organism: Pictodentalium vernedei; assembly: GCA_031216915.1. Lineage (NCBI taxonomy): Eukaryota > Metazoa > Mollusca > Scaphopoda > Dentaliida > Dentaliidae > Pictodentalium > Pictodentalium vernedei. The sequence goes on along the minus strand of CM062288.1, from coordinate 174,916,227 downwards.
TATTCCGCGGAAGTTAACTGATAGCTAAAAGACTGCGGAACCCAAAGACCCTGGCACTTCGAATCCGTAGGGATCAGTATATATCCCAATCTGTTTGACTGGCAACCGTCATAACAGCCACACTCGGGTCCGGCAACTGCGGCGGCACTCTCTGAGTCAACCACCGAATGTTTGCCCCAGTCTGAATCTCTTGTAACACTAGATAGACAAGAGAATGTATAAATCAAGCAATTCATGGATTGCCGGAAAGTTGCCGTCGAAGAGAAGCTCCTCCGAGAATGAAGCGACTCTGAGAGAGTTCTTAACCTACTATCCACGCGTGGATGTAGCTAGGGCTGCCTCACGTCTAACCAACTCCAATCAGCCACTGAAGGGCGGAGTTATACGAGAACAAACTACTGCCCTCAAAAGAAATTACATTGAGAATAATATCCCGTAAATCTTTTCTTGAAGACGTAATGATAACGCCTCAGTAAGGCGGATTACGTATAATAAAGCGTCTAAGTTAAGTCTAATATACATAATGTCGTTCCCAACATTGAAATTGGAAAAGACATAAACGGTGAAAAAGAATATATGCAGTCTTTAATCACACCGTCTAGACGCATATGAACTCTCGGTATGCCCTGCTCTGCCAAAATAAACTATATGTAAAAAAAGATAAAATGGCAGAAATGAGCCACGCGGACAAGAAACTAAACTATCATGCTTAGTAGCCGTCTTGTATATATATATAAATATATAGCGTCGAAAAATAAAACACATGTTGTAATGACAATATTGGACTGCGTCGGTAAGTCAGGGACAAAGTCCCTGTACCGATCGAAAAATCCGAGTCCAATGACGCTATAAGTCTCTTATCCAAGATCGCAGCAATGAAGTCCGAAAAATAATCACTGGAAGAAATGCCAGAAGATATGAAAGGCATCTTCCGATACTACTAAAGGGAAAACTCGAAATCTTTCGAATCCCTTTCGCCATCCTGTCGGACCCTATAAAGCGTTCGGTCGTCCGTAGCTTGATGCAACCGCGGACCGCACCGACCCAGCGCCGTCGGATAATTCCTGATTCGACCGAGAAACCGTCAATTGCTGGGATGCTGCGAAACAACTGTGCTAACTCGGATAGCACGTCCGTCACTGAGGACTGAGGAGCAGCGGTCTTACGATGCATTGCCGCAGGAAGCTCCGAGATCGTTACCCCGTGCATACTTCCAATATGCGAGCGAACGGAGTGTATAGGCCTCGTGTCCCTTGGCTACCGGATGGCGCGACCTATTCGCTGTGGAATCACTGAATGCCGAAACTGATCGGATACTCGAGGTCACGTAGCCAATGTGCGGTCGTGTGCCCTGCTGTGAGGATGAGGAAGCATTAAAGACAGTCTCTCGGACTGTCAATATAACGGAGCGTCCCGAGCAACGGACATATGCTCCGAATGTAAAATATCTGAACCACAACATGCGGTCCCCTATGTTGTTGGCTTCCTCCGATCTGTCCTCAATCTGCCGTCACTGGGTGAGTACTAAAGTAATTAAAGTGCTCGCATCACCCAAATCTCCTTCCTAGACCGCAACGGACGAACCCGGCAGCCGAACCATTCGAAGAATGTACGCTACACCGGGTGAGCTAGCGAATGTCACTCCGTAAGCGATAGACATATTCCATGAGCACTTATTGCCGCTAACTCTTCATTAACTATGACGACAGAGGCACACTTTTGAAAGACATCTCCATAACTCTTCGAACAAGAAACCAGAAATGCTTGGATAGCAAGCATAAAATAATAATATATATAGCGTCGTTCAATAATTCGAAAGTTTGTGTGACATTATTGGACTATGTCGGAACTGAGGGACGATGTCCCTGAACCGAACCAAAAATTTCTAAGTCCACCGACGCTATCAGTTTCTTATCCGGCATCGCAGCATATGTTGTTCCGAAAGGGAAAGCTTGAAATCCACCGAATCCCTTTCGGTATCCCGTCGGACCGGATGAAACTTTCGGACGTCCGTACCCGCTTCCGCGGAGCGTCCCGACCCAGCATCGTCGGATAAAATATATGCGACAGATTCAGTGATGCTGGGATGCTGCGATAAACTGTGCTATTAAGGAAAGCACGTCCGTTCCCGAGGCCTGTGCAGTAGCGGACTTACGATGCATTGCCGCTGGAAGCTCCGTGTACGTTGACTCCCGCATACTTCCTATGCGAACGTCCGGAGTCTGCAGGCCTCGAGTCCCCGGCTACCGACCCAGCGCTGTCGGATAATTCTCGATCCGACACCGTTTCTGTCGGCTGCTGGGATGCTGCGATAAGCTGTGCTATGTGCACAAGAATGTCCGGCGTCGAGACCTGCGGAGGCGCAGTCTATCGCTGCTTCGCCGAGGGCAGCTCCGCATCAGATGGCTCCCGCATACTTTTCCTATGCGAACGTCCGGAGTCCATCGGTCTCGAATCCCTGGCTGCCGGATGGTGTGACCTGGTCGCCGAAGAATCCTTGATCGGCGAAGCTGGTAATATATCGGCGGTCACGCAGCCAAGGTGCGGTCGTGTGCGCTGACGAGAAGAGGAAGCCTTAGCAGTCTCAGCGGACTGCCTATACAACGGAGTGTCCCGAGCGACGGACGTATGCTCCGCTAACGACACATTTGTACCACAACATCTGGGGCCAGATGTTGTTGAACGAGAGAGGGGCCTCTCTCGCTTGCCGTCCGGATGGACCGGAACGAGCTATGAACCGGACTAAAAGGCTTCCTCCGTTCTCCCTCCGATCCGCCGTCACTGGGTGTGCATTAAGTTAATTTTATAGTGCTCGCATCACCCCAAAATTCCTTCTAGACCGCAACGGACGAACCCGGCTGCCGAACCATTCGGTGAATGGACGCTACACCGGGCGAGCTAGCGGACGTCAAAGGCCGTCGAACCTACTAGGGTCCTCTTAGGCAATTGGCGTATTACATGAGCACTTTTCCGCTAGCCCTTCATTAATTGTGACGACGGAGGCACACTGTTGGAAGACATCACAGATACATCACCCTAATCTTGATCGTCTGAAATAGAAATTGATAAAGTAGAGTGACCCTGCGGGGAAAGGACCGGAGTGTCCAAATCCCCAACAACATACCGTGACATACGCTTCCCATATTGTCATCGAAATCATACGATACAGAACCGGAGTTAATGCGAGTACACTGACCACATATAGAATGATAATAAGGTCAGAGGAAGACTTCCTCTTAAAACAATTGATCAATATCCTTTCAATGTGAAAAGAAAACAAGTCCTGGTACTCGCACTAACTCCAGGCAATCAAAATACATAATAATAATATGATCCATCAATATAGAAAAAATAATTGAAATCAAAATATTTTGAAAAAATATTTTTTCAGAACAGCCCAAGTTTCTGAAAAGTAACGTTGAGCCCCAATGGATCCCAAGCCTAAGTGTGGACAAAAATTTTAAAAATATTTTAAACAATTTATTCAACACTTACGAACAATAATAATGTATCTAGTTATGATTGAAATAACATAAAGATATTATTATTTAGAAATCCCCCCCTCACACAGAGGGCTGTTGTAAATGTAAACAATGAGTGTAAAAACACTAAAATAAGACTCCAGGCACCCAGGCCCGAAATCAGTTACCAAAAATACACCATCTGATGCAAAACAGAGACTTCCAGGGAAGAAACTGCAGAACATCAGATGGTAGATGCAGAACACAACGCCTAACCACCCGTAGGTGAAGACGTAAACATGGGGAAAGAACAGAATTCATTCTGTTATTCAGCTAAACTCCCAAGAAATTTTAGTAATAATAATTACAGAAATTATGCCAAAAGCATGGGAGAATAGCAAGGGGGAACTTAAAGGACAGGGAGAGAGGAAAAACACTTGTAAAAACAGTGTAACTAAATAATCAGAATGACAACAAAATGGCTGCTGCCTTGAAAATAGGTAACTTAACATAATTTCATTAAAAAATTTTAAGTTACAGCCCTGATAATATTCTGTCACACATTCTTTTCCTCTCCTCCTTTTCTATCCTCCTTAGAATCACCATTTCACTAATATTTATGTGTCTGGCATCATTTAAACTGAGATTTAAAAGCACAAAGATCAGTCAGATGTTAACTGATGAAGGGCCAAACTTAGAATGATAAATGGCGCCAATTTCGGAACGTCCTTGACACTGCGCATGCACAGTAGGGGCGAAGTGTGGAGGGCCTCTCAGGACATGTTTTCTTTAGTTTTAGATGCAAATTTTGGGGATTGGGGGGCAAAATTTGTGTTTGGCCCTATATTTTAAGAGTTAGCACCAGCTATGTCTGGGTCATTGGTACAGTATAAAAATATGGGCTTCCAGCGTTTTACGAGTTAAAAAATGCATACAATCTATTGCGTGAATTAAAACTCTCTTGTTTATAAAAAAACACATCTATTTCTGTAATCACAGGTAGTCAAGCAAGCCAAGAAGTAAAATGAAAGTGTCAATGACACTGCAGCGCAACTTGTCTAAGAAGGGACTGAACTAAATAGAAAGATCCAGTAATACCATGTCACTCACTCAAGTTTATTCAGAAAAGACATCACACCAAAGCTACATATGAAATTTGAAAACTAGAGTCTCTACAGAGCCTGTAATCGATCACCTGGAACTACATATAAAAAAGTATGAGCTTTCAGGATGGGTAGCAATCTGTTGTCCATTCATCTGTCAATCTGTCCATCCATCTGTCTGTCTGGACATCCGTCAGTCCATCTGTACATCTCCCTGTCCATCCACAATTCCTTTAACACATCCTACAGACTGCATCTCTCACCTGATCTCTTTCAAATTTCATACGTAGCTTCGAGGTAATGTCCAGAAGGGAGTTAATGAATGTTTCCCAATTTCATTGAAAAAATAACCACCGCAGCCATCTTGGATTTGGCATATAAATTGTCAACAATTCCATTAGCACACCTTACAGGCTGCATCTCTCACCCGATCTTTTTCAAATTTTATATGTAGCTTTGGTGTGATGTCTAGATTGGAGCTATCAAATTTTTTTTTCTGAATTTCGTAGAAAGACATGGCCGCCAGCAGTCATCTTGGATTTGGATATAAATTTTCAACTATTCCATTAGCACACCCTACAGGTCGCATCTATCACCTGATCTTTTTTTGAGTTTCATGTATAGCTTTGGTGTGATGTCCAGGTGGGAGCTATCAAAATTTTCTGAAAATATTTATGAATTTCGTTCAAAAATATGGCTGCCAGCAGTCCGAAATTTAAGATGGCCACCAGCAGCCATTTTGTACCGAAATTAGTGCAATCAGTTTTTTGTACAGAAGTTCTGTATGAAAGTTCTGATTTGAATAAATGTTTGTACGAATGTTTAGTAACATGGAATACATCACAAATAATACAGGTTTTTTTCTCGTGCAGAAATTATGCAAATTAGGTGAAATTTGATTTATTTAGTGCTAGATTTACAAAGTAAGTACACATGTCAATACGGCTCAGACTGGGGGCCACATTTATGAAGCGATCTTCAGGAAACTTTTTGGGTGCCTTTGTTATCACCTTGGGACGAGAACGAGTGTTTTTGGGTGCAGTCCAAAATTCAAGTTGGCTGCCGGCAGACATTTTGTACTGAAATTAGTGCAATCAGTTTTTTGTACAGAACTTCTGTATGACAGTTCTGATTTGAATAAATTTTTGTATGAATGTTTAGTAACATGGAATACGTCACATATAATACAAGTTTTTTTCTCGTGCAGAAATTATGCAAATTAGGTAAACTTAGATTTATTCAGTGCTACTTATGCACAGTAAGTGCACATGTCAATTCGGCTTAAGCTAGAGGCTGTATTTATGAACTGATCTTCACAAAACTTCTTGGGTACCTGTTATCACCTTGGGACAAGAACGAGTGTTTTGGGGTGCGGTCCTAAATTCAAGATGGCTACTAGCGGCCATTTTATACCGAAATTAGGTGCAGTCAGTTTTTTGTACAGAACTTCTATATGAAGGTTCTGATTTGAATAAATTTTTGGATGAATGTTTAGTAACATGGAATGCATCACATATAATACAGTTTTTTTTCTCGTGCATAAATTATGAAAATTAGATGGACTTTGATTTATTCAGTGCTACTTATACACAGTAAACATATCAATACGACTTGGGCTAGAGGCTGTATTTAAAACCGATCTTCACAAAACTTCTTGGGTACCTTTGTTATCACTTTGGGATGAGAACGAGTGTTTTTGGGTGTGGTCCAAAATTTCAAGATGTCCACTAGCAGCCATTTAGACAAACTTCGATTTATTCAGTGCTACTTATACACAGTAAGTGCACATTTCAATATGGTTCTGGCTAGAGGCATCTAACTGTCACACACCTTTACAATTCTTTACCTGTACATTTGTTACAGGCTACGGTCAGTATTTATGTACAGAACTTTACAATACTTTACATGTACCTTTGTAATCGGGTCTTTACCTAGATGTGTGTCATTGCTGTGTCACATACTATACATGTACATGTCTTACACAAGTTTGACTACAGAGTCATTGACATTTTCATTTTTCTATTTTGTGTGGGACGTGGAACAAGTAATATTTTTGAGTGACTCATCCTGGAGGACAAGTATACAATTTCGAAAATTCAGCAGTGCCAATTAGACACATTGCTGCTTTACTGTGGATTATTATTTTCATGATCATCAGTCATAGTTGCATGCCTGGTGCCAGAAAGATAATGTTGTAGCAATCTGATTTAGAACAGGTTCTAGCTTACAGTTACAGTGGAAATATTAGAAAGCTTTCCAAGTATTAGTGTTCAATATTGGTTTTCGTTCAAAGAAATATTTGCAAGGTCGCACTTCACCTGTTACAGATGGTAATGAAAGTGTCAATGACACTGTAGCTTAACCTGACTGTGTGTTGTGTTTGATAAAAAAGATAATGTTCAATATTTGTGAAAGGATTATGAAATAAGACAAGAATTGTGATAATTGGGAATATGTTCATTTCTGTTCCCTGTATGCTATGTTTTCAATAAAAATAGGCCGATTAAATCGTCAGATGTGTACCCATATGCGCAACCAGTAGAAAGCTGTTATTATCTCAGAACCAATTTTGTGGACAGGTAAAAGCCATGTGAGGGCATTTTGTCAGGATCAAATTATCAGATTTACACCAAAAACTATACAGCTCAGAACATCAGTAACCTGAAGATATATATAAAGTAACATGACAATCCAAGCAATATTTTTCAAAAAGTGATTGGAGGAATTTTCAATTTGAAGGATAAAGGGTTAATATCTCAGGATCAAATTATCAGATTTACACCCAAAACTATACAGCACGGCACATCAGTAACCTGAAGATATATAAAGTAACATGACAATTGGATTGATATTTTTTGGGTTATCTCATGCCAAAGGGATTGGAAGAATTCTCAATTTGAAGGATAAAGGGTTAATATCTCGGGATCAAATTATCAAATTTACACCAAAAACTATACAGCTCGGCACATCAGTAACCTGAACACAAATATAAAGTAACATGACAATCCAAGCAATATTTTTTAAGTTATCGAATGCCAAAGAAATGGATACAGACACCGGATGGAGACAGACAGATGGACGGACAGACAAAGGATGGACGAACGACGGAGGGCAACCCCAGATTCAGACATTATGTGTACCATACATGGTATGGGTACACTTAAAAATAATTTGAGGAGTAGAATTGAGGGGTGGGTTAATGTGGCCCTTGCAGTTAATCTATGTGGCCTTCATAGTTAATGTATGTCAACCAAAGTTACCAAGTTACAGTGAAATTATTCCAAAACAAGTCATCCTATCAAGTTACAATGAAATCCCTTCATAAATATGGCCTGTAGACTGTGCTAAAGGTTTTCAGGCTTCGGGCCTGTGTAGCCATCACAGTTGACTGATCGTAACCAAACGGGGACGTCCTCATCTAAACATCATACAGAGTTATCCTACCAAGTTACAATGAAATCCCTCCATAATTAATATGACCTGTAGATTGTGCTAAAAAATTTTGAGTTTCGGGCTCGGGCAGCCATTACAGTTGACAGATCATGACCAAAAGGGGGGCATTCTCATGTAGATATTCTGCAGAGTCATCCTACCAAGTTACCATCGAATTCTTTCATAAATACGACCTGTAAACTGTGCTAAAGGTTTTCGGATCTTGGGGTTGGGCAGCCATTATGGTTATCTAATCGCGACCAAAAGGGAATGCACTCATCTAGATATTATACAGAGTCATCCTACCAACTTACAATGAAATCCCTTCATAAATGTGACCTGTAGTCTGAGCTAAAGGTTTTTGGGTTTTGGGCTTGGGCAGCCATCATGGCTAAATGATCGCGACCAAAAGGGGACGTTCTCATCTATACATTATCTAGAGTCATCCTACCAAGTTACGATGAAATCCCTTCATAAATATGACCTGTAGACTGTGCTAAAGGTTTTTGGGCTTTGGGCCCCTGCAGCTGTCACAGTTGACCATTGCAACCAAAAGGGGACCTTCTCAGGTTGACATTATATGGAGTAATCCTACAAACTTGTAATGAAATCCCTCCATAAATACGATCTGTAGACTGTGCTAAAGATTTTGGGGTTTTGGGCCCAGGCAGTCATCACGGTTGACAGATTGTGACCAAATTGGGAAGTTCTCATCTAGACATCATTTTGGGTTTGGGCAGCCATCATGGTTGACTGATCGCGACCAAAACTGGGACGTTCTCATTTAGACATGACCCCAAATATGCATATGAAATTTTGTGACAATCGGACAAGTACTGGGTGTAGCCTGTGCTAAAGGAAAATGTGAACAGACTCACAGACTTCTGCATGCGTGATGGCAATAGCTTATCTTGACTTTGTCAAGTTAAGCTAAAATTGAATCAAATTCTATGTCATAACTCTGACAAAAATACTCCGAATAACATCTGCTGTGAAAGTGGAGCTAGATATCAATACTATATACCAGCATGCCAAATTTGATGTCATTCCATCAAGTATTTTAAAAGTTATTTAATTTAAACAATCATTGGTAACAGACTGACCGAGTGAACGTCTGACATACAGACCAACTCACATTGCGAAATATGCTTGTTGCAGCAAAAAATAAGTGAGGAATTTACTTGCATTCAAGCCTGGAAATTAGCAGACTGTCATCTTCAGAATGAGGATAAATTTGGGAATGCTACCTTGAGCTACTCTGTGAACCTCAATCTGAATCAAGACCTAAGGCCTAAACAGAAAGAAGTAACTAGAGGATGAATTGGGGGATTCTAGCCCATTGTAGGAGATAGCATCAGGAAATTCTCCCTCTCATTCTGCAAATGACAGATTGCTTATTTGCAGACTTGCTTGCATTGAACATACATGCTAATTATACTGGTGTTTATGATCATGTTTGGTTTACACACTTGTAATTTAACATACTCACCAGAAATACCAGACATTCCAAACTGTATACTTGAGGTGTCGGCTATGTAGATAGTGTTCATTATTATTATGTACCGAACAACAACCAGAACTGCAACATTTCTTTGGATAATAACAGCTATGTGGAAGAAAAAAAAATCAGTAAGCGTTTTTGAATAAATAGTTAACCTTCTACCAAATATGATCAGAAGACGGACAACTCTTCAAATAGTGTTTCCAAGATGACTAAAAATTTTAATTTTTTGCTTCTGAACTGGTAGAGTGCTGGAAGCCCATATTTGGGCTTAATGAAATACCACATAATGTTACTATAATGTCTACACTCTGTTAGAAGAGGTTTCATTTTGAGCAAGAATCGGACTCTGTTAACAAAAGATTGCTCTGTTGCATTTGATTGGATATTGCCTATTGGCACTATCCAATCAAATGTAACAGAGCAATATATGAAGAAATGAAATCTGTGGTCAAGTAAAATGTAGCACTCTACCAGTTAAATATAGCTTAAAGCTATATCCATGTAACACAATTTAAATTTATTTATTTATTGGTGTTTAAGGTCACATATTCTGCACAATGGCTAATCATGACGACAGTTTTACGGGCAGAGGAAGCCAGAGAGAACCACCGAGCAATGGCAAGCAATTGTCAACTCCCCAACATACTAACTCCAGACATGAAGGGTTTAGCTTTAGCTGAAGACAGGTGCAATGTCAACGTGCAGAATGGCTTAATATACAATGCCGCCATGCCTCCACGTAGGCAATGGGGGTAAAGTGTCTTGCCCAAGGACACAATGCGGTAGGGATTTGACCGAGGACCTCTCAGCTTACAGCCTGCACCTCTACCTACTGAGCCACCGCGCCCCCATGTAACACAATGCAAACCTTAAAGGCAAAGGATTTTGAAAAATGAACAAAAATATCGAATATTGGTTTTGATTTAAAAATTGAGATAAATGTTAAAATCTGTCGAAAATGTTGATTGCAGCTGACTGGTAAAATCATTTTGTCGATATTTGAGGTGCATTACAAATGTGTACCTAAATAAGAAATAAGGTACAATCTTGGTGTGTAAGGACAATCACATGCCTCAGAAATGAAGCACTGTTTTGCTATCAGCTTGAAATACAGTCATTTTTTAAATCTCTTATTAGTCAATGCTGTTTTCAAAATATTGTGTCTATGTTATGGCCTTTAACTCCTTCTATGCTGCTGGCAGATATTCCAATCCAGGATACAACATCTCTTGCCACTGAAATAAGTATGATTTGGGCACAATTAATGAAATTTCTCTTCTGTAAATTGAATTTTTCCCACAAAACAAAGCTTTTAACTCCTTATCAGAATGAGCTTACGAAGATAATTGCAATGGGGAATCATAATTGCAATGAAAAATTCATCTAAATTTAAGGAAAGAAATCATTGGTCAGAAAACCAATGATTTCTTTCCTTAAATTTAGTTGAATTTTTCATCAAATCTAGTCATGGCTGCTTCACAGCAGCCATGACTAGATTTGATGAAAAATACTCAGTGGGTAAAGTACTAAAGAGTTATCACTTCACTCAATGCACACAAGATCAAAATTTGTTACTTATTTTTCTCTTCACATTTTAAATAAAATTCAACAAAACCATTCCCCCTTATTGGAATGAACTATACAAGGTCATTTCAATGACAAGTCACATGCTATTGTTTTCAATTCAATTCAATTCATTTTATTTAACGGTATGTAAAATATAATAATCAATTCAGTTACAGAATAATATTGTGATACATATACATACCGTTGAGGGACAGCATAGCCAGATTGGCTGTCTTCCTGCTATCCCCCGAGGTAGAAATGTAATTAGAGCAACATCATACCAGACAGAGTATACAGCCGGCAAGAGAGAAATACAGATCCTTTTGGAGTAATGTTGTATTATTGCATTGTTGCATTAATGCGTGGGAAACAAAACACTTAAAATATCAATATTGTTTTGTTGAGATCTTCTGAAAAAATATTTTTTCAACAGCTCAATTTACAAATTACATGAACAGATGAAGTTAAATCGCTAGGTAAAGGAATAACACTTTTACCCAAAATGACTAGATATGATATTTCCAGAAAATTCTCTTAAATGAATTGAAATTTTTTATTTTTTGCATCCAAAACTTAGTTTATGATTCCCCATTGCAATTATCTTGGTGAGCTTAGATCATTCTGATGAGGAGTTAAAAAAGCTTTGTTTTGGGGGCAAAATTTAAAACAGTGCAACACAATGGGAAGGCCAATTGGAAATCCCCTGCCACTTAAGTCCAAGAAGAGAAATAACACTCATACAAATACTTGGGCACAGCTTGTTTACTTTCCCCTTCATGACACATGTAATATCACCAAAAAGCAATATATTAAATTTCTAAAATAAATCTTGAATGATTTTCTTGGAAATGTGATGACAGAAAATGATAATGGGATGACAAGAGGTTCTTTGTCCAACAAGGACAATAACTCTTGATCAAATACTTGAATACACCTGTTTTGCAATCCCATTCATGATATTATCACCAAAATGCTGTATCTTAAATTTAGGAAAAAATCTCGAATGATTTTCTTTGAAATGGGATGACAGGAAACGGAAATGTGATGACACAAAATTCTACATCCAACAAGGGCAATAACTCTTCAAGAAATACTAAGACACCACTGGTTTGCAATTCCATTCATGATATTTATCGCCCAAAAACTATGTATTAAATTTAGGAAAAATATTTTAAATAGTTTTCCTTAAAATGATGATGATGATGACTAGAAATGATGAAGGATGGATAGAGGGACAGACAAATGAAAGGATGCATATAAGGATGGACAGAATCAATTAATATAGCCCTCTCCCACTATGTACATGTAGCAGGGGATAAAAATAATATTCAAACAACAGTTTGTGTGAACAGGACTGGACAGATATGGTCTTTATATGGACATTAGGTAAAGGGTTAATCACTCCAAACAAGTCCTACTGAACCACTGGAAGCTGATAAAGAGTAAAAAGACTGCACTTACTGTAAAAGAATAACGTCAGATTGAAAGGAAGGAACTCTTCTGAGATAGATAAGAGATTTATTTGCAACAATACACACATTAACTGGTAGAGTGCTAAATTATTTTTGGTTGTCAAGATTTTTCCACATGTCTTTGCCTTGTTTCAATTTATGGGAGAGTGCCTCGAGGCACTCTCCCATAAATTATAACAAGGCAAAGCTACACAGATAAAACTAGAGGTACTGTGAGCAAGCTCACAAAGTGATACTCCCCTCACATGTTAGAATGGAATTATATTGCTTCATGCTAGTATTGAAATGACTAGGGTATTTTGTAGTCGACTAGTTGATCGCTATTAGTCGACTACTAGTCGACTAGTCGGCACCTAATATAAGGTTAGAACACGGGGGTTTTTTTGGACCTACGAGAGAGGCCGAATATTGGCCCCATTCCCAATCGAAAATAGTCACTTTTTTCCCCAATTTGCTCCCCAAAATTACCAATTCACTGTAGTTGGGAATTCATTTCTGTGTGACCAGTCAATTATTTTCAAGTGACAAGGACCGAATATTTGGCAGTGGGATTCACAGTGTGAATTGTTTCAGTGTGAAGGGTATTCACATGTGTTGTTTTGAAAGCGTTTTAACAATGTCATGGAGCGTCCTTGACCGTGTTCTCCCAGATGTCGCTCTAAATTAGCTCCCTTGATGTGCAACGATGATAACTGATTGACTTGCAATGACGTAAGTCAAAGTGACAAAATGCATCGCTACCAAGCATAACTGCTCACGAATGGTGCCTAAATTTCGTTACCGACGGATTCCGTGCTTCTTAAAGCATGTTACCGATTTTTAGGTAATTGTTTCAATTCATGGCATCAGCAAAGTGCATTTTTTTCAAGTATAATTCTCATCCGTAGTCGTCTGTCTGCAACTGCTCTTGACTCCGTCGGCGTTTGCTGTCAGTGGCCGACAACTGAATTTAATCTACAAAATATATGTATCTGTGGAAAACGGCGACTAGTCAACTAGGAAATTGCTAATCGATTATCGGCAGTTCCCTAGTCGACGTCGACTGGTCGACTAATCGTTTCAACACTACTTCATGCACATCTTCATATGGAGTTCTTCCATTGTGTAAAGTTTCATGAAAATTCTTCAAACGGTTTAGGAGGAGTTGCGCTTATAAGGATAGACAGATGGACGGACGGATGGACAGGCGGACGGACAGGGTGATTCCTATATACCCCCCCCCCCCTAAACTTTGTTTGCGGGGGGTATAATAATTACACTTCCAAGATAATATGAACATCCACAGAATATGAAGTGTTTAAGGTGCAGTATGTGGCCTTCAGAATCAAGCCCAATTATGGGCTTCCAGCACTCTACCAGTTAAGGGAAGTGAGCATTTCATATAGAACAAGAGGTTTTAAGAAGGATTTAAGGTCACATTCAGCATCTACATGACAATATAAGTAATCTAATTTAGCAAGGGGAGTGGGAGTGGGGGTGGGGGAGAAGAGTACGTTGGGTGAATTGTTTTGGGTTTTTTTTTATGTAAAATCACTCAAGCCCCTTCAAAACTCATTTTGCAGCAAAAAATACTAACAATAGACATCCCAACCTCAAGTGGCCTGGTAGGTCCCTATTCAAATAAAAGTTAATCTCATGTACTCACATTTACATCTAACTAAAGTTTACCACAATCAGCTGTGTCATACGTGGGCACAATTCATTAAAACAAATAGTAAATTTTCCATTGGGTTCTGTGTTAAATTTCAAATAGCTCTGTGCCCACCAAAATCAGTGAAGCGTAACACTTTGAACAAACTGTAACCCTTCTGAAAATTCCAACTTATTAAATTTTCAAGGAGTCAAAGTAATGCTAAAAACCTAATATCCAAAGATTCTACCTGTAGGAACTGTAAAAGAAGATCTTTGAAGAATATTCCTCATACTTGCACTATGTTGAAATTCAGGCTCCCAAATATGAGCCTACGAATTTGATTTGAACAAACTTGAATCTCTCCACATTAAGAATGTTAATACTATGTGACAAAAGAATCTGACTTCTGGATGTGAAGAAGTGGATTTTTTAATGAATAGTTCTAATGTTGCACAAAGTTAAAAGTTGGGTACCACAGGACTTGAATTGAACAAACTTGAATCTGAATCTCCCAAGATTGCTTCAATATCGAATATCAAAAGATTCTGACTGGAGTGGAGGATCTGAAGAAAATTTTTACAGGAATTTCCCCATATTGCACTAAGTTAAAATTTAGGTTGCCATAGGGAGCCCAAATATGAACCCAATGACTTGCTTTGAACAAACTGGCATCTGACCCCACTAAGGATACTGCATACCAAATATCAAAAGATTATGACTGGTAGATCTGAAGAAGAATGTTTTTAAAGAATATTCCTCATACTGCACTAAGCTAAAATTCAGGCATCCACAGACAGCCCAAAAATGACCCAAGGGACTTGATTTGAACAAAAGTAAATCTGCCCGAACTAAAGATGTGGTATACCAATCATCAAAAGATTTTGGTTGGTGGATCTGAAGATTTATAAACAAGGATTATGCATAGAGTTTTTCACATTTGTAAGGTTTGTCATTATAAGAAAATCAAATCCATTGATATTTCTTCAAGTTATCACGCTAACAAACTGAAAACAGGCAGTTATCGCACTAATGAGCCCATGCAATGACTTCAAACTATAGGTCAAGGTTTTAAAAAAAACTTGACCAATAAATTTCTTCATATTGCACTAAGTTAAAATTCTGGATTCCATAGTGAGCCAAAAGAGAACCCAGGGACTTGTTTTGAACAAACCTGAATCTGACCCCTCTAAGGATTACCTATATAAAGTATCAAAAGATTCTGATTGGTAGTTCTGGAGACGAAGATTTTTAAAGAATATTCCTCATATTACACTAAGTTAAAATTCTGGCTCCCATAAGAAGCTTAAATTCGACTCCAGGGACTTGCTTTGAACAAACTTCAATGGCTCGACTTCTGACACCTCTAAAAATGCTGTATACCAAATATTACGATTTTGACAGGTAGATATTAAGAAGAAGATTTTTAAAGAATTTTCCTTATCTTATATATAAGTTGAAATTTATGTTACCACAGAGATGTCAAATATGAACCCAGTGATTTGATTTTAACAAACTGGAATCTGACCCTACCAAATATCAAAAGACTCTGACTGGTAGATCTGAAGAAGGTTTTTAAGAATAAATCCCATGTTGCACCAAGTGCCAAGTTAAAACTTGGACTTCCATAGGAAGCCCAAATACAACCCCAGGGTCTTGCTTTGAATAAAATTGAATCTGAATCTCTTAAGGATACTGCTAAGTATCAAGCAGCAAATGATTCTGACTAATGGATCTGAAGAAGATTGTTAAAGAATATTCCTTGTATTGAACTTAGTTAGGGAGCCCAAAAAGGATCCCAGGGATGTGACTTGGAACAAACTTGAATCTGCACCCCCTCCCAGCACCCATCCAGGATGCTCTATACCAATCACCTCAAGATTCAGGAGAATGGCTCTGAAGAAGATATTAAAAATGTTTTCCTCACATGGGACACAGTTAAAATTCAGGTTCCAGCAGGAGCCCAAATATGAACCCAGGGCTCAATTATAAAAAACTTGAATCTCACTCTACTAAGGATGCTACATACCAAATATCAAAAGATCGATGACTGATGAAATCTATTAAGGATGCTGCATATCAAATATCAAAAGATCGCTGACTGATGGAATCTACTAAGGATGCTACATACCAAATATCAAAAGATCGCTGACTGATGGAATCTATTAATTATGCTGCATACCAAATATCAAAAGATCGCTGACTGATGGAATCTACTAAGGATGCTACATACCAAATATCAAAAGATCGATGACTGATGGAATCTACTACCAATGCTACATACCAAATATCAAAAGATTGCTGACTGATGGAATCTACTAAGGATGTTGCATACCAAATATCAAAAGATCGCTGACTGATGGAATCTACTAAGGATGCTACATACCAAATATCAAAAGATCGCTGACTGATGGAATCTAAGCATGCTGCATACCAAATATCAAAAGATTGCTGACTAATGGAATCTACTAAGCATGCTGCATACCAAATGTCAAAAGATCGCTGACTGATGGAGATGAAGAATAAGATTTTTACAGAATTTTCCTCATAACACGCAAGTTACAATTCAGGCTCACACAGGGAGCCCAAATATGACTCCAGGGACTTAATTTCAAGCCAACCTCCATAAAGATGCAGTATACCAAATACCAAGAGATTTTATCTGGTAGATCTGAAGAAGAAGATTTTAAAATAAATTTCCTCATATTGCACCAAGTTAAAATTTGGGTTGCCATAGGGAGCTCAAATATGAACCTATGGACTTGTTTCTTCAAACAAACCTGAATCTGGCCCCTCTAAGAATGTTGCATACCAAGTATCAACAGATTCTGACTGGTAGTTCTGGAGAAGAAAAGTTTTGCTGATTTAAAAAAAAAAAATTTTTAAATTGTTGCAGACAGAATTATGCCCCTTGTGGTGCCCTGTGGGTGTGGCAACTTTATTTGAAGAAATCTGAATTGACATATATAAGAGATATGAATATCAAATTGGGTTCAATTCGTCCCAGTAGTTTATGAGAAGTCGAGAAGGTAAAGTTCATGCCAAAAGACAGATGGACAGACAGATAAACAGACAGATGGATGGACAGATGGAAGGATGGACCTCAGATGAATGGACAGATGGATGGATGATGGATGGATGGACAGATGGATTAACAACAGATGAAAAATGATCACTAACTCTCCCCTGAGCGTCGCTCAGATGAGCTAACAACTGCAAAAAGAGAAATTGAAAACCTCTGCAGAAATTAATAATTACGAAACAATGAAAATCTGAATACAACATATTGTCATATAATTGTAGTGATGTGGTGTTGAACTATATAAAGCCTCACTGTAGATTACATAGTTTTGTGGCACATCAGAGAAAGGAATTTTCCTCTGCACGAACCAATGAATGTGTCAATGACACGGTTGCTTAACTTGACAGTGTGCCATATTTGATGAAAAGGATAATGTTCAATGTTTATAAAAGGATTATGAAATGAGGCAAAAATTGTGATAATTGAGAATATGTTAATTTCTGTTCCCTATATGCAATGTTTTCAAATTGACAATAAGAATAATTTGAGGTGCAGACTGTACTAAAGAACTGAGGCCTGGGTTAACATAGCCCATAGTTAATGTATGTCAACCAAAGTTACCAACATACAGTAAAATCATTTCAAATGAGTCATCCTACCAAGTTACAATGAAATCCCTTCATAAATAAAACTCGAAGACTTTGCTAAAGAAATCTAGGTCATGTGAGGTTCTGTGGGCATGGTTGGCCAATCAAGACCACAATATGAGAGTCTCATCTAGATATCATTCCAAGTTATTCTACCAAGTTACATGTACAATGAAATCCTTTCATAAAACCTGTAGACAGTGCTAAAGGAATCTAGGTCATGTGACCAGGCGGTGGCAATGGCTGACCGATCAAGACCAAAAAAGGACAGTCTCATCTAGACATCATACCAAGTTATCCTTGCAAGTTACAATGAAATTGCTTCATAAATATGAACTGTAGACTGTGCTAAACAAATCTAGGTCATGTGCCTATGCGGCCATCACGGTTGACTGATCACAGCCAAAAAGGAAGTTCTCATCTAGATGTTATACTGAGTCATCCTACAAATTTGCAATGAAATCCCTTCATAAATGCAAGCTGTAGGCTGTGCTAAAGGAATCTAGGTAACATACCCCTGCGGCCGTCATGATTGACTGAACCTGTCCAAAATAAGATGTTCTCCTCTTGACATTATACAGAGTCATCCTACGAAGTTACAATAAAATCCCTTCATAAATACAACCTGTAGATTGTGCCAAAGGTTTTGGGGTTTCGGGCGTCTCTAACTGTCACGGTTTACCGCTCACAACCAAAAGGGGACGTTCTCATCTAGACCTTATACAGAGTCATCCTACCAAGTTACAATGAAATCCCATCATAAATATGACTTGTAGACTGTGCTAAAGGATTTCGGCTTGCGTACCTGCCATGGTTGACCAATCATGAACAAAAGGTTGACTGAACCCGACCAAAACAGGATGTTCTCATCTATACATTGTACAGAGTCATCCTACGAAGTTACAATAAAAACCCTTCATAAACACGATTTGTAGACTGTGCTAAAGGTTCTTTGGGTTTCAGGCCTGCACAGCCATCATGGTTGACCATTCACGACCAAAAGGAGGTGTCCTCATCTAGACCTTATACAGAGTCAGCCTACCAACTGACAATGAAATCCCTTCATAAATATGACCTGCAAACTGTGCTAAAGGTTTTGGGGTTTTGGGCATGCGTACCCGTCACAGTTGACTATCCGCAACCAAAAGGGGATGTCCTCATCTAGACATTATACAGAGTCATTCTACCAAGTTACAATGAAATCCCTTCATAAATATGACCTTTAGACTGTGCTAAAGGTTTTCAGGCTCACGTAGATGTCACGGTTGAGTGATCACAACCAAAGGGGGATGTTCTCATCTAGACATGACCTCGAATCTGCATATAAAATTTTGTGATGATCGGACAAGAACTGTAGCCTGTGCTAAAGAAAAGGTGAACAGACTCACAGACATACAGACTAACAGGTTCACCGATTTCCACACGCATGATGGCAATAGCTTATCTTGACTTTGTCAAGTTAAGCTAAAAATCATTATCAGGTCTGTAACACCCTCCATTGTGATTCATCCAATGTCATTTACCCAATCACTTGCAAACACTGCAGGAAACAGTATATGGGGTAAACTCAAACACCATTCTGAATGTATACTACTCAACACAAGCACGATATAAAACACAATACTGACGCTAGAGTAGCACAACTGAATAATCACTAATTAAAGATGAACCTCTGACCATTTGGTGTGAACATATCAGAGAGGGAATACAAAAAGAGGTCCATCATTCCAGTTACTTTAACATATAACAGAATGAATGCTCAAATACCCAAAATAGTGCAAGACGAATTGAATTTAACCAACTCTAAATTAAAAGTACTTTTAAATCTTTGACCAGTGAACACTTATAAGAATGAAAGTGTCAATGACACTGTAGCTTAACTTGTCTGTGTTGTGTTTGATGAAAAGGATAATGTTCAATATTTATGAGATGATTATGAAATAAGACAAGAATTGTGATAATTGGGAATATGTTAATTTCTGTTCCCTGTATGCTATGTTTTTAATAAAAATACTATGAGGTATATACTGTACTAAAGAACTGAGGGGTGGGTTAATGTGGACCTCACAGCTAGCGTATGTCAATGAAAGTTACCAAGTTACAGTGAAATTATTCCAAAACGAGTCATCCTATCAAGTTACAATGAAATCCCTTCATAAATATGGCCGTAGACTGTGCTATAGGTTTTTGGGCTTCAAGCCTGCGTGGCCATCACGTTTGACCAATTGCAACTAAAAGGAGACGTCCTCATCTCGACATTATACTGAGTCATTCTACCAAGTTACAATGAAATACCTTCACAAATATGACCTGTAGTCTGTACTAAAGTTTTTTGGGTTTTGGGCTCGGGCAGCCATCATGGTTGAATGATCGCACCCAAAAGGGGACGTTCGCATCTGGGCATTATCTGGAGTCATCCTACCAAGTTACAATGAAATCCCTTCATAAATATGACCTGTAGCCTGTGTTCAAGGTTTTTGGGGACGTGCTCATCTAGACATTATATGAAGTCAACCTACCAAGTTACAATGAAATCCCTCCATAAATATGACCTGTAGACTGTGCTAAAGGTTTTCGGGTTTTGGGCTCAAGCAGTCATCACGGTTGACAGATAGTGACCAAATGGGGAAGTTCTCATCTAGACATCATACAAAGTCATCCTACCAAGTTACAATGAAATCCCTCCATATTAAATATGAACTGCAGACTGTGCTAAAAGTTTTTGAGTTTTGGGCTTGGGCAGCCATCATGGTTGACAGATCATGACCAAAAGAGGACATTCTCATCTAGACATTATACAGAGGCTTCCTACCAAGTTACAATGAAATCCCTTCATAAATACGACCTGTAGACTGTGCTAATGGTTTTCGTGTTTTGGGCTCGGGCAGCCATACTGGTTGACCGATTGAGACCAAAAGGGGACGTTCTCATCTAGACATGACCCCAAACCTGCATATGAAATTTCGTGACGATCAGACAAGAACTACGGGGTGTAGCCTGTGCTAAAGGAAAATGTGAACAGACTCACAGACTAACAGACTCATGGACTCACAGACTGACAAACTTCTGTACGTGTGATGGCAATAGCTTATCTTGACTATGTCAAGTTAAGCTAAAAACAAAAGCTTGTGTATCATCCTTGTAAGGACTAAACTGAAGCCCATCAACACATAACATCAATAACTGACAGTCAGTTTAACCAGTTCCTTAGCTCAACACTTAGTTTAAATCAAATTTGTGTATTTTTCAGTTGTGTTTGAAACCCATAAAGGCTCAATATATATATATTTAAAAAAAAAATAAAATATTTTTGTGGCATATTACAAGAACAAAAAACATTTCAGCGTGGAATTCTGTGCCTGTGCATCTTTTTAAGCATAAACACATATGCACTCATACTGGTGCAGCTGACTGAATGAGGTACTCTGGAACATACCTAAGTATGCTGGCATAAAGCCAGTCTACGCATTTCTTTTCAATGGCTTTATTATATATTGTATGAGTTTTATGGGTTTGTGCTGGCCCAAAAAACCTCTGGTGCCAAATTTTTTTAGCCATTCTGGATATTTTATTGCCAAACAAGGTGTTTTGATGTCAAAATGATAATGAAAGTGGAGTGGATGTTTTTTTCAATGTTTGATCCAAATAAATTGGTCAAGTTTTGAAAAATAAATAGAGATGGGCAATATACCGAATAACCGAACCGATACAGATATCATAGGGATACTGAAAAACCGAACCGAACCAATTGTTGAATATCAAAACCGTCTGAATTTTCAAATTTTCCTACATTTGCTATTCATAAGGCCCTGTTGAGGCTTGATAACAGCTGAATAGATCATTTTCATGAAAGAAGTGAATGATTTTCTTTTCAGTTTTGTTAACACTCATGGGCTTGGGCAATTTTCCTGACTTTCCACTAGGCTGCAACCTGTACATGTCCAGTTGCTTGACAGTAATTTCTAGTCAAGACTTAGCTGCCTGTTTCTATTGTCAGCAGGACCTCTTAAAGATGGCAAGGTCAGGACCCCATGCTCTGAGATCGCAAAAGCCTGAAATATGTCTTTAAACATTAGGGTGCATTTAGAACAAATCACAGCAAAATTACTGTGGCTGGCCTGCTGTTTTCAAAATTTTGCCTAACACATTTACCCTTCACCTGGTCTGAGCTTGGGTTACTTATCATTCGTTCCCCTGTACTTGATTCATTTATTTATTGGTGTTTAAGGTGTTTAAGGTCACATACTTATGCACAATGGTTAATCATGACCATGACAGTTTTATGGGTGGAGGAAGCTGGAGTTCCCAGAGAGAACCACTGAGCATCGACGAGCAACTGTCAGCTCCTCAACATTCTAAGTCTGCAACATTGATGTGCAGTATGCCTTAGTACACGGCCTCATTGAGCCCCCATGTAGGCAACTGGGATAAAGTGCCTTGCCCAAGGACACAACACGGACTGCCTCAGTCAGGGATCGAACTCAGGACCTCTAGCATAGAAGTCCAACAGTCTACCACTGAGCCACCACACTCCCTGTACTTGATTCAGGTAATCCAATATTAACCTAAATATATATATGTATCGCAACTATGCTGATATATGAACTGTTGTATCACAGCCAAGTTCTTGAACCTATGGGTAATATAATGATGAATGGAGATGAATCCTTAGGAACAATAATGAGGCCATGTTGCAGCAATTCAGATACAAAATTAGTTGCAATTGTAGTCTAATCTTGGCAGGGGCTAGCATTCTGCAGAAGAATATGGCAACCATAATCACTATTTGTGGCAGAGACATGAATTATTGTTATTTCCTGATTTTGTACCTATGTTACATCTTAAGATGCTCAACAGTTTAAAATGATGTTGAGCATCAACCAATCATCTGCATAGGTGTTGGCGTCTGCCTGAAGTATAGCCGCTCTGTTGGCCAATAATTGACCAACAGAGCAGAAATACTTCAGCCAGATGCAAACACCTATGCAGCTGATGACTGGTTGATGCTCAACATTATTCCACCATTCATTCATACTAGATCATTCAACTTGGTGAAAATTTTGCGTGACCCGGCACCAGTTTGGCGGTTTTTCATGTGTGTTTTTCATTTTAGGTAAACTCCATGACACCCAAATGACCATTTGCCTCAAATCGACAGACTTGCTGTAGATATTTGTGTTCATAAAAGAATGCCCCTGTTGAGTTCATTGGCAGAGACATAAATACGTAAAACTAAGTACTTACAAAAAATATTGGTCATGTAAAGGCTGAAGTATGTGAGGCATTTATACAATGTAAAACAACAACACTATCCTGAAGTACCCTAATATTTTAACATGATATCGTGCACCAGTTCTGGCATTGCTTACTTTGGCGTGCATTGCAAGGTGGTAATAGGAAAATTACCTCAGTATTTTGGGAGATCTCAGTGTGTTAGAGTGTTTTTCTATGACCTACCTTGAAAGGATAACTGTGCCAGCACATAAACACCATAAAACACATGGCTCCTGCCTATCTTACTTGTCTACTCATTTCTCAGATAGACAAAAATTCTTCACCAATGTGCATATAATATTGTAAAGTTCATGGGCATCATTTGTCATTAGCTGTGGACTGGTCATGTTCGACGGGTGGGCAATATTTCCACGGATGGAATAATATTAGATTCCAAACTCTAATTAAAGGAATAATCATCAAACAATCCGGTGATTCATTAATTAAAATTTTGCTGCTATTGATTTTTATTGCCTGGTACCTAAATGCATGTGTGGACATCACTGCCCACACATGGATTACAACTAGTCCACAGGGACTGTACATGAACTGTACAACTAAAAATTTGCAATCCTTGGTCATCTGTGGGGAATCAAAAAGTCACATCGCTTATTCTGAAGAATAATTCTTTTCTGAGGCCTGCATACTTATCAGATTTCATAAGGTGCTTCTCATCTTCAATTTTTCAGTTCTACACCACATATATACATCTATGAGGGGGAAAGGAGGTTGTGAGTATCGCCCCTTATAAATGTTTACTGATCTGATGATCAGTAAAAGAGTAATGCAAAGTGTGGCATATGCCCGTGATGGTGTCTTAAATTTGTAGGTAAATCTCTCGAGGGCATAACCAAATCAAAAGGAAGCTTCCCCTAGACACCAATAATGCATCCAAAAAAAAAAATTGATTTGAGTCAGCATTCATTAGTTATTGGACGGAATCCAAATTCAATATGGCCACCATGGCTGCTGTATTAAACTGGCTAGGTGGACCAAAATCGAAGGGAAGCTTCCTCTAGACACCAACAATGCATGATTAAAAAATAAAAATGATCTGAGTCAGCATTCATTAGGTATTGGAAGGAAACCAAATTCAATATGACCACCATGGTGGCCATATTGAATTGACTAGCTGGACCAAAATCGAAAGGAAGCTTCCTCTAGACACTGACAATTCATAATCAAAAACTGAAATTGATTTGAGTTAGTATTCATTAGTTATTGGATGGAAACCAAATTCAAGAAGACCACCATAATGAATTGGTCACCTTGGATCAGCTCAATGGTCCAAAATTGAAAGGAAGCTTCATCTAGACACCAACAATGCATAATTAAAAAATGCAAATGATTCGAGACAGCCTTTACTAGGTATTGGATGGAAACCAAATTCAATATGCCTGCCATGGTGGCCATATTGAATTGGCAAGCGGGACCAAAATCGAAACAAAGCATTGTCTAGTCACCCACAAGTTACCCCTAAAATTATGATTTTATCAAATAAGCAGTTCATTTGTTATTTGATGTAAACCAAAAGTTAACAGACAGATGTCGGATGCACAGACATGGTGAAAACAGAATGCTCCCAAGAGAATCTCCTGGGGGTATAAAAAGGAATTTGGTCACTTGCCTATATTCTGAAGATAAAATGAGCATTTATTTATAATATAAATCGGAAGTTCTGTCCAGCTGATAAGCTTTGATTATCTCCCTTGATATGCAAGGCGATACAATTTTCTGTCATGCGGGTAGGACTAACCAATCTGGGGCTGAACAGCCTGCTAGTTCTATTATATCTTGTTTGACAGAGCTCACGGCGCTCTGTTAAACAAGATATAATACCAGAGAGCATGCAGGATAGTGAAAAAAAAACATTAGAGGACTTTTAAGGACCTTCAGATTTTTGGTGAAAACATAATGCCCCCTACAGGTTCTCGGGGGCATATTAGAAAGTCAGGTCTATCAGCTTGGTAATCACACTAGAAAGGTTAAGAATACATTATGTACTACATGTATACACTGTGCTAGATAAAGGTGTTTTATCTAGAACTTCAGAGAGAAAAAATTCTTTCAAACACAAAATAAATGCATGAAAATAACTTACTAATCACCACCTGTGCATATTTCAGCTGCTACCTGGAAAAAAATAATAATATCATTAATAACAAAAATATCTTTGTTAAAAAACAAAGACAAATGTGTTCTCTGGTAAAGTACAGATGTACATAAGGACATATATGACACACAACAAACTGTTTCCTTCTTTCATTATTGATTCTTGATTCAACTCTGAAAAATTCACAAGGCAAGAAGCAGGAAAGAGATACAATACAAAACACCCATAATAATCAAAAACACAAACATGTACATTTCTTCTTAGATACAATATCATATTTGATTGTTTATTGGGATTTAAGGTCAATTTCAAAATATACAAGTATAACATGTGTATATAGAGAATCTAGTGTATCCAATCGTTTACAATAATGTTGCACACTTTCTAATTTCTGTTGGATTTTGCTTAAGTCAAATATGAACAAGAGCACCACAAGACATGGCTAAATAAGCCTGTTAGCCCTTTTGAACTGTACCAACTTTAGCTGAGATCAAATGATCCAAATTGTAGTTACGGTATCAGCTGGAAAAAGGGAGCATAACTATGGAAAAATAATTGGATGGAACCCTCATTCAAACTTGGCCTGTATTACTAGCTGGGTTAATTCACATACCAACTTTGGTTGAGAACAAATAATCCAAACTGGAGTTATCGGTTGGAAACCAAAAATGTTAACAGATGGTCGAATTGTAAATTGAAAAAGAGCCGTAACTCATGTAAAAATAATTGGACAGAACCCACATTCAAAATTGGCCTATATTACTAGCCCGGTAATACACACACCAACTTTGGTTGCAATCAAATAATCCAAACTGGAGTTATCGGTCGGAAACAAAAACTGTTAGTAGACGGTCAAATTCTAAGTCGAAAAAAAAGCCGTAACTCATGTAGAAATGATTGGACAGAACCCATATTCGAACTTGGCCTGTATTGCTAGCTGGATAATACACATATCAACTGTGGTTGAGATCAAATAATCCAAACATGAGTTATCAGTCGGAAACCCAAAATGTTAACAGTTGGACAAACGGACGGACAGATTACATAATACAACCTTTTTTCAAATGGGTGTATAAAAATGTGTAGCCTCAGAGGTGGAGCTAGGTTAAAATGAGCATGTGTGTTGGCAAAGGGGTGTGGGAGACAAATATTTTTCTGCTTCAACCTCCCACTTCATTTCACCTTATACTGGGTTAAGAGTGAGTATCCCACATACATGTCTTTTCTGGGAAAAACAATTAACTTTTCATGCTAATTGTAGCATCCTGAGCAATCCTGGAAAAAGCAGACTGTTATCTGCAGAATGGGGTCTCCAGATGGTGAATTTACCCTCTGTGAACCTCAATCTGAATTAGGTCTCGGGCCTAACCAGAAAGAGGAACCAAGAGGATATATTGGAGGATTCCCTGCCCACTGTATGGGATAGCATCATCAAATTCACCCTCTGTCAAACACACTAAGAAATCAAACGTTTTATGCTCAACAGAAATGGAAACTCCATTGACAACTGAATTTAATTCCTTGAATGGTCAACAATAGCACTAGTTGAGTTTTGATTTGCACATAATATGAAAGTGTCAATGACACTGTAGCTCAACTTGTTAAGATATGTACATGTAGAGTATGTGACACAGCAATGACAAACATCTAGGTAATGACCTGATAACAAAGGTACATATAAAGTATTGTAACGGTCTGTACATAAATACTGACCGTCGCCTGTAACAAATGTATAGGTAAAGTATTGTAAAGGTGGATGACAGTCAGATGCTAAACTAGAAAATAAATCTTTGATTCCAAGAGTGGGTCTGAATGAACCTCAAAATATTTGTTCTCATAGCACAGTGATAACAAAGGCACCCCAAAACACAC
This sequence comes from Pictodentalium vernedei, assembly GCA_031216915.1. Lineage (NCBI taxonomy): Eukaryota > Metazoa > Mollusca > Scaphopoda > Dentaliida > Dentaliidae > Pictodentalium > Pictodentalium vernedei. The sequence continues at coordinate 174,889,131 of CM062288.1, read as the reverse complement.
TCGTTCCTGTCCCGAAGATCAGTTCATAAATACGAGCTGTATAGAAGTCGTGACAAAAAACTGATTGGACCTAATTTCAGTACAAAATGGCCACTGGCAGCCATCTTGAATTTTGGACCGCACCCAGAAACACTCGTTCTCGTCCCAAGGTGATAACAAAGGTACCCAAGAGGTTTCGTGAAGATCGGTTGATAAATACAGCATCTAGCCCGAGCCGTATTAACATGTGCACTTACAGTGTATAAGAAGCACTGAAAAAATCAAAAGTTCATCTAATTTGCATAATTTCTGCACGAGAAAAACCCCGTACTATATGTGATGCATTCCATGTTACTAAACATTAATACAAAAATTTATTCAAATCAGAACTTTCATACATAAGTTCTGTACAAAAGACTGATTGCACTAATTTTGGTACAAAATGGCTGCTGGTGGCCATCTTGAAGTTCGGACCACACCGCAAAACACTCGTTCTCATTCCACGTTGATAACAAAGATACCCAAGATGTTTCATAAAGATCGGTTCATAAATACGGCCTCTAGTCTGAACCGTATAGAAGTTGTGTACAAAAAAACTGATTAGACCTAATTTCGGTACAAAATGGCCACTGGCAGCCATCTTGAATTTTGGATCGCACCCAGAAACACTCGTTCTCGTCCCAAGGTGATAACAAAAGTAGCCAAGACGTTTCGTGAAGATCGGTTCATAAATACAGACTCTGGCCCGAGCCGTATTGACATGTGTACTTACTGTGTATAAGTAGCACTGAAAAAATCAAAGTTCATCTAATTTGCATAATTTCTGCACGAGAAAAAAATCTGTATTATATGTGATATATCCCATGGTACTAAACATTCACACATAAAATTATTCAAATCAGCGTTTTCATATGGAAGTTCTGTGCAAAAATCTGATTGCCCCTAATTTTGTACAAATTGGCTGCCATCGGCCATCTTGAATTTTGGACCGGACCCAAAAACACTCATTCTCGTCCCATGGTGATACCAAAGGTACCCAAGAAGTTTCGTAAAGATTGGTTCATAAATATGGCCTCTAGCCCGAGCCGTAATGGCATTTGCACTTACAGTGCTGAAAGTAACACGAAATACATCAAAGTTAGTCTAATTTGCATAATTTAAGCACAAGAAAAAAAAACGTATTATATGTGATGTATCCCATGGTACTAAACATTCCTACAAAAGATTATTCAAATCAGTACTTTCATATGGAAGTTCTGTGCAAAAATCTGATTGCACCTAATTTTGAACAAAATGGCTGCCAGCAGCCAACTTGAATTTCGAATCGGACCCCAAAACACTTGTTCTCGCCCCCGGTCATAACAAAGGTACCGGTACCCAAGAAGTTTCATAAAGATCGGTTCATAAATACGGCCTCTAGCCCGAGCCGCAGACGGCCAGATGGACGACGGAAGACTGGCCATGGCATAAGTTCAAATTTGGCTTACCAAAGTTGAGCTAAAAATGGTTCTTTTTTAAAAGAAGAGTTGGTCACTTCTTGGGGGGCAGTGGTGGGTGAGATAGGGGAAGAGCTCAGATCTTGATTTTAGTACACCATCTTGGGAAATACCCTCCATCCCCCCTCCTCCCCCCCCCCCCCCCCCTCTCCCTCCCGATGGTGTTAATAACCTGCATAAATGAGATGATGTTCTTCGGTACCCTACTCACAGAGCTCAACTCTGAAAAGCATGAGGTTGAGAGAGTTATAATCGACAGTTAACAGTTTGCTTTGCAATAATGAACTTTTTTTTCAAACTTACATGTAATTTATCGTTGCATTCTTTTAAACTGACATGTAATTATGCTGTGTGTTTCAGGAAAAGCAACCACATACATGTAAAACTGTCTGGGAAATTTTATTCCTCATCAAAGCATAATTGTAGCACAAAAAAATCCAAAAGGAAAAAAAAATGCTACGGAAAAAAAACTTTTACAAGTAGCACATGGATAAGAAATGAAAGTGTCAATGACACTGTAGCTCAACTTGACAAGCTTGAACTTGGTAAGTTATAAGTGAAATGGCAAAATTGAAGAACATTGGTACCAATGTTATTTGGTGAAATTTAAACATAACAGCATTGTGTGTGCACACAACGTCAAGAGTAATCCATGCATTTTTAAATGTAAACTGTAAGACTGGCTAAAGCACAAAAAAATCCAAAAGGAAAAAAAAATGCTACGGGAAAAAAACTCTTACAAGTAGCACATGGATAAGAAATGAAAGAGTCAATGACACTGTAGCACAACTTGACAAACTTGAACTTGGTAAGTTATAAGTGAAATGGCAAAATTGAAGAACATTGGTACCAATGTTATTTGGTGAAATTTAAACATAACAGCATTGTGTGTGCACACAACCTCAAGAGTAATCCGTGCATTTTTAAATGTAAACTGTAAGACTGGCTAAAGGAAGAATGTTGAAACACAAATGCTGTAAGTTCAGAGGTTAATGTAAATGGCAACTTTTTTCTCAGAAATGAATGCTAATCAACAGCTCTTATCTAAAGGTCTTGCCGAATGAGCACAAAAAGTTCAAAAACAATCCCCTGATAAATGTGGCCTGTAGGCCATGTCAAAGAAGAATGTTGTTGCACAAATGCAATAAATTCAAATATTGTTGCCAACAGCAACAGTTTTTGATGGAAATGAAAAGAAAATCGATAGCTCCTATCTTTGTCACTCTGCATAAGCATACAAAGTTTCAAAATAACCTGATAATGAATGCTCCCTCTGAGGTATGCCAAAGGAAGATGTTAGTGCACAAATGCACAAAGTCTGAAGGTCATTGCTTTTGGCAATGTTTTTTTCTCCCTTTTTTATGGAAATTCATAAATATACCCTGCAGAGAGTGCAAAAGGGATAAGTTACTGCACAAATGCAGAAAGTTCAAAGGCTGGTCATAAGGACAATAATTTTTTATGGAAATGAAAAAAAATCAATAGCTCACATCTAGAGGTCACCCCAAACACACATACCAAGTTTCAAAGTGATCCGATCATAAATCTGGCATGAAGGCTGTGCCAAAGAGAAATATTGAAGTCTGACAAAACTAAGTTCAAAGGTTGTTGCCAGTGCAAGTGTCAGGATTTCACGGTAACGATCGTTACCGGTAGCGTGTCGGTACCGTGGTCACAAAATGACGGAACCGAAATATCGTTACCCACTCAATCTGTCACTAAAGACATTGAAACATTTGTTGTTGAATGAAATGCTCGTTGGTGAACAATCATCACTGTGATAGAAACGAAATGCTGTTTACATCGAATACAGAAACAAGTTGAAGTGGGAAAAACATGTGTGTACCGTTTGTACACGTTAGACATATCAACCAATAACATTCTCGGAATGAGTAAAGTGCGAGACCCTTTTGCTGAAGTGAATGTGATTGGCTCATTCTGTAAACATCTTGACGTTTTTTTTGACGTCAGTAACATTATCACAAGTAATTTCATTGTGTGTCTGAGAATTGTTTTAAGTATGATAAAATAACAAGCGCCTGTGTTCAATATATGTTGAAAACTGAAAAGCAGTTTTTTGAACAAAGGTATCATGCACAGGCTTACTGGCATTATAATATCTAAAACAATAAATATATATTAAAAAATCAACATCCCAATAATCTCTGTTTGATATCTATCGTTCCGGGGGTAATTCCCTTTACTCCGGACTGTTAATATAGGAGGCCGAAACGTCTCGGGGCCAAAACGTCCCAATATCATTTCACATATAACTTACAAGTATATCAATGTACGCAGGCAGTTTTATCTAGGAGAGAATCGTGTCTGAGATCTAAAAAGTCACGAATGATATAAAATTTCCTCGTTTTCAAAAAGGTTCCCATAACTGCTCACAGACGGTACCTAAATTTCGTTACTGGCGGGTTCCGTGTCTCTTAAACCACGGAAACGTTTTTTCGGTTCCGTTGACGTCTGATATCCTGATACTTGCAGTGGCAACATTTTTTGACAAAAAATCGATAACTCCCATATAGATATCACCCCACACATGCACATCAAGTTTCCAAGCGATCCAATCATAAACGTGCCCTACAGGGTGTGTCAAAGGGAAATGTTGATGCATAACTGCACTAAGTTTTTACTAAGTTCATCAGAGGTAGTTGCCAATGGCAACTATTTTTTATGGAAATGGAAGAAAATCGATAGTTCCCATCTAGAGGTCACCCCAAACAAGCACTCCAAGTTTCAAAACAATCCGGTCAAAAATGTACACTGCCGGGTGTGCCCACCAAATGGAAATATTAATGCATAACTGCATAAAGTTCATCGAAGGTCGTTGCCAGGGGCAACATTTTTTGACAGAAATTGAAAAAAATCGATAGCTCCCATCTAGAGGTCACCCCAAACAAACATATGAAGTTTCAAGCCATTCTGATCATAAATGTGCCCTGTAGGGCGTGCTAAAGGAATATATTGATGCCTGACTAAACTAAGTTCTAGGGTCTTTGCCAGTAGAAACATTTCTTGATGGAAATGGAAGAAAATCGATAGCTCCCACCTAGAGGGCACCCCAAACAAGCATGCCACGTTTCAAAGCAATCCGATCATAAATGTGCCCTGTAGGGTGTGCCAAAGGGGAATATTGAGCTCTGACTTAACTAAGTTCTCAGAGCATTACCAGTGGCAACATTCTTTTGACGGAAATGGAAGAAAATCGACAGCTCCCATCAAGAGCTCTCCCCCAAAACAAGCATACCAAGTTTCATCAAAGTAATCTGGTCAAAAATGTGCACTGCAGGGTGAGCCAAAGGGAAATTTTGATGCATAACTGCACTAAGTTCATCGAATGTCATTGCCAGTGGCAACATTTTTTGACGGAAATTGAAGAAAATTGCTAGCTCCCATCTAGAGGTAACACCAAACAAGCATAGAAAGTTTCAAACCGATCTGATCATAAATGTGCCCTATAGGGCATGCCAAAGGAATATATTGATGCCTGACTAAACTAAGTTCAAAGGTCGTTGCCAGAGATTTCAAAGCAATCCAATCATAAATGTGCCCTGTAGGGTGCGCCAAAGGAAAATATTGAGGTCTGACTAAACTACGTTCTAAGAACGTTGCCAGCGTCAACATTTTTTGACGGAAATTGAAGAAAATCGATAGCTCCCATCTAGAGCTCACCCCAAACAAGCATATCTAGTTTCAAAGCGATCCGATAATAAATGTGCCCTGCACGGTGTGCCAAAAGAAAATTTTGATGCATAACTGCACTAAGTTCATCAAAGGTCATTGCCAGTGGCAACATTTCTTGACGGATATCAAAGAAAACTGATAGCACCCATCTAGAAGTAACCCAAACAAGCATACCAAGTTTCAAACCGATCTGATAAATGAAAGTGTCAATGACACTGTAGCTCAACTTGACAAACTTGAACTTGTAAGTTATAAATGAAATGGCAAAATTGAAGATCAGAGTAATCCATCAATTTTTAAACTGTAAGACTGGCTAAAGGAAGAATGTTGATACACAAATGCAGTATGTTCAGAGGTTAGTGTAAATGGCAACTTTTTTCACAGACATGAATGCTAATCAATAGTTCTTATCGAAAGGCCTTGTCTAATGAGCACACCAAGTTAAACAAGCATACCAGGTTTCAAAGCAATCCAATCATAAATGTGCCCTGTAGGGTGTGCCAAAGAGAAATATTGAGGTCTGACTAAACTAAGTTCTAAGAACGTTGGCCGCGGCAACATTTTCTTATGGAAATTGAAGAAAATCGATAGCTCCCATCTAGAGGTCACCACAAACAAGCATGCCAGGTTTCAAAGCAATCTAATCATAAGTGTGCCCTGTAGGGTGTGCCAAAGGGAAATATGGAGGTCTGACTTAACTAAGTTCTAAGAACGTTGGCAGCGCCAACATTTTTCGATGGAAATGGAAGAAAATCGATAGCTCCCATCTAGAGGTCACCCCAAACAAGCATGCCAGGTTTCAAAGCAATCCGATCATAAAATGTGCACTGTAGGGTGTGCCAAAGAGAAATATCGAGGTCTTCTGACTAAACTAAGTTCTAAGAACTTTGGCCGCGGTAACATTTTTTGACGGAAATGAAAAAAAATCGATAGCTCCCATCTAGAGGTCACCCCAAACAAGCACACCAGGTTTCAAAGCAATCCAATCATAAATGTGCCCTGTAGGGTGTGCCAAAGGGAAACATTGAGGTCTGACTAAACTAAGTTCTAAGAATGTTGGCCGCGGCAACATTTTTTGACGGAAATTGAAGAAAATCGATATCTCCCATCTAGAGGTCGCCCCAAACAAGCATGCCAGGTTTCAAAGCAATCCGATCATAAATGTGCCCTGTAGGGTGTGCCAAAGAGAAATATTGAGGTCTTCTGACTAAACTAAGTTCTAAGAACGTTGACCGCGGCAACATTTTTTGACGGAAATTGAAGAAAACCGATAGCTCCCATCTACAGGTCTCCCCAAACAAGCATACCAGGTTTCAAAGCAATCCGATCATAAATGTGCCCTGTAGGGTGTTCCAAAGGGAAATGTTGAGGTCTGACTAAACTAAGTTCTAAGAACATTGGCCGTGGCAACATTTTTTGACGGAAATTGAAGAAAATCGATAGCTCCCATCTATAGGTCACCCTAAATAAGCATACCAGGTTTCAAAGCAATCCGATCATAAATGTGCCCTGTAGGGTGTGCCAAAGGAAAATATTGAGGTCTGACTAAACTAAGTTCTAAGAACGTTGACCGTGGCAACATTTTTCGACAAAAATTGAAGAAAATTTATAGCTCCCATCTAGAGGTCACCCTAAACAAGCATACCAGGTTTCAAAGCAATCCAATCATAAATGTGCCCTGTAGGGTGTGCCAAAGGGAAATATTGTGGTTTGACTAAACTAAGTTCTAAGAACATTGGCAATATTTTTTGACGGAAATTGAAGAAAATCGATAGCTCCCATCTAGAGGTCACCCGAAATAAGCATACCAGGTTTCAAAGCAATCCAGTCATAAATGTGCCCTGTAGGGTGTGCCAAAGGGAAATATTGTGGTTTGACTAAACTAAGTTCTAAGAATGTTGGCTGCGGCAACATTTTTTGACGGAAATTGAAGAAAATCGCTAGCTCCCATCTAGAGGTCACCCCAAACAAGCATGCCAGGTTTCAAAGCAATCCGATCATAAATGTGCCCTGTAGGGTGTGCCAAAGAGAAATATTGAGGTCTTCTGACTAAACTAAGTTCTAAGAACATTGACCGCGGCAACATTATTTGACGGAAATTGAAGAAAATCGCTAGCTCCCATCTAGAGGTCACCCCAAACAAGCATGCCAGGTTTCAAAGCAATCCAGTCATAAATGTGCCCTGTAGGGTGTGCCAAAGGGAAATATTGTGGTTTGACTAAACTAAGTTCTAAGAATGTTGGCTGCGGCAACATTTTTTGACGGAAATTGAAGAAAATCGCTAGCTCCCATCTAGAGGTCACCCCAAACAAGCATGCCAGGTTTCAAAGCAATCCGATCATAAATGTGCCCTGTAGGGTGTGCCAAAGGGAAATATTGAGGTCTGACTAAACTAAGTTCTAAGAACGTTGACCGTGACAACATTTTTTGACGGAAATTAAAGAAAATCGATAGCTCCCATCTAGAGGTCACCCTAAACAAGCATACCAGGTTTCAAAGCAATCCAATCATAAATGTGCCCTGTAAAGTGTGCCAAAGGGAAATATTGTGGTTTGACTAAACTAAGTTCTAAGAACGTTGGCCAGGGCAACATTTTTTTGACGGAAATTGAAGAAAATCGATAGCTCCCATCTAGAGGTCACTCCAAACAAGCATACCAAGTTTCAAAGTGATCTGATCATAAATGCGACCTGTGAGGTGTGCTAAAGGAAATAGTGGATGTACATACTAACGTACTAACATACTAACGTACGTATGTACGTACGTACGCCGACGAACGAGAAGTGATGGCAATAGCTCAGCTTGACTTTGTCAAGTTGAGCTAAAAATGTGCCCTGTATGGAATGCCAAAAGGAATATACTGATGCCTGACTAAACTAAGTTCAAAGGTCGTTGCCAGAGGCAACATTTTTTGACGGAAATGGAAGAAAATCGATAGTTCCCGTCTAGAGGTCACCCCAAACAAGCATGCCAGGATTCAAAGCAATCCGATCATAAATGTGCCCTGTAGGGTGTGCCAAAGGGAAATATTGAGGTCTGACTAAACTTAGTTCTTAGAACGTTGCCAGCGGCAACATTTTTTGACGGAAATTGAAAAAAATCGATAGCTCCCATCTAAAGCTCACCCCAAACAAGCATCCAAGTTTCAAAGTGATCTGGTCAAAAATGTGCACTGCAGGGGGTGCCACAGGGAAATATTGATGCATAACTGCACTAAGGTCATCGTAGGTCATTGCCAGCAGCAACATTTTTTGACGGAAATTGAAGAAAATCACTAGCTCCCATCTAGAGGTAACACCAAACAAGAATACAAAGTTTCAAACCGATCTGATCATAAATGTGCCCTATAGGGCATGCCAAAGGAATATATTGATGCCTGACTAAGTTCAAAGGTCATTGCCAGCAGAAACATTTTCTTATGGAAACAGAAGAAAATCAACAGCTCCTATCTAGAGGTCACTCCAAACAAGCATGCCAGATTTCAAAGCAATCCATTCATAAATGTGCCCTGTATGGTACGCCAAAGGGAAATATTGAGGTCTGACTAAACTAAGTTCTAAGAACATTGCCAGTGGCAACATGTTTTGATGGAAATTGAAGAAAATTGATAGCTCCCATCTAGAGGTCACCCCAAATAAACATACCAAGTTTCAAAGCGGTCCAATAATAAATGTACCCTGCAGGGTGTGCCAAAGGAAAATTTTGATGCATGCTGGCACTAAGTTCATCAAAGGTCAATGCCAGCGGCAACATTTCTTGACAGATATCAAAGAAAATCGATAGCTCCTATCTAGAGGTAACCGCAAACAAGCATACCAAGTTTCAAACTGATCTGATCAAAAATGTGCACTGTATGGTTTGCCAAACGAATATATTGATGCCTGACAAAACTGAATTCGAAGGTCATTGCCAGCAGCAACATTTTTTGACGGAAATGGAAGAAAATAGATAGCTCCCATCTAGAGGTCACCCCAAACAAGCATGCCAGGTTTCAAAGCAATCCGATCATAAATGTGCCCTGTAGGGCGTGCCAAAGGGAAATCTTGATGTCTGACTAACTTAGCGGCAACATTTCTTGACAGATATCGAAGAAAATCGATAGCTCCTATCTAGAGGTAACCCCAAACAAGCATACCAAGTTTCAAACCGATCTGATCAAAAATGTACACTGTATGGTTTGCCAAACGAATATATTGATGCCTGACTAAACTGAGTTCAAAGGTCATTGCCAGCGGCAACATTTTTTGACAGAAATTGAAGAAAATCGATAGCTCCCATCTAGACGTCACGCCAAACAAGCAAACCAAGTTTCAAAGTGATCTGATCATAAATGCGAAGTGTGAGGTGTGCCAAAGGAAATTGTTCGACGTATGCACGTACGTACGTATGCCCGTCGACGGACGAGAAGTGATGGCAATAGCTCAGTTTGACTTTGTCAAGTTGAGAAAATGAAAGTGTTAATGACACTGCAGCTCAACTTGACCAAGAAGTGACTGAACTGAATAGACAGTTCTAGTAATGTTAAGTCATTTACTCAAGTTTCTACAGAAAACAACCCATCCTAATAGCTCATACCTGACACTTTCAAGTTGGGCAAGAGTAATAAAAACAAGAGGCCCCACAGGGCCTGAAGCACTCACCTTGAACAGAACACAATATAAACAGAGTCCAAGAATGAGTTTATATTAAGCAATCCATCTTCATAGGATACACTTTCAATCCTAAAGTCCCTCAGGAGTGACAAAAATAATCTGGGCATCATGCCTTTTCTTCAGTTGATCATAATGTAAAATGTACAGATACCCTATGAAGCCACTTGATACAACCTATGTGGATTAATCTTAGTTACCCATCCCTAGAGGGTACTGAATACAAAATTCTTCAGCAACATGGCCAATTCTGGCTCCCATAGGGAGTCCAAATATTAACCCAGGCTCTCGATTTGAACAAATTTGAATCTGACTTCCCTAGGGATGTTGTGTACCATATATGAAAGCATTCAGACTGTTTGATCTGAAGAAGAGAAATTGTAAAGAAATTTCATCATATTGCACTAAGTTAAAATTTGGGCTACCATAGCGAGCTCGAATATTAACCTACAGATCCGATTTGACTTGAATCTGACCCCACTAGAGGTGTTGTATACCAAATATGAAAGCGTTCTGAATAGTGGATTTGAAGAAGATTTTTGAAGAAATTCCCTCATATTGAATCTGACCCCCCTAAAGATGTTGTATACCAAAATATGAAAGCATTCCAACTGGTGGATCTGAAGAAGAAGATTTTTAAAGAAATTTCCTCATATCACACTAAGTAAAAATTTGGGCTACTATTGCAAGCCCAAATATATACCCAGGGATCCGATTTGAACAAACTTGAATCTGACCCACCCCTCTAGAGATGTTGCATACCAAATATGAAAGCATTCTGACTGGTGGATCTGAAGACGAAGATTTTAAAAAATTATCCCCCATGTTGAACAAAGTTAAAATTTTCGAAGGAAACCCAAATATTAACCCAGGGACTTGGTTTGAACGATCTTGAATCTGACCCTCATAACAATGATGTATACCAAACATTAAAAGATTCTGACAGGTGGTTCTGAAGAAGAAGATTTTTAAAGAATATTCCCCATTTTACCCTAAGTTAAAAATATGGGCTCCTGTATTGAGCCCAAACATGAACCAATGGGCTTTATTTTAACAAACTTGTATCTTTCAAACATTCACTTGAATTGGCCCAGTGGTTTTGAAGGAGAAGACCAAAACATGGTGTTGACGGATGACGGGCGGACGACGGACAGAGAGCGATGAGATTGATGAGCTAAAAACATGATTGCTCCCATGTAGACATCACCCTAAAGCCACATATTAGAGATGAAAAAGATTGAGTTAGAGATGCACCCCATAGGGTATGTGTGAGAAAGGAAATGTTGACAATTTAATGCTAAATCCAAGACGGCCACTGGCAGCCATGTTTTTCAATGAAATTCGGAAAAATTTCATAGCTCCCATCTAGACATTACCTAAAAGCCACATATGAAATTTAAATCTCATTTGGCCAGCAGAGTGTGCTAAAGGAATTGTGGGCAGAGGGACCTACAGATGGACATATGTACGGACGGACGTACTGAAATATGGACCGACATACATGTACGGATGGACGACAGATCACAACCCAACCCAATAGCTCATACTTGACATTGTTGAGTTGATCTAAATGAAAGTGTCAATGACACTGTAGCTCAACTTGACAAACTTGAACTTGGTAAGTTATAAATGAAATGGCAAAATTGAAGATCATTGGGACCAATGACAGTTTTTTTGCCAGTGGCAACATTTTTCGACAGAAACCGAAGAAAATCGATAGCTCCCATCTAGAGGCCTCCCCAAACAAGCATGCCGGGTTTCAAAGCAATCCGATCATAAATGTGCCCTGTAGTGTGTACAAAAGGGAAATATTGTGGTCTGACTAGACTAAGTTCTAAGAACGTTGGCCGTGGCAACATTTTTTGATGGCAATGGAAGAAAATTGATAGCTCCCATCTAGAGGTCACCGTAAATAAGCATACCAGGTTTCAAAGCAATCTAATCATAAATGAGCCCTGTAGGGTGAGCCAAAGGGAAATATTGTGGTCTGATTAAACTAAGTTCTAAGAATGTTGGCTGCGGCAACATTTTTTGATGGAAATTGATGAAAATCGATAGCTCCCATCCAGAGGTCACCCCAAACAAGCATGAAAGGTTTCGAAGCAATCCGATCATAAATGTGCCCTGTAGGGTGTGCCAAAGGGAAATATCAGTCTTCTGACTAAACGAAGTTCCAAGAACGTTGGCCGCGGCAACATTTTTTGATGGAAATTGAAGAAAATCGATAGCACCCATCTAGATGGTCACCATAAATAAGCATACCAGGTTTCAAAGCAATCAAATCATAAATGTGCCCCGTAGGGTGTGCCAAAGGGAAATATTGAGGTCTGACTAAACTAAGTTCTACGAACGTTGGCCGTGGCAACATTTTTTGCCGGAAATTGAAGAAAATCGATAGCTCCCATCCAGAGGTCACCCTAAATAAGCGTATCAGGTTTCAAAGCAATCAAATCATAAATGTGCCCTGTAGGGTGTGCCAAAGGGAAATATTGTGGTTTGACTAAACCAAGTTCTAAGAACGTTGGCCGTGGCAACATTTTTTGATGGAAATGGAAGACAAGAGGCCTGTCATGCCTAGAGAGCTCCGCTGAGGGCCACTGATCGCATGGGCATGTTTTCTAATACTAACATTGTTACAAACTTTAACCGAAAAAAATATCAAAAATATCTTAAGATTTTCTTGATCCTGTGACCTTGACCCTGTGGATTTACAGACCGCAGAATAATTGATGACACACCGTCTATTGATAATACATATTGTTATGAAGTTTGGTGGAAAAATATTCAGTGGTTTAGAAATTATGGCTCGGACAAATAAAATGTTGATGGCGGATGGACGGACAGACGGACAACAGACGATGGACGACAGACGACAGACGTTGGACGAATCAGTATAAGAAAAGCTCTGCTGACTTTGTCAGCGGAGCTAAAAATCGATAGCTCCCATCTAGAGGTCACCGTAAATAAGCATACCAGGTTTCAAAGCAATCTAATCATAAATGAGCCCTGTAGGGTGAGTCAAAGGGAAATATTGTGGTCTGACTAAACTAAGTTCTAAGAATGTTGGCTGCGGCAACATTTTTTGATGGAAATTGAAGAAAATCGATAGCTCCCATCTAGAGGTCACCCCAAACAAGCATGAAAGGTTTCAAAGCAATCCGATCATAAATGTGCCCTGTAGGGTGTGCCAAAGGGAAATATCGAGTCTTCTGACTAAACCAAGTTCCAAGAACGTTGGCCGCGGCAACATTTTTTGATTGAAATTGAAGAAAATCGATAGGTCCCATCTAGATGGTCACCCTAAATAAGCATACCAGGTTTCAAAGCAATCAAATCATAAATGTGCCCTGTAGGATGTGCCAAAGGGAAATATTGTGGTTTGACTAAACTAAGTTCTAAGAACGTTGGCCACGGCAACATTTTTTGACAGAAATTGAAGAAAATCGATAGCTCCCATCTAGAGGTCACCCCAAACAAGCATCCGGATTTCAAAGCAATCCGATCATAAATGTACCCTGTAGGGTGTGCCAAAGGGAAATATTGAGTCTTCTGACTGAACTAAGTTCTACGAACGTCGGCCGTGGCAACATTTTTTGCCGGAAATTGAAGAAAATCGATAGCTCCCATCTAGAGGTCACCCTAAATAAGCATACCAGGCTTCAAAGCAATCAAATCATAAATGTGCCCTGTAGGGTGTGCCAAAGGGAAATATTGAGGTCTGACTAAACTAAGTTCTACGAACGTTGGCCGTGGCAACATTTTTTGCCGGAAATTGAAGAAAATCGATAGCTCCCATCCAGAGGTCACCCTAAATAAGCGTATCAGGTTTCAAAGCAATCAAATCATAAATGTGCCCTGTAGGGTGTGCCAAAGGGAAATATTGTGGTTTGACTAAACCAAGTTCTAAGAACGTTGGCCGTGGCAACATTTTTTGACGGAAATGGAAGAAAATCGATAGCTCCCATCTAGAGGTCACCGTAAATAAGCATACCAGGTTTCAAAGCAATCTAATCATAAAAGAGCCCTGTAGGGTGAGCCAAAGGGAAATATTGTGGTCTGACTAAACTGAGTTCTAAGAATGTTGGCTGCGGCAACATTTTTTGATGGAAATTGAAGAAAATCGATAGCTCCCATCTAGAGGTCTCCCCCAAACAAGCATAAGAAGTTTCAAAGTAATCTGATCATAAATGCGACCTGTGAGGTGTGCCAAAGGAAATTGTGGACGTACGTACTAACGTACGTACGTATGTACGCCGACGGACGAGAAGTGATGGCAATAGCTCAGCTTGACTTTGTCAAGTTGAGCTAAAAACACAATAAGAAATTTTTCACTTTGCTTATGATTCAAAGAAAATAAATCAACTGAATGAAAAATAGAAAAACTTTAATCTTTGTGGTTCAGAAAAATACACACTACACTAGCACATGATATAGCATAAAATATAGAAATAGATAATACTATGCGCTTAATAAATAATCACCTTTGCCACTTAAAATGGAAAAAAAATGAGGATACTTTTTTGTAATTTCTGATAAGCAAATTAGTTTATATCTGAGCCAGTAGGCAGTACTTCCAGCTGCATGTGAATGCTTAATTGACAGTTAGACACATCATCAAAATTTATTGAATTTACCTTGCTTTTTCAGTCAATTTATTATTAACTATTCTTAAATTTTCTTTTAAATATCTAATTGCAGGTATTTTAAACTTAATAAGTCATTAGTAGATAATATCACAAAATGTTGTATGTTTGAATGAAAGTGTATGACGTGTGAATGTATCGAAGTCGGCAAATCCTACGATAGATGTACATTTTTGTAAGGGAATTTCCATTGAAATCATTTTAACTGCAGTAGAAGCTTTACACTGGTAGTGGGGTTAAAAGCTACAATTTAACACACAGACTTTTCACAAGTAGTAACATAAATGAGCACGGTACACATATAAATTGTTATTTAGATTTTGAGGATGACAGAGATCATAATAAAAAGGTCTTATAATAATGAAATAACAAAAATTAGTTTTCAATTGGAATTGTAACTAAATAACAAGAGGGATGTCTAATCCCATCCGTTCATTTAGGCCACACAAAGTAGATCTTCTGTTTCTCAGGTCATTTTTTTATAAAATTGCATGTGGGCTGGTGTTTTTTTATTTTATTTTTGTAATTATTTCTTTTCCATCAAAACTTCAAATTCTTGGTTTGTTTCATGTTTTAGGCCTCATAATCTACAGAACAGCATGGGTGGTGGTGTATGTGTAATTCATCCATTGAGTGCAACAAGGCTTTGCAATGCTAAATCATTGCAAGGCTTTGTTGCACTCAAGAGACAAATTTATCAATTTTATTAACCTGGGTAAAAGATCAGACATAAACCATTTAATTTTTATTTAAGTTTGCATTGATTATAAGAAGAGAGCATGTGGCATCCAAAATGACCATGCGGGAGGGCTTGAGGAACAGATTTGTTAACTTTTTTAGGCCTTTTATCACTCTGGCATATAAGCATGGACAAAACCTGCAATATGTGGATACCCTTCCTCCCATGCCGGTCTTTCACCATACTAAAGGACACCAAAACCTGACAAATGATGCTCGAGTGCAAAACAATTGCATGAAAGTGTGGATGGAGGCAGCCCTTGACATAATGTATGCTCATCGAACCCTCTGGAGGAGGAGGTAGGGGGCATAATAATATTTGGGAAAGGGCCTGGGTCCTGCAGTTGGGAAAAAATCATATTGTGAAGGCTTGAATTGAGAATTCTTTTCAGTCATTGCGTTTTTAAAAACTCATTTGAAGACATATTATTTAAAAATAGTTACAACAACCTCATTGTTGCATCTGAATAATATGCAGTATTATTTGAGAATCTCAGATCAAAAGTATCATGTGTAATTACATGGGGCTGTAATGAGTTTTAAAAGAATAACAAAGGCTGTCAAGCTGTCATTTCACATTTTTCCTTCTCCAGACTACTCCAAATGCTCAAACTACAGTTCAAACTAGAAGTTCTGTCACAACTGGTTCAGAAAATGCCATTGGTTAATGGGCTCCTTACTGTAGAACAATGAAGTAGTCTCAAATACACAAGTGTTTGCACTCTGCAATGCAAAGTATAATGTGCTATTAGCGAGGTCAGCACTGAAATCACAAACTTAACTGACCAAACAGAAAGAAAATATTGAGACTACAGCATATGGAGGGAGGATTACAATAGCAAAGATTTTCCACTTAGTCATTATTTACAATTTCTGTGGACAAAACACACAAGAAGCACTTGCAAACTTTCATCACTTTGACCACCGGCTTGCATCTGGTGATCCATGTGATGAAACTTTGCAAGTGCTTCTTGTGCTGTTATGAACAATTATAAATACTTTTCGAGTGGAGAATATATGGTGCTTTGATTAAGTAGTAATCTGAGTGTAGGAGAAAAGCCCTAGTGGTGAAAGCTCTAAGGAGAAAAGCCCTGATTTTTTTTTTTGCAACCTAGGAGAAAAGCCCTGGTCCATTTTTGTGGGGTGTGGAGAAAAGCCCTGACTGATAAATTTTACTATTAGTTGATAAAGTAGAGAAATACAAATTAGGAAAAAAAATTAAAAATGGACAAAAAATTAGACAAAATTTAACTTTTCAAACGAAAATTCTCCCATTCGCTTAGTGAAACATAACATTGAGCCAGCTTTAATAATACCCATATTCGTTCAAATCAGGACCCTCAGCTGATAGTTGTCAGTGTCAGGTGAGTGCTCTCGGGCCCTTTGGGGCCTCTTGTTTTCTCTTGTTTTGCCAAGAACCTAAATACTGCCTGTGTAGTGGTAAACATCAAAAGCATATACTTTTTATCTGTTTGAATTTCCATTTCAATACTGGCCATGTTTGTAAAAATATAATTGTTGTAAACACAACTTGTTTTGATTAGAATAAAGCAAAATGTCATGAAAAACATCCTTATGCTTTTCAACTGTCTTAAATTACCATCTGTCCATGTTTGGAAAATTATTCATCAATTGAAATAAAATTAAAAAATTAAAAATATCTAAAATTTAAAACAAATCAGAACAAAAAAAAAGAAAAAAAGAAAAGAAAATTAAAAAAAAAATTTTAAAATTAAAGTAAAAAAAAAAATTAATAAAAGTAAAAAAAAAAATTAATAAAAGTAAAAAACAAAAATTAAATAAAATTAAAAGAATAAGTCTAAAAAATGTTCAGGGCTTTTCTCTACCCTAAGTACAAATCAGAGCTTTTGTCCACCCCCTGCAAAAAATGACCAGGGCTTTTCTCCACAGATTCAATTTCATGACTTTTCTCCACCAGGGCTTTTCTCCACCAGGGTTTTTCTCCATCCCCCAGTAATCCACTCTCTTCATTCTGTATATTTACTGGTATAGAATTGTTGAGCATGCTGTTTTTCTACAAGAATTGAGTTAGGCTAATGGCGCAGTTTGAGTTTGATGGGGACAAAAAGTGCACTTACTTGGTGCTCTATTATTTCAAAACAGAGCAAAATACAGTGACAGGACTTCCAGTTTCAACTCTATATGGCTGGCCTTCCAAGAGATATCTTGTATGCTTACTTTAATGGATAGTTCAATGGTGTGGAAATGTGTCCTATATTATGATCCAATTTATTTCTCACTAAGAGAGATGTCTAATCCCATCGACTCACTTACATTCATGCTTGATACAGTCCGTGGAATGTGAAATGGGTACTCAGAATACAGGCTGCTAAAATCTACATAGGTACTCGATCAAAAGAAAAATTCTTATTCTGTGAAATTAGGTAGAAGTGCAATACAGTAAAACCTGTCTTGAGAGACCACTGCCTTGAGAGACCACTTTGGCCATGCACCAATTGGTTTCATGCTATAATGGACCTGTCATAAGACCACCTGTCATGAGAGACCACCTCTCTTCAGAGACTGCAAAACTATGGAAAAAACTCAGTTTTTCACCTGTTTTGAGAGACCGGAAAATCAATTTTTGCAATTTCAGAGTATTAAAATCAATTAAAATCAATGTAATGTACAGAAATCAATAGTTCAAAAATGTAATCAGGACATCTGCTCAACAGTAAAATTATCAGGACAATTATCCCCTGAAACCTTAATATCTGAAATCATACACATGTATGACAAATATCTTTCAGTGTAGATTATCTGAAAACTATATTAATTGGCTTTCAATTAGACAATTACATTGTTATTCATTTGTATAACTCTTCAAGACTGAGAAATTTTTATCATCTCCAAACGATTCTTCACTTGGGGATGCAGTGTGCATCCCATAAGTGGATGTAAATTGTCGTGTTATTGGGCTGTCGTCTCGCTTACTTTCCCCTGCTTCCTTCCTTTGCTTCTTTCTTTGGTGGTGGCAGTGGAGTTGGGGAGTCCTTGACTTTTGATGACGAGACCATGGTACCATGTTGATCTTTGAATGTTGAGTCTCACTGGTGAGTTGAGAACGTAGTTCGTCTGTTCTTTATTAGCTTTGCCACTTGGTTATATAGGGCATCTTTGTTCTCTTTGTACTTCTTTTCAAGCATGAGCATAGCATTTTCCTGGAGCTGTGAGGTTCGCTCGGTTTCAGTGGGAGAGCTGTCAGTTGTCTCTTTTGTGTCCATGATCTGTTGTTCCAGCTCGTAGGCAAGCTTGCTTAGATCTTCATCTTCCTCTCTGGATTGGGAATCCAAGCTAGAGATGGTGCTGGAGAGAGAGGAATTGGGTGATCTGGTTGTGTCAGTTGGCGTTTCCTGGCTTGCTTAATCCAAGCAGGTGGGAGATTCAGATGTGGTTTGTGTGACCTTCATCTCCTCTTCCACCTCCTTTGTCCCCCTGCCTTCCAACTCCTCCAGTCGAGAGGTTGGGATTGGCGTGGGAAGAGAAGGTGGTGGTGATTCAATGGGAGTCTCCCTCATTGCCTCCTGTTTCTCTGTTCCTGCACTTTTCTTCGCAAACCATGCCTCCTGGCACCAGGCATCCCTGCGTCTGGTGGATGGATTCTTCTTCTTCTTTCTCTTCTTCTCCGAGGAACCAACCACCGGGTGAGGACCAGAGTGAGAGGGAATCCTCTCACCAAAGGTACAACCTGTCCCCGATGGTTGTGTTGTGGTCTCCTGTGCTTCAAATTCCAAAGTCAGGTGGATGCTGTTGCCTGTCATCTGGAGAGTCTAGTTAAGAGGACAGGAGACGTCCAGAGCTGACAGAGCACATTTCAGTTTGATTGGGATTTCCAGATTTGCCATAGTGTTCGGTCAATCAATCCATCTTCACACTTGGGAGTCAAGATCTCTTTGAAAATATAAAGATTATTGTTAAAAAAAAACAAACTAATAGTTTATGTCAATTATTTGCTCAATTGTAACAAAATCAAAGAGGATTAAGTGAACTAAAACACCCTGGTAAGCTTATTTTTACTTAAAGTGTGACTAAAATTATTTTCTATTAAAACAAAACTTGTTTGACAGACACAAAAACAGATTTTTCAAGGTATAACTGTAAATTATTATAAAAATAACTCATTTGAAAATATTAATAGAAAGGGGAGAACACTATGTATAAAGTAAGAAATTACTATTTTGGATGGACCAGCCTCTTCACATCATAATCTCAAAAAGTTTTTCAATTTATGTACTTTTAACTGTAATTTCTCAAACAATGCCTCTGCACTCGTATTAAAACTGAATTAAAATAAAACAATAATAAAAAAAAGTTGAAAAATCAATTCTTCTCCATTTCTGCAACAAATATTCTCTGGTTGGTAATTCACTGACAAGCAAAAACCTCAAACCTCTAATGAGAGACCACCTGTCTTGAGAGACCACTTTTGCTTGGCAAAATGGGTGGTCTCTCAAGACAGGTTCTACTCTATATAAATGCTGACCTTAAATTAAAATGAAAACTTGACTTTAAAAATATAAATAACAGCTAATCTTAACACAAACTACCGAAGCAAGAAATTAAAAAAGTATATGAGCATAAATGCTTATCTAAATCCATATTTTAACCAAATTAAAAGAGTTAAATATGGCAGGAATCCCTCACAATGACCTGTCAAAAAATACCCTAAATACAAATTCAGATTATGAAAAGTTTTAGGCAAATTAGGTATAGCAAGCTATGCCATGATGAGACTCGTCACTTTAAACAAATAGGCGACCCTTATAAAACTGTAATTACAAGCTGAATACTTAGTGTTATATAAAAGTAGGATCCTGCAAATCACATATTTTCAATTTGAATTGAATCCAGTCTATTATTCGAAATGGAATCTAATCTTGAATCAAATTTTGGTGCCTTGAAGTCCCAACTGATAAAATATTCCAAATACATCATCAAGGTACGCGTTTGTCGAAGGCATGCCTTGATGATGCAGTTGGAATATTACCGAGTAAAGATTTTTGATCAAGAACAGAAATGGGTGTGAGAATTCTGTACTGGGCACTGCATGGGGCCAGCCACTAGCAACCCTTAGCTCACCATTGATATTGGTTGGGGACTTTAAATTTGATTTCAGCAGTGGTAGTGAATAGTGAAACTGGAATTAGCATGGATAGAGATGGGTAGAGAAGCTTTTTATGTTAATATAGGAGAAATTACACTCAGTCTTTATTTTCAACATTATTTATTTACAACTTCTATCTCAGCTATACACTTTGTAAGATGACTGATACAGAACAAAAATTCATGTGAAAAGATTTGAAGGAAAACAAATTGGAATGAAGCCAAATGCCAACTTTAGATTCAAAATCAAATCGAATCATGAAGCTTTGCAGGGCCCTAAATAAAAGCCAACACTAAACTCTGGGACTAAAATTTACTTGATACATTGTAATAGTACATGAGAAATAAAACAAAAAGTACATCTGCAGAAATGCAGGCTTGATGGCAATATTTAGTTTAGAAATTTGCAATCTGTGAACCTACTAGTTTCAGGAAATAATGAAGATGATCCAATGCAATTTCAAATTTTCCTTCTTTTTTTTTTCTCTTTTAAATCCTGTTAAATGTTGGTTCTTCTTAATTTTTATGGGAATATAATGCACCATCACAAAGCTTGGATGAAATAAAGTATTTCAAAAACATTTTTATCATAAGAAAAGAACTTAAGCTAATACAGAAGCACTAGGTATTACTATCAGCTCCGGAGGTCACATTCATGTAAATATTTGACCAAAATGCAAACTCTGAGAACTTCAAAAGCACTAAGTTTTACTGAAAAATTAGATTAAAATTAAAAAAAACAACACGATATGACGATTAATCAATGCGGTGGGGCATCCCAAAAACTCACCTATTACATGTCACAACTAAAGCCTTGAAGAGTAGTACTTTGGGACATTTACATGTACCTTAACACAAACTCTTACAACACTGGCTTGTGAAATTTGTTAAGTCCAAAAAACAATGAAATATGTGGAATTTTCTTTTTAAATATTCTTAAATTCTGTAGTAATGAGGTGTTAGTTGCCACTGTAGGTCATAATGGTTTAGGGGTAGAATACTGTTGGGAAGGTCACCCCTGCTACCCAAATTTGAAATATCAAAGCACTACATGTAGGATCACATGACTGAGAAAATAACCAAAAATGACTAAAAATGACTTCTTTCATCTTCCTCTACTTTTCGACTGTACCTTGTGCTGGTTGAATGAGTATTTACTCTATTAATTCCGCCTACAGTACTGTATCCTATAGTGGATTATACAGCAGTGTGAATACTTACATGTGTTTGTAATATGATTTGATTAGAATTGTAACTTTCCTGCATCATTCTACCAAATCTTCAGATTTTTACAACTGTTTTCTTCAACAGGGTGATGCATGTACTGTACTTGGCAAACCAAACATCTTCAAAATGTTTTTTCACATGAACACCCTATTAATGTTTTTCCTTCCTAAATGTTTCACTTGCCTGAGGACCTGTTTCCCCTTTCTAGCTAACTTGTTTTGTGTGAATCCTGTAGATGCATGACACATCCACTGTGACAGAAATGGCAACATCTGTAGTACAAACTATAACAAAGTGTGCTAGTTTAACAGCATTATGATGATGTCATTATCCCCTTAACCAGTTTTTGAATATTTTCAAAATATTTTCAATCAAATCTAGTCATGGCTGCTGCAGGCAGCCATGACTAGAATTGATGAAAACTTCATACAAATTTAAGTGAAGAATTATTGGTCAAAAATGACATACAAATTACAGGGTTAAATATCCCCACATTACACTTATTTCAAGGGCAAGAGATTTTGTGGCCAGGTCAGGAATATCTGCCATAAGATGCAGAGAGCTGATAATACCAAGTTATCGCCTTATTATTGTCCGATTGCTACTGCATTCTGGAAATAATGAGGCAATAATCTGGCATTCTGAAGATAGTATTCTTGCACTTGATAAGCTTTTGTCTCCACGCCTGAAAATGTAACTCACAGGAATGCTTTCCTCATAGATTACTTGAAGTATTTAAAACTAGAACAAGAGGCCTGCATCACCAAGGTCTACTAATCCCCTTGCACCCCACAATCGGGGAGGGGGAGCATGGGTGGGTTTTTATCCCTGCATAAAATCACTCTAAATCTGGGCAAACCCATCTTGGAGCAAACATTTTTTTATGGCCTAACCGACCAGACAGGGGGAGGGAGTGGGGGGATCAATTCTTTTTAATAAATTCAAATCCTCCAAAATATATTTTTGAGCAAAGAAAAAAAAATGCCAAAACTGGGAGGGGGTGGGGGGGGGGGGTGTGTGTCATGGGAGTAAATCCTTCAAAATGCATTTTGGAGCAAAGAAGAAAAAAAAAAATTCCCAATTGGCACCAGTGGGGGGGGGGGGGGGGGGGGGGGTGGGGGGTGGTGAAGAGGTCAATTTTTTCCACCATGTTCTCACTCTGAATCCTTCCAAATGCATTTTGGAGCAAAGAAACAAATTGCATAGGAGGCACTCTGAGGGGAGGGGGGGGGGGGGAGGGAATAACTCATTCATTGGATAATTGGATAACAGTGGTCAACAAACTTGAGGTTGACATTGTTCCCAAAGAGTTATGTACCCAAAAACTTTCATATTTGGTTACTGATGTTTCAGTTATTCCATAAACAAGCATTTCACAATATTTTTTAACAAAGGTCAATAACTCCCATAATTTTCATCAAATATTGCTGGTCTTGAACATAGACATTGCTGCTACAGAGACATACACTGTAAAGAAATAAAACCCATTTTTTATTGTTAAAGTTATGCCAAAAACAAGTATTGCACTTTATTTTTTATTAAACAAAGGGCAATAACTCCCATAATTTTCATTGGATGTCGCTGGTTATCGAACCTGACTTAGACATTGTTGCTATAGAGACATACATTGAAAAGAATTGATATTTATTAACTATTGTTCAAGTTATGCCATAAACAAGCATTACATGATATTTTATATTAAACAAAGGGTAATAACGCCCATAAGTTTCATCGCATGTCGTTGGTCATCGAACTTGATGTAAACATTGTTGATAACGAGACGTATTCCAAAAAGAATTGAAATCTGTTATCTATAGTTCAAGTTATGCTTAAACAAGATTTACAGAATATTTTTTATAACAAAGGGTAATAACCTACATAATTTCCAAGAGATATCAGTGGTCATCGAATTTGACGTAGACACTGTTGCTGTAGAAATAAATACCAAAAAGAATTGAAATTTGTTTACTATTGTTCAAATTATGCCATAAACAAAGTTTGGACAGGGCTCTACACTATATCCTCCCTTGCAGGGGGATAAGAAGTAACAAAGTATGTGGTAGAAGCCTAATTTCAAATTTAGAGAAACTAAGTTCGAAAACCATTTTGAAAAGGGTTAAATTAATGCCAATATTATTTGAAACCACTGTATACAGGTTCAGTAGACCTTGCCAGAAATGAAAAACAATGATGTTGTAAAACAGTGTTTGAGGTTATGCCATAAACAAAGTTCGGACAGAAAGACAGGGCTCTACACTATATCCCTCCCTTGTGGGGGATAATAATGGCAAGGATGGCTATTCCCCCCCCACACCACATCATCATAGATGTCCATGCCCCAATTCACCCACCAGTACAGCATACCACCATCTGTATCTGTTGGACACTAATGTCTCTGCTTTACTTTGTGAAAACATACTAAAATTTAAATGAAAGTGTCAATGACTCTGCAGCTCAACTTGTCCAGTAATGCCATCATTCAAGTTTCTGCAGAAAAAACATCACACCAAAGCTACATATGAAATCTGAAAAAATCAGGTGAGGGGTGGGGCCTGGTGGGTGTACAAATGGAATTGATGACAGTTTAGGTTCCGCTCCACAATTTTCCAGGCATTTCCAAAAATTACATGCCATGCACTCTCTTCAAATGCAAATATTCTGTAACTTAGTTATCTAACCCATAACATGTATTACATTTCCCAAATCCACAAAAAACATATAACACTATCTAAGCAAAAAAAAACAATCTGAATGTGGGTGGAATAATTTATTGTCAAAGGAAAGACTTCAACCTGTAAAATTGCATAACAAAATGCCGAAACCAGTCATTTTCAGCCACCCAGCAGCCTCAAAAGCAGAATTTTCCCACCACCCCACCTACCTACCCATGAAGCATAGCATCCCCTATTTCTGAAATGCATAAAAAATTTTCATAGGTTCCGTTTCCTTTTTGTTTACATCTCTGGTAACAAACCCATGTAAAAATTACATTTTAAAAAATAGCCAATTTTTGGAAGCCACTGTTTCCCATAATTCATCTGGTAATTTACCCCATTGTATCAGAATCCAACTTTGGGACCAAAACTTCAAATTATCTTGTCCAACAAAAAGCCTAATGTAATCATATATATAAAAATATATCTCTATTTTACATGGCCTTAGTTTCAACATATGCCCTATGTTTAGAATTTCACCCCTGTGCAATAGTGTGAAACTGTAGAGTGGAACCTTATATGTCAAATCCAAGATGGCCGGTGGCAGCCATCTTTTTCAATGGAATGCTGAAAAATTGGATACCTTCCATCTAGACATCATACCAAAGTTACATATAAAATTTGAAAAAGATCGGGTGACAGGTGCGGCCTGTAGGGACTGATAATGGAATTGTTGACAATTTATATGACAAATCCAAGATGGCCACCTGCCAGCCATGTTTTTCAAAAAAATTCAGCAAAATTTGATTGCTCCCATCTAGACATCACACCAAAGCTACATATGAAATTTTGAAAAAGATTGGGTGAGAGATGTGACCTGTAGGGCATGCTGATGGGATTATTGACAATTCATATTCCAAATCCAAGATAGCCACTGGGGGCCATGTTTTTCAACGAAATTCAGAAAAATTTGATAGCGCCCATCTAGACATTGCCCCAAAGCCACATATCAAATTTTGGATTGATTGGGTGAGAGCTGCAGTCTGTAGTGTGTGCTAAAGGAATTGTTGGACAGTTTATATCCAAATCCAAGATGGCTGATGGCAGCCATTTTTTTCAACAAAATTCAGAAAAATTTAATTGCTCCCAACTAGACATCACACCAAAGCTACATATGAAATTTTAAAAAGATCAGGTGAGAGATGCAGCTTGTAGGGTGTGCTAATGGAAATGTTGACAATTTATATGCCAAATCTATGATGGCCACTGGCAGCCATGTTTTTCAACGAAATTTGGAAAAATTTGTTAGCTCCCATCTAGTCATTGCTTCAAAGCCACATATTAAATTTTGGACTGATTGTGTGAGAGCTGCAGTCTGAAGGGTGTACCAAAGGAATTGTTGGACAGTTATATCCAAATCCAAGATGGCTGCTGGCAGCCATGTTTTTCAACAAAATTCAGAAAAATTCAATAGCTCCCATTTAGACATCATGCCAAAGCTACATATGAAATTTGAAAAAGATCAGGTGAGAGAGGCGGCCTGTTGGGTATGCTAATGGATTGTTGACAATTTATATGCCAAATCTAAGATTGCCACTGGCAGATATGTTTTTTAACGAAATTCAGAAAAATATATCTTCCATATAGACATTACCCCACAGCTATATATGAAATCTGGGACTGATCGGATGAGAGCTGCAATTTGTAGGGTGTGCTAAAGGAATTGTGGAAGGACAGATGTACATACTCATGTATGAATGTACGTACGTACGTACATATGTATGGACGACGGATCACAACCCATCCCAATACCTCATACTTGACGTTGTCAAGTTGAGATAAAAATCACCCAATGGACAGATTCACAAGAATTCAACCCGAAGTCAATTGAGCGAATTTTTTTGGGGGCATAGAATCACTCAAAATCCTTCAAAACTATTTTAAAGCAAATGAAAATTCACCTGATAAAGCCCCAACTCCCAACCACCTGGTCAACTGGGTTTATTTTTTCTTTTTTTTTTGGGGGGGGGGGGGGGGGGGGGGGGCATAAAATCACTCCAAATCCTTCAAAATTAATTTTGAGACAAAAAAAATTCACCAGGCCTTTAGATTACCCCAATTTCACACTGTTTACATGTTAGGTGTGCCCAAATTGAAGAAAGTGTGAAGACATGAAGAAAAATACATTAATTCTCTGTGCTTCTTCTACATTTGTGAATAACTTCCATCACAATATGATCACAGAAACACAAAGAAAGGCATGGAATTAAAACATAACATGATAAGGCTGTTATTTCTGGGTTTAATGTGCCCAAATCAGGACAAAATGGTGTGTCAAAAAAAAAGAAATTTAAAGGCCTGATTCACTTATAGACCACCCTGAACCCAGGATTAGTTGTGTGAAAATTTTACTCTTGCATAAAAATCACTCTTGAAATTCTCCAAAATTCTTTTAAAAGCAAAGAACAAAATTCACTCAATGGACTTCCCACCCTCACCGAAGGGCAATTGGCTGAAAGATGTTTTTTTGTTTTCATAAAATAACTTGAAATCCTTCAAAACTCATTTTAAAGCTGAAAAAGTTTTTCAAAAAAATTCTCAATGCATAGTGCAGAATCCAGAAACCATAAAATGTGTTATTTTTAAAGTTTTAAAAAAATATCTGAAATCATATTCTCATATTCAAGTTATCAACTGAAAATCATAAAATGTATTACGTTTCACTAAATCAAGGGGAATAATCCAAGAATGAAGAATACGATTATAGCCAAATGCAAGCTTCACCTGAATTTTGTTATTCGAAACAATATGTGAAAGATTAAAAAATATCTGAATGCCTACTCAAGTTATCATCCAGAAACAACGAAATGTATTATTTTTCACGAAGTCATGGAGAATAACTGGAGAATGTGAATAATGCCGAATGCAAACTTGATCTGTACTTTGTCATTCTAGAAAATATGTGAAAGTTCCAAAAAATTATCAGAATGCATATGCAGGTTATCATCTGGAAACCATAAAATGTATTATTTTTCATAAAGTCAAGAATAACACAAGAACGGAGAATCTGAATACAGCCAAATGCAAACCAGACCTGTATTTTGTCATTCTGGACAATATAAGAAAATTTCAATAAAATATCCCATTGAATACTCAAGTTATCATCTGGAAACCAAAACTTGGATGCTTGGAGGGAAAGACAAGGTAACACTCAATGCCCTTTTGCCCTTTACATTTCATGCGGGCGAATACAAGTATTTCCATGCTTCAAAGTAGGGCTGCACAATATTTCTATATACTGGTAATAAAATCTTCACCAGTTGAATATCGTCCATAATAAATGAAGACCACTATACTGTGCATAACGATATTCAATTCTGATCGTATAATACCATGATTTTTTATCCTTTCAAGTTACAGTTCTGTTTGCTGAAAAAGAAATACAATGTGCAAAGTTGAGGAAGACTTACTTGTGACATCTTCAGTTTCAAACCGAATATGTTTTCGAAAATACATAAATATTACCAAATACCTACTACTCTGGTAAGAAACAAGATTGATGAGATGGTTAATCCCTGTCTGAACAAAGTTGATGTAAAAAGTGAGCTGTAAAAATATGTGTGTTTATCACCTTATTCATTAACATTGGATAGAAACGATTATAGAAGACAATTCCCCAATGTCATTTAAACGGGGTCTTCCCGTTTCGCCGATGTGATTCTAATGGGGTAGGTGTCAGTAATCCGCAGATCAAAGAAGTGCCGCGATAATTTGTTAATTTGGATGTTGGGAGATAATTTTTATCAATTTAACCCATGTACCACAGGGAAACTCACAAGTAACGACGAATTGATTGAATGTAATGTAATTTTTTTATTGATTTATCAACGCAATAAACGAGCAAGTATAATATAATAATATGAACATTTAAAGACATAAAGCACATTTTTTAAAAACCCGAATTTCGACTGAATGTAATGTAATTTTTTTATTGATTTATCAACGCAATAAACGAGCAAGTATAATATAATAATATGAACATTTAAAGACATAAAGCACATTTTTTAAAAACCCGAATTTCGACTGAATGTAATGTAATTTTTTTATTGATTTATCAACGCAATAAACGAGCAAGTATAATATAATAATATGAACATTTAAAGGCATAAAGCATATTTTTTAAAAACCCGAATTTCGACTGACTCTGTCTAAAAATAACAATAAACGAGCAAGTATAATATAATAATATGAACATTTAAAGGCATAAAGCACATTTTTTAAAAACCCGAATTTCGACTGACTCTGTCTAAAAATAACAATAAACGAGCAAGTATAATATAATAATATGAACATTTAAAGGCATAAAGCACATTTTTTAAAAACCCGAATTTCGACTGACTCTGTCTAAAAATGACAGTGCGTCAATCTGACCTTCCCTAAAGAGTCTTTTATAATAAGATAAAGCATTGTCGATGGCACGATACTTTTTTCTTCGTGGGGCCACCTTCCCACCATGTCTCAACTGCAGAATTGTTGATTCTGTGAATGCTTGTTCTTTCTTAATGAAATCAACTAAGAAGAACAAGTTAGGATGGGTTCCGGCAATTGCCTTCTTCAACTTGCTGTGCCATCCTTCTACATGATTTGTGGTGCGAGGGCCGACAGTCTCGTGATGGTTCCACACATTGAGGTTGCTACTCTCAACCCAGTTCGTCGTGACGTAGTCTGTGAACTTGGTAACTCTTGGGTCGACGTCTCTCTCCTCCAACGCTTCTTCCCATGCCTCTAATACAAGAAGCCATACGTCGCTGACCATATGTGGTGGTACAAATGGAAGGCCGATAGCATGTCGAACGACCGCATGAATGTTGTCATCTTGCTTGTAATCGTCTCTGAGGCTGCACTTTTCTGTTGCATACTTGTACACTGCTTGGGCGTAGTGGAAGTGACAGCCTTTGATGGTCGCAGAAGAGAAAACTTGTCGTAAAGCATTTTGTGCAGCAGTTTCGAAATCAGTAAAGATTGTTGCTGGTTGTAGGTGAATGATCTGATCTCCTGCAGTTGTTTCCATGTAACTATCAGGTAAGCTGATTGCTGAGCGAGTTTTCGGAAGAGCCGGTATGGTTTTCGCACGAGACCTGTATAATGCTGATTTGATGCTATAGAATGTAGGAACTTTAGCAATGATGAGTGGGTCGGTATCCGATCTGAGAGAACCAAGCTCCTCTTGGTAAAGTGCGCTCACTGATTTGCTGTCGTGTCGAACGGTTTTCTTTAAATCTGCTAGGAAAGCATCGGCTACAATCTGCTCCATATCTGGTGGATGATTATGCTGCCCCATCGGCGAACTGATAAAATCGTTTTTCGTGTTGATAGTTGACCGACATCCTAAAGAATCTTTTTTAACGCAGTTCCAATGTATATTTGGTTGATTCTGAGACTTCACACAAAATTTATAACCACCATAAACTAAGTGTCTACCACCTCTCTTATTAGGGATGAAAGAAACATTTACTTGTTCACTTGCCATGATGAATTGAAGGAAATGTTGTTGATGTACAGCATGAAGGGTCATATTATATACTATTGAGATGTTTGAAGTTGTTTACAGTTGATCAATGTTAACTGATTGTTAATCACTTTGGGACCATGAACTCAGCCGGTGAAGAAGAGTTAATATCAATCAGTGGGATTAACAACTTGTTCACACCTCCACCGGCGATTAGTTTTGGTTTGTTTATTTAACCTCATCGGCGAAAAGGGAATAAACCATTTAAACTCATATAAAAATCCTGTCAGGCTGCCAATAAGAATTTATTTAAAAACTGAGCCATGCTATTGTTACTAATTGTTTGTAAGTTGCTTGAGTTAGGCCCTGTAAAAAAAACAATCATATGCAATACTTTAATACATTGTCAATTCCTCTGTTGTCAAAATATATGAACATGAGTCCAAATAAATAAGACTGTTAACCTGTATCTCATTCACCAGCTCAGCTCCTCCCCTTCACAATCATCTGCATAATACTCCCACTGAATCTGAGTTTTACTGACAAATGTCAGCAGTCACATTTCCATTACAGTGGAACCCACCTAATTAAATAACTCTGTTAATTGAACATGAATTCCAAACACAAAACCATTTACCATACCTCCAATACAGACTTGACCTGTTAATTGCATATAGGTTATAGAGTAAAATACTGTCAATTGAATATAAAATCTTATGTCAAGAAATTGCCCTGACAATCACCAAATTCCCCTTGTTTTCAGACATACTTGGCCTCAGTACATACAATGCAAGCATTTAATCTATTATGAAGTCACTTGCTTTCAAAATGAAATTTTTTCTATTATACCAGTATACATGTATCATGATATTGTTTTCGATGGTGCAGTGGAACCCTATTAATTGAATAACCACTTTGCCAGTGAAAATTATTCAATTAACAGGAGTATTCAATTAACAGGGATTCTGTCCCTTTCCTGTATTCTAGAGATAAACTTAGCATTTATTCTATTATATCATGTTTGACAGAGCTCCATGAGCTCTGTCAAACAAGATATAATAGATTAAATGCCTGTATTGGAGGTACTGCGGCCAAATAGGTCTAGAAACAAAGGAAAACTGGGAAGAGTCAGGGTAATTTTCTCAAGAGGTTACAAGATTTTTTATTCAATTAACAGGGGTTTACTCTATAACCTATATTCAATTAGCAGGTCAAATTTGTACTGGAGGTATGGTAATTGGTTTTGTGTAGAAAATTATATTCAATTAACAGGGTTATCCAGTTAAGAGATATCCAATTAAGTGGGCTCCAGTGTATTTAGATTTCAATACCAGTGATGACATATTGTTTTCGATGTCATTACCAGTATTGAAATCTAAATAGTAAATACCATAAAACCCACTTCAAAACCTCATCAACAGTCCTTTACTTTTTAAATATTTTTGAAAGCCCTGATAGTGGCTTCAAGCACTCAACCAGTTAAGATTCCTCAAATTACTCTACCCAAGTTGGTATTTTGGACTTTAACTTTTTCCAAAGTGTGACTGAGTAAATGATTTTTTAAGGCAACTAAAGTTTTCACAGATCAAATAATATTTGGAAGGTGAAAATTCATAAGTCAGTTCATACTTTTCCAAGAGACAGTTCGTACCTTTGTACTAGAAAATACACACCTTAACACTGGACAATTCACATGTATATCTTTACAAGAGACAAGCCACAACCCTCATAGTTAATTTGGCTACAAATTGTCCAAGAGACGAATTATCCAAGGCCCGAGTGGTCTTCCTAAACACCAGAATTACTCCAAATAAGGTCATTTTGATTATGAGGTTGGTATGATGGGTTTACATGTAATGAAGAGCCTCAATAAAAAAAAAAGCCCAGACATAGGGTTTGGCAGTGGTGGCTCATTTTGTTCCTGGCAGAATAATTCTCTGACCATCAGGATGTACTATTCCTAGGTACAGGACATGGAACTAGAATGCATGCCCATTCCAAGGAATGACGGTATGCTAAATGGAATACAACACGAGGGGTGCAAGCGATGAGATAAATAATAACCAAAGACAGAAAATATCCATGATAATGTGTTTATCGCATTCCCTCACAGAGCTAGCATTGCATACAGCATGAAATTATGTGGCAAAAAAATTGTCTGACCACCAGGTTGTACTATTCTCAGGAACAGGACATGGAACAGGAACATGTGCCTATTCTCAGGAGTAATGATACACAAAACACATTATAGTGTTGCATATACCGAATGCAATGTTTGAGGTGTGAGCGATGTGACGAATATAAATCAAAGACATGATCTTGTGTTTATTATATGAGAACAGTTTTCACAACTCTATGAGTAAATATTTAAAATAACAAGTGGCCCCAAGGGGCCTTAATCGCTCACCGGCCAAAGTGGTTCAAAGAAGTATTTGGGGTCACATTCAGTTAGACATGTTTCATCAACACTACAAAGGAATGAAGTCATGAGAGGCAAATTTTATGGAAAAACACTGAGGAATGGATTTGAACAAACCTGAACATAACATCCCCCCACCCCACCCCTGCCCATAGAGCCCAAATATTAAGCCAAGGACTCAAATTGAACAAACCTGAATCTGATCCCCCTTGAAATGTCATATATCAAATAGAAAAGAATTCTGACTGGTGGATATGAAGAAGGTTTTTAAAGAAATCACCTCACATTGCACTAAGTTAAACTTTGGGCTCAAATAGGGAGCCAAAATATTAACCCAGGGTCCCGATTTGAACAAACTTGAATCTGACCCACCTAGAGATGTTGTATACCAAATATGAAAGGATTCTGATTGGTTGATCTGAAGAAGAAGATTTTAAAAGAAATTCCCTCCTATTGTACTTAGTTAAAATTCAGGCTCCCATAGGTAGCCCAAATTAATAACCCTGGGACCAGGTTTGAACAAACTAGAGTCTTACCCTCCTAGAGATGTTGTATACCAAATATGAAAGGATTCTGACTGGTGAATCTGAAGAAGATTTTTAAAGAAATTTTCTTATATTGTACAAAGTTAAAATTTCGGCTCCCAATATCAACCCATGGAATAGGATTGAACAAACTTGAATCTAACCCTCCTAGGGATGTTGTATATCAAATATGAAAGCATTCTGACTACATGGTCTGAAGAAGAAGATTTTAAAAATAAGTCGGAACAGGACCCAAAATTTTCAGGCTATAAATTATTTTTTTCCATCTCAAAATTGAACAAAACGCATAAAAATCCCCCAAAAATGTCCGAAACTGGACCCAAAATTTCCAGACTCAAAATTTTCAACCCAGGGACACAATTTGAATCTGACCCCTCCTAGAAATGATGCATACCAAATGTTAAAGGATTCTGACTGGTGGATCTGAAGAAAAAGATTTTTAAAGACATTTTCTCATATTGCACAAAGTTAAAATTCAGGCTCCCATAGGGAAGCCAAATATTAACCGAGAAACTCGATTTGAACAAACTTGAATCTGGCCCCACTAGAGATGATGTATACCAAATATGAGAGGATTCTGACCAGTGAATCTGAAGAAGATTTTTAAAGAATATTCCACGCATTGCACAGTTAAAATTTGGGCCCCCATAGGGAGCCCAAATATAAACCCAGCGACTCTATTTGAACAAACTTGAATCTGACCCCCCTATAGATGTTGTATACCAAACATAAAGGGATTCTGAGTGGTCGGTCTGAAGAAGAAGATTTTTAAAGAAATTCCCT
Source organism: Pictodentalium vernedei (assembly GCA_031216915.1). NCBI lineage: Eukaryota > Metazoa > Mollusca > Scaphopoda > Dentaliida > Dentaliidae > Pictodentalium > Pictodentalium vernedei. The sequence continues at coordinate 174,855,672 of CM062288.1, read as the reverse complement.
CAAATTGCACCAAGTTAAACTTTGGGCTCCAATAGAGAGCCCAAATACTAACTCAGGAATCCGATTTGAACAAACTTGAATCTGCCCCCCCCCCCCCCCCCCACCACCCTGAAGAGATGTTGTATACCAAATATGAAAGCATTCTGACTAGAGGATCTGAAGAAGAAGATTTTTATATTTCAGTAAGTTAAAATTTGGGCTCCTGCAGGGAACCCAATTATTAACCCAGAGACTGGATTTGAACAAACTTGAATCTGACCCCCCTACAGATGTTGTATCCCAAACATGAAAGGATTCTAACTAGAGGATCTGAAGAAGAGATTTTTAAAGAAATTTCCTCAAATTGCACCAAGTTAAACTTTGGGCTCCAATAGAGAGCCCAAATCATAACTCAGGGACTCGATTTGAACAAACTTGAATCTGACCCCCCTAGAGATGTTGCATAACAAATATGAAAAGATTCTGACTGGTGGATCTAAAGAAGATTTTTTTGAATTTTTGAAAAAATGTATGGGTGCTATCAGAGTTATGCCCCTTCTGGTGCCCCCTGTGCGCACGGCAAGTTTATTTGTACAAACTTGAATTGACATATGATAAGGAACATGCACACAAAATTGGATTCAATTTGGTCAAGTAGTTTGTGAGGAGAAGTCGATAATGTAAAGTTCACGATGGACGACGACGACGGACGGCAAGTGATAAGTTAAGCTCCCATCGGCGAACTAATAAGCAAAGACTGAAAAAAAATATAAAACAGGTAATTCCAAGTAATTCTGGGTAATTAGTCCAGGTAATTCCGGTGTTAAAGGAAGACCGGGTCCCGAGGGATTCATGAATCCTCTTGGGTATGAATTGTTTAGGAAACGAAGGAAGTATATCTTTCTGATTACATAACATCAGGATATTATGGAGCATTGTTCCAATATGGATAGCACCTATCCCATATTATGCATTTCCTCAGAAATTATAACGGCAATACGTAATGCTATCTTCAAATTACTCACACAGCATTGGGTTACTAGACTGTCCGCCCCCGGAGACTGTTTGCCCCAGGTTTTTCTGGACTGTTAAATTTGATAGCTGATTTTTGTGCATTGTGCTGGTCGGTTTTGGCAGTAACATTAGGTAAAGGGTTAAATTAAACATTACGTGATAAAAGATGAAAGTGTCAATGACACTGTAGCTTAACTTGCATGTTGTATTTGATGAAAAGGATAATGTTCAATGTTTATGAAAGGATTATGAAATAAGACAAGAATTGTGATAATTGGGAATATGTTCATTTCTGGTCCCTGTATGCTATGTTTTTGATAAAAACAATATGAGGTGTACACTGTACCAAAGAGCTGAGGGGTGGGTTAATATGACCTCACAGTTAATGTATGTGGCCCTCACAGTTAACGTATATTAATAAAAGTTACCAAGTTACAGTGAAATTATTCCAAAACGAGTCCCAATTGCATCCAAAGGGGACGTTCTCATCTAGACATTATATAAAGTCAACCTACCAAGTTACAATGAAATCCCTTCATAAATATGACCTATAGACTGTGCTAAAGGTTTTTGGGCTTTGGGCTCGGGCAGACATCATGGCTGAATGATCGCAACCAAAAGGGGACATTCTCATCTGGGCATCATCTGGAGTGATCCTACGAAGTTACAATGAAATCCCTTCATAAATATGACCTGTAGACTATGCTAAAGGTTTTTGGGCTTTGGGCTTGGGCAGCCATCATGGTTGAATGATCGTAACCAAAAGGGGACATTCTCATCTGGGTATCCTCTGGAGTGATCCTATGAAGTTGCAATGAAATTCCTTCATAAATATGACCTGTAGACTGTGCTCAAGGTTTTTGGGCTTCAGGCCTCTGAAGCCGTCACAGTTGACCACTCACGACCAAAAAGGGATGTCATCATCTAGGCATTATATGGAGTCAAACTAACAAGTTACAATGAAATCCTTCCATAAATATGACCTATTGACTATGCTAAAGGTTTTGGGGTCTTGGGCTCGGGCAGCCATCAAGGCTGAATGATCGCGACCAAAAGGGGACAATCTCATCTAGACGTTATTTGGAGTCATCCTACCAAGCTACAATGAAATCCCTTCATAATTATGACCAGAAGACTGTTCTAAAGGTTTTCAGGCTTCGGCCCCCTGTAGCCGTCACAGTTGCCCAATCGTGTCCAAAAGGGGACGTTCTCATCTGGACTTTATATGAAGTCAACCTACCAAGTTACAATGAAATCCTTTCATAAATATGACCTGTAGACTGTGCTAAAGGTATTCAGGCTTTGGGCTCGGGCAGCCATAATGGTTGAATGATCGCAACCAAAAGTGGACATTCTCATCTGGGCATCATCTGGAGTGATCCTACAAAGTTACAATGAAATCCCTTCATAAATATGACCTGGAGACGATGCTCAAGATTTTCGGGTTTCGGGCACCTGTAGCCATCGCAGTTGGCCTATCACGACCAAAAGGGGATGTCATCATCTAGGCCTTCTATGGAGTCAACCTAACAGGTTACAATGAAATCCTTCCATAAATATGACCTATAGACTATGCTAAAGGCCTTTGGGCTCGGGCAGCCATAAAGGCTGAATGATCACGACCAAAAGGGGATGTTCTCATCTGGACATTATTTGGAGTCATCCTACCAAGCTACAATGAAATCCCTTCATAATTATGACCTGTAGACTGTGCTAAAGGTTTTCGGGGTCGGGCAGCCCTCCTGGTTGAATGATCGCAACCAAAGGGGACAATCTCATCTGGGCATCATCTGGAGTGATCCTACAAAGTTACAATGAAATCCCTTCATAAATATGACCTGTAGACTGTGCTCAAGGTTTTTGGGCTTCAGGCCTCTGAAGCCATCACAGTTGACCACTCACGACCAAAAGGGGATGTCATCATCTAGGCATTATATGGAGTCAAACTAACAAGTTACAATGAAATCCTTCCATAAATATGACCTATTGACTATGCTAAAGGTTTTGGGGTCTTGGGCTCGGGCACCCATCAAGGCTGAATGATCGCGATCAAAATGGGACGTTCTCATCTAGACATTATTTGAGTCATCTTACCAAGTTACAATGAAATCCCTTCATAAATATGACCTGTAGACTGTGCTAAAGGTTTTCGGGCTTCGGGCCCCTGTAGCCGTCACAGTTGCCCAATCACGTCCAAAAGGAAACCTTCTCATCCAGACAATAAATGAAGTCAACCCACCAAGTTACAATGAAATTCCTCAATAAATATGACCTGTAGACTGTACTAAAGGTTTTCGGGTTTTGGGCTCGGGCAGTTGTCACAGTTTGGCAGATCATGCCCAAATGGGGAAATTCTCATCTAGACATCATAAGGAGTCATTCTACCAAGTTACAATGAAATCCCACCATATTAAACATGACCTGCAGACTGTACTAAAAGTTTTTGGGTTTTGGGCTTGGGCAGCCATCACGGTTGACGAATCATGCCCAAAAGGGGACGTTCTCATCTTGGCATTATGCAGAGGTATCCTACCAGGTTACAATGAAATCCCTTCATAAATACGACCTGTAGACTGTGCTAATGGTTTTCAGGTTTTGGGCTCAGGCAGCCATACCAGTTGCCCGATCGCGACCAAAAGGGGACGTTCTCATCTAGACATGACCCCAAACCTGCATATGAAATTTCGTGACGATCAGACAAGAACTGCGGGGTGTAGCCCGTGCTAAAGGAAAATGTGAACAGACTAACAGACTTCCGCACGCGTGGTGGCAATAGCTTATCTTGACTATGTCAAGTTAAGCTAAAAATATTCTATTAAAAATATAAATAAATTGACCAAGAGTTGTAGCAGAACTGTTTTTTCTACACTTGTCACTTCTGGCACTTTGTTCATATAGACAAACATAAAAAGTCAAAACAAGTTCTCTCTGTGTTTATATAATGATTAAATAACAGTATGGGCGGCACTTGACAGCAAACTTTCTCATCAAGAGCTTTTGTTTTTCTGACTGCAGTTACCACTAATCATCAAGCGGACAGTATTTCAAACATTTTTTTACTGTAAAGATGTCGCTCTTTTATAAAAACAATATTGGAAGGGGTATATATAATCATTCATTTATTCATTTAATCAGATATCCTGAAAATCATGCCTTCGAAAAATATCAATGTCTTTTATGTACCAAAGGAGTCAGGGCTAACAGTTTAGCCGTATATTGCGACTTATGTAAACATTGGTGCCACATACAGGCTTGGCAATCTAGAAAATCAAGGAATGCAAAACAATTGCCCTCCTCGGATTGCTTGGGAGTGCAAATGCACCTAAAATAATTTTATACTATAAACCAATGGCCCAGACTAGCTGGTGCAAACTCAAAGTTATCAAGGGCTAAACACAAATTTTGAACCCCCAAATCCCCCAAATTTGCTTGCAAAACCGAAAATTAAAAGTCCTATCTGGTCCTCCATACCTTTACTCTCTGCGCATACACAGCCGTCAGGAAGTGACTGGAATTGGCGCAAACATCATTCTTTGTTTGGCCCTAAAGTCAGCAACAATCAACTGACATCTGTGCTTTAAAATCTCCTTTTTTGAGGATGCCAGACACAAATCAATGCAAGAATTGGTGGATCCAAGGCTGTTATTGGATGATGGAAGTGTTCAATGGTGGTTTTAGATTTTCAGGGCTGTAACTTTATAATAATTATAAAATTATTTCACGTTTCCCAATTTTGGGACATAGGCCTGACGTCATCATTTTTGATAATGATTATTCCACTGTTTGTTAAGTATTCCTTCCCTATCCTTCCACGAACCCTTCCCGTTAAACTCCTAAGCTTTTTGGCTATTTTTTATTGAAATTTTTTATTAAATTTCTTGGGAGTTTAACATGTATTACAGAATATTTATTCTGTTTTTCCCCATGGTTGTGTCCTCAGCCTAGGGGGGTTAGGTCGTTTAGTCTTGCATCTTCTATCCGATGTATCGTTTTTTCTTCATATGAATATCTAGCTTTGCATCTGGTGGCATTTAAATTGGTTTCAGACTTTGGGCCTTTTTTTGTGCCTGATGTCTTGTTTCCAGTTTTTCCATCGACGTTGTTTACATTGACAACGTCCTCATATACAGGTAGTATTTTATATTCAATTACTGTAGGATACCTCGATTATTATTCCGGTAGTGTAGCTAAAAAATTTGGATTTTGTCCACACTTAGGCTCTATCGGGATGCCTTTTGGCTCTTAATGTTCCCTTTGGGAACTTAGGCATTTTTTCAACAAAACAATTTTTCAAAAAATATTTTGAATTTAATTTTGATTGCTATTATTCATGTATCTTAATTATAAATTTTGTTGTGGAGTTTGAAGGAGTGATATCGACTTTAGTCGATGCACTTCTGCAGACTCTTGTCATACTTGTGTTCACTGGGATGACTAATGTTGCAGATGTGTGTCGTGGTACGATGTTGGTGGTGAGGTTCTGAGGCCAGGCCTCTCACCACGTTATAATTAATTTTTTCAGTTTCTATTTCAGAGGAACATGAACATGATGATGATATTGTGACACCCATCCAAGTGTGCTACCGCCATCGTGCTCCATTAAGCAAATAGAGCTAGCTGCAGTGCTCATGATATGCAAGGGATAAGGCCTCTAGTTAGTGTTCTTAATCTCTTGCAAGCAGCTAGCTCGACCGGTGAAGCAGTTACTCTGTCCGTGGGAGCCGTGACACCGGGTAAGTCCATTGCGGTCGAAGGAAGTGTAGATGTGGGCACAGCAAGCACTTAAATATAAATAAGCTCACCCAGCGATGACGGAAATAGGGAGGAAATCAGCAAGTTTCTTGTTGGAAGGCTCGGCGAGGTCTAATAGACCGTGAGCAGGAGAGGCCCCTCTCTAACCTAACACCATTTGGGGCCAAATGTTGTTATGAGAAACTTGCATGAGGCGGAGCATACGCCTGCCCAGTGCTCGGGTTGCTCTGTCTAGTCGGCAGCCGGGGTCAGCTTCAGTCACGGCTTCATCAGCTACATGTACATTTCACAAGCCGAAATGAAGTTTTCTTGCTGGGAGGCTCAGCAAGGTCCCTCTCTAACCCAACAACATTTGGGGCCATAAAAAATTCAACAATCATCCAAGTTATTTATCATCCTCAGAGTCCCAAAGTTCCTTGTTTGGTTGAATCTTTTGTTTTTTACGTTTCATTTTTTACCTTTGGATACCTTAGGATCTTGTGGTGACGCAAACGTTTTCGGGTGCTTCTCTATCACCCTCTACATCTAAATTCTTGTCTGTACTCTTGTGACTATTTGGTTTTTCATAGACTGCTGGATAGTCATATTTGATTTCCATATCTGACCAGAATCTGTCGAGTCTTACTTCAAATTGGAAGACTGTTCTACTGTCAACTAGTGTTTCTGGTAGGCCATTCCAAATGTCAATAGATCTAGTCCAAAATGAATTTTCTTTTTCTATCTAAGTTGTAATGCTTCTTGACAATTTTAAATTTATGCCCTCTTGTTTTAGTGATTGTGCTGAACTCTATCATTTTATTGGTGATTTCTTGGTCATAGATGCCCTTTACTATTTTGAAAATCTCTATCATTTCGCCCCTTAGTCTTTTGTATTTCAGTGTTGGTAGCTTTAATTTCCTCAACCTCTCTTTGAAGCCCAAATTCTTCACTGATGGTATCAATTTTGTAGCTCTTTTCTGTACCCTCTCCACCAGGATAATATATTTCTGTTTGTTGGGACTCCAGACACATGATGCATATTCTAAATGTGGTCTCACTAAGGCTTGGTATAGTAACCTACACTAAAAGGTGCATTCATCTAAATATGTATAAGATCTTCTAATAAGACCCATGATCTGGTTTGCTTTATTTGTAACTTGTTTGTGCATACATGTGGTCTTCAAAATGTATTTTGCTATCGATTAGTAGAACGATGTCTTTTTCTCATTTCGATTTCTCTAGTATGACTTTCTCATTCTTGTCATTCATCAAGAAGTAGATTTTTGAGTCATGATCTTCCACTTATTTTCCAAGTCATTACTTTATATTTCTTGGGGTGAAATTTAAGAAGCCATGTGTTGGACCAATCTTTAAGTTTGGTCGGGTCATCCTGTAGTGCCAACTCGTCATTTTTGTCTTTTATCTCTCAATAAACTTTGGTGTCATCTGCAAACAGATATATTTGTGATTGGACACATTCAGGCATATCGTTTATATAAATAACAAACAGTATTGGTTCAAATACACTTCCTTGGGGTATTCCGCTTGTCACTGCTCTCCATTCTGATGTGCTTCCATTCACGATTACCCTCTGTTTTCTGTTATTTAGGAAGTCTCTTATCCATTCTTTAACTCTCCCAGTTATTCCATAGCTTTCTGTTTTATTGATCAGTCTCTTATGTGGAACTTTATCGAAAGCTTTCATAAAATCCATGTAGATCACATCTAGTACACCTCCTTTATCCAAAATACTTGTCCAGTCATCTATAACCTTTATTATTTGTAGAACTGTTGCAGATCTACCTGATAGAAAGCCATATTGTTTTGTGCTAAATAATTTGTTCTTCCTCATATGTTCCACCAGTTCTATTCCTATCAACTTCTTCATTGTTTTACATAATATGCGTGTTAGACTGAGTGGTCTGTAGTTACCTGGATCCGCTTTGTCTCCCTTTTTATATAAAGCTGTAATATTTGCTTCCTTCCATAATTTAGGTAGTTTTCCTGTTTCTAGTGATATTATCCACAAAGGTCTGCATAGGCTTGCGCTACATTCTTTCAAAACTCTAGGCTGTATTTTAACTGGTCCTTGTGCCTTTTGGCCATCTAGGTCCTTTACGATTTTAATTATTGTTTCTTCTGAAAAAGTACAATCTAGGAGAGTTGTATTTGTATCTCGTTTATATTGTGTCGGTATTTCACCATCTTGTTCGATTGAAAATACGCTCGTAAAAAATTCAATCAAAGAGTTTGCTTTTTCTTCATTTGTTCTTGACCATATTGTGTTCCCTGCATCGTCCATTGCCTTGAGTTCTGATATCCCTGTTTTGACTTCTCATTTGGAGTTAATGTATTGCCAAAATGACTTGGGATTTCTTTTGATGTTTTTTGCAATATCTTTATCTTTTTTCTTTCTGCATTACCGAACTAGACTGTTTACTTTGTTTCTAAGCTTTGTATATTCTTGATACTTTCCAGCATCGCATTACCGAACTAGACTGTTTACTTTGTTTCTAAGCTTTGCATATTCTTAATACTTTCCAGCATCTTTCGTCTCCATATAGCATTTCCAGCACCTATGTTTTACTTTAATTTTGGCTATTGTTTTTTCATCCATTGGGAGATTTTTATGTTTTCTCATCAGATTTGCTTTGGCTACTCCAATTTTGGGAATGTGCTTATTCAATATTTTATTGTATATTTCATAAAAGTTTGCCATTAGTATATCTACGTCCTCGCCATCTATTACCTTTTCCCAGCCGATATCAAAGTCTTCTCTCATTTTTGTATAATTGCCTTTACTATAGTTTCTCCTTGGTGTTGAGGTATGTTTGTCATCAGATCGACACTTCAAGGTGAGCTGCAAGACACTGTGATCACTTTTACCCAAGGTGCATTTGTATTCTATAGAATCCTAGTCAAAACGTCCCCAAACCAAAACGTCCCCAAATGTTTTGGTCAAAACGTCCCCAAATAGTTGGTCAAAACGTCCCCAACAGTCGGTCAAAACGTCCCCAATAGTTGGTCAAAACGTCCCCTTTGTTGGTTGTGAAAAAACTTGCGATGTTATTTTAAAACAAATTTACTGTTTTACAAAGCATTAATTATAAATATCCCCGCTTCTGTCAGGCCGATATTTATGCGTGCCTCCCCTAATTTCGCGTGTGCCTTGTGAATATAGAAAAAGCTTATTAATACCAGTGCCGGTGAAATGGAAATTTGGAAACCAGGGTTAATTATGTCACGGATCTCCTTTCAAAAGTGTCGGGATACTGATGCAGATGCCAAAGGCAAGCACGAGCATTGATTGGGTTGGACGCGAGTAATGATCGATGATAGGGGAGGGGTGCCCCCCCCCCGCAAACAAAAATTAAATCAGTTATAAATGGAAACATCCGGCGGGTTTTGGTACCCAAAAATCAGGTTTTTTTTTTTTTTTTTTTTTTTGCCGTCGTTTTTAGCAGCATGTTTTGAATTCTCAAGTTCGTCTGTGAGTATCCAGAGATCCAGAGATCTAGAATTATAGCTTTTAACTGCACAATTCTTGAAGTGATAACTTTATTACGTCAAGTTGATTTAATACAGTTATTACTTCAAGAATCACGCAGTCACAAATTACAACCGTTGGTCAAGTGCAGAGCTCCATTCACGATGCAGCCCCCTTCTTAACCGTTAGCACAGGGGTCAGAAACTTCGAGAGGTGGGGGGGGGGGGGGGTAGTCGAAAATGGCATGAAAGCCCGTATTTTAATTTTCGTTTGGTACGTCCTTTGAAAGACGTACCAAGCCCCCAAAATACATTATTTGAGGTTATTTTTGGACTGGAGAAGGGGGCAGGCCTAAATCATTTGTAAATAGGGCCTAATAGCATCTCAGTAAATAATTGCGAAATAAGTCTAACACACGGCCTACTATGGCTTACACAACTACACTACGACACAACCTGAAATTATTTCGCAGGTATTCATTGAAAAGCACCGCCCGTTTTTGCATAATTAACTCAGTTTTTTTCGCCAGGTTTGCGAATGCTGAAATGCTTAAAAGGACCACTCACTAGAATTTATGTTGGTCATAATTTAATGAAATAATTTCAACGAATTTTAAAGTACATACGTACAGTCACCACATTTAATTGACCATCCCGGTTTTTAACACTATCTTTGACTTGAACCAATGAAATAATTGTATAGGGATCAAAGAAGGCATAGAACAATAGACTACTGTTATATGACAATCACATGGCTCTTGGAATAGCCAATTGGAATCAACACGATGAAGCGTTTAATTGAATTATTAAGAAAAAGTTGTGACAAACAGGTGTAATGATAATTTTTTTTGTTTGTTTGTGGATTTTATGCAGGGTTATCTGGTAATACTATTATGAAAACGTTAACTGATTTTCCAGCTTGTAGGAATATTTAGCTGAATTTTTCTCTGGATGAAATTTATTGCAAAAGGACTAAAAAATATCATTGATTTATGTCACCAATATTGAAAGTGGGAGTGGCCTGTTACTTTATTTATTCTGTCCAAATTTGTCATTTGTTAATTCAGAATAATTGTGGGATAATTATGGCATGGTGGAAACACATCGTAGTTTGTATGAATATTAGTTACAGTGGAAGCCACCAAAGTGTTTAAAGAAAGAACGGCTTACGGTAACAAAAACAGTTGATATTTTAAACTATCGCAGTTCTCAGACGACAAACGCATGTGGACAAATTTTTGGGATCTAATAAAAGTCACAAAAAATTAAAATTATACAATAGAATTAAAGTGCGTGGCGTCAGTGAGGATTACCTCACCACGCTGGAAACCATTCACCAAAAAAGGATTGAAACAAACTTGCCTGGCTGGGACCAGTGTACATTTTAAATAAATAAACATATGAATAAAGATATAACAATCCTTTAAGCGTTTTAAGTGTATGTCTGTGAGTGGGGGTTTTCTTGTCGTTGTGGAGGGGGGGGGGGGGCGCCTACCATCACCCCGTCATCCGTTCCCCCGAAGGCAGACCAGATGGCCAAGGCTCAGCATCCACTCTACCTTTATAGGCTGATGGGTGACTCCCATCTTTCAACAACACATATTGGTATAATTTTTCCTTTTTATAACGGTTATGGACAATATGTGCTGGGGCTGCTCGGAACACCGACTGTTTGGGGTTCTTTTTCTTTTCTTTTTTCTAAGACAACCATCAAAGTGCCCTTTCAGTATTACCATCCATATAAATATGCCCACGTTTCTAAGTAAAATACAGAGCAGAATCTTGTAGTTATGCACAATTCCAAGTCACCTTCCAGTTCGAGGTTATCGGGGGTTTAACCCCAGTACCTTATTACTTGTCCCTCGCTTCCGACCCTTGTGGATCCATAAGCAAGTAAAGTTATTCGGGTTGAAGGGGATTTCAATCCCACATCGTCCCAGTGCGCTTTCGGTGCCCTGAAACTTTTCATTCATTCGATAATTAATTCCAGTCTGCTGAAGTCCTGTTCATGCCCAGCCGAGAGCAGAGTATTGGTACAACTGACTTAGAATCCTAGATTTCGACCGAAAAATAGTATAAACATTGCTAAATTAAATATGAAACTACGAAAGAAGGAAAAATGAGTTGGGGACATTTTGACCAACTCTTGGGGACGTTTTGACCAACTCTTGGGGACGTTTTGACCAATTGTTGGGGATGTTTTGACCAACTCTCGGGGACGTTTTGACCAATTGTTGGGGACGTTTTGACCAACTCTTGGGGACATTTTGACCAAAAAAATTAGGGGACGTTTTGGTTTGGGGACGTTTTGACCAGCACCCATTCTATACCATCTATCGCTTCCTGATTGTTTGTGATTATTAAGTCAAGTATATTTGGTTCGTTCCCACTTCGGATTCTTGTTGGTTTTTTAACATGCTGCACCCAATAGCAGTCCTGTATCTTTTCAATGAAGGCTTCTTCCAATGACTCATTCCTTGCCGTGCAGGTTTCCCAATTGATATGTGGATAATTAAAATCTCCCATTATCAATATATGGCTGAAGCGTGTCGAAGATTCCAAGATGTTTTTCAAACGTTTCCTCAGTTCTATGTGATTTTCTTTGTCGCTTCCTGGACTGTTTTATATACATCCGATTAACAAATGTTGTATATACATCAGATTAACAAATTTTTACCAGTTTAGTAACATATTTTCAGTTGAACTTTTGATATTATATGTGTATTCGGATGAAAATGTATATGAAAATATGATGTATATTATTTACACTTTAAACTGAAACAATTAGAAAAGAGAAACGTAGCTTGATTTTTTTTCTTGTCCCCCCATGTTCCCAAGCCAACAATGTAAATGCAGCCATAGTGGAATATCAGAGCTTTTGTTGGTGGCGAACAGTCCAGAAAAACGGAGGCGAAGAGTCCATTGGGGCGAACAGTCTCGGGGGCGAACAGTCTCCGAGGGCGAACAGTCCAGTTCCCCAGCATTGGCTGCATTGTTTGTATTTGGAATGGAAACTTGAATTGAAACTATTGCACGAAAATAAGAAAAATCAACTCGTTTTATTTATATGAAAAGGTTTTTAGTTCACTCACAATCGATAAACAGTCTATTAAGAAAATTAGCAGAGCTATTCCTGTAGTATCTAGTCTACACAAACTCATTTTTCCACCATAATAAATGATACCAAACAGTTCTGATTTCAAATGCTAAATATTCCTGATTTGTTTTCTTCCTGTTTATTTTTCGCTTCAGGGATTTCGATTGATTGCATTCTATTCATACTTTCTTACAAGTCCATGTATACGCCGAAACGAAAGGATGAAATGATTCTGAGACTATTGGGTTGAGTTATTTTCGAACCCAACAAAGATCGGCGCGGGTAGGTAGTAATTGAATGCCGAAGGCTCGTTAATGTTAAGAGGAAATCTCAACCGACGCTACTAAATGCCGAACACAGGCCCAAATAAGGGGGAATATAAAAAGTGAAGGTGTACAACATACGTACATGTAGGCCTACTTACATTTAAATTATGGTTATGTAAATTTTATGGAGCTGGCAGCTGCTCGTCGTTGCTCGGTGGTTCTCTCCGGGTACTCCGGCTTCCTCCACCCGTAAAACTGTCATGGTCATGATTAGCCATTGTGCATAAATATGTGACCTTAAACATCAATAGATAAATAAATAAATATGTACATTTTATTGACATTGGATAAATAATAAGTCTTGCAGACACGTTTTTGTATAACGCGTTTGTGTTTGTGTTTTGTTTGTCTTCCCCCTGTTGTTGATAGAGTTTTGGTTTAGATTTTTTAGCTGGTTAATATTGTTTACTACTACCTTATTCCAGGGTTTCTCCGTGAGAGATGGAATGCCGGGTGTAGTATTTAAGCCTGAGGCTTGCTCGGACCCTGAACCAGAAGTGGAGGCAGAGGTGTTAGAGGGAGAGGAGGGGCAGTTCCTCACTTTTTTTATTCTCTCTATCGACAGTATGAATGAACCCCTCCGGGTTCTAGTCGTTTCGTCCCATGGTCGTTTCGTCTCAAGACGTTTCGTCCCATTTTGGGCGTTTCGTCCCATTTATTTTGGTCGTTTCGTCCCATGCAGATTTTTCACTTTGGTCGTTTCGTCCCATGTGGATTTTTCACTTTGGACGTTTCGTACCATCCGAGATTGGCTAGGTAATCTCAAATTTGGTTGATTTTTATGATTATTTCTCAGTGAGACTATGCAAATATGGATATCATTGGAACCGGCTTGATCAGTTACTTCCAATAATATACGCATGGTTTTCCTGGGGAAAATGTAAGACATTTCATTGTCATTCATTTGTTGTGCAGTTTTGACCGATTTGTTAAAGGGTTAAGTCACAACGGGACATATAACGACGACGAATCGGGTATTATTGTTTATTATTTACATGGCCGGGTGCGATGATATTTCTTAAGGAGCTCAGCGAAAAAGATGCTGTAAAATATATAGTCAAGCATATAAAAACAAGTCCCCTAGGTTTGAAAAGCAGCAGTCGGTCCTATTATGCCCATACAGACATATCAAAGAGACGCACTGGTGTTTATACAAACAGCCGGCTTGATCGGTCCTCCTTAAAACCGGAATCCCCCGGAATACCCCGGAATTTCTCGAAATACCCAGGAATCCCCCGAAATACCCCGGAATCCCCCTTAAATTTCCCGGAATCCCCCAGTATGCACCGGAATCCCTCATCAACCTCCAGAAATCAAAACAGAATCTTAATTAAATCTCTGTTATGTGAAAAGTTGCATGCAGATACAATAAATTACAATAGAATATGCGGATTCTGAAACCTTTTTGTACGTAGTTTGTAAAGTACAAAATTATTACTTACAAAATTGCTTATCAGCTTAATTACAAACCCGTTGAACATTGCAACACGACATATTTTTAAAGCTCTTGAGTGGGAAGGCCTTAGCCCACATCTTGTTTGCACTTGAGTTATCGTTAGTAAAAGGCGCAGAAGGAACACAGAAAGAAATCTCAACTGGTCAACAGTGGCATCCATGCAGTCACAGTGATATGGTATAAGTTTGATGTGTCCTAACACTAAGGAAATAATTTTTGATTTAGTGTAGCCTGAATTTCAGTCAGATACAACGCCGGTGTTTATTTTGCATTTTACAGACAATTACTGCCAGTTTGGTTTTGTCGCCATTGGTAAGCCCGCCAAGAAAAGGTGGTTTTCACAGTATAATGATCCCGAATGGAATGGTTTAACGCGCCGAAGGCACGCAGGGACGGTATGGGGAACAAGCCCTTTTCGACCCTCATTGGCTGTAAATGATTAATTTCCACATGTCTACTCGTGTTGAAGGAGGAACAGGTTCAGGTACTCGGCAGATGTCACCGGTTGCGGCGTGATGGTCTCTTTGACTGATGTCGGTTGAACCCTCGGGTGAGGACCAGTGTGAGAGGTTGGGTCCTCTCACAAAGGTACTACCTCTCCCCGAGGGTGCAGTCGATTTGGATTTTCAGGCAAGTATAGTCTGCCACTTCGGAGATGATATTGAGTGATGGCCATCACTGGCAAGTATAATCTGCCTCAGGCTGTCTCTGTTTGATAGGATGTCTTTGAAGGAAACAACAACGACCCCTTTCGGGGACCATTAAGAAGAAGACCCGAACTTCCCTGGTTCAGGGGCAGGCCTGCATTATAATCCTAATGGGTTGGGACAAAAAGATGCGCAATGCGCTTACAAAAAGGGGCCGAGGCGGGACGCAGGACCAACGCTCGCCTCCCTTAAAGTGGTCGACCACTTTTAGGGATGGAGTGGAGGATGTGCAGGAACCATGGGGGTTACCGTTTCTGTAACGGTTGGACTGTCCATAGCGGTTATTGAATGGGTGCTGGTCAAAAAGCATCTTCTGTATACCTGCTTAAAAGAAGAAGGCAGAATTAGTTTTCATTATAATATGTAGAAATAAAAAGATAAAAGTAGCACATTATGTTTTAATTGTGATCACAGGTAAGCTGTTGATCTGCCTGTTAGATCACCTTCTTAGGGTGATGGTGAGTTTGTAGCGAGAGGGTAACCGGTTTAGACACTAAACCACACCCGAGGGTGTTTCTGTTATGCCCTTCGCTGGTTTCGACCATATTTTGATTAGTTTGAGCTTATTTTGGATCCCGATTAAACACTGCAAATCCCACCTCCAGCCAGGGAGGCCCAGCCCACACAAAACGCTCTCGCTTGGTATCGCGAGCGTCCTGTGTGGGCCGAGCCCCCCCCCCCCCCGCCCCCGGCCAGAAATGAGATCTACAGTATCCAATCGTAATGTAATTTTAGTGAGTCGGTGAAGGCAGCCCTTTCTGGTAGAAGGTCACAGTTAAGCTGTTTTTCTGTCTGTTTATTCACCTTCTCGTTCCCTATTTATTTAGTTCTATAACAATATTTAATCCTGATGTAATTTTACTTGAGTCGGTGAAGGCAGCCCTTTCTGGTAGAAGGCCACAGTTAAGCTGTTTTTCTGCCTGTTAGTTCACCTTCTCGTTCCCTAGTTTTTTCGAGCGGTCTTAGTTTTGATTGCAATTTTTGGGCTTTTGTCGGCTTTCGCAAATGGCTCCAAGTTCGGAGATTAGTTCGCTGTCGGCTAACCGGTCATGATTTTTCGCGGCCAGGGTGGAAGCAGCCATCTCTTGAATTGATGCCTAACTCCAGAAAATTTAAGTTGGGAGTTTGTTCTGATCATACAGATACCATGATACATCACGTTCAGAACTAGCTTACTTGTGTTCCTCATTCAAGCCCCTCTTAAAAACCCCGCGGTACGTCGAACTTGGGATGAGCGAACTTTGATTTTGAGACGGGTCCATCACATATGTCATGAATACGGAACGAAATTAAGTGCAAGTGGGAAGTTTTACACACGTTTTACCATAGTCCAAACTTGAACATAAATTCCGTAATATAATTTGTGGGTTTGGTACGTCCAAGGACGTACCAATCCCAAAAATTATATAGCGGAATTTGTGTCCAAGTTTGGACTATTTCAATATTACTATGGTCTGTTATGAACCGTTGTGAGTTAGCGGTGTGCAAATATCTAAATATATAAAATGGACAGCGACGCCGACACTATTGTTATGTCAGAATACGTCCTGTTAGGGTACCCACCTTTGGTGAAAAAAGTGTATGCCTGGTTGTGTTCCCACATTTTACCTTTAGTTACTCATGCGTTGTGGGCGAGTTAAAACCTTCAAATCAACAAATTAAAGAGGAGTTGCGGGGGCTTTAGGTGGGATTCTGGGAAATGTATGGGGATTCCGGGAAATTTAAGGGGATTCCGGTGTATTTCGGGGGATTCCGTGGTATTTCGGGGGATTCCGGGGTATTTCGAGGGATTCCGGTTTTAATGAGGACCCGGCTTGATCAATCACCCACAACAGAAGGCTGTACTTACAACAACCAGCAAGTAAAAGTGTTTGACAGACCGACTTATTCACTCAATTAACAACAACAAAAATGGATGCGATGATATTTCTTAAGGAGCTCAGCGAAAAGGATGTTGTAAAATATATAGTCAAGCATATAAAAACAAGTCCCCCTAGGGTTGAAAGGCAGCAGTCGGTCCTATTATGCCCATACAGACATATCAAAGAGACGCACTGGTGTTTATGTAGCAGGGAGCAAATTGTCTCCCTTACATCTCGGCAACGTTTGATGTACGTTTTCTAGAGGTGCGAGGTTGAGGTGCTTGAGGAGCGGTTTGTTCCCTCCCAAGCACCTATGTGCGTGCCGGTATCGCGGGGGCACTCCAATGCATAGTATTGGAGTGGCGCCCGTGATATTGGTCCGTTCATGGGTCTTGGTGTGGCAGCAATAATTTATGTTATATAAAACCTGATTTGTTTGCCATCGCTGTGTACATTGTTGTAAAATATTTAGGTTTGTGTTACAATTTGGTCGAAGCTTTTTGCGGGTTTCCGTCCACGTTAAAAGAGAGAAAAATACAAGGTAAAACACTATTTGCCTAACTTTCTCTCTCTTGACATGCCATTTTACTGGAGTGAAACAATTCGCTCTGTTGTTCGCTAGCTCATTTGTGTAAAGTGGCGAGCGCTCTGAAATTGGCAGCCAGATGCCTATTGGCAGCTGGCTGGGAATTTTAGAGCTCCCTTCATTTTTAGGACGACTAAAATTGCTGTCTACTAATTTATGAAACGGCTCTCCTCCTTCCCACGTCACACTGAATGGCATTTATAAATGATCAGATGTGTGTGGATTAATAAAATTGTGGTTTAAACTCAGAGTTATTTTCTTTAAGAGATCTGAATCCGCGATATTAAAGAATAGTGGCACCCTAGACCCGCTACTCTTTTACACTGGGGGTTCGTCCGGGATCTCTTCAGTTTATGGAAATTAAAGAACCACATACTTTGAATTTTTGATCCATATGGATACATTTATAGTGAAAGGAGCCGATTCGGGGCTGAGTTTTTCCCATATTAGAACGACCGATCTTCACACTCCGCGTACTTCTGGTGTTCGGTTTTCCACTCCTGGAAGTACAACTTATGGACGGAAGCCTGTGCCTACCAACCTATTGGGTTTGGGGCAATCAATGTCCGCTATCAGTAAAGATCGTAGAGGAGAGGCAAGTGGGTGGAATATTTCCTCCCCAGGCAATCACCATACTACCAGTAAGGCCCAAGTACCCCAAGGTCATGAGAGGCATATGGAACCCCTTCCATCTGGCTACACTAGCACCCCTTCATTGTTTTCAATGATAGGAGAATATGGATACGCAAAGGAAGGACCATATAAGTACTATGGCTCAAAAGGTGGAGAACCTGAAACTAGGCCCACTAGGTTTGGTAATGTAAATATTGTAGATAATTTTAATTTGATTGATTTTGAGGAAAATCCACCACCCCCGGAAGATAATTCCAGGGAACTTAGAGATTTGTTTCTTCAGAATGGAGGGACAACGCATTTGAAGGACCAGAGTAATGCTAATAATCAGACGTTCTCTAATTCCCAGTTAAGTGGAGATTGTTTTCAAGCAAATAATCCTTTTTCTCCTTCGTCATTGCAACTGCCTAAACGGGACATAAATCCAAATGTAACTGCCATCACTAGTCCACAATCTATTGGCTTAGTTAAGTCCCAAAAGTTTAAAGAACCTGACAAGTTTGACGGAAAATCCATGGAGTGGAAGGATTATATACTTCACTTTGAGCAGGTAGCACTATGGAATTCCTGGACGCGGGCTGAAATGGCCCAGCAACTGATAATGTCCCTAAGAGGGACAGCTCAGAAAATGTTGGGAGATTTGAGCCCTGAGCAGTTACAAAATTATGACCTGCTTAAGGGTGTATTAGCTCAACGTTTTAACCCACCAGAAAGAGAGTCTGCCTTTAGGGTAGAGTTTAGATCCCGTAGGAGGCAATCACGGGAGTCTTTGGCTGACTACGGGTTTGCTCTTAGGCGACTTTGTTCTATGGCATATCCTCAGTTGCTGTTCAGCTCCAGAGAAATGTATGTGATAGATAGATTCATTGATGGGTTGGATTCCTATGAGTTAAAAAAACATATTCAATTCCACCACCCAACTACTTTGGAAATTGCCCTCAGTTATGCTGAGGAGTTTGAAGCTTTTGTGGGTAATCCTTCTCAATTTCCAAATTCGGGTAATTTAGGTAATATTGCTCAGGTAAATTGTTTGCTGTTGATTTGAATTCCCCTAGTGACAATGTTTCTGTGGCTGAAGGTGCTGAAAGTGCCGAGTCTATTAATTACAAGCAATCAAACAG
Source organism: Pictodentalium vernedei (assembly GCA_031216915.1). NCBI lineage: Eukaryota > Metazoa > Mollusca > Scaphopoda > Dentaliida > Dentaliidae > Pictodentalium > Pictodentalium vernedei. The sequence continues at coordinate 174,836,674 of CM062288.1, read as the reverse complement.
TGAAAGGGTCAAGGTCCCCAAAACAAAGAGTTCAAGGTCACAATCAAAGCCATCTAAGTGTTGTTATTTTTGCAATAAGTCTGACCACTTTATTCGTAATTGACCTGAAATTCAAAATCTGTGGGACTTGAAAAAGCAGTTGACTAACGACCAGGAAAACTAAACAAGACTGAGGTTGAGGCCGGAAGCTCAGTCGAGGTGAAACATACTGATCAGTCATACAAAATAAAGGCATTTTTTTGAGTCCTCGTGTCTCTTTGTAAACTGTATGATGCAAGGTGTGTCCGCAGAAATGCTTGTAGATACAGGGGCCCCATGTAGTATTCTTTCTTTTGAATTATTTTCCTCTTTGAGATCTGTTGAATTAAGAACTAGTGACGTATCTGTTAGCTATGCTACTGCAGATGGGACACCCTTGGAGGTCAAAGGGCAGGTTGAGGTCAATATTATCATAGGTGGATCAGTTGTTGAACAACAATTTTTGGTTGCTAACATTCAAGGTGTTGCTGGCATTCTAGGGATGGACTTTTTGCTACAAACAGGGTCAGATATTTCACTTTCTAGACAGGTGTTATGTGCAAAGGGATTCAAGGTGAAATTGTTTCAAAGAAGAAGCAAACGCTGTTCTTACCTAGCACTCAGAAAATGTGTTACCATTCCGCCAAATTCAGAGAGGTTTGTTGAGGGTTTTCTAGAAAATTGTAGTTCATTGCCTTCCAGTGTCATGCTTGATCCCTATAATTACATGCTTAGGAAAGGTTGTTGTATTCCCAAGACGGTTTATACAACAGAAAGGTGTCACCAGTTAGTACAAATAATGAACATAACTGATCAACCCATTAGGCTTAAGAAGCGACTGTGTGTGGGCAAGTCGTTCCTGTAGCTATTGCAAATGATCAAAATTTTTCGAAAACTGTTGTTCAAGAGGCTTCTGATTCGATCACTGTACAGCATAATACTGACGCCCAAAGTCAGTGTGGTGATTCCCAAACTTATGCCAGTAAAACTGTTTTGAATTTGCCTGAGCATTTGCAATCTTTGATTGACGGTTGCTCTGACAAATTGTCTGTTTTGCAGGTACAGGAAATTGCTAAGCTGGTTTTGGAATTTCAGGATATATTTTTAGGTACTGATGGTAAACTGGGAAGAACTAGCCTGGCTAGTCATGTAATTGACACGGGAGACAGTAAACCCATTAAACAGCCATGCAGGCGTCTTCCTTTTCATAAAATTCCACAATTCGAATCTGAAATGGATAAAATGATTAAAGAAGACATCGTGGAACCCAGTGACAGTCCTTGGGCCTCACCAGTTTTACTCGTCACCAAGCCTGATGGCAGCATCAGGTTTTGTGTCGACTATAGGAAAGTTAATGCTGTTACTATAAAAGACGCCTACCCTTTGCCCAAAATACAGGAATGTTTGGATTCACTAGCGGGCTCTGTGTGGCTTTCTACAGTTGATATGGCTAGTTGGTATTGGCAAATAGAGATCAAAGAGTCAGATAGACCTAAAACTGCATTTATAACGCCACGGGGCCTTCACCAATTTAAGGTTTTACTCTATGGGTTATGCAATGTGGTGGCCATGTTTGAGCGCCTCATGGAAGTAGTACTCTCAGGAATGCAGTGGAAACGTTGTTTGTGCTACATCCATGACGTTATTATTTTTGGTTCAAATTTTGAGGTTGCATTTGAAACTTGAGAGAGGTATTTAAAAGGTTTCGTCAATCTGGTTTTAAGCTGAAGCCTAAGAAATGCCAATTGTTTCAGAAGAATGTTTCTTTTCTGGGTCACCTAGTTACACCGGAAGGAGTAAAGTGTGATCCCAAGAAAATTGAGGCAGTGGTTAATTGGCCCAGACCTACAAATGTGCATGAGATTAGGAGTTTTGTTGGGTTTGCCAGCTACTATCGACAGTATTGTCCTAATTTTAGTGACGTAGCCTGCCCTTTGATTAAGTTGAGTAGGAAGATTGTCCGGTTTAAATGGGATTCAAGGTGTGAGATGTCATTCAATAGCTTAAAAAGGGTGCTTACTTCATCCACAGTGCTTTCATATCCCCGCCGGGAGGGGGAATTTATTTTGGACACCGATGCAAGTTTGGAAGGTATAGGGGCTGTTTTATCTCAGATGCAGGAGGGACAAGAACGGGTGATATCGTACGCCAGTAAATCTTTGAATAGACAACAGCAAAATTATTGTGCCACCTACCGTGAATTGCTTGCTGTCACCAAGTTTGTAAAACATTTTAAGCATTTCCTGTTAGGTAAACACTTTTTGATAAGAACAGATCATGCTTCATTGATTTGGTTAAAAAATTTCAGGGGTGCTGAAAGAATGGTCGCTAGGTGGATTTCAATCCTTGAAGAATTTGACTTCCACATAGAACATGGAAGAGGCTCACATCACAAAAATGCGGATGGTTTGTCTAGACGCCCATATCGTTTGTGTAAGAGAAATGATTGTCCTTGTGGTTGTAATCCTGGTTCTGTTTGGTCTCGTTCCACTGGTGTGCAGAATGGGAACTTTCAAAGATCTGCTGATTCTATTGCATTGAAAACACAGGGAAAACTCAATCCAGAGAAGCATATTACTGAAATTAGTCCCAAGACTTCGGAGTCTGCTTCTAGGTTGGGAATGCCCATCTCACAAATTGATAAACCAGGCTTTGCTGTAGTAGATTCTACCCATACATACCCCGGAGTTATGAGTATCGAACAGCATGGCCCTGATTGTAGTGATGACCTTGACAGTACTCTTAGTAATTGTGAAGAAAGTGTTGAGGATCTGGTCAATTGGTTTCAAATATTTGACAAGGCTGACCTTTCAATGATGCAACAGTCAGATGGAATAGTGGGCCCCATATTGGAAATGGAAAGTACATTGTCAGTCAAACCAGGCAGGAAAGATGTTGCTCACTTGTCGTATGAATCTAAGTGTTTGTGGTCTCGTTGGTCTTCTTTGGAAGTAAAAGACGGCATTCTTTATTTAGTAGAGGATAAAAAAAGTTACTTTGTCGTCCCAAATCAGCTTCAGGATGACCTGTTCACTCATCTCCACTGTAATCAAATAGCTGGACACTTGGGTAGGGATCGAACTTACCAAGCTCTGCGGTCCAGATGTTTTTGGCCTGGGATGTTTTCTGACATATCTCGATGGTGTACCCAGTGTGATAAGTGTGCCCAATCTAAACCCGGTCCCGGTAAGGGTAAATCATCTTTGGTTCAGGACTACGTCGGTGCACCGTTGGACAGAATTGCTATTGATATCATGGGCCCTCTTCCCATTTCTCATAACGGAAACGAGTACATCATGGTTGTTTGTGACTATTTTTCGAAATGGACTGAGGTGTATGCTTTACAGAACCACACAGCTGAAACAGTTGCAAAGAAGCTTGTAACGGAATTTTTTGTTAGGTATGGGATACCAAAACAGATCCATACTGACCAGGGGGCCGAATTTACGTCTAAATTGTTCATGTGTTTGTGTGAGATTTTGGAAATACATAAAACCCGAACTACACCATATCGACCACAGTCGGATGGTTTAGTTGAACGGTTTAACCAGACTCTCAGACAAATTTTGAAGCCTTTTGTTGAAGATGTTCAGTGGGATTGGGACGAAAAGTTGCCATTTGTTTTAATGGCGTATAGGGCCACAATTCATAACAGTACCCAGTGCAGTCCAAATTTATTAATGTTTGGCAGGAAAGTTAATTACCCTATCGACTTTTTGTTGGGCAACTGTGAGTTTGGCTCCAGGTGCGAGATTTCGTTTGTACATGATCTTCAGATTAAATTGAGGGGTAGTTTTCAATATGCTTGGGAGTGTTTCGGAGACGCGGCCCAACGTCAAAAACGAAATTACGAAAGGGGATTAAAATCAAGATCTTTCCAGGATGGTGATATTGTTTGGAGGTATTATCCGCCTCATGCCAAAAAAAAGTTAGCTTTGCCTTGGGTTGGACCCTATAGGGTGATTAAAACCCTTGATTCAGTAACATGTCAAATCAAACACCTAGCAAGTGGGAAAGAATTATTAGTCCATATTGACCATCTAAAACCCTATGAGGGAATATCGTTTAACAATACTTTAGATTGCCAGATTGAAGGTATAGATGAAGATGATGTCCCCGAGTGTGAATTTATTGACACAGAGTCGTTGGACACTCCCTCTGGTGATTGGGATTCTGATGGATTTGTATTGGTCGAGCCCCCTTCTCCTATCCCGACTCGTACTCGTCTGGGGTGGGTTGTAAAACCGCCGAACCGTATTGAGCTATAGAAGTGTGCATCTTGGGGAATGATTCTTGAACAATGAACTACATGGAAATTGGAGGGGATAACTCTGGGTGTGCGAGATTGCTTCTGGTTTGGTAGTTTTTGTGGAAGCGTCTATGACATTGCATGTGCTGAAATGAAAAAAAAAAAAAAAATTCAGAAATTATTTTTAAATCGCTGTATGGAACTGGCATCTGGCATTCTGCGGTAAAGCGGAATATGTTTTATACCTTGTGAACCATTTTTATTGGTGGTGGATACTGAGAGTTATTAGTAAATTTCAGCACATAGTCAGATTATTTCTTTTGATGTTTCCATTCATACCAGCGAGCCAGTGAGTTTCTCTTGCATTTGGGTTTGTCTGAATTGTTGTTCCAATTTTCATGTGGTGAGTTTGTATATTGTACTTATTTTGTTTTTGTTCTCTATACTTGCAGAATGAATAGATATGTATTACAACTGACGGTCCCCAATGGGGAGTTAGAAGAGATCGATATGGATCTCATTCCTGCTGTAGATGATGAGGAGACAACTCCTGGGTTTTTGTCCAGACCAATATGGACTGATGAGCCTTCTCCGTGCCCTGTACAGACTTGTGACAGAGAACATTTCTGTGATAACTTTGGGACTTTTTATAGTCATTGGAAAAAGCGGCATATTGCCACTATCCGGCTCACAAAATGTGTTTGTGGGAAGAAATTCACCAGGAGAAATTGTTATCATGAACATTTGAAAACTAAGCACAAGGTTACGACTGATATGGCGAGAAAAGTCGGCTTATACCAGAATCCTGTGAGAGTTTCCAATGACAAGTTCATTTCACCCGGTGACGTCGTTTGTCCGAGGAGATTCCTGAGACATGAGATTAACACCCAGGAAGAGCGTACACAGCAAGCGGGAGAAAGGAGACAGGTGCGAGATGAAGGGATCCAGTGGCGTGTGTCCCACAACAACGTTCCTCGGAACCATTCAGCTGAGTTTGTGGAAGGACAGTGTATTGTATTACCCAAGAAACATTGGTTGAACTGAATTGGTTAGGGAATAAAAGTTAATTCAGTCTGAGGTGGGGGAGTGTAGCAGGGAGCAAATTGTCTCCCTTACATCTCGGCAACGTTTGATGTACGTTTTCTAGAGGTGCGAGGTTGAGGTGTTTGAGGAGCGGTTTGTTCCCTCCCAAGCACCTATGTGCGAGCCGGTATCGCGGGGGGGGGGGGGGGCACTCCAATGCATAGTATTGGAGTGGCGCCCGTGATATTGGTCCGTTCATGGGTCTTGGTGTGGCAGCAATAATTAATGTTATATAAAACCTGATTTGTTTACATCGCTGTGTACATTGTTGCAAAATATTTGGGTTTGTGTTACAATTTGGTCGAGGCTTTTTGCGGGTTTCCGTCCACGTTAAAAGAGAGAAAAATACAAGGTAAAACACTATTTGCCTAACTTTCTCTCTCTTGACATGCCATTTTACTGGAGTGAAACAATTCGCTCTGTTGTTCACTAGTTCTTTTGTGTAAAGTGGCGAGTGCTGTGAAATTGGCAGCCAGATGCCTATTGGCAGCTGGCTGGGAATTTTAGAGCTCCCTTCATTTTTAGGACGACTAAAATTGCTGTCTACTAATTTATGAAACGGCTGTCCTCCTTTCCACGTCAGACTGAATGGCATTTATAAACGATCAGATGTGTGTGGATTAATAAAATTGTGGTTTAAACTCAGAGTTATTTTCTTTAAGAGATCTGAATCCGTGATATTAAAGAATAGTGGCACCCTAGACCCGCTACTCTTTTACATTTATACAAACAGCTGGCTTGATCAATCACACACAACAGAAGGCTGTACTTACAACAACCAGCAAGTAAAAGTGTTTGACAGACCGACTTATTCACTCAACAACAACAAAAACATAATTACAATCCTTATCAAAATTATTGAAAACGAACAAAAAATACTGTGAGTCCACACTGAGATTAGTAACAAAATACATAATGGTTTGTTTGATTGACCGACAAATTCACATAAACAAAAAAGAAACTAACAAACAACAATTACGCGTTTGTTACAGAACAAGATAAGTTTATAAATTAGGGAAGCTAGGCGTTTTCACGTCAATCTCGGATGGGATGAAACGTCCAAAGTGAAAAATCCACATGGGACGAAACGACAAAAGTGAAAAATCTACATGGGACGAAACAACCAAAGTGAAAAATCTACATGGGACGAAACGACCAAAATAAATGGGACGAAACAACCAAAATGGGACGAAACTTCCTGGGATGAAACGACCATGGGATGAAATGACCTGATCCCACCCCTCCTCATCCACTAACTCCTGTGTTTCCCCCTCAGGATCTAGACTCAATTTCTTTCTTTTGTTGGGTGTTTTGGTGGATGTAGTGGTGCTAGCCCAATCCTCTGGTGATTTGACCTGACTATAACCCAGACCTTTCTGGAAGGCCAACATTTCAATGGGAACGGATTCAAGTTGCCACCGGGTCAAGTCGCCACGAGTCAACTCGCCACGGGTCAACTCGCCACCAAATAAAAAAAATAATACAAGGCAGGTTTCCGACACAACATGAGTTTATTCATGATCCAAAACACATAACATTTAGCACATGAAAAATACTTTTATACATTAAGCACCTTATCAGAATTTTTCATTTAATTAGACGAATATTTTATACTTTGAGCACTGTAAGTATTGGTCAATCGATACGACTTATTGGCGGGTCCAGATATTTGTACTCGGTGCTCAAAGTATGAAATATTCGTCCAATATTTGAAAAAATGGAAACAAACGATGGTAATCAACAGTAAAATAATGAGTATCAAATGTAACATTGAGCACCTGAAAAATATATTATACATTGATATTGGCGAGTTGACCCAGTGGCGAGTTGACACGTACCCATTTCAATGATGTCCTTGTCAGGGCAGAAAGCCTTGCTATTCAATGGATTGGCAGGGTCCAGTAAACCTATCTCGTTTCTGATAGCTGAGCACCCACTGTGCCCCTTGCGGCCACCTCCAGGGGGTGATCACTGAAAGAGGTAGTCCGAGTAGAAAAAAGCCGAGTCGGAACGTTTTTTTTATTATTAAAATCTTCATATGATAGACATGGGTGCAATTCTGACATATAATATGTCTCGGTGATAGGGGAATATATATACCAAACCTTGGTTATGATAACATATTTTTGTAGATTTTATTGACAATTTATCACTTTCAAGTCACTAAAAGAGGGAGTTGAATCGCCAAGTCCGAGTCGGAAAATGCCGAGTCGAGAAGGAAGATCGGGAATGTATATCATCAAGCAGTTCATCTCCGAATGTTGGGAGGAGAGAAGAAGCGTGGGAATAGGGAGGCAGTTGGTAGAACATGGGTAACAAAGGCCTTCTCATACGAGAACCGCGACAAATCAGCGGCCGACCGAAGTGTTATTATTATATTATTATCTTTAATTGTGACGTATGCATGCTTGGAGTGGACAGCAGCTCTGACTTTGGCTACTTTATATGGATGGACTCATTTAATGAAAAAACAACAAACAATTAATTCAAATTATTTCAAATGTATTTATTAACTAAATTATTATTCAAGTATTTCCAAACACATAAAAACATTTCTATGACACTAAAAATATTTTGACACACATGCTCAAGTTTACAGGGTTACATAAATCGATGGAAGAAATTACACAGAAAATGTTTTTTATTCTTTGATTGATTGATTGATTGATTGATTGATTGATTGATTGATTGATTGATTGATTGATTGATTGATTCATTCATTCATTCATTCATTCATTCATTCAGAATTGCACCCATGTCTATCATATGAAGATTTTTAAAATAAAAAAACATTCTGACTCGGCTTTTTTTGACTCGGACTCGGACTCGGACTACCTCTTTTAGTGACCACCCCTCCAGGGTAACTTTGACACCTACCGCTACTTCGGGCATACGTCTTTTGCCCCTTAGTCTCTTCGGTGTCTTACTCTTTTCCTTAGCAGGTGGCGTTAGGTTTTGATTTTCAGGAACCTTATGGACCTCTGCCACTACCTGAATCTCCCTGACAGGTGAAACAGGTGTTGGTGGAGTAAAACTCCCCTTAATCAAATCCCTAATGAAGGCCTCCTTTTCCTCGAGTTTGGCATCCTTTTCTTCTATTTTCTTAGTTATCTGTTCCCTAAATCCTCTGAGTTCCTCCATGAACTGGGAAAGAGAGTACCCCTCACACTCTGACTTGGTATGATTTGTCATATCGTCACCCCCCCCCCCCCCCCCACACACACACACACACATTGGAGTTAGTAACAGTAATGGGGTTTGAACTTACCTTGCTCCTTTGAGATGAAGTCCTCCTTGTAGTATTCTCTTTATCCCTCCTTTCCTGATTTTATTCTCTTCCCACCTCTTTTCCTGGATACTTAAAGTTGACTTTTTCATAAAAGTTGCCATTCTATTTTCTATTTTCCTGTCGGATGATTTGAATAGTCAGTATAGACAGACAGGGTGTATTAAGTTTAAACTCTTTTATAATTAAGAATAGGATAAGAATCACTTTTCTTAATTTTCTCTAAGTCTGCTTCTACTTCTACTGATCACGATGATCGACTGACATATGGGTATATGTTAAATAAATACATCTGTTGTGGAGATCTCCAGACACGTTTTTGTAGTGTGACTACTGGAAGATCTGGATATCTACTGGAGAGAGCAAAAAAAAAAAAACGCACCCCGGTTCTCCTAAATATCAGACCCGCCCCCCCCCCCCAAACGGGTACACTAAATACCGAATCTGACTTGAAATACCGAATCTGACGCTCCAAAATGTAATTATATATATTTCTCACTTAATTTCTTGCTATTATAGGTGTTCAGTAATGATAAATAGAGGATATGGAATGAGTGTTTTTCTCATATAATATTTATGAAACGAGTCTAAGAATTTTCCGTTTGGGCGAGCCTCTGGTGAGCCCAAAAGGAAAATTCGGTCGAGTTTCATAAATATTATATGAGAAAAACACTCATTTCATATTCTATTTATCATATGACACACAGACGCACAAATTAGCCACTTAGTATAACTTTTTAACCCATCACCTAACTTGAGTTGCAGACAGCACTTGGAAAAAACATCCTCGTATAACTAAAAATTTTCATTTTTTGCTTCCAAAACATAGGTTATAACCCCTCATTGGAACAAGCGCGACACGCTAGTTCCAATGAGGGGTCATAACCTATGTTTTGGAAGCAAAAAGTGAAAATATAAAAAAAAATTAATGGCTTTTTTCTTGTATTGCATGAGACAGTTTTTGCCGTTACGTTACGTAAAAGATTAATACAATATAGCCCACCCTAAATAGGACAGATAACGTAAATTCTCCCTACTGAAATTATGCAAATGTGACCCAGATGTTACTTGTTTAGCCAATCAAATTGTCCAGTTTTGAAATTGACCAATGAAAGCTCCCAACTCTAATTATGCAAATTATGAAAATGTGGCCCAGTTGTATTTTGTTCAGCCAATCAAATTGTCTAGTTTTGAAATTAACCAATGAAATTGACGGAAGGTTTTATTCATCACTGATTAATATGAAAATAAAATATCAAATGTTTTAAAGTGAACAAAACGATATATATATGATAAAAAAAAATATTTTAAATAAAAAAAAATATGAAAAATTCCCGCAAAATATTTGTTTTTAGGTAATAAGTTCCATTATTGGGGTCGTACTAACGTTCATTTTGTGCTCCCAACTGCCTCCCGATTCCCACACTTCTTCTCTCCCCTCCTAACACTCGGGCTTGATGATATCCCTTGCTCCATTCTTTACAAGCTCTCCGATTAGCATATTAACCCTCTCCTTTGAATCACTCACTAACCACATCCTTCATTTAAATTTTTTTCCTGCCTCCAATGTTGTCACTATAGGGACAAAAATGTCACTATAGGCACAAAACCCTATGGAGAATCCTATGTTGATTGGGTCCCAGTGACAGCCCTGGGGTATGGGGAATTCAGTGTTAAATGCTTGTCCCTATAGTGACAGTCATGGGGTAAAATCCCTTCCAATCACTAAGTCCCTCGAGTGTCAACATTGGGGTATGGGGAATTCATTGTTAAATGCTTGTCCCTATACTAACAGTCATGGGGTAAAAATCCCCTAAGTCCCTCGAGTGTCGACATTGGGGTATGGGGAATTCAGTGTTAAATGCTTGTCCCTATAGTGACAGTCATGGGGTAAAATTCCTTCCAATCACTAAGTCCCTCGAGTGTCAGTATTGGGGTATGGGGAATTCAGTGATAAATGCTTGTCCCTATATTGACAGTCATGGGGTAGGTTGTTCCATACACTTTATACTAATAAAATGATCACCATTCAAAAAATGCTACCTATTATACATCGCCCGACTGGTACAGTTTTTCTATTTATTACTTGAACCCACGACATATAATAACACTGTCAGATTTAGCGTGAATCAGTGTTTTTTACATTTTTAGGGAAGGAAGTGATCGCTCCAGTATCATTTCTCAGCATACAACTTCTAAATTTCAAATGTGTGAATGTCTTATAATGCGAGATGACTCAAATGAAAGTGTGTCTGACAGTGAATTTTTAAGACAAATAACACTTCCTCACTCTGACAAAAATTCCTCTCATGTTTTTTCCACATTACGGCTGAAAATATTTTACAAATAGCTAATCAGAACTCAGACAAACGTGTTCCATTCAGATACATTTTTTCAAACACATGTTCCACACATGTTGTAAATTTTCAATAACTCGCTGCATGCAACTTTTGCATTCTCTTACATTTAATAACATCGTATTTGTAAACTGTTTTAAGCTGATCTCAACAAAATAGCACTAGATATTACAGTGGGATAAGCGCCTGGAGAACAATTTAATTTTACACTACAAAACATATTTCATTCACTGTATGTTTTGTAGTGTAAAATGTGATTTTTTCTTCATTGTGGCGTAAAAAAATAGAATAAATATTGCTTTCCTCTACCCAAACTGAAAAACGCAATTTCTCTTAACTTTTATGCCCGTATTGAATTCGTAACAGATGTTTTTTAAAGAAAATTATATTTTCTTTAAAAACGTATGTTACGAATTCAGAAAAAAAGGCACAATTCTGAGATATCATTCTGAAAACTAACAAATCTTAACCACATTGAAACAATTACCAACAACTTGTCTTTCAATGTGCCGAATAAAACATTTATCCTGATATTACGCTCGTAAAGCAGAGAGCATAATTTACATTATTAATTTTTTTTGTCAAAAGATTTCCGCTATGGCTGGTACAACAGCAGGAGGTGTTCAACACTGATATTAAAAAAAAACTACCAGATCACCATTTTCACATTTCAGATTTTTTATTCCATGAATATTTACAAAAGTGTAATTCTCACTGTTCATAATGTTCGATGTTTCTTGGCAAGTTTTCCTATTTTAGAACTCCTGTCTTTAGCTTTTTGTTTTCTTGTAACTTTTTTTGGTGGTTCGTCTTTCTCTGGAAATATTACTTCTAATTCATTATCAGTTTCCATTTTTGTTTCTTTGGGTATCCATATCATATAATAATGTATCATCACTGTCATTAAACTCTGGTAACACATTTTCTGTTAAGTCAACTTTCTTGTAAAGTTTGTTTTTTGTTCATGTCGAGTTGACAGTGGTATCATGCTCATCCCCATAAAGTGGTTGTCAATGTATTTTACATCAGGTGGTGGGGGAAAGTTGAATCCTGTAATCGGTAATCCATCTGTATGCTCTATCTTTTCTGACCATGGATAGACTTTAGTCTGTTGAGGTTTTACATCAGGTGGTGAACCCCATTTTGCTTGAGACACAGAGTATTTCGATAGCTTTTTCAGTCCACATTCATTAATCCAATGTCCTTTCTGATGACAATAATAACATGACCCTTTGTCTGCACATGTATTTGCCCGATGTCCTTTTTGATGACAAATCGAACAAGTATCGCTATCCAGTGTTGTCAGCTTATAAAGTTCATTGGCAAGTCTTTTTACTTCTCCCCATTTAGATGGCTGATAGTAAATATTTTTAGCATCATTTACCTTCTCCATTCTCGGATCGTTATTCATCTTTTTTAATCATCAGAGGAGATCAAAAGCATGTGTTTCAGTCTTGTTAACTCCAAAGCATGAGTGCCCCAAACTGTGAGCCCCCACCTGTTTACACTCTAGCTGAAATCATTTTCTTTTTCAGAAAAAAAAAATTCACAAAATGTTTCAAACCAATTTCTGGAAAGTTAAACAATTTGGTTTGAAAACATTTTCTGAATTTTTTTTTTCTGAATAAGAAAATGATTTCAGCGAGAGTATAAATAGGTGGGGGGCTCACAGTTTGGGGAACACATGCTTTGGAGTTAACAAGACTGAAACACGTGCTTTTGATCTCCTCTGACGATTAAAAAAGATGATGCGGTCATTAGTGGACTACACTGATTCAGATGATAGCGATACAGAAGATGTTGTAAGCAGCAAGAAACAAAGGTTGACTGAATATGCTAAGAATACAATCTCCATATGGAGATGTATTCTATTCACCCACAGTTATTGCAGCAATCCAGAAAATTTCACTCAGAATCCCATATGTGTGAAGTGACTTCGAATCAATTCAATGTCAACAATTCATTTGAGTTTCTTAGTTAAATGTTTGATTCATTGATGGAAGTTGTGAAAAAGGAATGTGGTATTCATGACAACGACCCCATGAGGATATCCATCCACCATCAAGGCCTTGAGGTCGATATTTTTATTCCTTTTACAAAGGCTATGGGGGCGATTGGTAAAACAGTATTTGATGAAATTGAAAAAGTTATTCAATCAAATGAGAATTTTACTATCCATGATGGTAAATTATCTTTAGAAATAACACACACTTCACTACCACAAGGGTCGGGGTGAAATGCCCCCATTTCTTTTGCATCTGTTGGTAAAATGGTTGGAAATAAGAAAAGTATTGTTGAAATTAAAAATGTCAATGATTCTATGTGCTTTGCACGGGCAGTGGTAGTGGGGAAAATGCCATGTTGATAAAGATAATTCAGAACTTTGGGAGAAGAAATGGGACAAAATAAAATGATCCAATAGACCGACACAAGAAATTGAGGCAAAGGCATTAATGGACAAAGCAGGTCTTGATTATAATAAACCTTGTGGATATGAAGAATATTGTAAACTTCAAGGGGTACTCTCCCCAGAGTACATAATTAAAACCCACCCACAATTTGCCAAAGAAAAATTCTTATTTGAACTGCCACAAACTACAAAAGAGAGTAAAGTTATTCATATCTATCACCATGACCATCATTTCGACACCATCACAAAAATTACAGGGTTTTTAGGATGTATTTAATATTGTGAATATTGCAATGTAGGGTATAATAACAGAGAATGCCATAGATGCCACAAAGACTGTGTTTGCTATTCTCCACTACCATGTACACCTGAACATTCTGTTCATTGTTACACTTGTAATAGGGATTTTGTAAGTTCATCTTGTTATAAAAATCACACAACTCTATTTCAGAACCAAGAAAAAACCATTTGTCAATTAGTAAAATGCAATTATATTCAGGGAAAGGAGAACACATTTTTGATGGATTTAAAAAATGTAAATATTGCCATCAATTAGTCAAAAGCGAACATTATTGTTTCATTCTAAAATACAAATCACCCGAGAAAGACAAAATGCCAAAAGTACGATTTGTGTTTTATGATTTTGAAACAACTCAAGACTCAGCTCTCCACACCCCAAATTACTGTGTTCCACACTGTGCTTGTAATGAATGCATTTGTAAATCTATTAATGAAATGTGTTCGATGTGACAAAGTTGGAAAAAGGGAATATATTTTTAAAGGAGAATCTACTTTCAGTGATTTTTGCAATTGGCTTTTCAGTAAGGAACATTTAGATACAACCGCAATCGCTCATAATTCAAGAGGGTTTGATGCACAATTTATCTTAAGACATCTCATTGAAACTGCTACATCAAAACCCGATATCATCATGAATGGAAACAAAATTATTTCTCTGAAAGCTTGTGGTGTTAGACTCATCAATTCATTGAGTTTCCTTTCTGTGAGATTGGCACAATTCCCTAAAACATTTGGTTTGAGTTAACTAGCAAAATGTTATTTTCCTCATCTGGCAAACACAAAATCATATCAAAAGTACATTGGACCTTATTTAGATGCAACATTGTACATGTCTGAGTCTATGTCTCACACAGTCAGAGAAGATTTTATTAAATGGTACAATCAAAAATGTACTAGTAATGCTACGTTCAATTTTGCCAAAGAAATGGACATGTACTGTAAATCTGTAAATCTGACGTGGATATATTACATAGAGGGTGTGGGGAATTCAGAAAACAATTTATCGAATGTGATGGGATAGATCCTTTCAGGGAGGCTGTAACTTTAGCTGATGCCTGTAATAAAGCTTGGCAGAAAAATTCAATGCCAGAAAACAAAGTTGGTCTCATTTCAGATATAGGGTATCCTACTGCTGTTAGATATTCCATGAAAGCCATTAGATACTTACAGCTACTAGCACAAGAAGAAGGCATACACATACGACATGCACTAAATGGTGGAGAAATAAAAATAGGAAATTATTATGTAGATAGTTTTCACAAAGAGACAAATACAATCTATGAATTTTGTGGATGTATGTGGCATGGATGTGAAACTTGCTATCCTGACTGATTTGAGAAAAATCCAATCAATTCACAATTCTATCAATCTCTGTACAACAAAACCCAATCACGCATAAACATTTCAAATCATTGGGGTATAATATACAAGTGGTGTGGGAACACAAATTAGATCATTTATGCAAATCAGATCCTGAAGTTCAAGCCTCATTAGATACATTTTCCCCACACATGGACCCAATTAAACCATGAGAAGCATTATTTGGCAGGAGAACAAATGCCATTAAATTACACTACGAAATTGACGAAAACACAGACACAGAAATTAAATACATAGATATCTGTTCACTTTGCCCATATGTGAACAAACACAGGGAATATCTAGTGGGACATCCAGATATACTCACAAAGGAAAACATAGACACTGGCAAAATAAGGTCTCATTAAATGTAAGGTTTTACCACCTTAAAATCTTTTTTTTTTGCCAGTTTTACCTATTCATTGTAATAAGAAAATGACATTTACACTTTGTAAAATGTGTGCAGAACACGAATTAAATCACTGTAAACACACACCAGAACAACATGCACTTGTAGGTACATGGATGTCTGTTGAACTTTGCAAAGCATTGGACTTGGGGTACACTATTCTTGACACTTATCAAATTTGGCATTGGGATGAATGGTCTTCAGAGATTTACAAATATTGTGTGAACAAATATTTAAAAATGAAACAAGAAGCTAGTGGGTTTAAAATTTAAAAACGATTATGCACAAATTGAAAATTTCTATTTAGAAAAAATTGAAAAAAAAACAGAAAAAAGATCATTTGCCAAAACCATGTTAAATTGTCTCTGGGGAAAAATGCACAAAACAATATAAAAACTAAAACAAAATACATAAATGAACCATCAGAATATTTTAAAATAATACAGAACAAAGACAAAATTGTGAAGAATGTGGAATTGTTTTACCATGATCAGTTTGTTTTAGTAAACTACATTGACACAACAGATGTTTACAATCCACACAATTCAGCCAATGTTGTCGTAGCTTCATTTGTCACAGCCTATGCACGTATGGAATTATACAAAGTTTTAGAACAATTAGGAACACGAGTTTTATATTTTGACACAGACAGTTGTATCTACATATATAAACCATCGCTCTGGAATCCAGAAATTGTAAATAGTAGATTAGGGCAGTGGACAGATGAACACCCAGGGGCAAAAATCACAGAGTTTGTGGGTTTAGGTCCGAAAAATTATGGATACAAATATATTAAAGATGGAGAAATACACACCACATGTAAAGTCAAGGGTATCTCATTAGATTACATGACATCACAACAAGTTAATTTTGAAAGCATGATTGAGTGTGCACGAGACAGAGAGAATTACAAATTAAACATTGAATATACATATAGAATTAAACCTAACAAAGATAGACAAGTCAGAAGTAAACACAAAGTAAAACATTCAGATCCGTTTACACAAAACGTTTTGTTGTCGGTGAATATGACACACTACCCTATGGATATAAGGTATAAATACTACTCAGATTTCTTATTTCGACTTTGAACAGGGAACAGGGAAGATGTCTCTACTACTTAATCCTACATATCCTATATACTTATCAGAGTTAAGAAGACTTTCAAGTTTTAGTATGACTACAAATCCTATTTTACAATCCAAGAAAGAAGATTTAGCTAAAGCTGGGTTTTCTATGTAGGGGATGGTAAAGTAAAATGTTTTGTATGTGGACAAGGTTTACATAATTGGGAAGAAAAGGATATTCCTTTACAAGAACATGTTAAGTGGTCACCAAATTGTTCTTATATTCAATTGATAAGAAATTGTCAATTATACAATCCACCAACATGTATGCAAACACCTCCAGATAAAATATTATCAGTGATGGATTGTGGATTCACTTTAAATCAAATATTTTCAACAATGAAAAAATATGACAAGTGTCTAGATGATTTTCCAGATTCTAAATCTTTATTTGCACTCACGGTACTAGATGATCAAAGAACAACATTTAGTACCATAATTGCAAGAAAAGCTTCAGGACAATTCAAAACTAAGTTAGACAAAATGTTTACAGATAATGTCGAAAATGATTTTCCTGACTGTCCTGGTGAACAGAGTACATGGTGTAATGTAATACCTGATGCACAAGGTACATCAGAACAGACAAAAGAATCATCAGTTTGATTTCAACCATGGAAGCAGTAAGACACATCTTAGAAAACAAGAACACACATAAGGCATTATTATATGCATTTCAAATGATCACTCCTGGTTTGTAATGCATTACAAATCATGAATGCTTTTTACAAAATATAATGTAGAAACTATTTGGACAAGAGTTATGTGGGATTTTATTATTTATGATGAACAAATCATAGATTATTTATATATACAATATGTACCACAAATAGATAGAAGAATAAATTCTTCAGAAACTTTATTTGAATTAAAAGCGCCCTTAAAAAGAAAACCTACTCACAGAATTGAAGAAGTTATGGAAACAGAAAGTATATAAGTTAGTGGTTTGACAACACTTTCTCACAAAAAAAAAAATAATGGCATCAAGTGAATGTTTGTTGTTTCAACACCCTTATAATATCTTTATTTCAGGGCCTAGTGGTTCAGGAAAAACAGAATTTGTCAAAAGGCTTATTGATATGAAACATGACTTATTTCAGATTCCCCCACAAAAAATCATCCGGTGTTATAAAGAATGGCAAAATACATATACTTTACTTAAAGAGAGTGAAGATATCAAATTCATAGAAGGCATCCCTGATGATGAATATGAAATTGTTAGTGATGTCACTATTCCAAATCTTGTAGTTTTTGATGATTTGTTAGGAGATAAAGATGAAGAAAAAATTAAATTATGGTTCACACGAAAAGGGCATCACAGAAATGCAAGTGTCATATGCATTACACAAAATATGTTTCAACAATCTAAATCTAGCCATACCATAAGTTTAAATGCACATTATATGATTTTATTTCAGAATACTAGAGATAAAGGACAAATTAAAGTATTTGCAAGTCAAGTTCAATTACCACATTTAAATGCATCTTATAAAGATGCAACAAGTGCTAATCATGGTTATTTATTAATTGATTTTCATCCTAAAACTCCTGAGTCTTTGAGATTAAGAACTGATATTTTTCATCCTTGGGTGACGCAAGATGAACGTGGACCTATCATTTATACAAAAGTATAAAAAAACTGGTGCACTAATGAGATTGTGTCAGTTGTTAAAAGTTTTTTCAACAAGTACACATCATCATGGTGTCATTCATCCGATCATTAGAACAATTAAGTCAGCAGTCAAATCCATTTGCAAGAGAAAAATTACTTAAGAAAGGTTTCAAGAAAATTTTAAAATGGTTTACATTAGCAAGTAGAATCATACGTAATAAGAAAATTAAATAGCCAAAACAAACTTTAACCTATATGGATAAACATAAACAAGATCTTGAACAACTTGCAAATCCAAGAGTAGATCTTGCAACCAAGCGAAACATTATTTTAAAACCAGGTGGTGGTGGATTTTTTGGAGGTGTTATTATTCGTAATTTAATTCAGTGGGATGGTTATAAAACAAGTTGAAATTTTTATTCACCATTCAAAAAAACCAAAAGTAAGAAACGAAAATCAATCAAAAAGAAACGAAATGTTGGTAAAAATTACATGCATGCAAATTTTTTAGTCACTCCTCAGAAAGAGACAAAAACAAAATCAATTTTAGTGAGTAACCTTCGAAAACAAAAAATAGTACCACCATTAAAGTTGACACGTATATCAAATATGGGGAATAGAGTATCACAGGATCCTATGGGTTCTAGACAAAATGTGGGACATATACCACTAAAAGAAAACATTCCAACATCGGCATATTTCACGGCTTTGAATGCACCTAAACGTGTTAAGGAGATGAGTTCTTATTTCCGTTGAATAAAATGAATTGCATGTTGGTCTATCATATCATTTTACGAATGCACTCAGTGAGAGCAAGATGGTAAAAAAAATCTCGTAAGATTCCTCTAGTTAAAAAATATGGTGGGGTGTTATTGGCACCAAGTCAAACACCTCCAGCATTTCAAAAACAAATTATGAAAAATGCACCTAAAGAATTGATTAATTGTATGGCAGAATGTTGTCATAATCTTTTAAAAGGAAACATATATCTAACCCCCGCTCAGAAACGAAAATTACAACCAAAGCATGAACAACTAAGATCTATTGCTAGTAAATCTGTATCTCTTGAAAAGAAAAAACAAATTTTAAATCAAAAAGGTGATTTTTTACCATTACTTGGTTTACTTGGGCCTGCTATTGGAGTTGCAACAAATCTTGTAAATAAATTGGTGTGTAAGATATGAAGAGAATGGCTATTGTACCTTATCAAATGCTAGAAGAAATGCAACGTTTTAGAAATGAAAAATCTCAGAGACCAAGATTACCACCTGATCCTCAAATCACTAATACAGCACAGTTGCAGAATGAATTATCATCTGTGTTAGGAAATTCAGTTATCAGAAAGTGAGAAAAAACGAAAGTATGGTGAACATTTACAAAAATTTCAATTGTCACATAAGAAGGCATTACAACCATCAGTGGTTATGCCTGAGCCATATCAAAAATCAATGTTTTTACGAGATCGTATTATAGAAAGTGTCCCTGTTACAATGAGACGTAAAGCAACTTCATTATTATCTGCTTTATCATCTCATCCACACATGAGTTGGGATGATCAGTGTATTTTAAGTTATGATGGAGAACCCATAAAAGGTTCAAATATCATCGATTTAGTCAATGATGTTCTTAGACATTGAAAAGGTTTTAAACCGAGCGGTTGGGAAATGATCAATTGTGGTTTAAAAGCTATAAATATCCCTCAAGATTTTGTTGGAAATCATGAACGTTGGTTGTGGATGAATAGAGATCAGGTGTCAAAACCCAACAAACATCAAAATTCTCCAGAAGATAGTTGGATAAAAAGATATTTATCAATATCTCCAAAACATAAAATAGGGTTAGGAAAGAAACCACATCGAGAGGGACACACTAAAAAGTGTAGCCCGAGCCCAAGCCCGAGCTGAGAATATGGTGTAGCTGAGAAATAAAGTTTCGTTTTCTTTCTTATTTATCGTTAGATTTCAGTTATTTTTGGTATAGAAATCACTGGTAGCCAAATGAATCTAGACAAAGTAAAATGGGTATTTTTAAATGTCTATTTCGTGAAATATACGAAAAAATTACTCCGAGAGACACTAAAAAGTGTAGCCGAGAATCTGGTGTAGCCGAGTAATAAAGTGTCGTTTTCTCGTTTGTTTGTCAATTAATTTCAATAATTTTTGGTATATGTATTAGTGATAGATAAGCGAATTCAGACAAAGTGAAATGGATATTTTAAACAGTATAATCGGGCTTGGGCTACACTTTTTAGTGTGTCCCCATCGAGATGGAGAAACACCAAAATCAACACCTAAACGTAAATTGACAAAACGTAGAATTTCTGAAAAATGGGATGCTTATTGAATGATTTATTAACTGAAATATATTACAATACAAAACATCCTGCTGGTTATGGGGGTATATAAAAATTATACAAAGCAGCTTATAGAAAATATAAATCCATTACAGCTGATCAAGTGAAAAAATGGTTGAAAGGAGAAAGAACTTACACTTTACACAAGCCCATTCGTAAAAAATTTGCAAGACGAAAGACTGTAGTGGGTGGAATTGATCATCAATGGCAGATTGATTTAGCGGATTTGCAAAGTTTACAATCTCACAATGACTGATTTCGTTATTTAGTTTGTGTAATCAATGTATTTTCAACATATGCATGGGTTTTACCCATTCACAATAAATCAGGAGAAACATTAACAAAATCTTTTCAAAGACTTTTGAAAACTTCTGGACGTAAGCCATTATCATTACAATTGGATAAAGGTTCTGAATTTAAAAATAAAGATGTTCAAAAATTTTTAAAGAAACAAAAAATTCATTTTTTCACAACAGAAAATCCTGAGACAAAAGCTAGTATTGTTGAACATTTTCAATGCACATTGAAAACACGAATGTGAAAATATTTTACACACAAATGTACATTAAGATATATTGATGTATTAGAAAATTTAGTTGATGGATAATATAATAATAACACTACGACCGGCCGCTGATTTGTCATGGTTCTCGTATGAGAAGGCCTTGGTTACCCATGTTCTACCAACTGCCCCCCCCTATTCCCGCGCTTCTTCTCTCCTCCCAACACTCGGAGACGAACTGCTTGCCCCATTCTTCCCAATCTCTCCGATTAGTATATTAACCCTCTCCTTTGAGTCGCCCCCTAACCACATGTCCCTCATTCTCCCATCCCACTTTTCCATTATACTCCCCATGAATCTTGTTCTTTTAGACTGGTATTTTGGGCATTCTATACGAAAGTGTTCCAGGGTCTCCACCACGCCCACATTACACATCTGGCACTCCTTTTCACTGTTTTTCCCAATTTTTCCCCTCAGCTCCAGCGACCGCGACCTCAGCTTGAACGACAGTGACCCCCCACAGGTGCCATCAAGGTACTCTTCAAAACCAGGCTTCTCTTTATCACGCAGGCCACCCAAAGATCTCTTTGATTTGACCCCCTCTCGCCAATTACGGTTACAATCCTCCATGACCCTTTCTCTGACGATCTTTTTGCCCTGGTTTGCCCCAACGTCAAGGTCCGAGATCTCCATTGAGTAGTTTTCTACTAGCTCCCTCACTTGGACCATCCACCCCGTCTTGATATTTGAGTTGAAAGTTCTCAGGAACATTACTTTACACCATCGGCTATCGGGGAGATTTACCAAATAATTAAGATAACCGAGTTTCAATAGGTTTATCCTGTCCTTGATCCTCATCCAACCAAGCTCGCCCCTGATTGCTTCTAGTGCTGCGGCATTACTCGAGCCTGTTATCCATCGGCCTGCATCGTTCTGCAGGATTTCCAAGCTCTTAACAGCTGTCTGGTTTAGGGGTACAACTTTCGTACCGTATGTTATACTTGGCAGACCCACCATTTCCCAAATGGTTTTCCCCACGAACACCTTATTGAAACTGTTTCTCCCTATAAGTTTCATTTGGTTAAGGATTCGCTTCCCCTTCAGAATCAATTTATTTGTGTGGTTTCGGTAGATGCCTCTTCCTGTGATGTTTATATTTACCCCCAGGTATTCATAGTCACTAGTCTCTAGTCACTAGTCTCTCCTACACTACTGTGTACCTTCCGGAATGCAGAACTCCCCCACTCTCTACCTTCGAGTGGGGTCCACTTTGCGGCCCACGGGTATAACTTTGCTCTTGCTTTCATTAAGTTCGAGTCTCCATTTGCTCCCATATTTCCCAACAATTCCCAGCAACTTCTCTAACCCCTCTGCGCTTTCTGACACGAGCACTATATCGTTTGCAAAAAATACCCCTGGGATCTTCAAGTCACCAACTGCAACCCCCTCGTCGCTATGCAGGAGTTCATCTCCTAAACCTTTGATGTACAATGCAAAAAGAATTGGCGAAAGGATACACCCCTGTTTTAGGCCCATCTCCATAGGCACACGTTTTGTTGTAATGTTACCCAGGCTAAGTTCACTCTGTACATCTTTATATAATGCTTTCATAATCCCAACAAACTCGCCCCCAAACCCAGAGCCTCCAGCTTGCGCCACATACCCTCCTTCCATACTCTATCATATGCCTTTTTAACATCCAAAAAGGCCATGAACATCTTTTTCTTTTTTGCTTTCGCGGATTCTATCATTTGGGATAGCGTGAAAAGATGGTCAGTGACTCTCCTTCCCTTCCTGAAGCCATTCTGGATTTCTCCCAAAAAACCCTTCTCCTCAATCACCTCCTCTAATCTCCCATACAGGACTTTACAAAAGACTTTTCCAATGTTGCTGCTGACAGAGATCCCTCGATAGTTATCCAAAACGTCTTTTTCCCCCTTTTTGTGAATAAATGTCACTTCACTTTCCCCCCACTCCTTTGGGACCTCTTGTTTTTC
Source organism: Pictodentalium vernedei (assembly GCA_031216915.1). Lineage (NCBI taxonomy): Eukaryota > Metazoa > Mollusca > Scaphopoda > Dentaliida > Dentaliidae > Pictodentalium > Pictodentalium vernedei. The sequence continues at coordinate 174,813,615 of CM062288.1, read as the reverse complement.
TATGGCTAAATTGAATAGGGCAGTTAGGCTGTCCAAGAGTTCCTCTCCCCCTTTTTTGATAAACTTGTTAGGAATTTCGTCCACCCCTCCCGCTTTTCCATTCCTCAGTTTTGAGATCACCCTTCGCACCTCCTCAGTTTTGATTTCGCTGCACACAAAGTCCGAGAGATTTTCCTCGACCTGGTTTGGACACTCCGGTGGGTTCCCCATGCCCCATCGCTTATCGTTTACCTTTTCCCAGTGCTTGATTAGTTCTAATGCGATTTGATCTAGCTCTTCTGTAACTCTGCCATCTACTGCTCTGTTGGTTATTCCCTTTGTTACGTTTGTTCACCCATTTCCAAAATACGCTCGAACTCGACCCCCCTGTCGTTCTTATCGTCCTAATAAGACTGCTATTTCGCACTCTCCGGTTGTTGTCTTTAATCTTGTTTACTTTATTTCGTGCTTGTTTGTATTCTTCCTTTGCTACCATGGCCTCATTGCTTTCCACCCCTTAAGTTTTCTACTTCTCCTGTATGCAGCACATTTAGCTTTTCTAACCTTTATGGCCCTTTTCAGTTCTTCGTTCACTCTGTACCCAAGTTCCTGTGTTGGCACCCTAATCTTTCCTACACTTTCCTTCCCTGCCTCCACTAGGCTCGCAACAATGGCGTCGGTCATCTTCTGGACACTACCCCCCTTGTGTACGTCTGCAAGCTTTGGTTTCAGTTTTTCTTCGAACTTCGCCCAGTCGACATCCTTTTTGAGTTCCCAAATCTCCTTGAAGCTTCCTTTCCTTTTCTCTAGGTTTTTGGCCCTCATCGTCACTGTAATCAAGTTGTGATCACTATCCAACTCCATTTTGCCCTCATCATCCACTTCTAGCCTTATCACCTCCCTCCATAAATTCATATCTGTGAGAATGTAGTCAATTATTGATTTTCTATCGTTTCTCTCCCAGGTCCATTTCCCCTTACATCTAGCATCCCTGTTCAGAATCTTCAGACCGAGCTCATTTGTGAAGTTCAACAGCTTCCTTCCATTCCTGTTGACTTTCTTGTCCCCACCCTCTATGCCTTCTTCCTTGTCGCCTATGTGTCCATTAAAGTCGCCCATCAGAATTATACTGAGCCCCCCTGTTTTCGAGTTCAGTGATATTGGACCTTAGTGTTGAGTATATTGAGTCATTCCACTCGGGTTTACTTCTCTCCACCGCACAGTACACAATCCCAAGGGCAATACTTTTGTTTCTCAGACTGATCTTTACCCATCCAATTTCTTTTGACACATCAGCCGAGGTGATGATATCTTCCAGATCTGTAATCAGCGACGGATTTAAATCCTCTTTAATGTACATGCCTACCCCTCCCCCCTTTTTCTGGCCTTCCGTTCGCCCTACACCTATCCACACACACCCGCTTACTTGGTCTACCCGTTCCTCGTGTCTTACCCACGTCTCACTTAAGCCCATGACATCAAACTCCTCTGCCTCGATCAATGTAGCAATTTCACTTACTTTCCGGTGGAGACCCTGGATGTTGCTATAACCCACTTTCAGGGTACCAAGGTTCATTGGCTTCCGCCTACTGGGCCCATTGTTTTCTGGTGCTAGTCTTGGTAAACGTATTCTGCCCCCCTCACTCTTGTTCATCCCACCTATGTCCACTCTAGTTATACTTACCTCTGACCTCCCACCTCGCTCCTCTCCAAAAAAGGCTCTGCTACCCGTAGAATTTTATCCCCTACTACCCGTTTCCCCGCCCTGCTAAGATGCAGCCCGTCACGCCCGTACATGCTCCCATTGCCCCAAAACGTGTCCCAATGGTCGATAAAGGGAATTCCCAGATCAACACAGTAGTCCTCTAACTCTTCATTTAGCGCCAAAATCCTTGAGTTCCGTTCGTCCCCACCTCCAAGGACAGGAAGGACCCCGGATACGACTACCCTTGCATTCCTACTTAGCAGTTTGCCGACTAAGCCTCTATACGACTCCACCAAACTTACTGACCTTCTCTCCCTGATATTGTTGGTCCCCACATGGACCACCACTACCGGTTCCGGTCCTGACCCTGCCACAATGCCATCTACCCGGTCCCTGAGATCCTCCACCTTCGCCCCCGGAAAGCACAAGATTGTTCGATTGGAACTATCAGGACCACAAACTACATTGTCAATCCCACGTACAATGCTGCTCCTCGCTACAACTAATTTTCTTCTTCTGGCCCCAGTTCCTATATCATCTGCACCTCCTCTCGTTTTGCAAGCTCCTGGCCCCCTCTTTCTCTTGACCGCCCTCCTTACCCCGACTGGCCTATCATCATCAACAACCATCTCACCCCCACACTTTCCCCCTCACTCTCGTCCCCAGGGGTATCAGAGTCTAAAACACTAAACCTGTTTTCTAAACACCGCCTAGCAACCTTGGTAGCCTTACGCCAACTCTGGCTTCCGGACTCAACGCAGCCCTGACCTGACGCCACCTTCCAAATTTTCCTACTAAAACCCCCTCCTCAGTTACACCCCCCACATCAAGCATTATTCCCCCATGTTTCCTGCTTCCCAGTTTCCTCCTTGAGTCCACAACGACCTTCCACCCACCTTCCACCTCACCATCGTAGGTAACCTTCAACGGGGTAACTCCAGAAACACCAGCCCTCCCCAACCTCCCTCTCAGCTCTGCAATCTCCCGCTCGAATCCAACACACTTCTCTAACAACTGTAAAATATCCCTGCAATTTGCACATACCCCACAACTCTCCATTGACCGACCACCACCATACCTCATATTACACTGTCTGCATGCCTCCGGATCCTCACTCTCCCCCACTTGCACCCCTCGACTCACCTCCCTCAGACCTCCCTTAACACCCATACTTAACTCCGTCTGAACACCCGTCGTACACTTACCATTCATGATTACAAATAATATACAGAATCCAATGACCAAAAACGACAAAAACACCAGGGCAACAAACACACACGAAAAAAAGGTAACTAAGATAAACAAACGGCAAAATTGGCAAAACCTCTCAACTAAATTTCCTTATTACATCCTACGATCCTCCCCAAACACACTTGCAAAACTAATTATATAAAAACTTCCCTGAAATAAAAACTAATATTAAAAAGATACTTATAAACAGTTCCAAGCAGAAAATTTTCTTCTTCTCTTCATGAGTAGTATTCATACAATCACAGTTTCCATCATAGTATTCAGAGAACTCCTGCATCTGTATCAATAGAAAATGAAATAGAAGTAACTCAAAATTTGTATGGTAAAAAATCTAAAGAGAGAAAAATAAAATTTAAAGTTGGTGATATAGTACGTATTAACAAAACCAAACATACATTTGAAAAGGAGTATTTAGCAAATTGGACAAAATAATTATTTAAAATCACCCATGTAAAACATACACACCCGACCACTTATAAACTTGAAGATATGGGTGGTGAAAATATACAGGGGGCATTTTATCCTAAAGAAATTCAAAGTGTAAAAGATGATGATAAAAAATATATCATTGATTCGGTTCTTACACAACGTTCAAGATGTGTGTGTAAGAAACTCGTCAAGGAGCTTAAAGTACATTGGGAAGGTTATCCCTCGAAATTTGATAGTTGGGTATCAGAATCTGATTTAGTATAAAAAGAATATGTCAGTAAATGAAAATGCATTGAGTGGTGAAAGTGCAAGTGTTGAAGTACAAAGTCAACAAACACAATTTAATTTTTGTGGGAATCTTGTTGCAAGAAATCAAGTGACTTCTTTCACACAAATAATCGTTATTTATGCAATTATGATTATGGCTATCATTCATCTTAGTTTACAATCCCCCAACAAAGAATTGTGGTTGGTATTATTGAGTAGTTATTTAGGATATATTCTTCCAAGCCCCGGTTTAAAATATTTGAAACCACATGATAAGAAAAATGAGTTCATTTTACGTAACACTACTGAATGATAGTTCTATGGATATGTTTCCAAATAACGCACAATGTTGTTTTCAAACACAATTATCTAAACCAATTCACATTAATAAAGAACATTGGGAAGTGGGTTTAGTTGAAGTAATTTTACCATATGAGGCAAGAAATATAACAGATGATGAAACAAATTTTAAAATCATTGTGACAGATCCGAAAATATCATCACGCATTAATAATATTAATAAATCGTTTTTCAAACATACAGTACGTAAGGGTGTTGCTACTGTTGAGCTAAGTATTTTGCCGAGGGCATATGCAAATGGTGGAAGCAATAGAATCCGAAATTCAAGAAAAACTTGGGGGTATTTTAAAAGAGTTTGGTGTGTCATTTCGTCTTGGTTATTCATCTCTACATTCGCGTATAAAAATTGTATCAAATAGTATTGCAACAGTTGGACTTGAATTATCAGAAAGTTTAGCACAAAAATTGGGATGTAAAGATGGTATGTTTCCAGTAATTTTTCCTTACACAGCAAAAGATGAATTTAAATATAACGTGGATTTAAATATGGATTTTAATCAACTCTTTATTTATTCTGATATTGCAGATTATATATTTCTTGGTGATATAGAAGCGCCTATTTTACATGTGATACCATTTGAAACACGTGACGAATCTCTGCACACTCATAAAGAATTTGATAATGTACATTACGTACCAGTATCAAAATCTTCTTTAGATCAGATCAGTATAAATATAATTGGGAACACTGGTAAAAACATTCAGTTTTCAAGTGGTAAGAGTGTCATCAAGCTGCATTTTAGAGAGCGTAACAAATTATATTTATAAAAAAAATGATGCCAGTGTATCAAGGTGTATCACGGTAATACGGATATGGATTAGGGTCTATTTTTCGTTCAGCAATAAGATCAGCTGTACCATTAGTAAAACCATTTGCAAAAATGCATTTCGAACTTTAAAGAGAGAAGGATTAAAACATGGTATTGAAATAGCAAATGAACTGATGAGAAATCAAAAACCACCTAAAGAAGTCATGCTCACTCATGCAAAAGATCTTATGGCATCCGTGGGTTAAGCTACATTGGGAATAAAAAGACAGAAACGAGAACTGAAACGTCAGTCTGAGGTTCGTTCTCATAGAGTCAAGACACGAAAAAGACAATCTCATCCAAAACGAAATTCAAGGCCACTTGATATATTTGATTAAATCATGATATTACATGGATCTTGCGAGCATTTTTGTAGTGGTTTTGATCCAGATAATGTATCACCAACATCGAGTGGTATAGAAAATACTGGTGAAATTGAGCAATTTCCTATTGTATCTTTAAACAATTCTTCACCAATAAAATGTTTAATTCCAAGACAAACAACCAAGTGGTTAGATCTTGCATCATCTACACTTGAAGTTCAATTTAAAATTACAAAACAAGATGGGAGTGTATTGGGTGGAGATACAAATAGAACTCCTATCAATAATTTTTCTTCACAGCCTGTTCAGTAAAATTGATGTTACACTGAACGGTAGTCTTATAACCACCAATACAGACATGTATCCTTATCGAGGATTTTTGTAGAATTTTCTTAGTTATTCAAGAGATGTGAAAAAAACTTATCTGGCTGGTAGAGATATGAGGTATGCAGATAGTCCTGGATACCACATAGCAATAGCTAAAGATGGCGATAATAAAGGTTTGGTTCAGCGTCACAAATTAATTGCAGACAGTAAATCTGTACAACTAAGAGGACAATTACATTTAGATCTATTTGTGCAAGACAAATATTTACCAAACGGTGTGGAAATGAGAATAAAAATTCATCGTTCTCCAACTAAATTTTGTCTGGTTGGTGATGAAAATGGAAAAATAGAAATTCAAAAAGCCATATTCAGAATACCGGCATTGGATTTAATTCCTAAATTTGCAAATGACCTTAATGCGCAAATAGATCAAACAAATTATAAAATCCCCATAAGACGTGTAGAAATGAAAACATTTACCATTGGAAGTGGTCTTCGATCAAAAATAGAAGACCATCTGTTTCATAAACAGATGCCAAAACGATTAATTCTTGGTTTAGTTTCTAATAAAGATATAAATGGAGATATTGGCACAACTCCATTTAATTTTCAACATTTCAATTTGAACAAGTTGGAAATCACAATAGACGGACATTCCATTAAAGCACGTCCCTTCGAACCAAATTTCGAAGGTGGATTTTATCTAAATTCATATTTATCATTATTTGAAGCGATGGGGTATTTTGGACAAAATCAAACAATTGATGTATGTATGCAGGATTATGCAAAAGGATATACCCTTTGTGGAATTGATTTGATACCTGATCAGTCAAGTAGTGGACCATTAGCTCATCCTATAAAGTCTGGCAACCTTCGAATAGATCCCCAGTTTGCACAGCTCTTCCAGAGGTGATCAACGTTGTTGTCTGTGCAAAATTTGATTGTGAGATAGAAATCAACAAATTCAGAGAAGTGATATTTGACTATTAACAATGAATAAATGTGAATATTGCAAGATGTGTGAAGAAAAAATACAAACATTATTTCAAGAATGTGTTGTGATAGAACTGATAAAATCCATTAAACAGAAAATGAAAAATATCTGTGAAGAATATCAATCCAACATGACAACATTAATAGATATATACATTTCAGAATGTTTACATAAACTGTGTCCAGTGACTATACTACATAATCTACACAAGAGAGCAAGAAGAATTGACTTATTAGAATATTGTGCTCGTATAGACTTTGAAACAGACAGCCAAAAAGACATTCAAAAGTGGGCAGAATTAGTTAAAAGAGACTGGGCATATTATACAGCATATCTTGATTAACGACTTCATAACAGCCCTTTTCAGGGCTAAGGAGAGATGGAAACCACTCAGCTACAATATATATTGAACAATTCTCCAAGGTTATCATCATTGAATAGAAAAGTGTGTTCAAGAGACTTATTACCAAAACAAAAGCTTAAACATAGAAAAGCTTATATCGTGAACACAGATTCATCAAGAGAACCAGAACCAGGAGAACATTGGGTGGTGATATATTTCAAAGACAATTCAGCCATCTACTTTGATTCCTATGGCTAACCACCAATAAATAAAGACATTTACAATTTCATAGTAAAAAACACAGATTCATCGACTATTAGTAGTCCACTATTAACTCCCTCACTTGAACCATCCACCCTGTCTTGGTATTTGAGCTGAAAGTAGTCTGGAACAATAAATGTTATTGTGTCGTAAAGCAAACTGCAGCAGTAAGGCCATAAGTGAACTATCTTCAATGAGTTCCCAGCTTACAGTGAAGGTTACGGAATGAGTTCAGTAAATTAGGTTTAGTGACTCTGGTCCGAGTCTTTAGCGAGATCCAGACCTACTTTAATTTCGTAAATTTCACTATAAACTGTGAACGAGTTGAAAATTTTCGTAATCCATTCATCCATCCATCCTACTCTCCCTCTCTCTCACCCCCCCCCCCCCCCCCCCCCCCCATCTCTCTCTCTCTCTCATTTTCTAAGAAATTTCGAAAAATTAACTCGATACTGCTCAGAAATTCGCAAAATTTTTACCGTGACTTTTTCATTTAAAATGATTTTTACTAGATCACAGAATAATAAGATTCGGTATTTCAGGTCAGATTCGGTCAACTTCGGTATTTAGTGACACCGCTCCCAACCGTCCAGAACCCCCAGAACCGCACAGAGACACCATCTAAATTACTCTTACGTGGTGTTTTTAGAGAAATAATTCATTTCCTGTATGAGGTATGCCATTGCAAACAGGGTAGAGGTGAATAAAAACTTAAGAATGCCTTCACCTGGCCGGTTGGGGTGTGGAGGGGGGGGGGATGATTTAGTATTTTTGTCCTAAATACCAGAACCCACAGAACCTCTCGGATTTCCCTTAAAACCTCCTCTTAATTACATTTGCACACTGTTTTCAGAGAAAACATTTTATTTTCAGCTTGTTTTCGCATTCAGCAGAAAACTAAAATTTGATTTTTTTTTCTCAAATTCGCTCTCATTCTGCACAACAACGAAATTTAAGATTTAGTCAAGGGAGTTAACTCGAAATTTTACGCTTAATTTTGCATTCATCGACTGATTTGGCCAACCAAATCGAGTCACCATCATTGCTTAAACTCACGAAAAGATGTCATAAAATAATAATATAATAATAATAACAACACTGTGGCCGGCTGCTGATTTGTCGCGGTTTTCGGGTGAGAAGACCTTGATTTGCCTTATTCTCCCAAATGCCCCTTACCCCCCCCCCCACGCCTCTTCTCCACCCCACCCCACCCCCATCACTCTGAGACGAACTGCTTGATGACATGCCGTCGCACATTCCTCCCTATGATCCACCCGATAAGTACACTAACCTTCTCCTTTGTTTCACTTACTAACCGCGCAAATTTTATTCTGTTAGACTGGTATTTTGGACATTCTAATAGAAAGTATTCTAGGGTCTTTACTATGTATAAATTACACATTTGGCACTCCTTTTCATTGTCCTTCCCAGTTTTCTCCCTAAGCTCCAGCAACCGCAACCTCATCTTGAACAACAGTGACCCACCAAAGGTGCCATAAAGGTACTCTTCAAAACCTGGCTTCTCTTTATCACGCAGGTCACCAAAAGACCTTTTTGCTTTCACCCCCTCTCGCCAATTCAGGTTACAATACTCCATGAGTCCTTCTCTGACGATTATTTTTACCCTGGTTTGCGCCTAAGTCGGAGATCTCCATTGAACGGTTCTCTGTTAACTCCCTCGCTTGGTCTATCCACCCTGTCTTTATGTTTGAATTCCAAATACGCTGGAACATTAATTTACACCGTCGGCTGTCGGGGAGATTCACCAAACAGTTAAGATAGCAGAGTTTCATTAGTCTATCCTGTCATTATTCCTCCTCCACCCAAGCTCATCCCTTATTGCTTTTAGTGCGGTGGCATACTTGACCGCATTATCTATCGGCCTGCATAGTTCTGCAGGGTCTCCAAGCTCTTTAGAGTCATTTGGTTTAGAGGTATAACTTCCGTACCAGATGTTACACTTGGTACACCCACTATTTTTCAAAATTGTTTTCCCCACGGAAACCCTATTGAAGCTATTTCTCCATATCAGTTTCATTTGATGAAGGATTCGCCTCCTCTTCACATGTTCGTTTATTCGTGTGCTTTCGGTAGATGTCTCTTCCCGTAATGTTTATATTTACCCCTAAATAATCGTAGTCACATGTCTCACCTACACTTTGTCTAAGAAGTTTAGTGCTATCTTCCGGAATAGACAACTCCCCCACTTTCCACTTTCGAGTAGGTTCCACAGGTACAACTTTGCTTTTGCTCTTTCATTTAGTTCAAGTCTCCATTTGTTCCCAAATCTCATACAATTTCAAACATTATCTGTTCCCCCTTCGTTTTCTGATACTAGTATCATATCATCTGCGAAAAATAGCCCTGGGATCTTCAGGCCCCCAAATGCTACCCCCTCGTCGCTATACAGGAGTTCATCTCCCAAATCTTTTATGTACAATTCAAAAAGAATTGGCAAAAGGATACACCCCTTCTTTAGGCCTATCTCCACAGGCACACATTTTGTTATGTTACCCAGGCTAAGTTCACTTCGTACATTTTTATATAATGCTTTCAGAATTCCAACAAACGTACCTCTCAGGCCCAAGGCCTCGAGCTTTCGTCACATACCCTCCCTCCATACCCTACTATAATACCTTTTTCACACCCAGAAAGGCCATAAACATTTTTTTCTTTTTGGCTTTCCAGGTTTTATCATTTGGGTCAGTGTGAAAAGATGGTCAGTTACTCTCCTTCTCTTCCTGAAGCCTTTCTGGATTTCTCCCAGAAACCATTTTTCTTCGATCGCATCCTCTAAGGACTTTGCATAAAACTTTTCCAATGTTGCTCCGACAGAAATTCCCCGATAATCGTCTAATAGATCCCCCCTCTCTCTCCCTCTCTCTCTCTCTCTCTCTCTCTCTCTCTCTCTCTCTCTCTCTCTCTCTGCTCTCTCTCTCTCTCTCTCTCTCTCTCTCTCTCAGTTCTTTTGGAACCTCTTGCTTTTCTACGGCTAAATTGAATAGGGTCGTTAAGCTTTTCCAGAGTTCCTCTCCCCCATTTTTTAGGAACTCGTTAGGATTTTCGTCCATCCATCCAGCCTGTTCCTTAATTTTGAGACCACTTTTTGTACCTCCTCGGTTTTTATTTCGCTGCACACAAAGTTCGATAAATGTTCCTCGACCTCAATGTGACATTCAAGTGGGTTGCCCATGCCCCATCGTTTACCTTTTCCAAAAGCTTGCCTAGTTCTGATGCGATTTGGTCTTGGTCGTCTGTATTTCTGCCCTCCACTTTAATACTCTATGAATTACTCCCTTTGTTTCTTTTATTCACCCATTTCCAAAATACGTTCGAACTCGGCCCCCTGTAATTCCTATCGTCCTAATGAGGTTGCAGTTTCGCACCCTCCGATTATCGTCTTTAATATTATTTACTTTATTTTATGTCTGTATTCTTTTGCTACCTTAGCCTCGTTGCTTCCCCTAATTGAGTTTTCTACTCCTCCTGTACACAACACATTTGACTTTTCTGTCCTTTATAACCTTTCTCAGTTCGTCATTCACTCTGTACCTAAGTTTCCTTGTTGGCACCCTAATATTTCCTATACTTTCCTTCCCCGCTTCCACTAGAGTCTCTCGATTGAGCAATTGGTCTATAGCTCATTTGCTCGATAAGATTCGAGTCGTTCGAGCAATCGGAGATAGTTAGCAAGCCTGTAGTAATGCAACAAGTCAACAGTAATCGTATAAGGCTGCAAGGGTTTAGTATTGTGTGACTACAGTAGGACTTGATCATAGGGCAGGTGAAGATGACTGCGGATAAGATAGCAGTAGTGTTCATTGACCCATGAAAGCATGGGTGGTCTTGAAACCAGAAGCCGATCATGTGCTAGAGGCAATAACTATCATCAAATAGGTATCCTCGGACAATAGATATCCCTCTTACGGGATCCCACTAGGAGAGTCCCTTTAGAAAAATCTGTGGATATGGAATCCCTTTTTCCGAATTGTGCCGAAGAGCAGTATTTGCAGTCACTCGTTCGAGCAATTGCTCTATAGCTCATTTGCTCGATGAGATTCGAGTCGCAAGAGCATTTGCTCGTGGGGCAACTGTTCGATAGCTCATATGCTCGATGGGATTCGAGTCGTTCAAGCAATGACTTTTCAGTAACTGCTCGATAGCTTATTAAGGGAATAGGTATGAAAAAGTTGTTTGAGCAAGCAGTAGTGGAATGATAGTGATGTGAACTGGGGCCCGTAGCGGCATTTATGTACTAAGAGCCGTAGTAGTGCCACAATTTAGTAATGGCTGAAGCATTTTAGCACCGGACATATTAGTGGTAACCAACAGTAATGGTACAAGGCCTTAATGGAACAAGACTGCAATGTCGATAGAAGACTATAGTATTGGGTGAATACAATACCCGCTAATCAAATGATAGATGGTGGTAACTATGGACAAGTGGTGGCATTGGAGGCTGGAGCTGTGAAGATGCTGGATGGCCGAGAAGCCAGGAGCTATATACGAGCTAGGGGTCATAACTATCTTCAGATAGGTATCGTGCAAAAGGTATCCTCAAAAGGTATACTCAAATAGTACAACACCATGTCATAGGTGTCCTCAAATACCGACTTCAGTCGTAGAGCAATATGTGGAGTCACTCGTTCGAGCAAGTGTTCGATAGCTCATTTGTCCGATGGGATTCGAGTCGTTCGAGAAATGACTTTTTCAGTAACTGCTCGATATCTGATTTGCTCGATAACATTTAAGTCATTCGAGTAATACCTATCCCTGCTCGATTGTCTTATGGGTTTGAGAATCATAGAGGCCTTCGTTGTACGCAATGGAGATAACTCTGTATGGTTAGGTACAGATTATGGGAAATCAAGCAATCTGACTGTGATTTTAAGACATGGACGAAGGCAGAGGTCATAACAAGGGACAGCCAAGTGTAGCTTGGACTAGATGAACTGCTAGGGTTAGAGTTGCTAGAATAACGTCTATAATAGGCAGGAAAATGGGATTATGGGAAAGTGTAATAGAACGCACCTTACAGCACTTTGTGTTACTCTCATAAACCCTACACAGGGCTTCGTTTCGGTGATTTTAGACAGTTTTTGGTGATTGGGAGTGAATGTTGGGTATATTTGCGTAATTAGATTGGCTCTTATACAAAGGAACGCGCCTGTTATAGGAAAAAGAAGGATTCTGTGGGAATCCATACCAAATAAAATGATTTCGGGTGTCTTGGGTGATTTGTGGAAATTGTCGTGTTGCTTGAGGTAATTAGATACAGTCCTATTCAATCGAACACACTCTTCGAAGATACCCCGGTCCTATTGCATGCCTTTGGGTAACACAGCAATCACGTGCTACCATACAAACCTAGATGGCGGCCTCCAGTATACAAAATGGACGACGGAAACATGTATCACCCTAACAACACGCGCCGCAGATGCGCACTGAAACCACGTATCACCATGGTAATGACGCCACAACATGGCCACTCACGCGCACTACCACACCAATACAACATGACCCCACTGGGCCACTTGACTGTGACATGACGTTACTTCCGAGGCCCTGCGCCGAGGTCCATAATATAAGGATCGTCCCAGTACATGATGTACTACTAACATATACTACTCAAAGTTTGCTAAGCACCAAGTATATCCAACTACCTGTTTTACATTTTAGTTGAAATATTGTAATGAAAAGTGTATATATTTTTTATTTAATTAGATCTTAAACGATTTAAGTACAGAAATTAAGATTTTATTGTGTTCGACATTATTTTTTAGCTTTTGAATACGATAACCATGGAAAATGGATATTATTGATAAAAGCAGACAAAACAGGAAATTTTTCAATTTGCCAAAAACTTGACGGAGCGAACTGGTATGGATTCAATATCGAGTATGAGACCCATTACTGTTAATTACAGCTTGACAACGCCTTCTCATGCTCCCAATCAGGGTCCTGGTGGTCCTCTGTGGGATGTTGTTCCATTCTTGGACCAGCATGGCACAAAGCTCCTGGACACTTCTTGACTGGACTGGACGGGCTGAAATTGCAAGCTGCAACTCATTCCAGACATGTTCGATTGGATTGAGGTCAGGAGATCTTGCTGGCCAGTCCATACGCTCAATCCCTCCCTCTGTCGGTACTCCCCGACAGCATGGGCAACATGAAAACGGGCATTATCGTCCATCAGAATGAATGTATCACCCACTGCACCTGCATACAATCTGACGTGGACATCCAGGATCTCATCAATATGCTGCTGTGCAGTCAAGGTACCACATTCAGGGACACAGAACTTTGTACATCCATCCCTGCTGATGCCGCCCCAGACCCTGATTGACCCTCCACCATAGCTGTCATGCTCAGCAATAGTGGCTGATGGAATCACTCTCCTGGTCTTCTCCATACCCTAGACCGCCTATCTGTGTGGTCTAGGCAGTATCTTGACTCCTCTGTAAAAAGGACAGGTCGCCAGTCTTCTCTGGTCCATCCAACGTGGTCCATGGCCCATTCATATCGTGCCTGATGGTGGTTCTGGGACAGCGGAATGCGAATACATAGTCTTCTCGATCGGAGACCACCTTCGTGCAACCTTGCCCGGATAGTCTGTGTTGAAACATTTACCCCGGATGCATTCTGAAGGTCACTGCGAAGCTGGGTTGCTTTGGCAAAGCGGTTCCTACGGGCCTGAATGACCAAAAACCGGTCTTCAGCTGCAGATGTTGCCCTGTCTCTGCCACCACCATGCCGTCTTACTGGTATGCCATACTGCTGAAATCTTGCCCAGGCTCTGGTGATCACTGCATGGTGCACACCAAGGGCTTTACCAACCTGACGATGGGTAGTCCCTTGTTCCACCATCCCTACAGCCCGCCACATTTCTGCTTCAGACAAATGTCTTCTTACATTTGCATATGCCACATTTAATCATTAAATCACAAGGATTTGTGTTGAAATGAAGATTGAATACCCTACACATGTCATGTACATGTAGACAGTACACGAAAACATCATGAAAATCAAGGGGTACATGCTTTCCATGACTGTCACGAAAAGTCTGCCTGTCAAGAGAGCTAATGTAAACACTGGGGACCATCTCAATACATTCCTCAATCATATCCACCAAAAATATCACAAATATGTCACAAGCAAATTTCTCATTGATTTGTCAAATATTTAGTGCTTAGCAGTAGTATGTCATGTACCCGGACAGTCCTTGTTTGGATGACCCCGGTGGATGATCCCGGAAGTGACGTCATGTCACGTGACCCAGTGGCGCCATGTTATGTTGCCATGGTAACCCTCGTGAGCGGCCATGTTGTGACGTCACCCCCATAGTGATACGTGGTGTGAGTGCACATGAGCAGCGCGTGTTGTTAGAGTGATACGCGTTTCCGTCGTCGATTTTGTATACTGGAGGTCGTCATCTTGGTTTCTATGGTAGCACGTAGTTGCTATGTTACCCAAAGGCCTACAACAAGACAGGGGTATGTTTGGGGGGTATGTTCGATTGAATCGGAGTATCACGAATTACCACAAACAACCCGACAATCCCTCCAAATCACCAAAATCTACCCCAAATCACCGAAATGGACTTAGAATTTCCCATTTTATCGGCTTAGCACGTAGTGCTATAGTACCGAGGGGTTCCCTGGGAGTGTGTTCTATTCAATCGGAGTATCACGAATTACCACAAACAACCCGACAAGTTGTACTATTTCGAATTCTTTCAGAATCCTATTTAGGACCGCAAAACTTTTGGCTTATAATAGTAGCATGTAGTGCTATAGTACCGAGGGGGGCCCTTGGGGTGTGTTCGATTGAAGTAGAGTAATGTTCTGGTTCGGATTTTCCCAGAATCCCTTTTTGGCTCCCATGACGTTTTTTCCTCAATACATTGTATAAGAGTAGCACGTAGTGCTATAGGACAAATTTACCCAGAATCCTCTGCTTCTACTTGGAACTATATTTTTAAAAATTCGCTCTACTTTTAGTAACATCTTTAACTGACCCCCTAACTAATTGTTACGGTCTATATTTAGCAATTTCTTTAAATGACACCTCTAACTATATGATTTTAAATAATAAAATTAATGAGGATCAAGATGTTTCTACACTAACCAATCAGAGTGAAGTTAATCAACCAATCAG
Organism: Pictodentalium vernedei; assembly: GCA_031216915.1. Lineage (NCBI taxonomy): Eukaryota > Metazoa > Mollusca > Scaphopoda > Dentaliida > Dentaliidae > Pictodentalium > Pictodentalium vernedei. The sequence goes on along the minus strand of CM062288.1, from coordinate 174,798,410 downwards.
ATTAGTATATTCTCATTGTGTTTCTTTTCCACTGACTTCTATACTAATTTTCTAAATTTTCCAACTTTAACCTATAATCCTATAGGAAACAAACACAAACGCCCATCGAGAATGAAAATATCGATGAAAAAACGCTTTGACGTTGAGACGTTTTCAAAAACGTCCGTCACGTAGATATAAATTCCGGAGAAGAGTAACGTCGCGTCATTCTGTTTCGATCCTTCGAAGTGAACTCATTGCTAGACAGTTTTCTATAGCAATTTTGCCTTCGCAAAAATTTTATGAATATGGAGTCTGATGCTGCTACTGCCGTTACCGGGACTGATGTTTATGCATGTGAAGAGTGTGGGAAGACCTTTACGGACCGTCGGAACCGGAACCGCCATGTGCGCACCCAGCACGCCGAAGAGAAGAAGACCCACGATTGCACCAACTGCAACAAGAGTTATGCTTCCAAACAAAAGCTGTATCAACACCTGAAGAAATGTTTGGAGACCTATACATGTATGGAATGCGGCCAGGAATTGAACCAACTACTCCATTTTAACCGCCACAAGAGCGTCGCCCACCGACCAGTTCCTGTACCAGCTAAAAGGAAGACCGATGAACCGAAGAGAGGACCAACCAAACAACCACGGAGCACGACGACCACCCGTTATGATGTTGACCCAACTGATTTTGACAAGAATATGATGTCTGAAGAAGAGACCGATGACATTTTGACCATATACGAAGATAACTGGAGTTCTATTAGAACTCGCCACATTATGAACAGAAGAGTCCAGGACCAGTATAACTACCGGATCAACGATATGATCCTGAAGATGATGAATGATGAATTGATGACTACCGTATTTCTGCCACAACACTTAAGATTTAAAATTAATCTGTGTTTTGGTTTTTATCCCGCGACACAATGAAACGAATGAACTGAAGCCAGTTTTACCATCCATCACAAAACAACGCCCGGGTACTTGATGTTCCACAACTAGTACTGCCAAGAAGACTTTGAAGAAGTCCTTGATGATGTCATGGAAGAAGATATCCTGGAATGGGCCAAGTTAAAACGACCCAACACCAAATGGCTTGTGAGAGAGTTACGAACGTCACATTTTATGTGAATAAGCTGAAAGACCACCCAATTGGAATAGTAGTAGAACTTCCCGATTACATCCTCCAGAACAAAGCAGTAAATGCTTTGGTGAAAGATAACAACCAATCATTTATCTACGATGACAACCTGTGCATATTCCGATGATTAGCTTTATGGAGTGGTTCCACAGCACACAATTTGAAAAATACAACAGATGCCATGTGCAGCAAATATACAAAGAAGCCAAAGAATGAATTCCGTGGAGTAACTTTAGCCGACTTGGAGAAATGTTTTGAAGTGAATATTCAAGTATATGAACTTGTCAAGAATGATGATGACCAAACTGTTGCCAAATTAGTACAGAGACCTCATAGAAAGTTTGAAGATACCATGTATGTGAACGTCTACAAGAACCATTTTAGCTACATCATCGATATAGACCAATACTGCAAATCCTTTGAATGCCGCAAATGCGGCAAATTATGGCACACTGTGAAGAAATTAAATCGTCACGAGAAAACATGTACAGCTGAAGTGAAGTACCAGTATGTTGGCGGTGTATACCATCCATCCCAGTCCGTATTTGATCTGTTAGAAGATGAAGGTAGAGAAGTACCCGAAGAGAAGAAGTTTTATTCATACATCCGTGCATCCTTTGATTTTGAAAGTTACTTTGTCAAATCCAGTCTACCTGTTGACAGTGATAAACTGATATGGGAAGCAGAACACCGACCATTGAGCGTGAGCATATGTAGTAATGTTCCAGAATACCAAGAATACCAAGAACCGAAGTGTTTTATTACAAACGGAAATTCTCAAGAACTTGTTGAAGAAATGATGACATACCTCACAAATATTTTACCTCATTGCCACCAACTTATGCAGACCTATCATGCTTGAACCTTATTTAAACTGACAAAAATTGATGAAACGCTGGAAGCAAAACCCAGAGCTACTGGAGAAAATACATCAAAGATGCAGCCTTTACAAAAATTGGAGAAGAAATTTCAAGACTTTGCAAGAGATGCCCGTCATCGGATTCAACTCTGGAAAATATGGTATGAATGTAGTCAAGCGTGAACTGATGACATACCTGAAGAGACAGAATCCACTCAAGTTTGCAGTGAAGAAATCACCTGCATGAAAGATAAGAATGGCCTTCCTTTCCTCCATAATGAAGTCAGAGATAAACCCATGAAAGAAATGGTACAAGACACCCGTACCAATGCAAAGTACATCACCGATTTGGGCTATAAACTTTTTGAAATCTGGGAGTGTGAGTGGAGGGAGATCAAGAAGACCGATGCCACACTCAAAGCCTTCCTGAAAGAGAACTTTTCAGACAAAATAGATGGTGCAATGACAGATGAAGAAATACTGAACAAAGTGAAGCCCGGTGAACTGTTTGGTTTGGTTGAATGTGATATACATGTACCAGATCACCTGGAAGAGTACTTTGAAGAGATGGCACCTATCTTCAAGAATACAGATATTTCCATAGATGATATTGGTGAACACATGAAGTCCTTTGCTGAGAAGAATGGAATGATGAAGAAACCCCGTAGAAGTTTGATTGGAAGCTATGGAGCAGAAAAAATGTTGTTTGTGGTACATCCAGCATGGTATTGAAGTTGACCACGTCTATCAAGTTATCCATTATAAACCAAGAAGATGTTTTGAAAAATTTGGAGATGAAGTATCTGAAGCAAGACGACAAGGAGATGTTGACCCTGACAAGCCGATCGTTGCCGACACCATGAAGCTATTATGAAATTCTGGATATGGCAAAACCGTTACCAACAAAGAGAAGCATCGACGTGTGTGCTATTGCGACGTTGAAGAAGTCACCAAAGCTGTAAATGACATGTCCTTCAGAGCCTTGAATCCATTAGATGAAACTTTATATGAAGTCGAACTCAACAAGAAGACCATCAAGTTGGATCTGCCATTTGACATCGGATTATGTATACCAGTATGCGAAACTCCGGATGCTTCAGTTCTATTATGATGTCATCGATACTTTTATCAGCCGCCAAGATTTCGAATATGCTGAAATGGAAACATGATTCTGTATATCTATGTACCTCGTGACCATCCATAGATGAATTAGTGAAACCAGAGAAGAGAGTAGAATTTTACAAAGAAAATCACAAGTGGTTTCCACCAGAGTGTTGTGATTTCCACAGATGATTATGTGAAAACCAAATTAGAAGGCAAAGAATGGCTGTCACCCTCCTGCTGCCAAGAAAGAAAGCGTTTTGACAGGAGAACTCCAGACTTGTTCAAGGTAGAATGGCAAGGAACCGACATTGTTGGACTGTGTAATAAAACATATTATTGTTTCGGTGCCACCAATAAATATAGTTGTAAAGGAATCAGCAAACGCCACAATGATTTGACGAAAGACAAATATTTGGAACTTTTGAAGACTCAACAAAGTGGATCTGGCATCAACCGAGGATTTGTTATGAATGCCAACACTATGTATACCTACCAGCAGAGCAGAGATGGACTGTCGTATTTCTACCCAAAACGAAGAGTTTTAAAAGATGGAGTTAGCACCATACCACTAGAGATTTAAAGAAGAAAAAATGATTGAGTGTCATATTTTCTACAACCTGAACAAAGTCTAGCTTTTGCCTACAAAAAGTCCTATTTAGATGTCCGAAAAATTCCTAAAAAACCGAAATGGATTTTAGGTGGTTTACTCAATCATGTTAGGCTCACCAAATTTCTAAAGTCCTATATGGCATTCTCTAAAGTCCTTTATGGCAGTCCTCATAAAGTCCTATATGGCAAGTTTTTCTCTAGGCAAAAAGTTCTATAAGGCAGTCCTCATAAAGTCCTGTATGGCATGTTTTTTTCTCGAAGTAAAAAGTCCTATATGGCATTCTCTAAAGTCCTTTATGGCAAGTCCTCATAAAGTCCTATATGGCATTCCCTAAAGTCCTTTATGGCAGTCCTAAAAAAAAAAATCCTAAATGGCAAGCCTTACAAGGCAATACATTTTTCTGGCATAAAGATTTTTCAATTTTTTTTTCATTTATTCTAGTTTGTTTGTTTGTTTGTTGGTGGTTAACGTCACATATTTATGCACTATGGCTAATCGTGACACAACATGGAGATGAAGTCAAGTTTAGTCAATCGTTGATCAACATGTTGCCCATTTTAGAGGACTTTCACCCCAAGCATTGGTGACTGGGTCCTATTTTACTAGTAAAGCGGAACTGGTTTACCACAGTAAACAAGTGCTGCTTACTTCCCGGGGTTCCCACGGGGACTTTATTCTAGTACAGAGAGTTTTTTTTTTCATTATCATCACCATGTTCCTGGTATACTTTAGGCTGACCCTATTGGAAGTGGAGGATACTTGTTTATTCCAAACTTTTTAGTTTCATTCAAAACTTAGTTTCATTCAAAACTTTTTAGTTCCATTTATTTTAAAAAATGTTGATTCATGGTATCTTTTAGGTTACACCTATTGGAACCAGATGATACTTCTTTATTCCAAACTTTTTAGTTTCATTCCAAACTTTTTAGTTTCATTCAAAACTTTTTAGTTCCATTTATTTTTGAAAAATGATGATTCATGGTATCTTTTCGGTTACACTTATTGGAACCAGATGATACTTCTTTATTCCAAACTTTTTTAGTTTCATTCAAAACTTTTTAGTTCCATTTATTTTTAAAAATGTTGATTCATGGTATCTTTTTGGTTACACCTATTGGACCCAGATGATACTTCTTTATTCAAAACTTTTTAGTTTCATTTATAAAAAAAAGTTGATTCCTGGTGTCTTTTAGACTACCCCTATTGTATAACCAAAGGAATAAATCATCATCATCATCATTACTAAGAAATTCTCTGTTGTGAATATTTAAAAGAAATGAGAAATATTTATGATAGAAAACTGAATTGCTAAGTTGGACATGTTGTTTTCTTTTGTTTTTAAGGATACGAACTGTAGGGGGTGGGAATGCACTCGAGCTATTTGACTTAGCTCCATTGGAAAGAGGTTTGTAGCTTGACCTGTCCCAAGCCAGTATAAAATGCAGAGGGCCATATCCTACAGTTTAAGGATCAAGATTAGGTTGCAGTGTATCAAATATCTTCAATGTTTTCTTGAATGTTTTTGTGGTTGAAATGCAATGGATATCAATGCGAACTTTTAAACCGATTAACTTACTATGTTTAAAAACGATTAACTTACTGAAACAAGAGGTACCACAGAGCCTGAAGCGCTCACCTTAAAACAGAACCTGATATAAACCAAGGCCAAGAATGAATCTACATTAAGCAATCAATCTCCATAGGATTCATTGTCAATCCTTGAGTCCCTCAGTTGTGACTAAAATAATGATCCCCCCCCAAAGATGTTGTATACCAAATATGAAGGGATTCTGTCTGGTGAATCTGAAGAAAATGATTTTTAAAGAAATTTCCTCATATTGTACTAAGTTTGAATTCGTGCTCCTGTATTGAGCCCAAATATAAACACAGCCACTCAACAAAACTGGAATCAGATCTCCCTAGAGATGTTGGATACCAAATATGAAACCATTCTGATTGGTGGATCTGGAGAAGAGTTTTAAAGAAATTTTCTCATATTGCACTAAATTAAATTTTTTTTGGGGGGGGTGGGGGTGGGGGGGGGGGGCATAGGGAGCCCAAATATCAATCCAGGGACCCAGTTTGAACAAACCTAAATCTGAACTCTCTAGAGATGTTGTATACCAAATATGAAAGGATTCTGACTGGTGGATCTCAAGAAGATTTTTAAAGACATTTCCTCACATTGCACTAAGTTGAAAATTTGGGCTACAATAGAGAGCCCAAATATGAACCCAGAGACCCAACTTGAACAAATTTGAATCTGACCACCCCCCCCCCCCCCCCCACCTCTCCCCGAGATATTATATACCAAATATCCAAACATTCTGACTGTTGGGTCTGAAAAAGAAGATTTTTAAAGATTATTCCCCATATTGCCCCAAGTTAAAAATTCGGGCTCCTGTATTGAGCCCAAATATGAAGTGAGAGGCTTCATTTTAACACACTTATATCTGAGATCTTCAATTGTTTTAAGCCCCTATTTCATTACATGAAAATTCCTTGACCCCTAGGAACAGCACACAATAGGCTCAATGATTAAAACTAAATTAAATTATCCTGTGGTGCATTCCTTTTATACACTGCTCAAAAAAATTGAGGGATCACATATATAACCTTATTGGGTACACTTAATATAGATGGTCACGACTTGTTTACTTGTACACAGGCCAGTTGATTGTTTTGTTTGGTAAGCACGAGCAAATTGAGACTTCAGTGGCTCATCATGACTTTCTACAGCTGTGTTTGGTGACAAACCCCATAAATAGGGTCAATTTTATGCATGGTGACATTTCGTTAATTGTTACCGACATGTACACAATGCAGATTTTGTTTAGAAATATTGTTTTCCTATCAATTCTCATTAGATTAGAAGGTGTTCGGCGGCACTTAGAAGTTGCTGATGTTGCGAGAACTGTGCAAATGCTCGAGATGAACTCTTCACAGCGTCAAGTGGCTGAAGCATTCGGTGTGTCGCAGAGCGTAGTGACACGTCTATGGAGACAGTACCAGGAGACAGGCCAGTACACCAGGCATCTGGGTGAAGGTTGGGGAAGATGTACAACAGCTGTACAAGATCGCTTTATCCGCACAACTGCACTGGGAAACCGGCAAAGCACTGCAACACGCCGTGTGCATGTATGGCGATGGAGAGGGGAGTGCTATGCAGACTGCAACATAGTGGAAACTGATCGTTTTGGTGGTGGTTCCATAATGGTATGGGGTGGAGTTTGCTTACATGGTCGCACGGAGTTGTACGTGCTGGATAGAGGTACTCTGAATGCTGTGTGTTATAGGGAAGAAATTCTACATCTTATTGTGAGACCGTTTGCCGGTGCAATAGGTGACCAGTTTGTGCTAATGCATGATAATGCCCGCCCACACACCGCTAGAGTGACCATGGACTATTTTGCTCGAAAGGGTATTGACGTCATGGACTGGCCGGCAAGGTCTCCCAACTTGGACCCTATAGAACATGTATGGGACTATCTCTACAAGTGGATATCTCAAAGGGAACCATGCCCATTGACCTTACAGGAGCTCACACAAGCGATCATCTTAGAGTTGCCAGCTCTTCCAGATCAATTCATCAGGAATTTGATAGCTAGCATGTCTAGGCGATGCCATGAATGTGCAAACAACTGCGGTGGGCATACACATTATTAATGTGAAAAGGTATGGTCAGAAGAATAATGTGGTTCAAAATACAGACTTTTAAATTGTTAGGAACAGAAACTTCTTATTTTGACATTTCTTGTTCAAACTCAATAAATGTTCAATTCGGACACCATTTTGGACTTTTGTTCACGTTTGCATTTGGTTATGAGCGTAAAAACATTATAATAAAAATAATTCAGTTCTCAGTCTAATACTATAATTAAAACTGGCAAAAATGTATATGATCCTTTAATTGTTTTGAGCAGTGTTTTGTAAATACTGATTTATTATTTTTTTAGGAAGTTGTCATGGTCATAAACGTAATGATCATGCCAACTGTCTATTGACATGATGAGTGCTTTCGTGACAACTTATCGAAACATATAAAGGACAAAAAGTTGAATTTATAGCTTATCCCATTTTTACTAAAATGAGCTACAAGTAATACAGTGGAACCCTGTTAATTGAATAGCCAATTTGCCAATGAAAATTATTCAGTTAACAGGAATATTCAAATAACAGGGATTGTCTCACTTTCCTGTATTGTCGAGACAAACTTAGCATTTATTCTATTATATCTGGTTTGACAGAGCTCCATGAGCTCTGTCAAACAAGATATAATAGATTAAATGCCTGTATTGTTGTACTAAGGCCAAATAGGTCTATAAACAAAGGAAAACTGGAGAAAGTCAGGGTAATTTCTCGACAGGTTACAAGATTTTTTATTCAATTAACAGGAGTTTACACTATAATTTATATTCAATTAACAGGTCAATTTGGGCTGGAGATATGGTAAATGGTTTTGTGTTGGGAAATTATATTCATTTAACAGAGTTATCCAATTAAGTGGGCTCTACTGTATAGAAGACTAAATAACAACGGAAAGAGAAAATTCGGAAATATATATGTTTTATTTATATACTTATAATTTATTTTTTGATTTCATAAAGTTATGATTGAACAACAATCTTGAAGTAAAAACTTAAACTTCAACATTAAAAAAAAAACTTTCCGGTCTTCAACAATTATAGTATATTGCAATTCCTCTAATTCTGAAAACAACATGACTTACATTCTCTCTCTCTCACACTATTGACTGTTTCAGTGCCTTGTACCATTATACAATAATGAGACACTTCCTGATCGTCTTCCTTCACTAGCAAAATTCTGGAATGTGATATGCACTGCTGTGATCACAAATGTGACAGCTTTTGGGATCAGACACTGACCAAGAGCTAAGACTGTAAAACTTTTACAATTGTATTTTCCAGAATTGTATTTTCTGTTCATGACAGTAAATGACGGAATGGAATTATTAGCATTTTAAAAGACATGGCAATTAGCCAGGAGGTAAATTGCCAGGCCCTTTAAAGAACTACTAATGATTTATTTCAGCCATTTTTTATTGACATGTTAAAATACAATTCCAGAAAATTTTGTTTTGTTCTACCAGAAAAAGCCTTTGAAGTTCTTTAATTGTAAACATTTTATAGTATTGATCCCTGATCGGGACACACTGGTGGATCAAAATTTCATTGACAAAACACTACTAAGTCAGGATACCCCTACAATTTCAGGAACCAACTTCAAAGATCTAGGATCTTTTGGGGTTCAATTCAAGGATTTTCAAGGATCGCAATGCACCAACTTTAAGGATTTTCAAAGCTCATCAATATATGAATTACAACATTAGGGTACATGTAAAGTACCAGCTAAAGTAACTTGCAGGATAACCACTAGAATATTTCTCTATTTTATCCCTTGAGTAGAACAAGGCATCATCTGCAATGCTTTAACATTGCAGGGGATGGTGTCTTGTTCCACTCAAGGAATGATTAGTTCTTTGGTAAGCCACTAAAGTTGTTCCTAGAAAGGCTTTAGAGTTATGATAAATACAAACATTTCAAGTACTTTAACGAAACCTTTGGGATTTCAGGCCCATTTTTAAGAACTTTCAAGACCTTGAAAATACTTTTTTGAATTCAAGGATCTTCTGGAACTTTCAAGGAGCCCTGGCTGCCATGTAAGTCAAGACTGAAACAAGAAAACAAGAGCCCTCAAGGAGCCTCAATCGCTCGCCTGACAAAGAGTGGTTCAAAGAAGTATTTGGAATCACATTCAGTTAGACATGGTTCATCAACACTACAAAGGAATGAAGTCATGAAAGGCAAATTTTATGGAAAAACACTAAGGAATGGAATTGAACAAACTTGAACCTAACCTGCTCCCCCACCCTCCTAGAGAGCCCAAATATTAAGCCAGGGACTCAAATTGAACAGACTTTAATCTAATCCCCATTGAGATGTTTTATACCAAATATGAAAGAATTCTGACTGGTGCATCTGAAGAAGGTTTAGAAGGTTTTTAAGGAAATGTCCTCACATTGCAAATTTGGACTCCCACAAGGTTCCTGCTATTAATTAATAAGTGGCTTCCAGGCTTTTCAAGGCCATTTCCATGCCATATTTAATGTTTTTCAAGGCTTCATAGAAGTAAAATTCAAGGTTTTTCAAGGTTAACGACTAAAAATCGAGAGTACAGCAAGGATTCTGACTGGTGGAAAACTAAAAAAAAAACATTCCTCATATTGCACTATGTTAAACTTTGGGCTCCAATTGGGAGCCCAAATATTAACCCAGGGACCCAATTTGAACAAACTTGAACTCCTAGAGATGTTGTATACCGAATATGAAAGGCTTCTGACTGGTGGATCTGAAGAAGATTTTTAAAGAAATTGCCTCATATTGCACTAAGTTAAACTTTGGGCTCCAATAGAGAGCCAAAATATTTATCCAGGGACCCGATTTGAACCAACTTGAATCTGACCATCGTAGAGATGCCTTATACCAAATATGAAAACATTTTGACTGGTGGATCTGAAGAAAATTTTTAAAGAAATTTCCTCACATTGCATTAAGTTGAAAATTTGGGCTACAATAGAGAGCCCAAATATTAACCCAGGGACTTGATTTGAACAAACCTGAACCTGACCCCCTAGTGATGTTATATACAAATATCAGAAGATTCTAACTGATGGTTCTGGATAAGATTTTTTTAATTTCTGAAAAAAATTTGTGGGTGCTATCAGAGTAATGCCTCTTGTGGTGCCCCCTGTGGGCATGGCAACTTTATTTGAACAAACTTGAATTGACATATGATAAGGAACATGCATATCAAATGTGGTTCAATTTGGTTCAGTGGCTTATGAGAAGTTGACAATGTAAAGTTCATGCTGGATGGACGATGAACAGAAAGTGATCACTCAGGGTTCATACACTTCTAAGGGAGAAAAATTCCATAACTTTTCCAAAACTTTTCAAGGACTTTCCACACATTTCCAAGACCACCGGCGAGAAACTTTCCATACCTTTTCCATACCCCAGTGTCCATAAAATTTCGGCTTTTAAAACATCAGACTTGACAACAGAAGATATTATCTTGGATGCGTCACCATGATTATTGCTTGCGCATTCAGGTTTTTTCGTTTGATAGCTCATAAAAGAGTTGACTGTTTTTCTTGGATGCAGTTGTCTCCAAATGTTTTTTCCGTTCGAATGACTGACAAGTGCAGCTTCTCCCATATTGGCAATGTCAATCGATTTCGCAAATGGAATGCATCTGGGTTTCAGTTTATTAACATCTTTTTGTAACCAGCCACAAAACTTTGATTCCAATAGCCACTTTTCTGTAAAGATACAATTGCAAGGCATGTTTCTCGATATATTTACAGATTTGCAAAAATGAGGTCATCCGCCGGTGTTTCTAAAGTGTCTTGATACTTTACATCCGTCGGTGTTTCTAAAATGTTCCGATAAATGCAAATAAAGACCGGCCAAATAGCAGACGTTCGTGAATTCCGACGACGCATCAAGATTTTCATTTTTTTTCGAAACAATATTCAGATTTTCGAAACAAATGATCGATTCCATAACTTTTCCATACACACCTCTTCTGTGTTCAGTTTTCTCCAAGACTTTTTCCAAACCAGCTAAAAAAAGGTGCCGTTTTCCAGACTTTTCCAGGGTATGGACATTTTTTTTCTAATTTCCAAAATTTTTCCAGGATTCCAGACCCGCGTGTGAACCCTGTCACTTAAGCTCCCCTGACTTTCAGTCAGGAGAGCTAAATAATGAACACAGTATCTTATATTCAATGTTCAAGTATTTCTTTTTTGACAGGTGAGACTTTACAGTGGTGCAGGGAGGAAAGCAGACAGAAAACTCTGAACAGATTGTGACCATGTTGCAATTCAGTCAAAATTCTATGCCGCTTTTGTGATCACAGTTCTGTACTACCAGAAAAAGCCTTTGAAGTTCATTATTGCAGTGTGTCACAAAGCCTTATAATCACAGTCAAGATAATCAGAGGTGTCACCTTGACACTAAAACAGTCAATTCTATGTGCATGTTGCCAAGGGTTATGCTGATTGTATGTAATAATACTACATTTAGACAGCTCATCACCAATGTAATTGTACCAGAATCTGCCGTTCAGAGAGAAATAATTCCAGTAGTAATCTATGTTTTGGGCATTAGACACTTCTACACTATTCATCCTGATAAGCTAAGTAAAACATCCAAGCCAATGTACTTTATGCTTTGTATACAGAATGTAAATACCAAATCTTTTAAGACCAAAATATCAAAACTCTTTGAAATGTTGAGAGTGGAGAGTGGTAAAGATAGTTTTTTTTACTGGGATGTCAAGTACATTAAACAGATTTCAAAAAATGAACTTAAAGAACTTTTAACCATTATCTAACATTACAACCAAAACTGGCCAGCGCTATTCACAAAAAAACGGCTTGCAAATTTGATTAATTTCTCCACTTTTGCGTCAAAAATATATCTTAAGATCCCTCATTGGAACCAGCTCAATGAGCTAGTTCCAACGATGGGTCATAAGGTGTTTTTGAGGTACAAAATGAAAATTTCCAGTTTTTCAAGAAATGTTTTTGCCAGTGACATCTCTTAATTGTGTTAAGTACAATGTAAAGTGTTAAAGCACTTTTCGATATTTTATACAAACATTTTCAAGGACTGTGTTAGATAGCTTCATTAACTGGTAGAGTGCTAGAAGCCACTATCAGGGCTTTAATATGTAGAGAAGGTACCCCAGCCTAAAAGTGTCATATTCTGTGGGTGTGCTTCATATTATTTTAGCAGTGAAATTACTCAGTCTATATGGGTTTGCCTTGTTACAATTTATGGGAGAGTGCCTCTGGGCACTCTCCCATAAATTGTAACAAGGTAAAGACACATGAACAAATTTTGATGACCAAAAATAACGTAGCACTCTACCAGTTAACTCTGCATTTCGGTCTAGTTTCTCTTCATTATGTTATCAATCTCAAAAAGCAGTTTTGTGTATTTTTTTATGCTTATAAAGAAAATTCTTTCCCATTTTCATTCAAAAATAGGACCTGCCTTTGGCAGATTTTATTTCTGATAATGTGAGAAGCTTGTAAAAAGCTGGCACCATCAATCACAGATATTTATTGGGGTTTAATGAAACTTTTCACAGCCAGTGGTATGTTGTGTCTGAGAGTTTTGTGGGTTTTGTAAGGGATGACCTCATTACAACATGAGACATTCACAAGTCTGTCACATTGACTTCACAGAATGATGACCTGAAATGTCATTCCATTAGCTTCAAGGATCAATCAAGTATACCATGACCCTCTTCAGACAGATGCTGAACTATCAAAATGTCAAGCTGCATATTTTTCCCATGATGCAACTAGGAATTTAACCAATTCAATTTTGTTTGACAGAGCTCAATGAGATCTGTCAAACAAGACAGAATTGATTCAATTCCTGGTTGCATTATGGAAACAATTTCTACTTTCGCAATTTCAACATCAATGGGTTATGGGGTTAACTTACAGAGAGCATGGGTAACTTGGGTATTCAAAAATTGCTTATCAATAATTGTTTTGGAACAACTTATTGGAAACTGCCTAGAGATATCAGAGTCTTGTTGGGTTGATATTATATATTTATCTGAATCAATTTATTGACACTAACCTATAATAAATAAGCGGCTGACGGTGGACATTGTCTGATGCAAAAATGTTATCCAAAAATATGTTAAATATCATTGAACTGAAAATACATTTGCACAAAGGATCACACAATTATTTAAGATTTGCATTTGAAAGTAAATATTTTAGGTACATCTCAGCCTCAGTAAACAATATTAAATCACATAAAACATAGATGCTAGATCAAGGTCACACCCATTGTCTGTGAAAACGTTCCAAAGAAGATGAGCAACTTGTCTGCTTTGACCAATGCTCACAGAACCTATATGCAGTCCTCAACCAGATATTTTATGTTAATCGTTTGCCTAAAATAATGAACATATCCAGCCAGTGATATTCACAAAAATCAGGTTCAAATTTTATCAATTTGTTTCCATTTTTTCTGTTAGAATTTCTTTTCAACTGTCCTTTTCCCCTGGGTATTTTCTATCAGCATTTCTGTTACATCAAATGACCAGTGATGAGTGCCTGCAGAAATACACAGTCCATGGGCTCTTCTGGTCAGTCATTTTGGGTATTGTTCTGTTATCCTATCTTTTATTTTTTTCAGCTCTGTTGGGAAGTATTTTTCAATACCCAAAATACAGCATTTTGATATTACCTCGCGATGGTAAATCAGTATTAGCACAATACCGAAAGGTATTTATGGTATGCTACCCAACTCTAGAATTTACCTGTTGTCCTCTGGCTTCAAAATGCCAGATCTACTGGTTTCAACACAACACAAGTTGTGAAGTGAAAAATTTAAATTTGCTGACACTTTTGATTGATTCTGGACAAAATCAATAAAAAAAATGTTACCAAATATAAATTGTTCTCTTTCTCAGTTTGTACTGAGCATCTGCGATTTGAGAAATTGGTTTGTTCATTCTGGAAACATTTTTTCTCATTTGACTGATCATTCAAAATCAAAACGAAAGTATATTTGTACAGTGCTTAGATCGCAAAAGTGATATCTATCTCAATCAGATAATGCCCTAGTTAAATCAGTGGGTCAGGATTTCAAACATAAAATATTGCAAAATCAATACCAAAAGTGGAAAACGGGGTGATAACACTCTTATAAAAAAAAGCTGAAATCACATTTGCCTTGAAAAAAAGGTTTCAAAATTAAGCTTTATGTCCTCATATAACTAATATCCTGGGAGCGGAGTGGCTCAGTGGTTACAGTATTGAACTTCAAACTGAAAGGTCCATGGTTCAATCCCCACCAAGGGTAACTGCATTATGTCCTTGGGCAAGGCACTTAATCCTGATGGTGGTGGCTGTGTACTAAGATGTACTGCATGTTGATGGTGCACTTGTTTTCATCAAATGCTAACCCTGCATGTGTGGAGTTAATATGTTGTGGAGTCTGACAGTTGCTTGCTGTTGCTTGGTGGTTCTGTCCGGGTACTCCGGCTTCCTCTCCACCCATAAAACTGTCAGACACAAGGTGACCCTGGCTGTCAAAAGTGTAGTTATAACTCCCAATAAATCCTGTAGAAATAATGTTTTTGGTAACATTTTTCTTCTTTGAATTTACATGAAAATGGTCTTTCAGACCATTTTCATGTAAATTAAAAATAAAAAATTTGTAGGTGTGTAGAAAAAAAACCCAAACTGAAATCAGATAAATCAGATAAAAAAACCCTGAAAAATCACACCCCGGAAAAAGAAATGAAAATTACACCTGATATTCAATGTTCTCATATTCTATTTTTGACTCATCACCGAGATCCTACAGGTTTGTGGTAATGGAAGCAGACAGAGAATTTTGGCAAGAGATTGCTATTCAGTTGCAAATGCAGTCAAAATTCTCTGTCCACTTTTGCAGTCAGTGCATCATGCCCCATAATTATTTCCAATGTATTTTAACCCAAAATCAGTTTTTGTGCCTTGAATGCATCTTATGTGGTGCCTATATGCATTTTTGCTGGAGATCTGATTTATTTCTTTATTTATTGGTGTTTAAGGTCACACATTTCTAAACAATGGCTAATCATGACCACAACATGGAGATAAAGCCAAGTTTAATCAACTGTTTATACCCATGTTGCCCATTTTAGAGGACTTCCACCCCAAGCATTTGTGACTGGGTCCTATGTTAGGAGTAAAACAGCTTGTTTACCAGGATAAAGAAGTACTGCTTCAATTCCCGGGGTTCCCACGGGAGGCTGGAGTTCTGATAAGTTTCTAAACAGGTGCATTGGTAGCAATTCAAACTTTGGGGGTGGGGGCAGGGGGTGGGAAGAGGGATACAGTCATAGATGGACAGCCACACAATGATTATATATCAGTGGTAGCCCTTGTGCCTCACTGGCATAGTAAAAATACAATACAGAAAGCTTTGTTGTGGACCACATGTAACACACTTCTGCACTGCAGAAAATGACACATTTTTGGCTACGTATTTAGAAAATTTCCCCACTGTGCTAAAACACTGCCTTTACTCAACGTATTGGCCAAAAATTCACAGAAATCACCAATTCATTTGCATTATTTTATTAATCTTTTGCATAAAAACACAGCTTATGACCCTTCATAGGGATGAACTGGCTCATCCCAATGAGTGTTTCTAAGCTTTGATTTTGACACAAAAATGTAAAAAATTAGTTATTCAAAAACTATATTTGCAAGTGTCGTCTGGCTTTCATGTAAGGTAGAGTTTAAATTTGTTAAATAATTTCCCCACTGCTAAATATTTATTTATATTTATTTATTGGTGTTTAAGGTCATATATTTTTGCACAATGGCTAATAATGACCACAACATGAGTATCAACTCAAGACCAGGGGTGAGTGTTAATAAGCCATGTTGCCCATTTAAGACAGGGTTTGCACCTCCCAAGCATTGGTGACTGGGTCCTATTTTACCAGTAAAACCGAGCCTGTTTACCACAGTGAACTGCTTCACTTCCCGGGGTTCCCACGGGGAACCCCACTGCTAAAACATTGTTAACCCTTTACCCAACATAATGACCAAAACTGGTAAGGGTTATTCACAAAAATAACCATTCCATGTTCATTATTTTAATAATTTTTTGTATAAAAAACACAGTTTATGACCCTTCATTGGAACGAGCTCATGAGCTTTTCCAAATCAGTGATCATAAGCTGTTTATGATGCAAAAATTGAAAAAAAATTAGTTATTCAAGAATTTTGTTTGCAAATGTCGTCTGTCTTTCATGTTTTGTAAAGGGTTAAATTTGTTACATATGGAACCAAATAAGTTCTCTTTTCTTCATTTTAAATGCCAGAGAGGAGATAAATCATACATGGGAATCTTTAGTCACATCTTAACCCTTTAGGGACTGAGGAGTTTTATACATATTTCTCTACATTTTGACAGTCCACATCCTGTGGCTTTGCACTTGTTTCCAGGCAAGGATTGGCTGCCTAAGTAGCATGCAAACAACTGCCATGGGACTTAGAATGAAACATGCTAGTTTCCCTAGGGCAACTGTTTTGTTGCATTAAAACGCGATCAAAATCGGAATTAGGCCCCTAAGGGTTAAACAGCCATTTTATCTACTGTCCTGATAATACTCAATAAGATTACAATAGCAGGAACTGAAGAAGAGAAATACAAGTTTCAGGTGACTGCATTTTCTGGTGGTGGTATAATGGTGGCCTGATCTTGCCCACTCTACTATTTATGGAAAAAACTCGAGGTTTGGGGACTAACCTATAAAAGTGGCATAGAATACTTCACATACAGTATGTGGAGAGTGCATTATCACTAAATTACCTGCAGAGCGGAGATTCCACCCAAGAAAAAATTGCAAATTTGTTGCAAAGCATAACTATCACAAGCAAAGTTCCAGCCAATGGACCCTCGGGTTAAACCCGGAGGTCCATTGGCTGAAACATTACTTGTGTTTTCTGTCAATATGTACAGAATTTGAAAGTGATACTTTGGGTGATAACTCCACTCCATGGGTGATTTAGTTACAATCCACTCTCCACGTACTGTACATGGAGAGGCTTTTTATTGTGTGAAAATTTATACTTGTTGGGTAGACCAACACCCAACCCACCATTCATGTGACCTGTAGTGGAGATGGCTGCGACTTTGTAACTGACTGTTCATTGTTGCCCACTGCATTGTGTAGTGGAGAGATTACTGATATGCTGCAACGTGATTAACTGCTGACTCACTTAATTGGTCAAGAGCTTAGTTAGTTTTCAGATGTTTGCAACATCATTATTTTTTTCAGGCACCATTCTACCAACAAGGAGAGCCTCAGTTAAGCTACATTTTGTTTATAAATAATTGTTCTTTACAATTTACTGGAAGTGACTCTAGAGTGGCTTTTAGCACTTTTCAATAAAGCCATGATAGTGGTGTCTTATGTTAATTAAAGTGTCATCCATCTCAGGCATTGGATACTGCACCTTATTTTACCAGTAAAAGTAAACAAGCACTGCTCCATTTCCCAGGGTTTCCTTGAAAAGACAGTGGAAGGTGACTAAAGTACTAAAACTGTTTGTGTGTACTACTTATTTGTAAGTTTATTGGGGGTTAACAATACTTTGCACATTCAGGGTCATTTGTGTCGGACATGTTTATGGGTGGAGGAAACCAAGTACCCAGAGAGAACCACAGAGCAACTATGAGCTTTCCAACTTACTAACTCGACACAAGTAGCAGCAATTGAAGGGCAGTTCACCTGCAGAACTCTTAGTCCACAGCGGCAATGTGCTGCATGGGCAATCAGGATTAAGTGTCTTGCCCAAGAATGCAACACAATTAATGCTGGCTAGGATTGAACCATAGACCTTATTGTTTAAAGTCCAATGCTCTAACCACTTCGCCTCCATGCTTCTGCCTCCGTGTACTGTACTGTTGTCAACAAATTACATTTAGCTGAGGATTAATACACTTGTTCACACTAATGTAATCCAAAAATATCATCTGTAATCTCAATGCTCTGGATCTACATTTGTTCACCTGATCACACAATAAGTGTACAATTCACACTCAAAAGTAATATTTTATATACATTTTCAAGCCTTTATAGAACACCTTATTAAATTACATAAAAATATAATGCACAAAATATACAATCACATCACAAAATGTTTGATTAAATTAGAAAAGATGCAAACTTCTAACAAAAAATAGTCAGCACTCATTGTAGAAAACCCAAGTTTTTACTAGTTATGATGCTCTACCCCTTCACTGCGTCATCTTTGAGTTTGTATATCTTGAAGAAATGAAATTTACGGATTTTAAAAAAAATTGGGAGAATTGCAATTATTTTCCTAAACAGGTGAACGAAACAATCGTTCGTCCAATGTTTTTAGGTAAAAAAGGAAATTTTGTGCAGGCCTGCCTGCAAATCTCGTATCCAACCAGCATAATATACAAAAATCAACATTCAAATTTTATTATTATTTCTTCAATTTCTGCCTCAAAAACATAACTTATGATCCTTCAATGAGAGGTCAAAAGTTTGTTTGTTACGTGATAAAGGATATTTTTTCAGCTATCAACAATTTTTGTTTTTGTTTTTTTGCAAATGTCATCTGTTAACCCTTGGGAGCCTAATTCTGACTTTGATAACTTTTTAATGCAAAGGAACAGGTGCCCCAACATCCATTGTTTGGGTAAACTCAAAACTCGTTTTCTAAGTACCTTGTCAGTTGTTTCTTGACAAGTCTTGGCTGCCTCTGTAGGCAGCCAAGACTTGACTAGAAACAACTGCAAAGCCACTGAAGGTAGACTTTCAAAATATAGTGAAAAT
The DNA here is from genome assembly GCA_031216915.1 of Pictodentalium vernedei. Taxonomy (NCBI): domain Eukaryota; kingdom Metazoa; phylum Mollusca; class Scaphopoda; order Dentaliida; family Dentaliidae; genus Pictodentalium; species Pictodentalium vernedei. The sequence continues at coordinate 174,779,277 of CM062288.1, read as the reverse complement.
GTATAAAAATCCCAGGTCCTTCAAGGTTAAGTCATGTTACAGTTCTATGATTACAGAAGTGGATAGAGAACTTTGACTGGATTGCATATTGGATTGCTATCATATCAAAATGCTGTAACCATTTTCTTCACCACAACACTGTAGAATCTCACTTGTGGAAAGAGAAATGTGTGAGAACAATGAATCTCGGATACCATTTTTGCACATTATTCTTATTCAAACTTTAGAGGGTAGTAATTTCATAAATAAACTATTACGATATCAAGTTTGAATAATAATAAATGGTGTACGTAAATGATGACAGGATCATAATCTGATTGAGAAATACATCACTTTTGCAATCACTGTACTCTATGTAAAATACTCTAAGTAAAAGGTTAAGTGGTCGGGTGCTAAATTATTTTTGGCTGTCAAAGCTTGTTCACATGTCTTTGCCTCGTTACAATTTATGGGAAAGTGCCAACAGGCACTCCCCCATAAACTTTAACAAGGCAAATCCATACAGAGTAAATAATTTCATTTCAAAGATAATGTGAAACACATCCAGTGAATATGAAGCTTTCTAACTAGGACACATGCATTTCATTGTAAACAAGGCTCAAAACAATTTTTTTCCAGCACAGGTGAAAATGTCCTGCCGCAAGTAGTTGGTACAGGTCATTTTAATTTGCTGAAGGTCATTTTCAACATATTGCTTTACACATTGTAAACTGACATATGGTGACTACTAAATGATTTGTTAATTCACAATGGAATTTAAGTTTATACCGAATTATCGGTGTTTTTTAAACTTAGATTCTAAAATTGAGCAGAATTTTGCGTCTGTCAAAATGTCCTATGGATTTCAAAGTGTGTAGGTCAAAGTAAGTTTGGTGTCGGTCACTGTCCTTGTCCTACCACTTAAATCAACCCTTGATTGTAAAACCCAAATATAGGCTTCCAGCACTCTACCAGTTAAAACTCTGATGCAATATGATGCTAAGTAAGTCGGTTACTCGTTTAGTACCATGGCTGATCTAATCAACCTAGAATATCAAAGTTTACTCCTGGATTTTGTCTATCAGGCTGATGATATCCTAAGACCCAAACTAAATCATATACATTTGTTCAGATTGCAGGGGTGTTGCAAAGATAACCAAATGGGGGGGGGGGGGGGGGGGGGGTGTATACCTGATTTGTCTGACTGTGATGGCTGAAGTCCCGACTGATAAAATATTCCAACTACATCATCAAGACATGTCTTTGTCGAAGACATGTCTTGATGATGTTGTTGGAAGTATTAGTCAGTCGGGATTATAGTTAAGAACTCAAGGCTTCTCGGAAATTTTTTTGTGGATAAATAAACAATCGTTGATACGGGTAACCAGTGGATATACCTGGCATTAAACAGGAAGTCAGATTTTAATAGTAAGAAAGGCTATGAAATTAAAATCAGTTTCAAAACAGACCAATCTAAAAAAAAAAAATGGGGAAATTAAAAAAAAGTTGTGTGAATGGAGATGTCTGAAAGACATTCTAAGTTCCTTGCAAGACAAAATTACCCCACTTACAAGTTTTGAGATCCACATCTTTGAAAAATATGCCAAAATGCATGGTTATAAAGACTGAGACTAGGATACACTTTTGCATTAATAGGAATGGATTGAGCAAACTCTCGTCAACTGAGTATTGCTGTTATTTGCATATTTTTTTTAATGAGAAAAGTTGTGTTCAATTGACCCTATATCCAGTGTAATGCAGGGATAGAAGTGGAATTAATATGAAAGCCTGTACATTTAACTAAAACTTTGAAGAGTATGGTATGTCAAGGCATAAGACTTGGCATCATCTCAGGCCTACCTGGGTTCAGCAGAGCCCAGGTAGGCCCAAGGTGATGTCAAGAATTACAGGAGATAGCACATACCTTGATTCCCTTGTGTAGGTACCAATAGATAACGTAGCATAAGGGAATGGAAACAGCCAAACTTGGACATATTCGTTCACGCAAAATGGTTTAAAATTTTATGGATCCGAGTGCTCCGGTTTTGTCATTATTGGCTGGATCCCTCCAATACTACTCCAAATTAAGAAGGCGGAAAAATTACTTGCTTGGATAAAACAGCAACCTGGCAAAAATTGGAAAACTCCCATCCCTGATAATGGCCAAAACAGGCCAGCAGTATTCACAAAAACTGTAACTCCAGTTTTATTATATTTTCAGTTTTTTTCTGTCTTAAAACACAGCTTATGATCCTTCATTTGATCCAATGATACTTTTGCTACTAGAATAATACGGTTCTGTGTGACATCAGAAGTCCACATCAACATTGTGAGTGAGTTAGTTTCAGAAGTAGAATTGTATTAATCTTCTCTGATGTTTCATTAACTGTTTACCAAACATGAATAGCAGACAGTATTTGCAAAAATAATTCTCAATAACTAAAAAATTTCAGTTTTCACATCGAAAACAGCAGCTTATGACCCCTAATTGGAACAAGCTTTGCCCAATGATGGGCCATAAGCTATGTATTTGAGGAAAAAATTGAAAGAATGATAAAATTTGGTTGATGATTTTAGTGAACAGCACTGGCAAGTTTTAGTAATTACATTAGGTAAAGGTGTGATACAGAGAATCCCAAATTCGTCATGTTTTGCTATGAAATTTCTGAACCTCGTTCACTAAAATTGATCTAGGCCTTTGTTCAGAAATTTCTTTTCAAATCGTGACTCATAAAAGATCCTCCATTTATCAACAAATCTGACAATCCAAAATAATTAAGCACACATTACTTATTATCAGATTTTCAAGCGGACAATGCAAGATGTTTTTCATAATTACATTACTGTAACTTGGCATATATTTCATTGTAAATAGAGTTGACAATACATTTTGTAAAATTAAACCCTGGCATTAATTGTAATATCACTCAAATGGAAGACTGGGAGACAAAACAATCACACACGCAAAGTGTCAATACTGTATTATTCAACACAGTCTTCAAACTCATCATCAACAGTTGAGGAGAGATCAGGAACACTTAGTCTCAATCGCTCCCTTTTCATCCATGATAATACTGAACTGTCCCTTCCTGTATCTCTGGGCTGTAACTGATCCCAGGCAGATACTTTTTCTTCCCTCATCTCATTCATTTCAACTTCTACTGGTTTAAAGTTATCAAGATCTTTTACTCCTCCAACTGTATGTCTGCGTTTGTCATGTCTATGAATGCGACGCCGCACTGGCTGTGTAGAAGCACCTCTGTTTTGAGAATTACAGCCTACCACAGTACTATCTAAAATGTCCATTAAGTAGGGTGGAGCACTTTTTACTGGTTTGCCATCACCAGATCTAGTGAGAGATTCTTTGTCTTTGACTGTTTTAGAATCTTCCAAAAGCCTCTGGACAGGATGTAAAACACTGAGACTGTCTGAAGTCTGTCCTGAATCTTGAGTCACTCTGTGTGAAGTACTTTCTGGTAAAGATATTTTGGGTGATGTATTACTCACAGGTGATACAGAAGTAGAAATGAAAGATTCTGGCCTTAGAAACTGATTGCATGTCCTGTAAGGTGGATTGTTCCTTTCAAACCTTGAGGCTATACCAATCTTAGTTTCTGATTTTGATGCTCTGTGTAAACTTGGATCACGAAAATGTTTATCAAAAAAATTCTCAGGGCCAACCCTAACAAATTGAGGGTGGGCTTTACTACTTTGAGGTTTCTTAGTTTGATTATCTTTAATGGATGAACTTTGCAAGTGGTCACTAACCTCTGTACTTGATGATCCACTTCCAGATTCATCCATCTTACCACCACTAAGCATTCTCACTAACCTTTTATCATTTGTAAACTTGTATTTGGGATTTAAAAGAATTTGAAGTTTTTGATCGAATGTTGTGGTAAGACTAGTCAACAAATCAGATCCATCTTCTGAATCAGTTGAAACCCACGACAATCTCTGTTCATGTTTATCATACATATCTAACAACGAATCTAAAGAACTCCGTCTCAAAGAACTGCTTCTACTCAATAACCTACTCCCTCGTTTTGAGGAGTCCTTGTCAGTTTCCTTTTTCTCACGAAGCCTGGCTATTGCTTGCTGAGGTTCAGCAGTAGTTTCTAAAACATTTTCCAGAGAGCCTGTTCGCTTGGGATTTGAATCAACAGTCTGTTGTGTGGACGGGTTAATGTTTCCTACACTGACAAAATATTTTCCTCTAGGTACAATTTTACTGTCACCATCCTTTGGAGTACTATGATTCTGAGACATTTCTAACAATGTTTGTCTACTATCATGATTCACAGTAATAGGTGAGGTACTGCTAGAATAGTCTGATGTAATTCCGTATTTCGACTTGGATGACTGATACTTTCCTGAATCAGTACGACTAGATGTTGTTGAGTATTCAGACATTAGTGATGTTGAATCAGATTTAAGTACATCAGAATATTGCGAGTTCCATGACTGACCAGACTGCTGGAGTAAATCTTCCACACTATGATTTTCTTCCATTTCTAATTCACGTTTAGTTTGCTGAAGTTCTTGTTCAATACGTTTCTTAGCCAATTGCCGTTTCTCCCATTCCCTTTGCCTTTGTTCTTCTCTCTCCCTCAATGCTCGGGCTTCAAGCTCAATACGTCTCAACCGATCCAGTGTATCACGACTGAAACTCAGCTGACTATCAAGTCCATGTGAGATTTCCAGTTCATCATTATTATCCATGGAATCATCGGAATACTGACGACTAAACTGTCCTTTCATGTACACCTTATCATTTGACCTTAACTCCCTTGGGTCAACAATTTCCCAGTCCAAGTCAGAATCGAATGATGCCATAGGAGCAAGAACCTTTTGTTCTGACAGAGATGGGGGAACATATCTCCCTATCCTGTCCATTGTGTCTTGTGAACCAGCAATTGGAAACTGTATTGCCGTTGTTTCTGGTCTGGTGTCCAATACTGAATCCAAAGACAAGTGTTTTCTCTGTGAGATCTCACGGTCAATGTTCCTCTCATTATAATCATCTGGCTCTGGGTAATCTGTCACATCAATTGTCTTGTCTTTCACCTGTAGTTTTCTACTTGCTGCCCTTATTATTGATGTGACAATTTCTTTAGGATCAATTGATTTGTCATCATCTGTAAAAGAGAAAATAAAAGATCAGCCTTTAATACTTCACCAACTGGATTTGAGATTAGGCCCCACAAACTGGATCTTTTTTATTATTCTCGGGCGTTTTTTATTTTTTATTTTTGTAATTATTTCTTTGCAAGTTCATGTTCTTAGTTTGTTTTATGTTTTAAGCCTTATAATCTACAGAATAGCATGGGTGGTGGATTATTTCGTCCCGTGAGTGCAAGAAGGCTTTGCAATGCTAAAGCATTGCAAAGCCTTGTTGCCCTCAAGGGACAAAATATACCAATTTTATTAACTTGGGTAAAAAATATCAGACATAAACCATTTAATATTATTTTTTTAAGTTTGAATTGGTTATAAAAAGAGAGCATGCGGCAGCCAAAAGGTGCATGCGGAAAGGTCAGAGAAACCGACTTTTTTATGCCTTATTTAAATTTTATTCTCTCTTCAGTTCTGTCTCCACAACATAGCTTATAATCCCACATTGGAACAAGCTCTAAGCTAAGTCCAATGACAGGTCCCAAGTTATGTTCTGTTGGCAACAAATGAAAATTTCAATTACTTAAGAAAATCGTTTTTGTAAATGTAGCCTTCTAGTTGTGTGAGAAAAAGAGTGAAAAAAACTGTCAACAATTATTTTTTTTTTCCAAAACAAAGCCTGCAACTCCTCACTCTCCTATGGAGAGTTCTGGGCTTTCCAGACATCTTTGACAAGCAAAAGTCAAAGTTTTTTTGGCGAGGGCTTCACATCAATTAGTACTCTGTGAGACAAGTCTAAATCTGAAACAGTTAACATTACCTCTTGTTGTCCTTTATTTCGTCCTTTTGTGTCATCAGAAAATACAGTCAAACCTGTCTTGAGAGACCGCCCTTTGGGCCACACAAAAGTGGTCTCTCAAGACAGGTGGTCTCTCATAACAGGTTTCAGGTTTTCTCAAGTCAGTGAATAACCAACCACAAATTCAGAAATGGAGAAGAATGGATTTTTGTAATTACTTTGTAGTTGTTCTTTTTTATGAAGTTTTTGTAACAAATTGAAATGGACTGTTATAAAAATTATAAAAATAAATTAGTGTTGAAAATCTTCATTGAAGATTTTCATCACTAATTTATTTTTATAATTTTTATAACAGTCCATTTCAATTTGTTACAAAAAGATTTTCAACACAAATTTATTTTTATTCCTATCTGTCACATTTAAGGCATGTATGAAATTGTTTATTCAGCAATAATCCTAATCTTTTCACAGTGGTCTTATAAAAACATCTCAATCTTTAATGAGTTATGTAACTGAATAGCAATTGAAACCCAATTAAGAGCTTTTAATACTTTTAATTATGTTAGTATAACCACAATGAATTTTCCAATTCCAGAACAGGTAAAAAGTTTTTGTCATGGTCTCAGTCTTCAAAGGGGCGGTCTCTCAAGACAGGTCCGCTTTGGCATAAAAATACAAGTTGGTACCAGGTCACAGTGGTCTCTCAAGGCAGGTGGTCTCTCAAAACAGGTGGTCTCCCATAGCAGGTCCGTTATAGAGTAAAACCAATTGGTGCCTGGCAGATGTGGTCGCTCAAGACAGGTGGTCTCTCAAGACAGTGGTCTCTCAAGACAGGTTTTACTGTATCAACAGAGCTGATGGATGCTCCCCAGATATGCAACCAAAAGATAACGCATGACAGTGATAGTTTGAAATACAACTGAATCAAACAAGTGTAGGTCTCAAAATTTCAGTGAAAATCAATTGTGTACATGCCAGTCATGAGCAAGCATTGTGTAAACTATGAGCAAGATCAGTCCACTGAATAGTTTTGTATAAATCTGAAAATTTAGAATGGATGAACAGACAAACAAAGTTGAAGCTATGACATTGGCCCAAGGTCATGACACACCCTTGAGTTATAAGCAATCAAGTGAAGTATGAAAAAGATCGATGCATTGAATAATTTTGTATGAATCAGACAAAATTAGAATGGACAAACAAACAATTGAACAGTCTGTGAACTTGAATTTGGAGCTATGACCTTGAGACAAGCAGGATTTCTGCTGTGCACTTGATGGCCTCATTCTCCAAAACAACAACGTCGTTGCCCCTATTATGTATGCATCTCTTATAACAAGATTAGTATTTAGTTTAACTGTGGCTATTGTCTGCTAGAGTCACACTGAAATTGTACAAACATTAATAAGCCTTCCCATGGGCAATGTTTTGCGGCTGCAAAACACTGCCCGCAGGAAGACATATTAACAGCTAATGATTCTGAAGCAAGAAGGTTAAATGAAGAAAGATTTGCAGATTTGGTAACCAATTTAGTGCATTCAATTTAAATATAACTTTATTCCACAAGAGCTGCATATGGTAACCGATACAAGCTCACAAGAATGGTGAGACCATCTGTTGATAACACAAATTAAAAATGTCCCTTGTGCGAGAGAACCAAGTTCCTTTGGGCCCAATCCAAGGGGATACTCATGCGTTTTCATTTCTGGAGCGGCCCCCAGCATTTTTGTCCTGGCGGAAACACTGGACAAGGCATACCCTTGGGACATAAGCTATCATTGAATGAAGTATGAACAAGATCGGTCTTCTAAGACTAAATAATATTTTATTGAGCAGACAAGGTGAGAATTGCCGACTGACAAATGAACAGATTGTGACCTTGACCTTGGAGCCATGATCTTGGGTCAAGATTTTGCCACACCCTAGGATCAAAAGCAACCATTGGGTGAATTATGAACAGAATCGGTCCATTAAATAAGTTTTTATGGGCCATACAAAGTTAGAATGGAGGAATAGGCAGACCAATGGAGATGACAAGATGGATGGATGGATGAAATGACAAAGTGGCTACACTATATAACCACCCAAATTTTTTTTCGAAAACATAAAAATAAATACATCCACATAAATAAAATAAAAATCAACACTTAGCTTAGCAATAATGCTGTAATGTGTACTCAATATTCTCAGAATATTCGTTATGTATTATTTATTTATTGGTGTTTATGGTCACATACTTATGCACAATGGCTAATCGTGACCGTGACAGTTTTATGGGTGGAGGAAGCCAAAGTACCCAGAGAGAACCACCGAGCATCGACAAGCAACTGTCAGCTCCGCAACATTCTAACTCTGTTCAAGTTCCGCTCAAGCAGGGTTACAGCGGTTGAAGACTTGTGCACCATCGAAATGCAGTATGGCTTAGTACAGGGCGTCATCGTGCCCCCATGTAGGCAACTGGGATAAAGTGCCTTGCCCAAGGACACAACGCGGGTCATCCCGGACGGGGATCGAACTTGGGACCTCTAGCATAGAAGTCCAACAGTCTACCACTGAGCCACCACGCTACCTTTGTTATGTATTACTATCTTGTCCAAACTGTCTAGTGATAGTGAGTAAAATCATTTGACAGGGAAGGATTTGCTCATTTTTTTGAGTGAAATTCCGATACTTTTCCAGTATTAAATGAAGAAAATTACATTACTTTACAGTTGGATATAAATTTTAAATTGAATATGATTAATACCATATTACCTTATAATCACAAACTGTACACATCACTCAATACCAATTAATCAAAACTTGTGAATACAAGGCCATAAATTTAATTCTTGGGTGTGGTTCATTCTTAAGGACATACCACACTAGTTCCAGATCAGTGACTACTGGCAATTACCACATATTAAGCCCTCACTTATCTTGAGTTTGAATGCTGGAAAATGCATTCTTCACATGTTGACAACATGATTCCCTTGTATTATTCCTCTTGATTCTTTGTCCATTTTAAATACAGATTTTCATCACAATTTAATATCACAGCAGCAATATTCAATCGCAGAGAAAAGCAACAGTGTCATGTGCACAGTTTGCAGCCTGTGCTACAAAAATAATGTCTTTTTTCCCAAGAATTCCATGCCCCCCAAAAAAATGGCAGTCTTTTTTCCAGAACCTGGAAAACTCTTTGTGTTCAGCTTCAAGTATTTTCCAGAAGTGCCGTACAAACTCTGCAGTGTAAAATTTTACATGAATGCTCGTTCCGTTCGCATGCCAGTTATGCAAATTTAAATCCACATGAACAGGTGACTGGTTAGCCAAATGTTGCATCTTGAACAGAACAGTCTAAGTAATTTAACCTGCTTTTTGAGTGTCTGACAGATTTTTAGATTTATTCACATGTTTTTTTTTTTTAAATATGTGTGACAAACTGCAATTTAAATACACAGGATATTTATAAAATCTATTTAATTGGAAGGGATTCTGTATGTTTGGAAAAAGGTGGAGACCAATGTGAATGGGAAAATCACGTCCTACAGTCCCCAACAGGTAAGGTGTTTTGGAGATCTCATTGAGAAGAAACATAAATGTACAATGAATCGGGGATATTACTATCAAATTAAATTGAGAACATTATGATTTATAGGAACGGATCTTACTTCAATCATAAACTGTAGGTACAGTTTTTAGGTAATATTTCCAGTTTGTGAGAATTCCCAATAGAATTTATAGAACTAGATTCTTGATTGGTCCAAAAAATTATAAATTTAAAGTAATTTGTATTTTTTTATACTTACCAATGGCCCAGACTATTTTGAACCCCCAATCCACAAAATCTGCTTGCAAAACCAAAAATCAAAAGTCTTATCTGGCCCTCCATACATTTACTCTCTGTGCATGCGCAGCCGTTAGGAAGTGACGCCAACATCATTCTTTGTAGACGAGATTACTACATAATAATTCAGCGGGGGGGGGGTGGGGGGGGTGGGGGGGGGGCATGAGTGCCCACTCATGGGAGGGCCATCTCGGTCTGGGCCATTGGTAAGTATAAAAAATATACAAATTACTTTAAATAAATTTATAATATTTTTATACTATAACCCAATGGCCCAGACTAGCTGAATCGCAAAAAGGCGGAGGGCATAGGACTTCAGAATTAGTAGACCAACACAGTTCCAAGCCTGTAATCCAAGGTGAAAAGAAATTAAATTTAAAAGGAATTACATGTATGTCTCTCTATACAGTAATAGAGAAGACATATCATAAATAAGGAGCCCAATTCAAGTAATTCCGTATTCTTAGCATGAAGACTATGCTAATTTGGATGTAACGAGTTCCCAATTTTTAAGGCTAGTCCTCACTAAGCCCCCAAAATTAGGATGGCGTATTTGAGAATGAGAGGATATCCCCCACAAACATACGCCATACACAATAAAACACAAGCTGTATCCAGGATATAATTACAGACAAAACAGCTTCACTCAAAGTTACATACTTATCAAACCGGAGGAGAGGTAAAAAATCCCCCCCCCCCTCTTTTTGAAGCAATCCTCTTCACAAAGAAAGAGTGGAGCGCTCTGGTATCAGTAAAAGCGGTACCAAATAATAATAATATAAATATTCATCGAACAGGCACCCAGGTATTAATTATTATTAATAAATTGGTGCTCAACGCCACTTCAGAAGCTAAGGCTATAGCGGCGATCCCGGTAATTAATATTGCCCGCTTGTAACATATACTGGAGTCGGCATACGCAGATAGGTCGAAAACCGGTGATATAATACATAACATACACATGTCCAATAGAACAAAGGACGATCTCTGGAGAGTAAACACACTTCCGAGTTAACCCACAGGAGACCCCGTGCGAATAACCGAGAGTGTAAGACAAGGTGTATTCGATTGGGTACTGACATTAATAGAAACTTGGATCTAGAAATGGAACGAGCTATGATTAACAGACTCGACACGGACCGCCCCCCCAAAAAAATTCATGGTTTCTAAGGTCCATAACATACAACAATGCATCTGCCTAAAAATTCATTTATGATGCACGTGAGCATTGAAATCATCTGAATACCAGTTAACTGACTAGACAGCCTCCCAGGTACCCAAAGACTAGCAATTTATTGATGATGAATTATGTGCTCGTATATGACATATAGACGAACAGTCACAGGAAACCAACCAACTAAAAAGTGGATGTGCCCATGAGGTCGCTTAGAACACAACCCAGCCACCAATCGAGAAGTCATGAAATGCATGTATGTACTTAAACTCATACAAGGCTTATGGGAAGAAAACCAAGTCTTGCCCGGTAATCGTCTCTTAACACATTGGCGGTTGGGGGGGGGGAGGATTCAAAGTCATATTGAACCAACCCCCCCCCCCCCCCTCCCCCCCCCCCCCCCCCCCCCCCATATTACTTTAATCATTCTTGTGTTGGTCATCAAATAATATAGGAACCACTAGGCTCCCTCACGTCTAACCGACTCCATAATGCGAGAAGGACATCAAGAACAATACTTCTATTGATTTTCACCATTCGAGAGAATCAGTTGTGAATCTCGGTCCATTGCATCTGTGTGAACAGACGACTGGACCAACCCAGCACCGTCCGACAGCTCAGGTTTTGAGTTTAAGGGAGGCTGCACCTGCACTTGCTAGGATGCTGCGATCAGCTGCGCAATCTGTGACAGCAAGTCCGTCATCGAGGCCTGAGGAGCAGTGGTCTTCCGTTTCTTAGCCGCTTGCTGCTCCTGGGACGGTGTGTCGAAGATGGATCTCTTCTCCGACCCCGGCTGCAGACTAAACAGAGTGTCCCAACTGGAGGGTGGACATATGCTCCGGCTTGTGCAAGTTTCTCATAACAACATCTGGTCCCAAATGTTGCTGGATTAGAGAGACGTCTCTCCCGCTCGCGGTCTATTAGACCTCACCGAGTACAAGAACTTGCTGACTTCCTCCCTATTTCCATCGTCGCTGGGTGAGCTATTTATATTCAAGTGCTCGCTCTACCCATATCTACACTTCCTTTGACCACAACGGACTTACCCGGCACCCACCGACGGAGTACCGCTTCACCGGTCGAGCTAGCTGCTTGCAAGAGATTAAAAACCTCAACAAAAGGCCCTAACTCTTGCAATCATGAGCACTGCAGCTAGCTCTATATGCTCAATGGAGCTCGACGACGGTAGCACACTTGGATGGGTGTCAGAATATCATCATCATGTTCATGTTCCTCTGAAATAGAAACAGACAAAATGAATTATAACACGGTGAGAGGCCTAGCCTCAGAACCTCACCGCCAACAATGTACCGTGACTCCCGTCTCCAACATTAGTCATCCCAGTGAACACAGGAATGACAAGAGTCCGCAGAAGTGCATCGACTCAAGTCGAGATCAGTCCTCCAAACTCCACAACAAAATATATAATTAAGATAATTAAGTTGCATGAATAATAGCAAAAAAAAATAAATTCAAAATATTTTTTTGAAATTTTTTTGTTGAAAAAACGCCTAAGTTCCCAAAGGGAACATTAAGAGCCCAAGGGCATCCCGATAGAGTCTAAGTGTGGACAAAATCCAAATTTTTTGAGCTACACTACCGGAATAATAATCCATGTATCCTACAGTAATTCTACAGTGATAGAATATAAACAACTACCTATATATGAGGACGTTGTCAATGTAAACAACGTCAATGTAAACAAGACAACAGGCACACAAAAAGGGCCAAAGTCAGAAACCAATTTAAATGCAACCAGATGCAAAGCTAGATCTTCATACGAAGAAAAAATGATACATCGGATAGAAGATGCAAGACTGAACGACCTAACACCCCTAGGGTGGAGACGTAATCATGGGGAAAAACAGAATAATATTCTGTAATACATGTTAAACTCCCAAGAAATTTAATAAAAAATTTCAATTAAAAATAGCCAAAAAGCTTAAGAGTTTAACAGGAAGGGTTCAAGGAAGGATAGGGAAGGAATACTTAACAAACAGTGGAATTATCATTAACAAAAATGATGACGTCAGGCGTATGTCCCGAAATTGGGAAAGTTAAAAAATTTATAGTAATTTATATATTTTTTATACTTACCAATGACCCAGACATAGCTGGTGCTAACTCTTAAAAATCTAGGGCCAAACACAAATTTTGCTCCCCAATCCCCAAAATTTGCATCTAAAACCAAAGAAATCATGTCCTGAATGGACCTCCATACTTCACCTCTACTGCGCATGCGCAGTGTCAAGGAGGTCCCGAAATTGGCGCCATTTGTCATTCTTACAATCAGTGCCTGGTCAGCGCTATGTACTCAGCGGGGAGGTATGAGTTCCCAACTCCTGGGAGGGCCATCCCCGTCTGGGTCATTGGTAAGTATAAAAAATATATAAATTACTATAAATTTTTTAACATTTTTATACTGTACCAATGACCCAGACATAGCTGAATAGTAAAATGGCTGGAGGGCCTAGGACATAGAGGAAAATCCAATAAGCTCAACTATATAAAATAGAGTCATCCCCTCGAGGAGAAAAGGAGTATTGGGCTTTACATGTATCTTTCTTATTTATGATAAGTTAGAAAGACACAACACCCTCCATAATTGAGCATCATAACATTCATGTTCTCTATTAACATCCAGTATAATCCTTATACTAATTATTTTTAAAGTAAGCCAATAAATAAAGTTAGTCCAGAGAATTGAGACTCTTTATACTCTTTTAAAAGTGTCCGAGGATTGTATATTAACGCCCGTTTGACACGTGACATATTCAAATGCTACACTTTAAAAATATGACATGAATGAATTTTTTAAACATTAACTTTTCACTTTAAAACCATCCCAGTAACAGCTCAGAATTACTGACTCCAGAGGAGGTATCCTCTTGTTTTCATTATAAAACAGGTGACCCAAGGGAACACCCCCCCCCCCCCCCCTTCCCCTTGCCCTGGGTCAAATAGCCCAGAGCAAAGAGGGCAACAAGACGGAGTCACTGCCTGAACAGAAAGCCTACATAACTATAGTTGCAACTCTTTAGTGAACGACATTCTGAGCAGCAGATAATGGACCTAAACAATGCAGGTCTCCAGAAATGGACTCAATATTTCTGAGATAAAAATTCGTGAATGTGGATGGCTGAGACCAATATGCAGCCTTCATTAAATCTGTAATAGCAACACTATTTGCAGAAGCCCAAGATGTAGAAAGAGCTATTACTTCATGAGCCGAAATCTTAAGCACAGACTGCTGAGTTAAAGATAGATTATCATAAGCAGTACAGATAGTTAATTGAATCCATCTAGCAATAGAATGGACCGTAATGTCCTTTCTATTAGGCATCAGAGACAGAAGAAGCTTTTACGTCCTTTCTGATAAACTGAGATCTTGTTTATAAATACATAAAGCTCTAACCGGACAGAGTAAAGGCCTATGCCCGTCTGAAGATGGAAGGGCCTTAATAACAATAGGTTCCGGATATTTATTAGGAGCCTGATTCTTAGCCAAAAATCCAACATTAGTAGTAAAGGTAATAGTGTTCCCGATACTACGAAAGTGAGAATCGTCCACCGATAGTGCATGAAGCTCACTGACTCTTCAGCAGAAGAGAAAGCTAAGAGAAATGCTGTCTTATAAGATCAGAATTTGAAATCTACTGTCTCAAGAGGCTCAAATGGTTTTCTTTTAGTTTAAGAAGAACCCAAGCTAAATTCCATTTAGGAATTAATCTAAGGGTTCTAGGTCTATTTATCGAAAAGTTTCTAACTAATTTAGATAAAGAGACATTAGATCCAATTGTAAACTATCATGGTGTGCATAGGTATCAGATAACATAGACCTATAACCTTTAATAGTAACAGGCTGCAGTTGATCTCGTCAAACAAGTATACTAGAAAGTTTGCAATGTCTGGTATGGAGGGATCAAAAATATCAACATAATGATCCCTACACCAACGACGAAAGACCTTCCACTTTAGCCGCATAGTATAGCAAAGAGGAGGTCCTCCTTCAGTTAGAAATCGCGTCCACTGCTCGTCCTGTACAATGCTTGCCGTGCAAGAAGGACCGCACAACGGAATACAGGAAGGTTGAGACCTTGCGGGTTGTGATGAAGTTGAGACGATTTCCCCAGCGAAAGAAGATCCTCTCGTGGAGGAAGTTTTCGCAGTAAGTCCCACAGCAGACACCTGAGTAAATTTATCCACGGTCTCTGTGGAGACAGAGATGCTACCAACAGAATTGTATTGTGATTGTTTTATCTTTAGCAATATTTGCTGAATCAACGGAGCTGGAGGATACGCATATCCTATCATTCCGTCCCACGAGATCGATAGAGCGTTTACTGCATATGCTCGGGGATCCGGACATGGTGACACATACGTCTGCAATTGATTGTTGAGTTGTGTCGCAAATAAGTCTATCATTGGCCGCTCCCATTGGTAGCAAATCTGATTGAATACCTGTTTGTTGAGAGTCCATTCTGACGGCAACAAGCGACCCTTCCGTGAAAGGGAGTCTGCTAATACATTCAGACGACCCGGAATATGACGGACCGAAGCAGAACTTGGTGTTCTAGAACAAACAGAAGGATTCTTTCCGTTAAATTGAAAAACGGAACGGAATGAGTGCCTCCCTGGTTCCGGATATACGCAACTACTGTTGTATTGTTGGACAGGATTTGGACATGCGCTTTTTGAATAATGTTCATCCAATGACGTAGTGCAAGCCAAATTGACATCATTTCTTGGATGTTTATGTGCTTGCCTAGAAACTGCGGAACCCAAAGACCCTGGCACTTCGAATCCGTTGGGATCAATGTTGTACCCCAACCTGTTTGACTGGCATCCGTCATAATCGTAAAACTCAGATCCGGCAACTGCAGTGGAACTCCCTGAGTCCACCACTGAATGTTTGCCCAATGTCTGAATCTCTTGTTACACTTGATTGACAAGAGAACATCTATATCGAGCAATTCATAGATTGCTGAAAGGTTGCCGTCGAAGAGAAGCTTCTCCGAGACCGAAGCGACTCTGAGAGAGTTCTTCACCTTACTATCCATGCGCGTGGATGTAGCTAGGGCTGCGTCACGTCTAACCAACTCCAGGTTTTCCACTGAAGGGCGGAGTTATACGTGGAAAAGCTACTGCCCTTGAAAGAAATCTCATTGAGGATCATATCCTGGAATTCTTTCCCTTGACATAATGATAACGCCTTAGTAAGGTGGTCTGCGTATGCTAAAGCGTCTAAGTTAAGTCTGTTAGACATTATTGTCGTTTCCAACGTCATGGTTGGAATTGACATAGACGGCAACATAGACAATTCCCAGTCTTCAGCCTCGTCGTCTAGACGCAGAGGAACTCTCGGTATGCCCTGTCCTGCCGTTTCTAAATTATTCCTTGAATTGATGAAAGGCAGATTTAGAGCATTTGCGGACAAGAAACTAGACTTGCCTGTTTTGGTAGCAAGCTTATATATAGCGTCGTTCAATAATTCGAATGTTCTTGTGACATTATTGGACTGTGTCGGCAACTCAGGGACGATGTCCCTGAACCGATCAAAAACTCTATGTCCAATGACGCTATTAGTCTCTTATCCAGCATCGCAGCATTCTAGTCCAACGGAACAACCTCTGGAAGATAATGCCAGAAGAAATCTATGGCAGCTTCTGTTGTTCCAAAAGGGAAAGCTCGAAATCCTCCGAATCCCTTTCGCCATCCTGTCGGACCCTATGAAGTGCTCGGTCGTCCGTACCTGATGCTTCAGTGGAGCGAACCGACCCAGCGTCGTCGGATTATTCCTGATCCGACAGAGATTCTGTTGTTTGCTGGGATGCTGCGATAAGTTGTGCTATTTTGGATAGCACGTCCGTCACTGAGGCCTGTGGAGAAGCGGTCTTACGTTGCCTTGCCGCTGGAAGCTCCGTGTACGTTGCCCAGTGCATACTTCTATTATGGGAGCATCCGGAGTCTACAAGCCTCGTGTCCCTTGGCTACCAAATGGCATTACCTGTTCGCCGTGGAATCCCTGATTGGAGAAGCTGGCAGGATATTCGAGGTCACGTAGCCAAGGTGCGGTCGTGTGCGCTGCCGTGAGGATGAGGAAGCCTTATCGACAGTCTCTCGGACTGTCTATATAACGGAGCGTCCCGAGCGGTGGACATATCCTCCGAATGCGAAACGTTTGTACCACAAGATCTGGTCCCAGATGTTGTTGTACGAGAGAGGGACCTCTCTCGCTCGCAGCCCGGATGGACCTGGACGAGCTAGGAACCGGACTAATAGGCTTCCTCCGATCTCTCCTCCGATCCATCGTCACTGGGTGTGTACTTTTGTCTTATTATAGTGCTCGCATCACCCAAATCTCCTTTCTGGACCGCAACGGATGAACCCGGCTGCCGAGCCATTCGATGAATGGACGCTACACTGGGCGAGCTAGCGGATGTCAACGCCGTCGATCCTACTAGGGACCTCTTAGGCGATTAACGTATTTCCATGAGCACTTATTGCTGCTAGCTCTTCATTTAACTATGACGACAGAGGCACACTTTTGGAAGACATCACGGTAACTTTTGCGAACAAGAAACCAGACTTGCTTGTTTAATAGCAAGCATATAAATAGCGTCGTTCAATAATTCGAAGGTTCCTGTGACATTATTGGACTGTGTCGGAAACTCAGGGTCGATGTCCCTGAACCGATCAAAAAATTCTTGTGTCCACAGACGCTATCAGTCTCTTATCCGGCATCGCAGCATTCTGGTCCGACGAAACAACCTCTAGAAGATAAAGCCGGATGAAATGTACAGCAGCTCATGTTGTTCCGAAAGGGAAAGCTCGAAATCCTCCGAATCCCTTTCGCCATCCTGTCGGACCCTATGAAGTTTTCGGACGTCCGTACCTGATGCTTCAGCGGAGCGTACCGTCCCAGCGTCGTCGGATATTACCTGATCCGACAGAGATTCTGTCATTGCTGGGATGCTGCGATAAGTTGTGCTAGTTGGGATAGCACGTCCGTCACTGAGGCCTGTGGAGTAGCGGTCTTACGATGCTTTGCCGCTGGAAGCTCCGTGTACGTTGACTCCAGCATACTTTTCTTATGCGAACGTCCGGAGTCTACAGGCCTCGTGTCCCTAGCTACCGGATGGCGTGACCTGGTCGCCGTGGATTCTCTGATTGGCGAAGCTGGCTGAATATCCAAGGTCACGTAGCCAAGGTGCAGTCGTGTGCGCTGCCGTGAGAATGAGGAAGCCTTATTGACAGTCTCTCCGGACCGTCTATATAACGGAGCGTCCCGAGCGGTGGATGTATGCTCCGAATGCGAAACATTTTGTACCACAACATCTGGTCCCAGATGTTGTTGTACAAGAGAGGGGCCTCTCTCGCTCGCAGCCCGGATGGACCTGGACAGGCTAGGAACCGGACTAATAGGCTTCCTCCGTTCTCTCCTCTGATCTGCTGTCACTGGGTGTGCACTTAGTTGATTTATAGTGCTCGCATCACCCAAAACTCCTTTCTGGACCGCAACGGACGAACCCGGCTGCCAAACCATTCGATGAATGGACGCTACACCGGGCGAGCTAGCGGATGTCAAAGGCCGTCGATCCTACTAAGGACCTCATAGGCAATTGACGTATTTCCATGAGCACTTTGCCGTTAGCTCTTCATTAAATTGTGACGACGGAGGCACACTTTTGGAAGACATCACGGATACATCACCATGTTCTTGTTCGTCTGAAATAGAGATTGATAAACTAGAGTGACCCTGCGGAGAAAGGACCGGCATGGCCATTTCCCCGCTAACATACCGTGACACACGCTTCCCATGTTGTCATCCCAATTGACACATACTGAACAGGAGTTAGTGCGAGTACACTGACTACAATTAATACAATGATTATGAAAGTCAGAGGAATTTCCTCTTATTACAATTGAACAATATCCTTTTATTGTGAAAAGAATACAAAAAGTCCTAGTACTCGCACCAACCCCTGAAAACAAAGATACATAATAACATGATCCATTAACATAGAAAAAATAATTGAAATCAAAAAATTTTTTTGAAAAAGTTAAAAAATTTATAGTAATTTCTATATTTTTTATACTTACCAATGACCCAGACATAGCTGGTGCTAACTCTTAAAATATAGGGCCAAACACAAATTTTGCCCCCCAATCCCCAAAATTTGCATCTAAAACCAAAGAAAACATGTCCTGAATGGCCCTCCACACTTCACCTCTACTGCGCATGCGCAGTGTCAAGGACGTTCCAAAATTGGCGCCATTAATCATTCTAATAACCAGTGCCTGGTAAGCGCTATGTACTCAGCGGGGAGGCAAGAGTTCCCAACTCCTGGGAGGGCCATCCCCGTCTGGGTCATTGGTAAGTATAAAAAATATAGAAATTACTATAAATTTTTTAACATTTTTATACTATACCAATGACCCAGACATAGCTGAATAGTAAAAAGGCTGGAGGGCCAAGGACATAGAGCAAGATGGAATACGCTCAATAATATAAAATAGAGTCATCCCCTCTAGGGAAAAAGAAGTAATAGGCCTTACATGTATCTTTCTTATTTATGATAAATTAGAAAGATACAACACCTTCCAAAATTGAGCATCATACATCCATGTACTCTATTAATATCCAATATAATCCTTATACTAATAATTTTTAAAGTAAGCCAATAAATAAAGTAAGTCTAGAGAATAGAGACTCTTATACTCCTTAAAAGTGTCTGAGGATTGCATAATCATGTCCGTTGACACATGCAATATTCAAAAGCTATACTTAAAAAACTAAGACTTGAATGAATTTTTAAAACATAAACTTCTCACTAAACAACCATCCCAATAACAGCTCAGAATTACTAACTCCAAAGGAGGTATCCCCTTGTTTTCATAGTAAAACAGGTGACAGGTGATAACGCCTCAGTAAGGTGGATTACGTATGATAAAGCGTCTAAGTTAAGTCTACTAGACATCATTGTCGTTTCCAACATTGAGGTTGGAAAAGACATAGACGGCGAAAAAGAATATTTCCAGTCTTTAACCACACCGTCTAGACGCATATGAACTCTCGGTATGCCCTGCTCTGCCAAAATAAACTATTCGTATAAATGATAAAACGGCAGAAATGAGCAACGCGGACAAGAAACTAAACTATCATGCTTGGTAGCAGGCTTGTATGCATATATAGCGTCGAAAAATAAAACACATGTTGTAATGAAATTATTGGACTGCGTCGGTAAGTCAGGGACAATGTCCCTGAACCGATCCAAAATTCCGAGTCCAATGACGCTATAAGTCTCTTATCCAACATCGCAGCAATGTAGTCCGAAATAACAATCACTGGAAGATAATGCCAGAAGATATGAATGGCAGCTTCCGATACTACGAAAGGGAAAACTCGAAATCTTTCGAATCCCTTTCACCATCCTGTCGGACCCTATAAAGCGTTCGGTCGTCCGTACCTGATGCAACCGCGGACCGCACCGACCCAGCGCCGTCGGATAATGCCTGATTCGACCAAGAAACTGTCAATTGCTGGGATGCTGCGAAACAACTGTGCTAACTCGGATAGCACGTCCGTCACTGAGGCCTGAGGAGAAGCGGTCCTACAATGCATTGCCGCTGGAAGCTCCGTGATCGTTACCCCGTGCATACTACCAATATGCGAGCGAACGGAGTGTATAGGCCTCGTGTCCTTTGGTTACCGGATGGCGTGACCTATTCGCCGTGGAATCACTGAATGACGAAACTGATCGGATACTCGAGGTCACGTAGCCAATGTGCGGTCGTGTGCCCTGCTGTGAGGATGAGGAAGCATTATGGACAGTCTCTCGGACTGTCAATATAACGGAGCGTCTCGACCGACAGACATATGCTCTGAATGTAAAATATCTGAACCACAACATGCGGTCCCCTATGTTGTTGGACGAGAGAGGGACCTCTCTCGCTCACAGCCCGGACGGACCTGGACAAGCCAGGAACCGGACTAACAGGCTTCCTCCGATCTGTCCTCAATCTGCCGTCACTGGGTGAGTACTAAAGTAATTAAAGTGCTTGCATCACCCAAATCTCCTTCCTAGACCGCAACGGACGAACCCGGCAGCCGAACCATTCGATGAATGCACGCTACACCGGGTGAGCTAGTGAATGTCACTCCGTCGCTCCTACAAGGGATCTCTTAGGCGATAGACATATTCCATGAGCACTTATTGCCGCTAGCTCTTCATTAACTATGACGACAGAGGCACACTTTTGAAAGACATCTCCGTAACTTTGCGAACAAGAAACCAGAAATGCTTGGTTATAGCAAGCATATAATAATAATATATATAGCATCGTTCAATAATTCGAAAGTTTATGTGACATTATTGGACTATGTTGGAACTGAGGGACGATGTCCCTGAACCGAACCAAAAATTTCTAAGTCCACCGACGCTATCAGCTTCTTATCCGGCATCGCAGCATTCTGGTCTGACGAAAGAAGCTGTAGAAGACCAAGTCAGATGACATACACAACAGCATATGCTGTTCCGAAAGGGAAAGCTCGAAATCCTCCAAATCCCTTCGGTATCCCGTCGGACCGGATGAAATTTTCGGACGTCCGTACCCGCTTCCGCGGAGCGTCCCGACCCAGCATCGTCAGATAAAAAATATGCGACAGATTCAGTTGATGCTGGGATGCTGCGATAAACTGTGCTATTTAGGAAAGCACGTCCGTCACTGAGGCCTGTGGAGTAGCGGTCTTACGATGCATTGCCGCCGGAAGCTCCGTGTACGTTGACTCCCGCACACTTCCTATGCGAACGTCCGGAGTCTGCTGGCCTCGTCTCCTTGGCTACCGGATGGTGTGACCTGGTCGCCGATGATTCTCTGACTGGCGAAGCTGACTGGATATCCGAGGTCACGTAGCCAAGAGCGGTCGTGTGCACTACCATGAGAATGAGGAAGCCTTATTGACAGTCTACTCCGGACTGACTATATGTCGGAGCGTCCCGAGCGACGGACGCAGGCTCCGAATGCAAAACATTTTGTACCACAACATCTGGGGCCAGATGTTGTTGTACGAGAGAGGGGCCTCTCTCGCTCGCCGTCCGGATGGACCAGAACGAGCTATGAACCGGATTAAAAGGCTTCCTCCGTTCTCCCTCTGATCCGTCGTCACTGGGTGTGCATTTGGTTGATTTATAGTGCTCGCATCACCCCAAAATTCCTTCTAGACCGCAACGGACGAACCCGGCTGCCGAACCATTCGGTGAATGGATGCTACACCGGACGAGCTAGCGGACGTCAAAGGCCGTCGAACCTACTAGGGTCCTCTTAGGCAACTGGCATATTTACATGAGCACTTTTCCGCTAGCCCTTCATTAATTGTGACGACGGAGGCACACTGTTGGAAGACATCACAGATACATCACCCTAATCTTGATCGTCTGAAATAGAAATTGATAAAGTAGAGTGACCCTGCGGGGAAAGGACTGGAGTGTCCAATTCCCCAATAACATACCGTGACATACGCTTCCCATATTGTCATCGAAATCATACGATACAGAACAGGAGTTAATGCGAGTACACTGACCACATATAGAATGATTATAGAAGTCAGAGGAAGACTTCCTCTTATTACAATTGATCAATATCCTTTCAATGTGAAAAGAAAACAAGTCCTGGTACTCGCACTAACCCCTGGCAATCAAAATACATAATAATAATATGATCCATTAATATAGAAAAAAATAATTGAAATCAAAATATTTTGAAAAAATATTTTTTCAGAACAGCCCAAGTTTCTGAAAAGTAACGTTGAGCCCCAATGGATCCCAAGCCTAAGTGTGGACAAAAATTTTAAAAATATTTTAAACAATTTATTCAACACTTACGTACAATAATAATGTATCTAGTTATGATTAAAATAACATCAAGATATTATTTTCCAGAAATCCCCCCCTCACACAGAGGGCTGTTGTAAATGTAAACAATGAATGTAAAAACACTAAAATAAGACTCCAGGCACCCATGCCCGGAATCAGTTACCAAAAATACACTATCTGATGCAAAACAGAGACTTCCAGGGAAGAAACTGCAGAACATCAGATGGTAGGTGCAGAACACAACGCCTAACCACCCGTAGGTGAAGACGTAAAAATGGGGAAAAGAACAGAATTCATTCTGTTATTCAGCTAAAACTCCCAAGAAAATTTAGTAATAATAATTACAAAAACTATGCCAAAAGCATGGGAGAATAGCAAGGGAGGACTTAGACAGGGAGAGAGGAAAACACTGAAAAATCAGTGTAACTAAATAATCAGAATGACAACAAAATGGCTGCTGCCTCGAAAATAGGTAACTTAACATAATTTCATTAAAAAATTTTAAGTTACAGCCCTGATAATATTCTGTCACACATTTTTCCTCTCCTCCTTCTCTATCCTCCTTAGAATCACCATTTCACTAATATTTATGTGTCTGGCATCATTTAAACTGAGATTTACAAGCACAAAGATCAGTCAGATGTTAACTGATGAAGGGCCAAACTTAGAATGATTAATGGCGCCAATTTCGGAACGTCCTTGACACTGCGCATGCGCAGTAGAGGTGAAGTGTGGAGGGCCATTCAGGACATGTTTTCTTTGGTTTTAGATGCAAATTTTGGGGATTGGGGGGCAAAATTTGTGTTTGGCCCTATATTTTAAGAGTTAGCACCAGCTATGTCTGGGTCATTGGTACAGTATAAAAATATATTTTTTCAGAAAAGCCCAAGTTTCTGAAAAGTAATGTTGAGCCCCAATGGATCCCAAGCCTAAGAGTGGACAAAAATTTTAAAAATATTTTTAAAAATTAATGCAACACTTACGAATAATAATAATGTATCTTGTTATGATTAAACTAACACAAAGACAAGAAATCCCCCTCCACAGAGACTGTTGTCAATGTAAACAAGAAGTGTAAAAACACCAGAAACATGACTCCAGGCACTGATAACCATGGCCCAAAATCAGTTACCAATAATACACCATCTGATGCAAAACAGAGACTTCCAGGGAAGAAACTGCAGAACATCAGATGGTAGATGCAGAACACTACGCCTAAACACCCATGGGTGAGGACGTAAACATGGGGAAAAGAACAGAATTCATTCTGTTACCCAGCTAAAACTCCCAAGAAATTTTAGTAATAATATTACAGAAAATATGCCAAAAGCATGGGAGAATAGCAAGGGGGGACTTAAAGGAAACGGTGAGAGGAAAACACTGAACAAGCAGTGTAACTTTATAGCAAGAATGACCACAACAGGCCCATGCCTCGAAAATAGGTAACTTAACATAATTTCATTAAAAAATTTTAAGTTACAGCCCTGATTATTTTCTGTCACTCATTTTTCCTCTCCTCCTTCCATTTCCTCTTAGATCCACCATTTCTCTAATATTTATGTGTCTGGCATCATTTAAACTGAGATTTACAAGCACAAAGATCAGTCAGATGTGAACTGATGAAGAGCCAAACAAAGAATGATAAATGGCGCCAATTTCAGGACCTCCTTGACACTGCGCATGCGCAGTAGAGGCGAAGTATGGAGGGCCATTCAAGACATGATTTCGTTGGTTTTAGATGCAAATTTTGGGGATTGGGGGGCAAAATTTGTGTTTGGCCCTAGATTTTTAAGAGTTAGCACCAGCTATGTCTGGGTCATTGGTACAGTATAAAAATATAAAATAATTTTATAAGTATTATAAAGTTACAGGCCTGAACGTCGAAAACCACCACTGAACACTTCCATCATCCAATAACAGCTTTGGATCCACCAATTCTTGCATTGATTTGTGTCTGGCATCCTCAAAAAAGGAGATTTTAAAGCACAGAAGTCAGTTCATTGTTGCTGACTTTAGGGACAAACAAAGAATGATGCTTGCGCCAATTCCGATCACTTCCTGACGGCTGCGCATGCGCAGAGAGTAAATGCATGGAGGGCCAGATAAGACTTTTAATTTTGGTTTTGCAAGCAAATTTGGGGGATTGGAAGGTTCAAAATTTGTGTTTGGCCCTTGATAACTTTGAGTTAGCACCAGTTAGTCTGGGCCATTGGGTTATAGTATAAAAATATAGGTTGGCACAATTGCACACATAACAGACTAAATTATTCCTAGAGGGATGTAAATAATTGTAATTTCAGTTTTTAGCAAGAACTGTTACCGAATGTAGAAATGAAAAGAGGAATCCTACACGTATTCGTTTCAACCATTTTGCATTTAATATGATTGGAAGAGAATAATCATTTGGGTGCACAAATCATCCCCACAAATAACCTGCTCCCAAGCATCCATGGGCTGATTCGTCCATCATGTTTCATAAATGAAAGGCTAGCACACGGCTTACAAACCAAAAAGTTATTCAACAAATATCAACTGGAGGTTGAAAACAACTTATCAGCGGTATGATATATTTTATTATTCTGATATGCAATTCTGTTTTTTAAGAATGTTTTCATAAAGAACATTCCAACAAATAATGCAAGCAATTATGTTACCGTTCGATATGGGTATGCCTAAATACTGCAATGGCACAAAATGACACGCAATCACCTGAAACCACATGCAATTACACAAAATCATGCTCAGTCACATGAAATCACAGGTATGGAGTTGAACAAATACACTAAGACAGGGGACTGTTATTAAGTCTATGTCATGGGGATGTGATGGTATTGCAGTATAATTTCAAAAAAGCTATGTTGGGTAAATAGTTAGATAAAATAACTGGAATCCAGAAGTAAATTAAATATGTCTATGCCATGATTTTAGTGAACGCTCTTACACTTCTTAAAAAAATCTCAAAGGGGTAAAGCCTTTGGTTCCTAACAAATTACAGATATTTATTAGCAATGGTAACATAAGGAAACAATGTCCTCAGCATTTACAGCTCTATTTGCCCACATAGCAGGTTGAACTTAAGTGTACATAGACTTTCAAAGGCTGTATATATTTCATTTCCATGCACTATGTGAACACTTGTTAATGATAAAGAAATGGTTAGCCAAGATTTTTTACATAACCGAATGTTCTGGTCAGTCAACCCAAAACCATGTGAACAGTCAATTAGTTAGGGTCATTTCTGCAATTTTACACCTTGCTCTGCAGAACTCTCCATTTTGTTTGATAGCAGCATCTTTAAGTGATCTTGTGTAGGTTAACCGCAAACTTGAATGGTACAGCTGTAAGTCCATTTTTGGTGTGGTACAGACCAAAACGTAATACATAACCTCACCCTCCATGTATGGACATGACCAGAAGCATTCTTTTGTCAACCTTCTCCACTGTGATATGAAAGTACCCAAGTTTTCTCCACAGGTAATCGGCACAAGCTGGGAAATCGAAAGAAAAATGATATTTCATACCATTTTTGAATCGATGCTGACGAGCCCCTATAATGGTATATAAATATTAACAAGGTACACGACTCGCTTTTCGAAAACGATCGCACACATCTTCGTTATACCCGCCTCAAATTTGATTCACATAACGTATCCAACAGTACCCGATATCAATGGAAAGGGGAATGAATGAGCTTTATAGTGGTTTATTACACGACCGTTGGGTGCTCTTGGGTTGTTCATGATAACTGAGAGAAGTCGCAGAAAAGACCGAAAAACATTTAGTCGGACAAGATAGTGCACAGAGAAAAGTGGATTACGAGCGATAATTATCTGATTTATTATAATAATTTGAGGTCTCACTGTGTATGGAGGGCAACTTTCACTGATATCGATCATAAATGTAGGAGTGGGCACACACACAAGAAACTCATTTAGAAATCCATAATAAATAAAAGTTCACGAGGAAATAACTTGGGTAAAATCAATGCATATTGAAAATTTTGGAATCATATGCTCACTTATTGATAGTCATCATTACGTGTACACTCCATATAAAAAAATTATTCCAATGTCGACTGAGTGCGTTATGTATGATTATATAACAGCAGGTATTTACTCATTAATCAGTGTTGATTGGGAAAACACCTCGCAATTTACATAATAAGTTTTTTTCACTAAATCCTTGTTCTGTGCCTGAAATATTTTTGGAGAGAATTTTCTGGATCAAAAGAATCCTTTAAATGTGAAAATCGGTCCAATAATTCACGTTTTGTGTTCTAATAAATCTTTAAAAAAATGTGAATTTTGACGATCCCGTGAAGCACTGTGGCTCTTCCATCTATTGGATTTACATGATATAAAACAGTCTGAACTCGCTTAATCGAGGTCATTGTTGTTGAAAAAAACATTCTGATTCTCAACCGAAATGGACGGGTACAGATAACTACAGCCGCTATGGAACCCCAGACACGGGGGAGATTATCTTCAAAACACCGATCAGATCCAATTTGGGTAAACCCGATCCGTGCTTCTCTCATCTTTTTCCTGGAGCTACTTCAAAACACGGTATCATAAATCAACTCGGGACCATTCCGATCGATGAAGTGTTTTCCCACGGGAACGAAATGACGCCACCCAGGAATACATTACTTGAGTTTATGGTCATCAGAACAACGTCGCGACATCTTATTCAACCCGGGGAATCGGTCATATCAGCGGTAGCTGATATTGGTGATAAAACGAGTTTTGGCTCCCATTCTTTTTTTTTTTGGAGGGGGAGGGGGGCTGATTTTGAAAAGATTACGGCCAAAACGCATGCTCTATTCAATTCGGCGAAACTCAAACCGTTCTCACCCTAACTCGGTGGTAGTGTTGCGGCATCATACTATGATGTGGATAATGAAACAGTCCACCCGGCAATAATATTAGCAACAAATAATAAAAAAAAAAAAAGAAGCTTGATGAGACGCGTGTTCATAGCTAATATTATTGGACTACTTGATCAAGACATCGTGTTAAGCACTAAATATCCAAAGTTTCAACTAATGAAGTCTCTTATTTGTAGCTAATATCATTGGACTCAAGACCGCACAAGCACTAAATTTCAGGAGATTTTAAAAATGTTTCCTGTGAATATTTTTATATTTGGGGGATGTGATATGATGAAACATAGCAAGTGTTTCGTTTCTTTTAACATTTTCTTGGGGATTAACAACAAACAAAGGATTTAATTTAACACGCCACTGAACAGAATTAACTAATTGAGCATAATTGTATACTGGTATGTCATATGTTCAACACCCTTTCTAAGGCAAATTTACTTATTAATCTGTCAAAGGGCCGAAGCATTTGAAGCATCTATTGAAAAGAAACCCATGCTGGCTGGGAGAATTATTATTACCAAAACACCAACATACAGACGACAGCGTCTGGCCATAATGTTATCAGTCTACCCAGTTTCCAGCCACGAAAATAAACATACTATTTCCAAGAAAAAACATACCAAATGCTAGGAAGATAAATCCGGTGATCCAATAGTCTCCACCCGCCTACAGGACTAGGTGGCACTTGCAAGATAAATTCTTTAATAACAACTAAAAAATTGAATTTTTTTTGTCTCAAAACAGAGCTTGGGACCCCTCAATGGAAAGACTCAAAATCAACTAGCTCGTTCCAATGAAGGGTCATAAGCTATGTTTTTGAACTTAAACATAATAAAATTTGAATGTAGATTTTTGTATAGCCTGAGTGCTGGCCAAATTCGGCCATTGGCGTTGTGAATTTAGTGAATTTCCATATTTTGTTTCAGTCACATAGTTTATGGCCCCTCATTGGAATGCTCCCCTCCCCCCGTTAATGAGGGCCACAAGCTGTAAAAAAAGGAAAATATATAAAATTTTATGGGAGAATTTTTCCAGGCGCGGCGGATCAGATTTAAAAGTGGAGAGATTATACTGTCGATCGTGGACAAGATCATGTTCGATGGCGATAAACTTACCTTTAATTATACAGGGGGGAATCCAAATGACATATCGGCAAAACATTTTATTTTAATACGGAAACAAGTTAAATATCTCGAAAAATATTGGGCGAATTGTTTAAAAGCGGACATTATTCCGGGGTACAATGATCTGGAAAAGACAGATATAATATTTTTATGTCATTATTTTATGAAATGCAGGTTTTAGAAATTCACTGACTGAAGACTAATATTGCTAATCAGGTTCAGACTCTGGAAGAAATTTCTCGTCGAGCACTAATTGATTATGTAATGCTTCTCTCCTAACCGCACTTGGGTACCCCACTTATCTACACAAAAAGTGGGGTACGCGAAGTGCGGTTTTATATGGAGTGTACACGTAATGTATTTGAGAAGTTTCATTGAATTTGGTTATTGTTTGTTTGTTGGTGGTTAACGTCACATATTTATACACCATGGCTAATCGTGACACAACATGGAGATGAAGTCAAGTTTAGTCAATCGTTGATCTACATGTTGCCCATTTTAGAGGACTTTCACCCCAAGCATTGGTGACTGGGTCCTATTTTACTAGTAAAACGGAACTGGTTTACCACAGTAAACAAGTGCCGATTACTTCCCGGGGTTCCCACAGGGAGAAGTTGGTTATTAAATGAAGGCATAGTGCACACAAGAATCTCACATAGAAATCTATATTAAATCTTCAATGTTGAAGGGGAAGTAGCCTGATTAAAATTGTTGCATATTGATAATTTGGAAATATGTGGATGCTCTCTTATTGGTTATGTTCGAAAACTTTCATTGAAATCAGTTCATTAAAGTAAAAAGAGTTGTGCACACAAGAGTCTCTCAACAAAATCGATAAGGCTACACAAAATAAATTGTTTCTCAGGCAATTTTTTTTTTTCAAATCAGAGAGGGAGGGTTGGCTTTATTTTTAATTTTTATTTTTCTTCTGCAAAAAATTAGCAAATATGGAGAGGAATTCGGCTGTCTTTTTGTACACAGAAATATAGAAAGTGCATATTTATACAAATAAATTCATTTTTAATTTGAAAATAAAACATTCCTCTAAAAACAGACTGTAGGGACTGCAATTCAAAGGATTCATATTCTTTCAATGCTCTTCATATTATCTTTGAAGTAAAAGTATTTAATCTATGGGTATTTGATGGGCTCTCTCCCATAAATTGTAACAAGGCAGACATATTGGAGATGCAACTACATAAATATGCATCAATCAAAAAATATAAAAAGTTTTGGGTCTCCCTAAGTTTGTAATAATATTGGAAGACAATGAAAGGCAATAAAAATGTCCAATGAGGGGGTTCAAATTCAATGAGAGATTGCCTGAGAATCAGAACACTTTTTTTTTAGCCTAATAAATCTTCTAAGTTCAAGGAGAGATAGCCTAGTTTAAGTTGTCGCAGATAAAATGAAAGTGTCAATGACACTGTAGCTTAACTTGTCTGTGTGTTGTGTCTGATGAAAGGGATAATGTTGAATGATTATGAAAGGATTATGAAATAAGACAAGAATTGTAATAATTAGGAATATGTTAATTTCTGTTCCCTGTATGCTATGTTTTTAATAAAAATAATATGAGGTGTACACTGTACTAAAGAGCTGAGGGGTGGGTTAATATGACCTCACAGTTAATGTATGTGGCCCTCACAGTTAATGTATGTCAACGAAAGTTACCATGTTACAGTGAAATTATTCCAAAACGAGTCATCCTATCAAGTTACTCTGAAATCCCATCATAAATATGGCCTGTAGACTGTGCTAAAGGTTTTCGGGCTTCAGGCCTGTGTAGCCATGACGGTAGACCGATTGCAACTAAAAGGGGACGTCCTCATCTCGACATTATACTGAGTCATTCTACTAAGTTACAATGAAATCCCTTCACAAATATGACCTGTAGTCTGCACTAAAGTTTTTTTGGTTTTGGGCTCAGGAAGCCATCATGGTTGAATGATCGCGACCAAAAGGGGGCGTTGTCATCTGGGCATAATCTGGAGTGATCCAACAAAGTTACAATGAAATCCCTTCATATATATGACCTGTAGACTGTGCTCAAGGTTTTCGGGCTTCGGGCCCCTGAAGCCGTCACAGTTGACCCATCACAACCAAAAGGGGATGTCATCATCTAGGCATTATATGGAGTCAACCTAACAAGTTACAATGAAATCCTTCCATAAATACGACCTGTAGACTATGCTAAAGGTTTTTGGGTTTTGGGCTTGGGCAGCTATCAAGGCTGAATGATTGCGACCAAAAGGGACGTTCTCATCTAGACATTATTTGAAGTCATCCTTCCAAGTTACAATGAAATCCCTTCATAAATATGACCTGTAGACCGTGCTCAAGGTTTTTGGGCTTCGGGCCCCTGTAGCCATCACAGTTGCCCAATTGTGTCCAAAAGGGGACGTACTCATCTAGACATTATATAAAGTGAACCTACCAAGTTACAATAAAATCCCTTCATAAATATGACCTATTGACTGTGCTAAAGGTTTTCGGGTTTGGGCTCGGGCAGCCATCATGGTTGAATGATCGCAACCAAAAGGGGACATTCTCATCTGGGCATCATCTGGAGTGATCCTACAAAGTTACAATGAAATCCCTTCATAAATATGACCTGTAGACTGTGCTCAAGGTTTCGGGCTTTGGGCCCCTGTAGCTGTCACAGTTGACCAATCACGACCAAAAGGGGATGTCATCATCTAGGCATTATATAGAGTGGAACCTAACAAGTTAAAATGAAATCCTTCCATAAATACGACCTATAGACTATGCTAAAGGTTTTTGGGCTCGGGCAGCCATCAAGGCTGAATGATCGCGACCAAAAGGGGACGTTCTCAACTAGACATTATTTGGAGTCATCCTACCAAGGTACAATGAAATCCCTTCATAAATATGACCTGTAGACTGTGCTAAAGGTTTTCGGGCTTCGGGCCCCTGTAGCCATCACAGTTGCCCAATCACATCCAAAAGGGGACGTTCTCATCTAGACATTATATGAAGTCAAACCTAACAGGTAATTCCCTTCATAAATATGACCTGTAGACTGTGCTAAAGGTTTTCGGGCTCGGGCAGCCATCATGATTGAATGATTGCAACCAAACGGGACATTCTCATCTGGGCATCATCTGGAGTGATCCTACGAAGTTACAATGAAATCCCTTCATACATATGATCTGTAGACTGTGCTCAAGGTTTTCGGGCTTCAGGCCCCTGTAACTGTAACAGTTGACCAATCACGACCAAAAGGGGATGTCATCATCTAGGCATTATATGGAGTTGACCTAACAAGTTACAATGAAATTCTTCCATAAATATGACCTACAGACTATGCTAAAGGTTTTTGGGCTTGGGCAGCCATCAAGGCCAAATGATCGCGACCAAAAGGGGATGTTCTCATCTAGACATTATTTGGAGTCATTCTACCACGGTACAATGAAATCTCTTCATAGATATGACCTGCAGACTGTGCTAAAGGTTTTCGGGCTTCGGGCCCCTGTAGCCGTCACAGTTGCCCATTCGTGTCCAAAAGGAGACGTTCTCATCTAGACATTATATGAAGTCAACCTACCAAGTTACAATGAAATCCCTTCACAAATATGACCTGTAGACTGTGCTAAAGGTTTTCGGGCTTCGGCAGCCATCATGGTTGATTGATCACAACCAAAAAGGGGACATTCTCATCTGGGCATCATACGGAGTCATTCTCGCAAGTTACAATAAAATCCCTCCATATTAAATATGACCTGCAGACTGTGCTAAAAGTTTTTGGGTTTCGGGCTTGGGCAGCCATCACAGTTGACAGATCATGACCAAAAGGGGACATTCTCATCTAGGCATTATACAGAGGCATCCTACCAAGTTACAATGAAATCCCTTTCATACAACCTGTAGACTGTGCTAATAGTTTTCGGGTTTTGGGCTCGGGCAGCCATACCGGTTGACCGATCACGACCAAAAGGGGATGTTCTCATCTAGACATGACCCCAAACCTGCATATGAAATTTTGTGATGATCAGACAAGAACTACAGGGTGTAGCCTATGCCAAAGGAAAATGTGAACAGACAAACAGACTTCCGCACGCGTGATGGCAATAGCTTATCTTGACTTTGTCAAGTTAAGCTAAAAATTTGTTAACAAGCGCATGTTCACATTCTAAAGTCATGTTTGAGAAGTTTCATCAAATCAGTGCATGAATGTAGGAGTCACATACACAAGAATCTCATATCGCTGGTGGGCTTCCAAAAAGTCCTATCTCCTGTTTTGGTGCGAAACACTTTTTCACAGATTTGGAATCTATGGGTCCGATTACATGAGATGTACATGAACAATATTGTTTTTTGGATAAATGTTCACATATTGTTCTTAACTGGTAGAGTGCTGGAAGCCCATATTTGGGCTTTACTAAATACCACAGGCTGTGACTATAATGTCTACACTCTACTTATAGTGGTTTCATATTGACCATAGGAAGAATAAAATTTTGTTGTTGGCACCTTGCTCAGTTACATTTGATTGGATAGTGCTTCTTGGCATTATCCAATCAAATGTAACAGAGCAATATATGGTGAAAGGAAATCTGTGTCAAGAAAAATGTAGCACTCTACCAGTTAAATGTTGTATGTTCAAAGTATTTTTTAAGAAAGAGGGAGTGCGGATTCTAAAATGGCGTTTCACAAATTCCTGTCTTGTGAATGGAGACATGCAGCTTGTTTCTAATAGGTGGAAATGAAACGGTTGGGAAGCCTTGACTAACCACCCATAGTGTGAATGACACAGGGCATAGAATGACAGAGATATAATCAATTCAAAAATGTTGTACAATTTCCATTACAGCAACTCTCAAAATATCATATCCCCATGTCAAATTAGTTTTTCTCATAGAAAATACATCTAATAGATTCTAAATATGATCTGAAACAACGAATGTAGCTTCCTGTTTAAGAAGCCAGTTTCTCTGTTCTGTGTTCCCCATATTTGAGAGCTATTCAGTTTTTTGTCTCTCCAGAAAAGTTGGAAACTTTGAGATACACCACTGTGGAAGCCCACCGACAATATGTATACTAGTGTTAGTGCCAAGCAAGCCTGAATATAAGCAGACTGTCATCTGCAAAATGAGGTCCCCAGTGGGTGAATTTGGTGATGCTACCCTTCGCAGCAAAGTAGCATCACAAAATTTACCCTATGTGGACCTTAGTCTGAATCAAGGTCTCAAGCTAAAACAGAAAGATATACCTAAAGGACAATTGGCCCACTGTATGAGATAGCATGAGCAAATTCAACTTCTGGAGACCTCATTTTGCAAATGACAGGTTGCTCATATTCACGCTTGGTGCCAAGTCTGGTATGAACATTCTTGTACATTGCCGTTTATTTAATGAGTTTTGATATAGAAATATATAATAATCAAAGTTCAAGGGGAAATAACTTAGTTCAAATCGTCGCCGATTGAAAATATTGCAATATGCACACATCCACTAGTCAGTGGTAATGTTTGAGAAATTTCATCAGTTCATAAATGTAGAAGGAGTTGCATACACAACACTTTCAGATGTACGCATAGAGAAATGTACAGGGTGATGACAATATAGTCCCTACTTCTTTGAAATGGGAGTATAATTATATAGTAGGCACTCTATGATTATATGCTTGATACTTGCCATCATCCAAGTCAGTTCTATCCAAAGTAGAATCACTGGAGAGAGTTGTTATACTAGAACCATTATCATCCACTGGAACATAGTTATCCATATCCCAAGAACCAAAGAACCAATCACACTGAAAGAGAAAGAATCTTCAGTTACAATTTATACTTCAAGATTTTTCCATTTTTCATTGATACCATGCTACAAGTAAGGGATGCCTTAGTTGAGCAAGATTTTGGTCATAAATAATTGTTTTGTCAAAATTTTTTGGAGAGTGTCCATTGGCATTTGCCAATAAATTGTAACAAAATAATATTTTAAAAGTGGCAAAGCATGAATTATATTCTGACGAGGTATCAGCATTTTTATTCTTGCGTGAATAATAAGCGTTGACAGCGACTTGGATGAGGAGAAACAAAATACATGCAAAAGTACAATAAGTAACATCATGTAATGAGTTTTAAATGGTTATTTTAATAAAATTCTAATGTTCAATATTTAAAAACATCTTATGGGGACTATTGCTTGGAGCTCTGTCAAACAAAGCATTGTTTTTAAATATGGGAATTGAAGTCTTAGGATCAAGGTATGTTGGGAGGAGGAAGGGGGGAGATAATGACACTTTCAACAGCCAGGGCCACATTGAGTCTGACAGTTTCATAGGAGGAGAATGCCGGAGTACCCAGACACTCTCCAATGTACTAACCAGCACCAGCAGAGTTAGTGGCAGTTGAAGGTAAGTGCACCATTGATGAGCAGTATATCCTAGTACACAGCACCACCTTGCCCCAATGTAGGTAATCAGTACTTTTTTTTTAAAGCTTATCTGTTTTACAAGGATTGGTAAGCAAGTTATGCAACTTATATTAAAGGCTCTCCTAGATGTGTGAGAAGACCTTCACAGCGGCAACTTCGGGGCTTTACTCTCCTCAAATGCTACGAAGGGATCTTCAGCCTGCACAGAGTGTGTCTCTCTCCACACAGAAGACAGCCATTTTACATCCCCTACCGAAAGGATGGTACGCTGTGACAGCATCAATCCCATAATTGATTCTGACAAGAGTGTTTGGATGCCTCAAGAACTTTCCCTGAACAGGGATAGTTCAAGGACCTCTGGCATGAGAGACCAGCAGACTTATCCACTCAGCCACCACTCTTATTGGTATTACTGGTAACTGTCTTGACAAAGGACACAGGGCTGATGATGCAGGTCTGGATGGAGCCGTTCACTTTTCAACTTATAGCCCACTGCTCTAACTAATGAGCCACCACACTCCCTGGTTCAAGTGATAAATACAATCGTTCATAGTGAAATTTATGAAACTTGCCCAGTAAATTAGGTCTGGACATTGCCAAGGGTTTGGCCCAGACCTAATTTATTGAACTATTTTCGTAAATTTTACCATTAACTAGGGACTTGTTTGCAGAACATCTATTTATTATATGTGCAACCAAGAATTATTAAAACAATAAAGTTATAGAACCAGGTATTATCCAGGCAGGAAATATAGCATGAGTTTGAAAAGTCACAAGGACCCACACAGTTATAAATTGTAACAAAGCCAAGACATGTGAAGAAATTTTGATTGCCAAAAATAATTTAGCACTCTACCAGTTTATGGAGTGCTGGAAGGTTAAATAAATTATAGTAATTTATATATTTTTTATACTTACCAATGACCCAGACTTAGCTGGTGCAAACTCTAAAATATCTAGGGCCAAACGCAAATTTTGCCCCCCCAATCCCCAAAATTTGCATCTAAAACCGAAAATTACATGTCCTGTATGGTCCTCCA
Source organism: Pictodentalium vernedei (assembly GCA_031216915.1). NCBI lineage: Eukaryota > Metazoa > Mollusca > Scaphopoda > Dentaliida > Dentaliidae > Pictodentalium > Pictodentalium vernedei. Next base: position 174,743,060 of record CM062288.1, on the reverse strand, counting down.
TACCTTTACTCACTGCGCATGCGCAGTGTCAAGGTCTCGAAATTGGCGGAATTATCATTCTTACAACCAGTGCCTGGTAAGCGTTATGCACTGAGCTGGGAGGTATGAGTTCCCAACTCATGGGAGGGCCATCCCCATCTGGGTCATTGGTAAGTATAAAAAATATATAAATTACTATAAATTTTTTAACATTTTTATACTGTACCAATGACCCAGGCTTAGCTGAATAGTAAAAAGGTTGGAGGACCTAGGACATAAAGGAAAATCCAATAGACTCAATTACATATAACAGAACTATCCCCAGAAGGAGAAAATGAGAGATAGGCTTTACATGTATCTTTCTTATTTGTATCAAAAAGAAAGACACAACATCATTCTGTAATTGAGCGCAATAACATCAATGATCTCTATTAACATGCAGTATAACCCTTTATACTAATATTTTTTAAAGAAAAACCAATAAATAAGGAAGTCCCGCAAAATGAGACTCTATATACTCATATAAAAGTGTCTGAGGATTGTATATTAACGTCCGATTAATACGTGATATATACAAATGTCTCAACCGAGCAACACCCCCCCCCCCCCTTCCCCTGGATCAAATACTCCAGAGTGAAGAGGGCAGCAGGACAGAGTCACTGCCAGAACCGAAAGCCTACAAATATATAGTTGCCACTGTTTAGTGGACGACATTCTGAGTGAAAAATAACGGACCAAAGCAATGCAGATCTCCAGAAAAGGACTCAATATTTCTCAGATACAAATCGAGAAAGTGGAGGGCTAAGAACAATATGCAGCCCTCATTAGATCTGTAATAGCAACATTATTAGCATAAGCCCATGATGTAGAAAGAACTCTTACTTCTTGAGCTTAAAATTAAAGCACATACTGCTGATTGAAGATATTATCATAAGCAGTACTGATAGTAAATTAAATCCATCTGGCCATAGAATGGACCGAAATGTGGAGGAAGCTTCCACAGCATGTCCCACAACAGACGCCTGAGTAGATTAATCCACGGTCTTTGCAGAGCTAGAGATGCTACCAACAGAATTTTGCATTGAGATATATAACTTGAGCAATATCTGCTGAATCAACGGCGCTGGAAGATACGCATATCCTATTATTCCGTCTCACAAGATCAATAGAGCGTCTACTGCAAACGCTCGAAGATCCAAACATTGTGACACATACTTCTGCAACTGATTGTTGAGATGCGTCACGAAAAAGTCGGTCATATGCCGCTCTCCTTGGTAGCAAATCTGATTGAATATTCGTTTGTTGAAAGTCCATTCTGTCATCAACAAGGGGCCCCTCCGTGAAGGGAGTCCGCTAATACGTTCAGACGAACGGGAATATGATGGACCGATAGGAGAACTTGATGTTCTAGTACAAACAGAAAGATTCCTTCCGTTAATGTGAATAACAGAATGGAATGATTGTCTCCCTAGTTCCGGAATTAAGCTAATACCGTCGAATTATCGGACAGAATTAGCACGAGCATTCTGAATAACGTTCATCCAATAACGTACAGCAAGCCAAAAAGACATCATTCTTGATGTTAATGTGCTTAATTAGGAACTACGGATCCCCAAGACCCTGGCCCTTCAAATCCGTTGGGCTCAATGATACGACCCAACCTGTTTGACTGGCATCCGTCAAAACTGTAAAACCCGGATCCGGCAATTGCAGTGGAACTCCCTGAGTTAACCACTGAAAACCTGCCCAAGTCTGAATCTCTTATTCACTTGATTGACAAGAAGATGTCCGTATCGAGCGAAAAAATCTTCACCCTCCAATTCTGGATCAGAAGAAATTGGAGAGAACAAGTGAGTAACCACCCCATCGGAATAAAATTGCGGCAACTCCGCACAAACGTATCAGTCTCATGAGATCTCTCGCTGAGACCTTGTCTGAGCGAAGACAATAGTGAGCATAACAACTGATTAATTTCGCTCTGGGTAACGGCAGACGAACGAGATTGTTGTGCATTTCGAAGCTCATCCCCCGGTGGGTGAATGAGTTAGATGATACCAGATCCGACTTCTCCTCGTTTACTTATGAAACCGAGACGTCGTAGCAATAGAAGCAGATTCTGCACATCGTTCTGAAGCGTTAACTCATTGCCGTATCTCTAAAGAATGTCGTCCTGGTAGACCGATGTTATTGCAGACGAATGAGCTCGGAAATGAGTCATTACCGAGTTCGTAATTCGAGTGAAAGCCCAGGGGGCTAGATTCAGACCGAAGCACATTGCTCGGAACTGATACACGACTCCTATGATGAAGAAGTGAAGATACTTTCTGAACGCCTGATGTACCATGACGTGAAAGTACGCAACTTGAGATCTATGCATGTAGCATAGTCGTACACCCGAATACTCGATCTGACCGATCGGATGGTCTCAATTTAGAAACTTGGAGCCATGATCAGCTTGTTTACCCAGCTCAGATTTATGAGTGGACGGAACGAGCCGTCTGGTTATGGAACCAGAAAAGGATGATTGTAGAAACCTGGAAATTCCTGGATTTCTACGATCTCTATCGCAATCATTCCAGAAGATACTGGACTTCTGATGGAAGCGAGCCTTTTTCCTGCGGACTTGACGGAAGCTGAGTCCATCTTGGACTTCGAGTTAACGGTTTTCGTTTGAAGGACAATTTAGTCCTTCCGAAATCACCCCTCGAATCCAAGGGATGTCCGTCATCTACTCCCAATTAATTGAGAAACTCAGCAGTCTTCCACTCACTAGTACACGATAGAGGTTAATACCATTACCTCCTGGTCCTGCGAGGCTTGCGGAAGGAGAAGCCATGTCCTCCACGGCAAACACCTCGCCCCTAGGGGCGTCTGACCGGATGTCTCGGCCAGAATTACAGCCCCTACCTGAGTCGCTACCCTGACGGCCTCTAGAGTAAGACCTAGAGGACGCATAGGAACCTCTATAGGAACTTCCCTTGGACGTATTCATCCCAGAAGTGCCTGTCCTACTTTTCTCTGCTGAATCCGACTATATGGAAGCGGATTTGAATAGCAGAGAGTCTGAAGCTTTCTTAGTTATCTGATCATAGACTGCGGAAAGCTTGCCGTCGTAGAAAACTCTCCAGAGACCGGAGCGACTCTGAGAGAGTATTTCACCTTACTATCCACACCCGGGGATGTAGCCAGGGCCGCGTCATGTCTAACCAACTCCATATTGCCACTAAAAGGGCGGAGTTTTACGTGAGGCTCTTGAAAGAACTCTTAAGGAGGTTGTACATCCTAGAATTCTTTTCCCTTTGAGACGTAATGATAACGCTCTGGTAAGGTGATCTGCGTACGATGATGCGTCTAAGCTGACCAAGCTAGACGATATTGTCGTTTCCACATCGTGGTTGGAATTGACATTGACAACGGTATAGACAATACTAGGTCCTGGCCTGGTCATCTAGACGCAGAGAACTCTCAGAATGCTCTGTCCTGCCATTTCAAAATATTCCTTAAATTGATGAAAGGCAGATGTAGAACATTTGCCGATAAGAAACCTGACCTGCCCATAGGTAGCAAGTTATATAAATATAGCGTCATTCAACAGATCAAATGTCCGTGAGACATATCTGGACTATGTCGGAAACTGAGGGATGATGTCCCTAAACCAATAAGAATTCTGAGTCCAGTGGCACTATCAGTCTCTTATCCGGCAACGCAGCAATTTTTGGTCCGGAGGAACAACGTCAGAAGATAATGCAGGATGCACTCTACGGCAATTATGTTGTTCCGAAAGGGAAAATACAACTCATCCGTATCCCTTTCGCCATCCTGTCGGACCACTTGTAATTCTTGGTCGTCCGTGCCTGAAGCTGCAGCGGAACGTAGCATCCTCGGATAATTCTTAATCCGACAGAGTCACTGTTGGGTGCTGGGATGCTGCGATAATTTGTGCTATCTGCGATAGCACGTCCGTAACGAAGGCCTATGGAGCTGCGGTCTTACAGAATTTAGCTGCTAGAAGCTCCTTGGACGTTGATTCCTGCATATTTCTTATATGCAAACGTCTGGAGTATGAAGGCCTCGTATCCTTGGCTACCGGATGGCGTAACCTGGTCGCCGCTGAATATGACTGGTCACGTAGCCAAGGTGCGGTCGCGTGTGCTGCCGAGAGGATGAGAAAGCTGAAAGAGCAGTCTCTCTGGACTGTCTATATAACGGAGCACCCTGAGTGGTGGACGTATGCCCCGACTGAGGAACGTTTTGTACCACAACATCTGTGGCCAGATGTTGTATTACGATAGAGAGACCTCTCTCGCTCGCAGCCTGGATGGACCTGGACGAGCTAGGAACCGGACTAATAGGCTTCCTCCGTACCATCCTCGTATCCGTCGTCACTGGGTGTGCACATTGTATTTTATAGTGCTCGCATCACCCAAATTTCCTTCCTGGACCACAACGGACGAACCCGGGGGCTGAGCCATTCGGTGAACGGTCGCGACACCGGGCGAGCTAGTGGGTGTCAAAGCCATCGATCCTACTAGGGAACTCCAGGCAACTGACACATCTACATGAGCACTTTTGCCGCTAACTCTTCATTTGACTGTGACGACTGAAGCACACTTTACGAAGACATCACGGTAACAACTCCTTGTTCATGTTACTCTATGAGACCTGTGGAGCCGCGGTCCTACGTGAATTATCCGCTGGAAGCTCCCGGGACGTTCATTCCTGCATTTATATAATATGCGAATGTCCCAACTGGAAAAGTCTCGTATCCCTGGCTAGCAGATGGAGTGACCTGATCGACGTGTATTCCTTGGTCGGCAAAGCAGGAGCACCAGGGATGTTCAATCCTGCATTTATATAATATGCGAACGACCCCTGGAAATCTGTGGTCACATAGCCAAGGTGCGGTCGTGTGTGTTGACGAGGATGAGGAAGCCAATATAACAGCTGCGTCGGACTGTCATGCAACGGAGCATCCCGAGCAGGAGGAGTGGACGTAAGCTCCGACTAAGCGAACAAACATACAACAACATCGCGGTGCAGATGTTGATGCAAGAGAGAGGGGGGCTCTCTCGCTCGCGGTCCGGGTGGACCTGGATGAGCTAGCTACCGGACTGACAGGCTTCCTCCGTACTATCCTCGGATCCGTCATTGCTGGGTGTGCACATCTGATGTTTTATAGAGCTCGCATCACCCAATCTGCTTCCCTGGACCGCGACGGACGAACCCGGGTGCTGAGCCATTCTTTCCTGGTGAATGGTGGCGACACCAGGCGGACTAGCGGGCGATCAATGCCTTCGCTCGAACTAGCGAACTCCCGGCAATTGTCGTAATACCTTGAGCACTTCCCGCTAGCCCTATTATTGCAACGACAGTGACACACTTGTTGAAGACATCACAGAAACATCACTCTGAATTCTGAAAAAGAAACTGATAATATAGAGTGACCCTACAGAGAGAGGACCGTAATGGACCCCTCACCGCTAACAAAATACCGTGACACACGTCTCCAACGTTGTCATATCAATCAACACACACAGAGCAAGACTTAGTGCGACTACATTGACTATAAGAAACACAATGAACCTGTGAATTAAAGGAAGATATCCTCGCATTACAATTGAAGAATATTTTTTCAACATGAAAAAATACACAGTCATATTACTCACACTAACCCTTGAAATAAATATACATAATATATTATAATCCATTATAACATTTCAAAAGAAAATAATTTCCAAAAAAAAAAATTTTTGAAAAAATTTTCAGAAGAGCCCAAGTTCCCAATGGGAACAATGAGCCCAAATGGATCCCAAAAAAGCCTAAGTGTGGACAAAAATTCTAAAATCATTTCAAAAAATTAATGTAACACTTACGGACAATATTAATGTATCTTGCTATGAACTGAACTAAGCAGAGGACGAGTAATCACTATAAGAAGTAACCGTTGTCAACATAAACAAAAAGTGTAAACAAACCAGAAACATGACTCCAGGCTCTGATAAACATGGCCCGAAATCAGTTACCAATTTAAACACTATCTGATGCAAAACAGAGACTTCCACAGAAGAAACTGCAGAACATCAGATGGTAAATGCAGACCAAAATGCCTAACCACCCAAGGGTGAGGACGTAAACATGGGGAAAACAACAGAAAATAATTCTGTTTCCAAGCCAAAACTCCCAAGAAATTTTAGTAATAAACATTACAAAAAATAAGCCAAAAGCATGGGAGAATAGCTAGGAGGGAATAAAGGAAAGGGAGAGAGGAAACACTGATTAAACAATGGAACATTCATAGCAAGAATGATCACAACAAGGTCATGCCTCGAAAATAGGTAACATGAATAATTTCGTAAAATAATTATAAGTTACAGCCCTGAACATTTGTTTCCACTGTTTTTTCCTCTCCTCCTTCTATTTCCTCCTTATATCTACCATTTCTCTCATAATTATGTGTCTGGCATCCTTAAAACTGAGATTTACGAGCACAAATAACAGTGAAGTGTAAATTTATTGAGGGCCAAACAAAAAATGATAATTGCACCAATTTCGAGACTTCCTTGACACTGTGCATGCGCAGTGGAGTAAAGGTATGGAGGACCATATAGGACATGTAATTTTCGGTTTTAGATTCAAATTTTGGGGATTGGGGGGTAAAATTTGCGTTTGGACCTAGATATTTTAGAGTTAGCACCAGCTAAGTCTGGGTCATTGGTACAGTATAAAAATATGTAAATTTTTATATAGTGTGAAAGAAAAGATTAACATGAAAAATACTTACATGGGACAGAACACTCTCTACAATTTTGCACTGATCAGACATATCTGCTACAAGTGTTGTCATATCATCTCCACTCTTTCGAATGAGAGTGGGCCCAAACACGATAGCTAAATTTTTAAAATCCATCTAAAAGAAAAACAATTCAATATGGAAATACTGATTAAAATTTTGTTTTGCATAACCATCAAAGAATGTTATTTATTTATTTATTTATTTATTTATATATATTTAGTGGTCTTTAAGGGTTAGTATTTCTGCACAATGGCTAATCATGACCACAACATGGAGATAAAAGTCAATTTTAATCAATCGTTTATACCCATGTTGCCCATTTCAGAGGACTTCCACCCTAAGCATTGGTGACTGGGTCCTATTTTACCAATAAAACAGAGCTTGTTTACCACAGTAAACAACAAGCACAGCTTCACATCTCGGGGTTCCCATGGGGGGGGGGGGGGGGGGGGGACAACAAATGTTATCAACAAAGAATATTTGATATATGAAATTCAATTTATTATTAGATTTCATTTCAAAACTGAAAAAATACAAGAACATTCAGAGATGAAACCAACATGATGGAGTAATTTCAGTCCTTCAATTTCACCCTTGCAGCAACTCGTCCATCTTAACTTACGAGTATTACATCTAACAAAGACTTCAATGCATTCGGTGAATGCCACCTCAGTGAATTCTCTGTAGATGAGAAAAAAAGAAAAATATAGCATGCTGTAAGACTATCTATTAATTAAGTTTTCACCCAAGAACAAATTATTTGTGTCAAGAGTTATCAACAATCACAAACTTTAATTGTATAAGGCAACAAGGGCAATGCAAAGCGTGGGCCACTGCCTCCGACCTGTACGCAAGTTCTAAGTAACCTTGAAGGTACTGTGGGACAGAAAAATTTTCTAAGTGGAAAGAGTGAAAACAGAAAAATTTTCTAAGTCGAAAAAAGGACCATAACTCTGGGAAAAATGAAAGTGTCAATGACACTGTAGCTCAACTTGTTAAGACATGTACATGTTTCGTATGTGACACAGCAATGGCAAACATCTAGGTAATGACCTGATAACAAAGGTACATATAAAGTATTGTAACGGTCTGTACATAAATACTGACCGTAGCCTGTAACAAATGTATAGGTAAAGCATTGTAAAGGTGGGTGACAGTCAGATGATAAACTAGAAAAGAAATCTTTGAGTCCCAGAGTGGGTCTGACTGAGCCCCAAAATATTTGGTCTCATAGCACAGTGATAACAAAGGCACCCCAAAACACACTCATTCCTGTCCCAAGGTGAAAACAAAGGTACCCAAGAAGTTTCATGAAGATCAGTTCATAAATACGAGCTGTATAGAAGTTGTGACAAAAAACTGATTGGACCTAATTTCGGTACAAAATGGGCACTGGCAGCCATCTTGAATTTTGGACTGCACTCAGAAACACTTGTTCTCGTCCCAAAGTGATAACAAAGGTATCCAAGAAGTTTTGTGAAGATCGGTTCATAAATACAGCCTCTAGCCCTAGCTGTATTGACATGTGCACTTATAGTGTATAAGTAGCACTGAATAAATCAAAGTTCATCTAATTTGCATAATTTCTGCACGAGAAAAAAACCTGTACTATATGTGATGTATTCCATGTTTCTAAACATTCATACAAAAATTTATTCAAATCAGAACTTTCATACAGAAGTTCTGTACAAAAGACTGATTGCACTAATTTTGGTACAAAATGGAGGCCATCTTGAATTTCGGACTGCACCCCAAAACACTCGTTCTCGTCCCACTGTGATAACAAAGGTACCCAATAAGTTTCGTAAAGATTGGTTCATAAATACGGCCTCTAGCCCGAGCTGTATTGAATTGCTGACAGATGGACAGATGTCCAGAGACAGACGACGGATAACGGGCCATGGCATAACCTCAAATTTGACCACGTCAAAGTTGAGCTAAAAACAAAAAGCCTCCCATCCTCATCAAAAATTTGAGGCACAAGTGCCTGAGAACATAGGCATTTTTTTAATGGCCTAAATATGTTTAAATATAAATGGATTATCATATATTCAATGGACTAAAATATGTATAAATACAAGAACAAAAATACAATTACTTTAAATATATTGGAATTATGTAATTGGGACAATGCAGAAATAATTTTATTTGAGGTGTGATCACATTTTGATAAAATAAACTGAAATCATTGTTTGCAAAGAGGGAAAGGTTTAATAATCATGCTGTACATCCCCCCTATAACTAATATCCTGTAGAAAATATTTAATAATGTGACATTTTATTTCCTTGAATTTACATGAAAATGGTCTCAAAGACCATTTTCATGTAAAGTTAAACAAATAAAAAATCTAAATTTTATAGTAAATTTCCTTTCTTATTATACCTACCACAATTGTTTACTTCAGGCTTGCACTACAGTGGAAGTCCCTAACTCGGATATAATACTCTCTATTTTTGTCTTTCCCAAGCAAGTTGGGAAAGAAAAGTGGTGCAAAAGCACCAATAAAAAATAAGCCAAAACTGGGTCGAGTGCAACCGGCGCAGACCCAGTACGGGACGCTCTCTCCCAAGTACAACTCCACGACTTCCGTTGCCAGTGCGCATATACCGTCTCTAAAGACTCATTCTTTTTGAATCCGTAAACGTTAGAGTTATGTGATTAGCGGGGAGGAAAGATTCTTTACCCGTAAAGAAGACAGGAGGGCCTCCATGTAAACAATTGTGGTAGGTATAATAAGAAAGGAAATTTACTATAAAATTTAGATTTCTTATCAACCTACTCACAATTGTTTACTTCAGGCTGAATAGATAAAAGGCTGGAGAGAATCGCATAACCAACCCCCACATAACCCCAGTGCACTGGAACCATGAAGTAGAAGGAAGAGGTCCCGAGGCTTATCAACCATAATGTCGCAATCATTGGTAAAGGACAATGAAAAGAGACATATCAGCCTGTGTGACACACAGACAGAAAACGGGCAGTAACAGCACAATGAAACTGACCTTCAAAAAGCCTAATGGCTATGGCAGACAACAGCCTGAGCAGAAGAAAGAGGACCCAGGGCATAAAAGTCCTCCGACTGCTCCTGCAACTGGCGCAAATAGGTGGAGAAAGTAGAAGCATTTCTCCAGTAGGCTGCCTGCATAACATCCGATAACTTGACAGAGTTAGAATAAGCCCAAGAGGTAGACAGTGCCCGCACCTCGTGGGCAGAAATACGATTGGTAATACAATCGCCAGCTGCTAAACGACTATAAGCCGTACGAATAGCAAGACAAAATGGATTGAGGAGAGATCTTCTGTCGACCCGGAATGAGAGACAGAAAAAAACGTTTTCTGCCTTTCCGTATGAAGCATGTCCGATCAAGATAAATGCGAATAGCACGGACCGGACAGAGCAAAGGGCGAGTACCCTCAACAGAAGGAAGAGCCCTGATACAGATAGGAGGAGGAGTAGTATCTGGTAACTGATTCTTAGCCAAAAAGGAGCAATCAGTGGTAAAAGTACACTGTTGGAGAGCTCCTAAAAAAGGCCGGGTCAACTGAGAGGGCGTGAAGCTCACTGACCCGTCTGGCCGAAGCAAATGCCATCAGAAAAGCTGTCTTACATGTGAGAAAATGCATATCCACCTGGGATAAAGGTTCGAACAGTGCCCCCCCCCCCCCCTTTCCCCCAAGCAAAGCAGCACCCACGAAAGATTCCATCGTGGAGTAAGCTGCAAAGTCCGAGGCCTTTTCAAAGAAAAGTGCCGAACAAGCTTGAAGAGGTAAGGATTAGTGCCGATACGACGCTTCCCCACATAAGAAAAAGTCTCTGAAAGCATAGACCTGTAACCCTTGATGGTAACAGGCTGGAGACCCCGAGAATCAAACAGATATACCAGAAACTCCGCAATCTGTGAAATCGAAGGATTGGCATAATCAACAGAGTGATCAGCACACCATCGACAGAAGACCTTCCATTTAGCTGCATAAGCTAAACCAGTGGAGTGCCTCCTTGAAGAAGAAATGCACTCCACTGCTCGTCTCGAAAAACCTACGGAGGAGACAGGACCTGACAAAGATATGCGTGAAGGCACAACGAAGTCGGGTCGACGTGAAACCTCCTCGGGCGACCTTGACAAAGAAGATCGCGACATAGCAGGAGACGTGCCGGAACCGCCGCCATCAGCGAGCGGAGCTGATTGATCCACACCCGCTGAGGCGACAGGGGAGCGATCAGAATGATTCGACAACTGCAGGTTCGAATTTTGGCGAGAACCTGAGGAAGAATCGGAACTGGCGGGAAGGCGTAGCCGACTAGACCGTTCCAATCGAGTGACAGAGCGTCCACGGCAAAAGCCAGAGGATCTGGACACGGGGACACGAAAGTGTCCACCTGATGGTTCCAACGAGTCGCAAAGAGGTCGATGTGGGGACGTCCCCAGAGATCGCAAAGCGACTGGAACACTGCCCTGTGAAGCATCCACTTGGTAGAAATAACCCTGCCCTGTTGGGACAGGGAGTCGGCTAGGACGTTCAGACGACCGGGAATGTGACGAACAAACACTCCGGCGTGAACATCCTGAGCGAGCAGTAGAAGATCCCGAGCTAACTCGTACATCGGAACCGAGTGCGTGCCGCCCTGGTTCCGAATGTAAGCAACCACTGTCGGATAGTAGAAGGACCTGGCGATTCGACAGGTGAGGGATCCACTGCCTGAAACTCAGAAGAAGAGCAAGAAGCTCCTTCTGGTTGATGTGTAGAGCTGCTTGATCCTGGTCCCACATCCCGTGTTGGGAAAGACCGAGAGGATCCAACGTCGCACCCCATCTGAGATCGCTGGCATCTGCCGTCAGAACGCGATCGGACGTGGGTAAGTCCAGTGGAACACCCTGCGTAATCCACTGAACATCTGTCCAGGGAAGAAGGTGAGGATACAGAGAGTCCGGAAACGGAAGCACCTGATCCAGAGAATCTACATTCGGCCGACTGAGCAGAAAGTGTTGGAGAGGTCTGACACGCAGCCGACCTAGAGGAATGAGATCCGTCACCGAACCGCAGAGACCGATCAGTCGGAGAAAACTCCGAGCGGTCGCGGACCTGGACTGGGACAGAGTCAGAGCAAAAGCTGAGAGAATCACAGCCTTGGCCTGGGGAACCGCCACCAAATTGAATTTGGTTTGGAAAGACATCCCCAGATGACAAAACGACTGAGAAGGGACCAGGTCCGACTTCTCCTCGTTGACTCTGAATCCTAGCAACGTGAGCAAGCTCAACAGAGTGGCGACATCCGATTCCAGTAAGGCAGCATTGGAATGCCTCTGGAGGATATCGTCCAGATATGCCGAAGTAGTCACCCTGGACTGTGTGCGATGGAACGCTATCACATGCAACATCAGTCTGGTGAACGCCCAAGGAGCCAGGTTGAGGCCGAAAGGCATGGCCTGGAACTGGTAAACTCGCCCCAGAAAAGCGAACCTGAGATACTTCCGTGACGCCCGATGCATCGGAACGTGGAAGTAAGCATCTCGCAGGTCGATGCTGGCTGCGAAATCTCCCTGGTGAATTGATTGGCGGCCCGAATTGAAAGTCTCCATGCTGAACTTGGGAGCAATGATAGACTGGTTCAGGATACTCAGATCGATAACCGGTCGGAGTCGGCCGTCCTTCTTCGGCACCAAGAACAGGTGGGAATAGAAACCCACTGACTGAACGTTTTTGACGACCTCGATTGGCAATCTCCGTGGACAAAAGTTCCCGACGTAAAACGTCTGAAGGAAGAAGAGGCACCCTTGACAGAGTGGGGTGCCGTCGGAAGGATATGCGCAGCCCGGACCGAACAACATCTAACACCCACGGATCGGATGTGATGGTGGCCCATTGGTCTGCGAACTCTGCTATCCTTCCTCCAACCTGGGACGAGTCGAGGTGAGGACCTTCATTTCGAGCCCCGACGAGGCCCACGAGAGGAGAAACCACCTCCTCTGCTAAATGAAGAATCCTGAGACTTCCCTCGATTCTGCCGACCCCTACCTTTACCCTGTGAGTAAGAAGTAGAGGCGGCGGCAGAAGGACCAGCCTTTTGCTTCACAGAGGAAGCAGAAGGGTACTTGTTAGGCTTGGAACAGCCCTTGCCTCCCCGAGAAGGCTGATCAAGCTGACGAAACAGCAGCTGATCTTTGGAATGACGTAGGACGTCATCCCGGACCGTCGACACGGAACCATGGAAAAGTTGCGGACCTGCCAAAGAAGCAGATCGAAGAGCAGCACGCTGCTCCTCGGGAAGAGATCGTCCTGTGTCCAGCACAGCGTCCCTTCGAACCAATTCCAAATTAGCCGTGTTACAGGCATGCGTGTGAGTAAGGTGCATAAGCGCCTTGGACAGCACACGCAAAGGAGCCTGTACCTCGTCAAACTTATCTGGAGGCAGATAAGCAGCCAAAGCTGAGACGACGTGATCTGAGAAAGAAAGCATGCCAAGCATCTCTCTAGATAAGCCCAACGTGGACTCCAGAGTCGTCATTGGAATGACGGCAGACTTGGGCTTGGAAAGCCCGAGGGAAGTGGAGTCCTGATCCAGAACCGTCAAAGTCTGGCAGACTTGGACAGCACACGCAAAGGAGCCTGTACCTCGTCAAACTTATCTGGAGGCAGATAAGCAGCCAAAGCTGAGACGACGTGATCTGAGAAAGAAAGCATGCCAAGCATCTCTCTAGATAAGCCCAACGTGGACTCCAGAGTCGTCATTGGAATGACGGCAGACTTGGGCTTGGAAAGCCCGAGGGAAGTGGAGTCCTGATCCAGAACCGTCAAAGTCTGGCAGACGATAACGCACAGGAGGCAAAAAGGTGTCAACCCTGGTGAAGAACGAAGTCTTCAAAGCCTTGGAATTCAGCTTGGAATCCAATGCTGAAAAAGCTTCAACCACCTGTACCGACTGACACGGTCGAAGGCGCCCAGAAGCAGGTTGCTCCATAGGCTGTTGGCGCGCGACCGATGATCGCGGCCAGGCTGACACTGTCGGCTGGTTAGCAGGTTTGAGATCAGGCAGAAACCCAAACACAAAGTCAAGAGCTGCCCCCAAGTCCGAAGACTGCTGGCCCTCGACCTCAAGCATGTCGGACTCCTCCCCAGAGTCGGAAGACACATAGCCCATCGTAGGCAAACCAGCCGACGCCTCCCATGGTGTCGGAACACCAGAGGAATCAGAAACCGGCCTGTTTCCAATCCCGGGAGGCGGCGCCATAGGAGGCGCCTGGAAACCACTCATAGCCTCGCTGGAAGCAACAGGAAGGCTCTTAGAAAGAACCTGAGTGAGTAAGGAGAGGGCCTCCCTAAGCTCACTGCCTGTACCGACCGGTTCGACAGGGGAGCGAACCGGCAAAGTGGCTTCACCTCTGACCCTCTTAAACAGCGAAGGGTCACGATCCTCCAAAACACCCGACGCGGGATGAGGGGCGGCAGCCGAAACATCTGAAGGCAGACGTGTATAGGGGTACGATGCACCCCGAGGATCAATATGGCGAGAACTCATGAGAGTCAGCACGGACCTCTGCGGGGCAGAAGGTCCAGGCTGCACAAAAGGCGTTGGTCCCCCAAAACTGGTCGTGTGGCCAGAATGAGTAGACGGAAACGCCACGGAGATCATAGTGTTTCCACTTCGAACATCCGAATCCAAAGACACAACTGTGGTGCTCGACGGCGAAGAGACCACAGAGAAGGGTTCAGCCGGCAGCTCCTTCCGACTTTGCCAAGCTGAAGTCAGGGAAGGCTGAGGCCGATATCCCACGTCTACAGTATCGGACATTCCTGCAGTCCCCTGCAGCGAAAAGCCGAGGCCGGCTGAAACAGACGACGAAACAGACGGACCAGCAGTAGTAGTAGATACGTCGAGAGTCGTTGAGGCTGGTGAAATAGTGGAGAGAGCACACCGGCTCGGCTCCGAAGGTGGAATCACAACCCTAGTGACAGCCTCAGATGTCGACTGGAGGGGGACCGTAGTCCCGGAACCAGGCACCTCTTCACCAGAACACTCAACGGCTCCCGCAGTATCCACCACAGGAAAAGACTGCACATCCCCCACGGAGGAGGAATAACTCTCACCAGACAAAGTTGGCTCGGGAGGCCCCGAACGACCATGTTCTCCTTTCCCGCGGGAGCGGGAGGCACGGCCACGAGAACGAACGACACGGTTTACTGACGCCCAGAAGGTGGAAGACCATGCTCCACAGACACCACATGGCCGCTCGGCCGAACACCCTTTACAGGAGGAACACGACGAATGCCCATCGTCCACATGCTTTGGCAGCATACATTGCCCACAAGGAATTGTCCTGGGCATGATAGAGGTGAGAGGAGCAGAGAAGGTGAAATCAGAAAACAGAACACCCCCAAAGAAGAGAGAAAGGTGACAGAAACAATGACCCCAGACGGTCGACCGGGAACCACACAACAGGAAGACTACTCTCAAAAGAAAGAAGAAACACTGTAGGAGTGGTACCCCGCTGACACCTAACTCTAACACAATTAGAAAATTTTGCAAAAAAAGCATTAACAATAATTGTGAAATAATCTAAGTCCGAACCGCGTGGCACACGAAATTCGCGCGCGACTCGAGAGAGATCAAATAAATATACATTATGGACATATAATAGAAAAGAGAATATAAAAAAACACTGTTCCTGAGAATACAAAGGATACACTGTGGTACAATGAATCAGGAATCATCAAACATTGAGCTGGTGGAACACTGATAAGCGTGCAAAAACATCTCGACACGAAGCGGATTATAAAAAGAATGAGTCTTTAGAGACGGTATATGCGCACTGGCAACGGAAGTCGTGGAGTTGTACTTGGGAGAGAGCGTCCCGTACTGGGTCTGCGCCGGTTGCACTCGACCCAGTTTGGGCTTATTTTTTATTGGTGCTTTTGCACCACTTTTCTTTCCCAACTTGCTTGGGAAAGACAAAAATAGAGAGTATTATATCCGAGTTAGGGACTTCCACTGTAGTGCAAGCCTGAAGTAAACAATTGTGAGTAGGTTGATAAGAAATTGTAGTTTGGCAAGAAAGAAATGAAAATATCACACCATTGTTTCATGTGCTGTGCAATGGGGGACAAGGTAGATGGGGGAGGAATGAAATAACTGGTGGTGGTTGAAGAAGACAGGCTCTTTCAGTTTGAAGAATATTATGAAGCAAAATTGTAACAGTGTTCGAGCTTTTGCTTTTGAACAGCAAACCTTATACCGACTCAAAGTGACGACATAAGACAATCAATCAATCATCCATCCACAAGTCCCATTTCTATACAGTTCTCAGACACGGTGGGGCTCCTATCATATTTCCTATAGCACTGCAGAAGAAACTCTACAGTGTACTTGACAGCGATATCAAATGCATGCATGTTGGTTAATTTCCAGTTTCTCAGCAACACAAGCAGTTTTCCCAGAGAGAGAGAGAGAGAGAGAGAGAGAGAGAGAGAGAGAGAGAGAGAGAGCGAGAGAGAGTGAGAGAGAGAGAGACAGAGAGAGAGAGAGAGAGAGAGAAAGAGAGAGAGAGAGAGAGAGAGAGAGATTCTTTGAAGAACATGCCACAATTGGGTCTACTTGTCTATATCAAACTGTTGAAAGTGGAATCTCATCCACTGCATAATTTGGTGAAAATGAGAAGTCAAGAACATTATTATTCAGCCAATTTGATTTGAAAAAAGTGTCTACTCACAAATCTGCTGCCTCATTCGAATCCATTCAGTGTCAAATTTCTGATTTGGAGGGCCATAATTGATGGGTGATAAAATGGAGGAAGTTGATCATGGATGAAGGGGATTTGGAATGAAGATGATTTAATTTTTCAAAGAAACATGAAAACTATATTACAAGACAGAACATCTCAGGAAAGTCAGTATCCTAAGTTTATTTCAACCGTGTTGAACACAGTGCTTCATTAAATTTTTGATGATTATTCCTATAATTATACCCCCCGCAAACAAAGTTTGGGGGGGGGGGGGGGGGGGGTATATAGGAATCACCCTGTCTGTCCGTCCATCTGTCCATCCTTATAAGCGCAACTCCTCCTAAACCGTTTGAAGAATTTTCATGAAACTTTACACAATGGAAGAACTCCATATGAAGATGTGCATGAAGCAATATAATTCCATTCTGACATTTCCAAGGGGAGAAAATCTAACTTATACATTTTAATGTACCAAAAAGGCTACAACTGAGGCACGGGGAGTATCACTTTGTGAGCTTGCTCACAGTACCTCTAGTTAGTATTTGGAATCTAATATTATTGCAACCATGGAAAATTGCCCACCCGTGGAAAGTAACCAGTCCACTGCAGGCATACTGCAGTACACAGCATCACATGATCCCACTGGGCAATTAGGATTGTGTTGCTCAAGAACACAATAATAATAACACTTTGGCCGGTCGCTGATTTGTCATGGTTCTCGGGTGAGAAGGCCTTGGTTATCCCTGTGCTCCTAACTGCCTCCCTATCCCACGCTTCTCTCCTCCCAATACTTGGAGACGAACTGCTTGATGACATCCCTTGCCCCATTCTTCCCAATCTCCACAATTAGCATATCAACCCTCAAGAACACAATACAAATGATGCAGGTCAAGACTGAATACAAATGATGCGGGTCAGGACTGAATCTGCAATCTTATGATCTAAGCCCAATGCATTAACAAATGTGACCCAATACTCCCAAAAGTCTTTATTCTTGCAGTAAACATGTCAGAATTTTATTCAAAAAAATATATGTATGCCAAGAAACTAAAACCGTTGGAAAAGGAAAATGTGCTACAGACATTTACTGTTATAGCTCACCTTGTTGGAAGCACTGTATCTAGCAACCTTCTGAAGATGCTCACTTAAATGTTTAAATGTCTCGAAATTATGCTCAGGCAACTCATGTACCAATCGCTTCAAGCTGAGCATCCGCTTCTCTTGACTTTCAATTCGATTGGCCTTTATAATTTTATCATACAAATCTGAAAGACAAATCAGGTCAGATCAAAGAACATCAGGGTTGAATAAAGTGGGATATATAAAAAGCCAGTAATCCGGGGCTAAACAATTTTTTGACATAAATAGAGTATTTTTCACTTAACTGTATTCTGGTTAACTCTCCACACACTGATGTCAAAATACCAGTTTACAGCAGCAATTTTTTCCCATACTACATTTGGGAGATTTAACCAATTATAATCTTGTTTGACAGAGCTTAATGAGCTCTGTCAAACAAGATAATATTGGTTAAATAGTTAATACAGTGGAGCCCACATAATTGGATATCTCGTAACTGAATAACCCTGTTAATTGAATAAAATTTCCCTACACAAAACCATTTACCATACCTCCAGTACAAATTTGACTTGTTAATTGAATATAGGTTATAGAGTAAACTCCTTTTAATTGAATAAAAAAATCTTGTGACCTGTCGAGAAATTACCCTGACTCTCCCCAGTTTTCCTTTGTGTATAGACCTATTTGGCCTCAGTCCATCCAATACAGGCATTTAATCTATTATATGTTGTTTGACAGAGCTGATGGAGCTCTGTCAAACAAGATATAATAGAATAAATACTAAGTTTATTTCTAGAATACAGGAAAGTGACACAATCTCTGTTAATTGAATACTCCTGTTAATTCAATAATTTTCATTGGCAAAGTGATTATTCATTTATCAGGGTTCTACTGTAGTCCATGAGAAAAATAGTGACACTGAAACAATTCCTTATAGAAGCACAGTGCTGGAGTATTTTAATGTTAACTGCATACATTTTTTGGCAACCAATAAATGATCATGCACATATGAGAAAACCCTGTTAATTGTTTATGATTATTTTTATCTTCATTAGAAAGAAAACAAGAAATTTAGATTTATATACAGCGGCCCCATTTTAAATGAAATTGAAATTTGTAGTATTAAATTCTTCACATCTTCTGCAAAAGAGCACTCTGAGCTCTGGCACACAAGGTATAATAAAATGGCATGGTGGCTCAGTGGTAGAATGTTGGACTTCTATGCTAGAGATCCCGAGTTCGATCCCCGTCCATGACGCCCTGTGTTGTGTTCTTGGGCAAGGCACTCTATCCGGTTGCCTATATGGGGGCACGATGATGCCATGCACTAAGGCGTACTGCACGTCGATGGTGCACATGTCTTCAACCGCTATAACCCTGCTTGAGCGGAGCTTGAACAGAGTTAGAATGTTGAGGAGCTGACAGTTGCTTGTCGATGCTCGGTGGTTCTCTCCAGCTTCCTACACCCATAAAACTGTCACGGTCACAATTAGCCATTGTGCATAAGTATGTGACCTTAAACACCAGTAAATAATAATAATAATAATAATAATAATAATAATAATAATAATAACAAGAGGCCCCACGTGGCCTTAATCGCTCACCTGACAAAGTGACTCTAAGAAGTATTTTAGGTCACCTTCACCATGTCATGCCTCATCAACATTAACTGGTTGAGTGATAGATTTTGTTTGAAGTTCAACATTTGTTACCTAAAATTAGTTTTATTTAAAATCGTTGGTGTGTGGCCAATCTCCAATGATTTTTAATAAAGCAAATTTATCTCTGCAGACAAACTGGTTTAGCATGAAGCACAAACAAGGAATGTGAAGAGATAGCCTTGGACATCTCTCCCCAACTGTGGATATCTTCCATGTGCTACATGTATATATTTGCATGCAAGAAAACAAAAATTTTCACAAATTTTCCAAAATATTAGTTTTTTTATCATCATTGGAACAAGCTCAAACAGCTTATTCCAATAGGGGTATGGGAAGATCAGGTATATTTTTGAGACAGAAATGTGAATATATAAATAATGGTGTTTTTTTGTGAATGATGCTGGAGAATTTTGCGTAAAGATATGGTAAATGGTTTGTTCTAGATACAGAATGATGCAAAAGTATTTAAATTTGATTAGGCAAGTTGTTCCTATAATGCATTTAAAAATTGAAGTAACTGTTTTTTTGCTGACAAACTTTTAGATGTGTGTGTCTGTGTTTGTGTGTGTGTGTGTGTGTGTGTGTTTGTGTGTGTGTGTGGGGGGGGGGGGGGGGGGGTAAGAGTGTTCTTGCAAACAAAATTCCTGAATAAATGGAAAATTTTATTTTTTGTGTGAAAGACATAGTGCGTGAATGTTGATTGGAACAAGCTTAGAGAGCTCATTTTAATGTGAAGTCATAAAGCTGTGTTTTACGTACGAAATTCTGGAATAACTAAAAAA
This sequence comes from Pictodentalium vernedei, assembly GCA_031216915.1. Lineage (NCBI taxonomy): Eukaryota > Metazoa > Mollusca > Scaphopoda > Dentaliida > Dentaliidae > Pictodentalium > Pictodentalium vernedei. Next base: position 174,723,048 of record CM062288.1, on the reverse strand, counting down.
ATTGCTTTTTTGACTCAAAAAGCATGGTATGCGACCTCTCATTGGAATGTGCGCAAAAAGCTCATTCCAATGGGGTATTTACAAGCGATAAGTACATGTATGTTTAAGAGACAAAAATTAAAATTTGAATAGCGATTTTTGCGAAGAATGCTGACAAGTTTTGGCAGTTATGCTGGTAAAAAGGTAAGATATGCAAAGTGGTTGTTTTTTAGAGGCGACATTTAATTAAGGGGAATTAACCCTTGATTACTGAGGTAACTTCTAAAAGTACTGAAATTTCATGAAGCAATGTGAATAACAGACAACAGTTGCCTAAAAATTTCATGAATAACTAAAATTTTTATTCCTTTGTCTCGAAAACATGGCATATGACCTTTGTTGGAATGAGCTGAATGCGTGTGTTCCAATGAGGGGTCATAAAATTTGAACGGAGATTTGTGTGAATAATGCATTAGTACTGCTAGATTTGGGTAAACGGTTCACCCTGGATACCACCCCTTCTATAGTAGATCTTTTCTGCAAATTTTGTCTAAGAGTCTATCAACTTTACAAATAAATACGTTCATGAATCACAATCAGATCCACCCCACAATGTTGCATACCAAATATCAAAAGATTCTGCCTGCTGGATCTGGAGAAGAAGATTTTTTAAGAAATATGCCTGAAATGCGCTAAGTTAAAATTTGGGCTCCTATACGGAGCTCAAATATAAACCCAGGGGGCCGATTTGAACAAACTTGAATCAGATCCACCCCACAATGTTGCTTACCAAATATGAAAAGATTCTGAAGCTGGATCTGGAGAAGAAGATTTTTTAAGAAATTTGCCTGAAATGCATTAAGTTCGAATTCGAGCTTCTATAGTGAGCCCAAATATGAAACTAGGAAGCCGATTTGAACAAACTTGAATCAGATCCACCCCACAATGTTGCATACCAAATATCAAAAGATTCTGCCTGCTGGATTTGGAGAAGAAGATTTTTTAATAAATTTGCCCGAAATGCACTAAGTGCAATTCGGGCTTCTATATTAAGCCCAAATATGAATCCAGGGGGCCGATTTGAACAAACTTGAATCAGATCCACCCCGCAATGTTGCATACCAAATATCAAAAGATTCTGCCTGCTGGATCTGGGGAAGAAGATTTTTGAAGAAATTTGCCCGAAATGCACTAAGTTTGAATTCGAGCTTCTATAGTGAGCCCAAATATGAATCCAGGGGGCCGATTTGAACAAACTTGAATCAGATCCACTCCGCAATGTTGCATACCAAATATCAAAAGATTCTGCCTGCTGGATCTGGAGAAGATGATTTTTTAAGAAATTTGCCTGAAATGCATTAAGTTCGAATTCGAGCTTCTATAGTGAGCCCAAATATGAATCTAGGAAGCCGATTTGAACAAACTTGAATCAGATCCACCCCACAATGTTGCATACCAAATATCAAAAGATTCTGCCTGCTGGATCTGGAGAAGAAGATTTTTTAATAAATTTGCCCGAAATGCACTAAGTGCGAATTCGGGCTTCTATATTAAGCCCAAATATGAATCCAGGGGGCCGATTTGAACAAACTTGAATCAGATCCACCCCGCAATGTTGCATACCAAATATCAAAAGATTCTGCCTGCTGGATCTGGAGAAGAAGATTTTTTAATAAATTTGCCCGAAATGCACTAAGTCCGAATTCGGGCTTCTATATTAAACCCAAATATGAATCCAGGGGGCCGATTTGAACAAACTTGAATCAGATTCACCCCGCAATGTTGCATACCAAATATCAAAAGATTCTGCCTGCTGGATCTGGAGAAGAAGATTTTTGAAGAAATTTGCCCGAAATGCACTAAGTTTGAATTCGAGCTTCTATAGTGAGCCCAAAAATGAATCCAGGGGGCCGATTTGAACAAACTTGAATCAGATCCACCCCGCAATGTTGCATACCAAATATCAAAAGATTCTGCCTGCTGGATCTGGAGAAGATGATTTTTTAAGAAATTTGCCTGAAATGCACTAAGTTCGAATTCGAGCTTCTATAGTAAGCTCAAATATGAATCTAGGGAGCCGATTTAAACAAATTTGCATCAGATCCATCCCACAATGTTGCATACCAAATATCAAAAGATTCTGCCTGCTGGATCTGGAGAAGAAGATTTTTTAATAAATTTGCTTGAAATGCACTAAGTTCAAATTTGGGCTCCTATACTGAGCCCAAATATAAACCCAGGGGGCCGATTTGAACAAACTTGAATCAGATCCACCCCGCAATGTTGCTTACCAAATATCAAAAGATTCTGCCTGCTGGATCTGGAGAAGAAGATTTTTTAAGAAATTTGCATGAAATACACTAAGTTCAAATTCGAGCTTCTATAGTGAGCCCAAATATGAATCTAGGAAGCCGATTTGAACAAACTTGAATCAGATCCACCCCACAATGTTGCATACCAAATATCAAAAGATTCTGCCTTCTGGATCTGGAGAAGTAGATTTTTTAAGAAATTTGCCTAAATGCACTAAGTTCGAAATCGGGCTCCTATACTGAGCCCAAATATGAACCCAGGGGGCCGATTTGAACAAACTTGAATCAGATCCACCCTACAATGTTGCATACCAAATATCAAAAGATTCTGCCTGCTGGATCTGGAGAAGAAGATTTTTTAAGAAATTTGCCTGAAATGCACTAAGTTCGAAATCGGGCTCCTATACTGAGCCCAAATATGAACCCAGGGGGCCGATTTGAACAATCTTGAATCAGATCCACCCCACAATGTTGCTTACCAAATATGAAAAGACTCTGCCTGCTGGATCTGGAGAAGAAGATTTTTGTAAGAAATTTGCCTGAAATGCACTAAGTTCGAATTCGGGCTTCTATAGTAAGCCCAAATATGTATCCAGGGGGCCGATTTGAACAAACTTGAATCAGATCTACCCCGCAACGTTGCATACCAAATATCAAAAGATTCTGCCTCTGGATCTGGAGAAGAAGATTTTTGAAGAAATTTGCCTGAAATGCACTAAATTCGAATTCGAGCTCCTATAGTGAGCCCAAATATGAATCTAGGGAGCCGATTTGAACAAACTTGAATCAGATCCACCCTACAATGTTGCATACCAAATATCAAAAGATTCTGCCTGCTGGATCTGGAGAAGAAGATTTTCAAAGAAATTTGCCTGAAATGCAGTAAGTTCAAATTTGGGCTCCTATACTGAGCCCAAATATACACCCAGGGGGCCGATTTGAACAAACTTGAATCAAATCCACCCCACAATGTTGCATACCAAATATCAAAAGATTCTGCCTGCTGGATCTGGAGAAGAAGATTTTTTAAGAAATTTGCCTGAAATGCACTAAGTTCGAAATTGGGCTCCTATACTGAGCCCAAATATGAACCCAGGGGGCCGATTTGAACAAACTTGAATCAGATCCACCCTACAATGTTGCATACCAAATATCAAAAGATTCTGCCTGCTGGATCTGGAGAAGAAGATTTTTTAATGTTTTTCCCATTGCCTACAGTGTTAAAAAGTGCTGACTCAGCACTTTTTCAAAGTCCCGAAACTGTACCCTATGATAAAACCGATGGCAATTTTTTTTTACCAATCCTTTCTGTTGGTCCTAAGGAAGCTGCACACCAAATAAAAATTCTCAGTGCCGTGCAGTTTTGGAGATATGGGCGTTTTAAATTTTTTCTATTTTTAGCTCCTGCGGTTCCCACGGGGCTGCGGGAAAATTTTTTTTTGCATAAATCAAGTACTCATGACCCAATAAGCCCTCACATAAAATTTGGTTCAAATCAGCCTCTCGGTTTGGAAAATAGAAATTTTGCCCCTCTCATAACAACGCCAAGTATAGCCCCACAAACTTCTCTTGAACAAATCGGAGTCTACACCTCAAAAGGAAGCTGCACACCAAATATCAAGTCTCTGCTACTGCTGGTTCATGAGAAGAAGATTTACAAAGATTTTGGTGCCCCTTGGGGCGTGGCACCACCCAGGAGGAGGGGCAACTTCATTTGAACAAATCTGAATTGGCATTAGGTAATAATCATTTAGCCAACATTTGAATAAAATTGGGCTAGTGGTTTAGGAGGAGAAGTCGATAATGTAAAGTTAACGCCGGACGGACGACGACGGACGACGGACGCCGGACAGAAAGTGATTAGTAAAGCTCCCCTTGAGCTTCGCTCAGGTGAGCTAACAAGAGGCCCGAGGGGGCCTTAGGCGCTCACCGAATGTTCCATACTGTTAAGACACAAATTTTATCAAAAGCTATTCTGAAGGTTCTACAGAGTAAATCTATTCTCTCTGTGGAGCTAAAACATCAACAGGACTGAATGGGACAATGCTGCTGATCAAATATCAAAAGATTCTGCATGATGGTTCTGAAGAAGATTTTTAAAGAATTTTCCTTGAATTGCACAAAGTAAACATTCACGCCCCCATAGTGAGCCCCAATATTGATCAAAAGACTCAATTTGAACAAACGTGAATCCAACCCATACCAAGATGCTACATACCAAATATCTAAAGATTCTGCCCACTGGTTCTGGTGAAGAAGATTGTTAAAGATTTTTTCTTAAATTGCACTAAGTAAAAATTTACTCCACCATAGTGATCCCCAATATTGAACGGGGGATTCAATTTGAACAAACTTGAATCAGACCCATACCAAGATGCTGTATACCAAATATCAAAAGATTCTGCCCATCGGTTCCGGAAAAGAAGATTTTTAAAGAAATTTTCTTAAATTCCACTAAGTAAAAATTCACACCCCTTTAGTGAGCCCCAATATTGATCGAGGGACTCAATTTGAACAAACTTGAATCAGACCCATACCAAGATGTTGGATACTAAATATCAAAAGATCCTGCCCATTGGTTCTGGAGAAGATGATTTTAAAATTTTTTTTCTTAAATTGCACTAAGTAAAAATTCAGGTCCCCATAGTGAGCCCCAAAATTGCTCAAGGGACTCCATTTGAACAAACTTGAATCAGACCCATACCAAGATGCTGTATACCAAATATCAAAAGATTCTGCCCACTGGTTCTGGAGAAGATTTTTCCTTAAATTGCACTGAGGAAAAATTCATGCCCCCATAGGGAGCCCCAATATTGATCAAGGGACTCGATTTGAACAAACTTGAATCAGACCCATACCAAGATGCTGCATACCAAATATCAAAAGAAACTGCCCATTGGTTCTGGAGAAGATTTTTAAAGAATTTTTCTTAAATTGCACTAAGTATGTGCAGGTATATTGACCCATCATCATTTTGACTTGATCGGGGTGCCCGTGTATGGTGACCTTGACCTTGAAATTGGTGACCTTGACCTTTTATTTCGAAAACGGCTGGGTCGTTTGGGCTAAAATTTCATATGTGCGGGTATATTGACCCATTGATCATTTTGACTTTATCGGGTGACCTTGACCTTGAAATTGATGACCATGACCTTTTATTTCGAAAACTGCTGGGCCGATCGGGCTAAAATTTCATATGTGCGGGTATATTGACCCATCAATCATTTTGACTTATCGGGGTGCCTGTGCAGGGTGACCTTGACCTTGAAATTGGTGACCTTGACTTATTTTGAAAACGGCTGAGCCGATCATATCTGAGGGTATATTGATATAACCATCTTCTCCCGTGCAACGCCAGGTAACACCAACTAGTAATCTATATGTATCTTATTGTGTAAGGATACGTTGAAATAACTGGCTGGGGGTAGTCAATCCCACATCAATGATAATTCAACAGCCAGACACCCGCAAGGATGTTAACGCATCCATCCATTAATCAACTAATTCCTTAACCCTTTACCCAACGTAACGACCAAAACCGGCCAGTGCTATTCTCAACAAGAGGGGTGTATCCATCCCCATTAGCTAACCAACACATGGCATGCAATAAATATTTCATATATATGTTAAATCTGCAAAAAATGTCTGGTCATGTACATGCATAGCAAAACAGGTCAGAAATTTTCTAAGTCCACAGTGACAAAAAGTCTAAGATTGCATTAACAAAAGTAAAAAATCTCCGAAAAATGTCCGACCAAGGCAGACATGTTAACCTCCAGAATAATTTTTCAGGGAACCTGAGGGTGATTTTCAGGGAAATGGGATGGATTTCAGGGAAAAGTTCGCGCGGGGGCAAAATAAAAGAAAAAAACTTGTGAATTTTCAGCTCACGGACCACTATTAACACAAGGTTATATCCAGAACTAGTTGTCAACTATGCTGATGCATTTATGCTAAGTTGAAAAATTTTAAAAATCATAAAATAACTGTTGATTTGACCCCCCCCCCCATATCCTCTTCTTCATGAGCCCCCCCCCCAACCCCCCCCCACCCCCCACCCCCCCCCCCCCCCCCCCACCCACACTGTCCCACAGAGCACATCCACCTGTGGTTTGCTCTTATCAAAGTCTATTTAGCTAATAATTTCCCAAGTCTGGAAATGTTAAAAGGAAAAGATGTCCTGATGTTCAGTTACTTCAAGAACATTAGTACTCAGAGTCAGAAAGTATCTTCATCAAACTTCATGCATGTGGGACGCTTATGCCCTAAACAAAACTTATCTTTTCATCATTGAAGCATTTTTGTTCAATTCCATTCAAAATTTTCTGGTTACAGATGGCCTACAGTTAACAGTTCTGTAGTCAGCACAACAGAATAAATGTGGTGTTAGAAAAAAAGTCCATTGTGTTTAAATATGCTGTCATAATTTTTCGGCATCCTAAGCGACATTAACCTACTTTTAAGCTGTGCTAAATAGTTGATGTTTACCTTTTGATTTTGGAAAAGGGATGAGAATTAAAGCTATTCTATGAAGGAATAAATAAATATATATTATTTAATTCCTTTCATATATTTTAATTCCCAAAAACTGCATTTAAATGAAGGTGGAGTTTTCAATTTTTTGAAAGTAAGTCACCTATTTTCACTTCAACACTCGCACATTTATCACAAATCTCCGAAGAAAAACCCCAGAAATAAACATGAACACAGTTGAAATATATATCGTAAAATAGCCTTTTCTTAAATAAATTTAACTTCAATCCATATTTTACTGCTTTGTGAGTTTTTACCAGAGTTTGAAATGCATGTGATTTGACTCCGATCGTTTTTCATAAGTTACAACAGGAACGAAATATTTGACTGTTGTTTTCCGGGATTTTTGGTCCAAAACTGATTCCCGTCCGGGAGGCCGGGAACTACACTGAAATTTCGGGATTTTCCGGGGCATTCCGGGAGAGTTAACATGTCTGGACCAAGGGTTAATGTCATCTTACACTGATGCATTTAACACATGTATGAAATATGAAAGCCACAGCATACCGGTGGTAGTCTCTAATCATATACAGCAAAGCAGGTCAGAAATTTTCAAAGTCTACACAGACAAAAAGTCTAACATTGCATTAAAAAAGTCCAAAATGTCTGGCCAAGGGTTAAGGTCATCTTATACTGATGCATTTAACACATATATGAAGTGTGAAAGCCACAGCATACCGGTGGTAGCCTCCACTCATATACAGCAGAACAGGTCAGAAATTTTTTAAGTCCACACTGACGAAAAAGTCCAACATTGCAAAAACACTAAAAATCAATAAAATATAACTAGTTAAGAGTCTGTGGGTAATTGTAAGCCACAGAAACACAGTATGAGGTGCAGAGCAACAGGGCTGAAAGTCAAAGTGGACTGCTACAATAACTTTTACACAAGTGTTGACGCCGACCCTGACGTGCCTCGGGTCATGACATATAAGCTCACACAACTTCGTTGGTGAGCTAAAAAAATTGTCAGTTAATTTTCATTATTTTTATCATTTTTTGTCTCAAAAACATTGGTTATGACCCACCATTGGAACGAGCTCATCGAGCTCATTCCAATGAGGAGTTATAACTTATGTTTTTGAGACAAAAGATGAAAATGAAAGTGTCAATGACAATGTAGCTTAACTTGTTTGTTGTGTTTGATGAAAAGGATAATGTTCAATGTTTATGAAAAGATTGTGAAATAAGACAAGAATTGTGATAATTGGGAATATGTTAATTTCTGATCCCTGTAAAAATAATAGGTGTACACTACTAAGTTGCTGAGGGGTGGGTTAATATGACCTCACAGTTAATGTATGTGGCCCTCCAGTTAACGTATGTCTATGAAAGTTACCAAGTTACTGTGAAATTATTCCAAAATGAGTCATCCTATCAAGTTACATTGAAATCCCTTCATAAATATGGCCTGCAGACTGTGCCAAAGGTTTTTGGGCTTCAGGCCTGTGTAGCCATGATGATAGACCGATTGCAACTAAGAGGGGACATCCTCATCTCGACATTATACTAAGTTACAATGAAATCCCTTCACAAATATGACCTGTAGTCTGTACTCAAGTTTTTCGGGTTTTGGGCTCGGGAAGCCATCATGGTTGAATGATCGTGACCAAAAGGGGGCATTGTCATCTGGGCATAATCTGGAGTGATCCTACGAAGTTACAAAGAAATTCCTTCATATATATGACCTGTAGACTGTGCTCAAGGTTTTCGGGCTTCGATCCCCTGAAGCCATCACAGTTGACCAAACACGACCAAAAGGGAATGTCATCATCTAGGCATTATATGGAGCAACCTAACAAGTTACAATAAAATCCTTCCATAAATACGACATATAGACTATGCTAAAAGTTTTTGGGTTTGGGGCTCGGGCAGCCATCAAGGCTGAATGATCGCGACCAAAAGGGGACGTTCTCATCTAGACATTATTTGGAGACATCCTACAAGTTACAATGAAATCCCTTCATAAATATGACCTCTAGACCGTGCTAAAGGTTTTCGGGCTTCGGGCCCCTGTAGCCGTCACAGTTGCCCAATTGCATCCAAAAAGAGAGGTTTTCATCTAGACATTATATGAAGTCAACCTACCAAGTTACAATGAAATCCCTTCATAAATATGACACGTAGACTGTGCTACAGGTTTTCGGGCTTTGGGCTCAGGCAGCCATCTTGGTTGAATGAGCACAACCAAAACGGAACATTCTCATCTGGGCATCATCTGGAGTGATCCTACGAAGTTACAATGAAAACCCTTTATAAATATGACCTGTAGACTGTGCTCAAGGTTTTCGGGCTTCGGGCCCCTGTAGCGGTCACAGTTGACCAATCATAACCAAAAGGGGATGTCATCATCTAGGCAGTATATGGAGTCAACCTAACAAGTTACAATGAAATCCTTCTATAAATACGACTTATAGACTATATATATGCTAAAGGTTTTTGGGCTCGGGGAGCCATCAAGGCTGAATAATCGCAACCGAAAGGGGAGGTGCTCATCTAGACATTATTTGGAGTCATCCCACCAGGGTACAATGAAATCCCTTCATAAATATGACCTGTAGACTGTGCTAAAAGTTTTTGGGCTTCGGGACCCTGTAGCCGCCACAGTTGCCCAATCACGTCCAAAAGGGGACGTTCTCATCTAGACATTATATGAAGTCAAACTACCAGGTTACAATGAAATCCCTTCATAAATATGACCTGTAGACTGTGCTAAAGGTTTTTGGGCTTTGGGCTCGGGCAGCCATCATGGTTGAATGATCGTAACCAAAAAGGGACGTTCTCATCTGGAGTGATCCTACGAAGTTACAATGAAATCCCTTCATAAATATGACCTGTAGACTGTGCTGAAGGTTTTCGGGCTTCAGGCCCCTGCAGCCGTCACAGCTGACCAATCACGACCAAAAGGGGATGTCATCATCTAGGCATTATATGGAGTCAACCTAACAAGTTACATTGAAATTTTTCTATAAATACGACCTACAGACTATGCTAAAGGTTTTTGGGCTCGGGCAGCCATCAAGGCTAAATGATCACGACCAAAAGGTAAGGTTCTCATCTGGACATTATTTGGAGTCATCCTACCAAGCTACAATGAAATCCTTTCATAATTATGACCTGCAGAATGTGCTAAAGGTTTTTGGGCTTCGGGCCCCTGTAGCCGTCACAGTTGCTCAATCGTGTCCAAAAGGGGACGTTCTCATCTAGACATTATATGAAGTCAATCTACCAAGTTACAATGAAATCCTTTCATAAATATGACCTGCAGACTGTGCTAAAGGTTTTTGGGCTTCGGGTTCGGGCAGCCATTATGGTTGAATGATCGCAACCAAAAGGGGACATTCTCATCTGGGCATCATCTGGAGTGATCCTACGAAGTTACAATGAAGTCCCTTCATAAATATGACCTGTAAACTGTGCTCAAGGTTTTGTGACTTTGGGCACCTGTGGCCGTCACAGTTGACCAATCATGACCAAAAGGGGATGTCATCATCTAGACATTATATGGAGTCAACTTAACAAGTTACAATGAAATCCTTCCATACATATGACCTATAGACCATGCTAAAGGTTTTTGGGCTCGGGCAGCCACCAAGGCTGAATGATTGCGACAAAAAGGGGACGTTCTCATCTAGACATTATTTGGAGTCATCCTACCAAGGTACAATGAAATCCCTTCATAAATATGACCTGTAGACTGTGCTAAAGGTTTTCAGGCTTCGGGCCCCTCTAGCCGTCACAGTTGCCCAATCACGTCTAAAAGGGGACTTTCTCATCTAGACATATATGAAGTCAACCTACCAAGTTACAATGAAATCCCTCCATAAATATGAACTGTAGACTGTGCTAAAGATTTTGGGGTTTTGGGCTCGGGCAGTCGTCACGGTTGACAGATCACGCCCAAATGGGGAAATTCTCCTCTAGACATCATACGGAGTCAACCTACCAAGTTACAATGAAATCCCTCCATATTAAACATGACCTGCAGACTGTGCTAAAAGTTTTTGGGTTTCGGGCTTGGGCAGCCATCAATGTTGCCAGATCATGACCAAAAGGGGACGTTCTCATCTAGGCATTATACAGAATCATCCTACCAAGTTACAATGAAATCTCTCCATAAATACGACCTGTAGACTGTGCTAATGGTTTTCGGGTTTTGGGCTCGGGCAGGCATACTGGTTGCTCAATCACGACCAAAAGGGGACGTTCTCATCTAAACATGACCCCAAACCTGCACATGAAATTTTGTGACGATCAGACAAGAACTACAGGGTGTCGCCTGTTCTGAAGGAAAATGTGAAGACTCACAGACTAACAGACTCACAGACTTCCGCATGCGTGATGGCAATAGCTTATCTTGACTTTGTCAAGTTAAGCTAAAAATTAGTTCAAGAATTATTTTTGCAAGTGCTGTCTACTTTTCATGTTTAGGTAAAGGGTTAATGTTATGCCCTCTATAAAGTAAAATTGAATTACCTTTCACACTCAGTCAGTGAATGGACCAATTCTGACCTTCAGTTCAGAAGAAAAAGAGTGGCTATGGCAATCGGCAATGCTGAAGCAAAATGCAGAAGTGAACTCAGGTGGCCAGAGCAAATGTCAGAGCAGAGTATCCATCTGTGAATACAGAAAGTCTGAACCAACACGAAACTGATGAGGGTACAAATTGAGAAGCTGAATAGGTGATAATGGCAATTTTTTACCACTTCTGTGTAATAATGAGGTCTCTCGTCATTTATTTATTCACTTTCGACAGCCATGGTAACCTTGTGTCAGAGTTTTACACATGAAGGAAGCAGGAGCACCCAGAGAGAACTACTAAGCAGTGGCAAGAAACTGTCAGATGCCCCACTGTACTAACTCTGCACAACCAGGGTTAGCATTGGTATAAGGCAGGTGCACCATCGACGTGCAGTATGCCATAGTACAGGGCCACTGTGCCCCCACATGGGCAATAAGGAATAGGATTAAAAGTCTTGCCCAAAGCAGGCATGCAGATTTCATGGAAATGCTCGTTGCGTCTTTGTGCAGGTTCCATGAGGCCAAAATCACAGAAACAAAAAACACATTGGCACAAATTTTTCAGCATTTCACTTTTCATCAAGGGGCACTTAAAACACTAAAGACTAAAAGTTTAAAAAACTAAAATTGTATTATTTCCCATCCATGAAAACTAATCCGATTTTTATCAGTAACAAGTGTGCTCGTTTTGACAATCTCAATTGATTCAGATTGTTGAGCACATATGCTGCAGTTTCTGATTCTTAATTACTATAATTGAATGCACATGAAACTGTATCATTGAAAACAACTAGAGGGGGTATCAGTACCCCGTGGCTCACCAACAGGTGGCCAATGTAATGGGGTGGCTGGAGTAAAAAAGAGGCCCCAAGGAGCCTTAATCGCTCACCGGCCAAAGTGGTTCAAAGAAGTATTTGGGGGTCACATTCAGTTAGACATGGTTCATCAACACTACAAAGGAATGAACAAAGGAATGAAGTCATGAGAGACAAATTTTATGGAACGAGGGTCATGGCTTGAACAAACTTGAATCTTACCCCCCCAAGGATGTTGCATACCAAATATCAAAAGCATTCATCTGCTGCATCTGAAGAAGAAGACTTGAGCCCAAATATGAACCCAGGGACTTGGCTTGAACAAATTTGAATCCCCCCCCCCCCAATTCCCCCAAAGATGCTGCATATCAAATATCAAAACATTCCGACTGCTGGATCTGAACAAGATTTTTCAAGAAAAATTCTTCATATTGAACGAAGTTATCATTCGGGCTCCCACAGTGAGCCCAAATATGAACCCAGGGACTTGGCTTGAACAAACTTGCATCTCGCCCCCTAAGGATGCTGCATGCCAAATATCAAAACATTCCGACTGCTGAATCTGAAGAAGATTTTTAAAGAAAAATTCCTGAAATTGACTAGGTTATAATTCGGGCTCCCACAGGAAGCCCAAATAAGGACCCAGGAACTTGGCTTTAACAAACTTGAATCTCACCCCCCTAAGGATGCTACACACCACATATCAAAACATTCCGACTGCTGGATCTGAAGAAGAAGATTTCTTAAGAAAATTCCTCATTTCGAACTAAGTTACAATTCAAGCTCCCACAGTGAGCCCAAATATGGACCTAGGGACATGGCTTGAACAAACTTGAATCTCACCCCGCCCCCCTCCCACAGGAAGCCCAAATTTGGACCCAGGAACTTGGCTTTAACCAACTTGAATCTCACCCCCCTAAGGATGCTACACACCACATATCAAAACATTCCGACTGCTGGATCTGAAGAAGAAGATTTTTTAAGAAAATTCCTCATTTCGAACTAAGTTACAATTCAAGCTCCCACAGTGAGCCCAAATAAGGACCCAGGAACTTGGCTTTAACAAACTTGAATCTCACCCCCCTAAGGATGCTACACACCACATATCAAAACATTCAGACTGCTGGATCTGAAGAAGAAGATTTCTTAAGAAAATTCCTCATTTCGAACTAAGTTACAATTCAAGCTCCCACAGTGAGCCCAAATATGGACCTAGGGACATGGCTTGAACAAACTTGAATCTCACCCCGCCCCCCTCCCACAGGAAGCCCAAATTTGGACCCAGGAACTTGGCTTTAACCAACTTGAATCTCACCCCCCTAAGGATGCTACACACCACATATCAAAACATTCCGACTGCTGGATCTGAAGAAGAAGATTTTTTAAGAAAATTCCTCATTTCGAACTAAGTTACAATTCAAGCTCCCACAGTGAGCCCAAATAAGGACCCAGGAACTTGGCTTTAACAAACTTGAATCCCCCCCCCCCCCCCCCCCCCCCCCCAAAGGATGCTGCATACCAAATATCAAAACATTCCGACTGATGGATTTGAAGAAGAAGATTTTTAAAGAAAATTCCTCATTTTGAACTAAGTTATCATTCGGGCTCCCACAGTGAGCCCAAATATGGACCTAGGGGCATGGCTTGAACAAACTTGAATCTCCCCCCCCCCCCCCCCCCCCCCCCCCCCCCCCCCCCCCCCCCCAAGAATGCTGCATACCAAATATCAAAAGATTCTGCCTGCTGGATCTTGAGAAGATTTTTAAAGAAATTTGCCTGAAATGCACACTAAGTTCAAATTATCATTATTTATTTATTTATTGTTGTTTAAGGTCACATACTTCTGCACAATGGCTAATCATGACCACAACATGGAGATAAAGTCAAGGTCAGTCAATCGTTTATACCCCATGTTGCCTATTTTAGAGGACTTGCACCCCAAGCATTAGTGACTGGGTCCTATTTTACCAGTGAAACAGAGCTTGTTTACTTGAATCTCACCCCCCTAAGCATGGTGCATACCCAATATCAAAAGATTCTGCCTGCTGGATCTTGAGAAGAAGATTTTCAAAGAAATTTGCATGAAATGCACTAAGTTTGAATTCGAGCTTCTATACTGAGCCCAAATATGAACCCAGAGGGCCGTTTGAACAAACTTGAATCAGATCCACCCCACAATGTTGCATACCAAATATCAAAAGATTCTATCTGCTGGATCTGGAGAAAAAGATTTTTTAAGAAATTTGCATGAAATGCACTAAATTCGAATTCGGGCTTCTATTGGGAGCCCAAATATGAATCCAGGGGGCCGATTTGAACAAACTTGAATCAGATCCACCCCACAATGTTGCAAACCAAATATCAAAAGATTCTGCCTGCTGGATCTGGAGAAGAAGATTTTTAAAGAAATTTGCCCGAAATGCACTAAGTTCAAATTCGGGCTTCTATAGTGATCCCAAATATAAACCCAGGGGGCCGATTTGAACAAACTTGAATCAGATCCACCCCACAATGTTGCATACCAAATATCAAAAGATTCTGCCTGCTGGATCTGGAAAAGAAGATTTTTTAAGAAATTTGCCTGAAATGCACTAAGTTCGAATGCGGGCTTCTATAGTGAGCCCAAATATGAATCCAGGGAGCCGATTTGAACAAACTTGAATCAGATCCACCCCACAATGTTGCATGCCGAATATCAAAAGATTCTGCCTGCTGGATCTGGAGAAGATTTTTTGAGAAATTTGCCTGAAATGCACTAAGTTCGAATTCGGGCTTCTATAGTGATCCCAAATATGAATCCAGGGAGCCGATTTGAACAAACTTGAATCAGATCCACCCCACAATGTTGCATACCAAATATCAAAAGATTCAGCCTGCTGGATCTGGAGAAGAATATTTTTTAAGAAATTTGCCTGAAATGCACTAAGTTCGAAATCGGGCTCCTATACTAAGCCCAAATATGAACCCAGGGGCGGATTTGAACAAACTTGAATGAGATCCACCATACAATGTTGCATACCAAATATCAAAAGATTCTGCCTGCTGGATCTGGAGAAGATTTTTTAATCTTTTTCCAATTGCCTACAGTGTTAAAAAGTGCTGACTCAGCACTTTTTCAAAGTCCTGAGAAAACTACCTGGTGATCAAACCGATAGAGATTTTTTTAACCATTCTAGTCTACTGTATAAAAGTAAGCTTTATACAAAATAAGAATTCTCTGTGCCGTGTAGTTTTGGAGATATGGCAGTTTTAAGGTTTTTCCTATTTTTAGCTCCCGAGGTTCCCAAGGGGCAATGAGAAAAGCCTTTTTGCATCAATCAACTACTTATGACCCATTATCATCTCATATCAAATTTGGCTCAAATCGACCTGACGGTTCTGAAAATAGAAATTTTAGGCGTGGCCAAAATTTTTGCCCCTCCCATAACGAAGGCAAATAATGCCCGACAAACTTCTCTTGAACAAACTTGAGTCTACTCCTCAAAAGGAAGCTGCATATTAAATATCCAGTCTCTGCTATTGCTGGTTCTTGAGAAGAAGATTTTTTAAGAACTGGAGCATTTTTGCCCCATCCCTCTGCTCAATATGAGCTGAAACCTAATTTGACAAAAAATCAAAATGCCCTTTTATAACCCCTCCTCACATGAAATTTCATTAATATGCGGCCAGTGGTTTGGGAGAAAAAGGCCCAAACACCACCTTCACGACGGACGACGGACGAAAAGTGATCAGAATAGCTCACCCTTTCAGTCAGGTGAGCTAATAAGCAGCTAAAGGGTTAAATAAAATAATAATAGCCCCTAAGAAGCATGCTAACATAAAATAGGAACCATGTCAATATGCTACAAGGTAAGTCTCCACTTTGAAGAAAAGAAAGACAAACCTCAAAACCTGCACATAAAAGTAAAAAAAAAAGTATCACATTTGTTTCAATGGGTTAAAATTGAGAAAAATACCCTGATAATGTCACAGTAACCACAATGGCAAAATGCTACAGGAACCACCATGACAATAAGCCAGTGAGGTAAAACTCCACTTAAAAAAAAATATCAAAACCTTCACACCAAAATTAAAGTAAATAAGCAGCTATTAAAGGGGTTAAATAATATAATACTAGCCCCAAGAAGTATACTAACATAAACTAGGAACCATGGCAATATGCTACAAGGTAAGTCGCCACTTGGAAGAAAAGAAAGACAAACCTCAAAACCTGCATATAAAAGTAAAAAAAAGTATCACATTTGTTTCAAGGGGTTAAAATTGAGAAAAATACCCTGTCACAGTAACCACAATGGCAATATGCCAGTAAGGTGAAACTCTACTTGAAAAATATCCACTTGGAAGAAAAGAAAACCTGCACTTAAAAGTCAAAAAAGCATCACATTTGTTTCAAAGGGTTAAAATTGAGAAAAATACCTTGAAATGTTAAGGCAACCACCATGGCAATATGCCAATAGGGTAAAACTCCACTTGAAGACAAAATTTCAAAACATGTACACAAAAGTCAAAAACCTGCACAGAAAAGTCAAAAACCTGCACACAAAAGTCCAAAATTAAAGTAAATAAGTAGGGAAAGGGTTAAATAATATAATACTGGCCCTAAGAAG
Organism: Pictodentalium vernedei; assembly: GCA_031216915.1. Taxonomy (NCBI): domain Eukaryota; kingdom Metazoa; phylum Mollusca; class Scaphopoda; order Dentaliida; family Dentaliidae; genus Pictodentalium; species Pictodentalium vernedei. The sequence continues at coordinate 174,706,281 of CM062288.1, read as the reverse complement.
CATTCTAACATAAAACTGGAACCATGGCAATATACTGCAAGGTAAATTACTCCTTGGAAGAAAAGAAAGACCAATATCAAAACCAGCACACAAAAGTCAAAAACCTGTACACAAAAGTCCAAATTTCAAGTAACTAAGCATGGAAAGGGTTGAATAAAATATTACTATCCCTGAAAAGCATGCTGACATAAAAAAAAAATCCAAAAAAAAATGAAAGTGTCAATGACACTGTAGCTCAACTTCATAAACTTGAATTTGGTAAGTTATAAATGAAATGGCAAAATTGAAGATTATTGGTACCAATGTTATTTGATGAAATTTCAACATAACAGCATTGTGTGTGCACAACATCAGAGTAATCCATGCATTTTTAAATGTAAACTGGAAGACTGGCTAAAAGAAGAATGTTGAAACACAAATGCAGTATGTTCAGAGGTTATTGTAAATGGCTACTTTTTTTCACAGAAATGAATGCTAATCAATAGCTCTTATCTAAAGGTCTTGCCTAATGAGCACACCAAGTTCAAAAACAATCCTATGATAAATGTGGCCTGCAGGCCATGTCAAAGAATGTTGATGAACAAATGCAATAAATTCAAAGATTGTTGCTAACAGCAACCGCTTTTGATGGAAATGAAAAGAAAATCAATAGCTCCTATCTTTGTCACCCTGCATAAGCATACAAAGTTTCATATAACCTGATAATGAATGTGCCCTCTGAGGCATGCCAAAGGAAGATGTTAATGCACAAGTGCACTGCACTAAGTAGAAGGTCATTGCTTGCGGCCATGGGGTTTTTTGGGGGGGTTTTTATGGAAATTCATAAATATACCCTGCAGAGAGTGCAAAAGGGATAAGTTGATGCACAAATGCAGTAAGTTCAAAGGCTGGTGATAATGACAATAATTTTTTATGGAAATGAAAAAAAGCAATAGCTCACATCTAGAGGTCACCCTGAACACATTTACCAAGTTTCGAAGTGATCCGATCATAAATGTGCCCTGAAGGGTGTGTTAAAGGGAAATATTGAGGTCTAACTAAACTAAGTTCAAAGGTCAGCAGCCATATTATTTACAGAAATGGAAGAAAATCGACAGCTCCCATATAGATGTCACCCCTCACAAGCACACAAAGTTTGCAAGCGATCCAACCATAAATGTGCCCTGCAGGGTGTGTCAAAGGGAATATTGATGCTTAACTGCACTAAGTTTTTACAAAGTTCATCGAAGGTCATTGTCAGTGGCAACATTTTTTGACGGAAATCAAAGAAAATCAACAGCTCCCATCTAGAGGTAAACCCCAAACAAGCATACAAAGTTTCAAACCGATCTGATCATAAATGTGTCCTGTAGGGCATGCCAAAGGAATATATTGATGCCTGTCTAAACTAAGTTCAAAGATTGTTGCAGCAGCAACATCTTTTGATGGATGGAAATGGAACAAAATCGATAGCTCCCATCTAGAGGTCACCCCAAACAAACATGCCAGGTTTCAAAGCAATCCAATCATAAATGTGCCCTGTAGGGTGGGCCAAAGGGAAATATTGAGGTCTTCTGACTAAACTTAGTTCGACGAACGTTGGCAGCGGCAACATTTTTTGACAGAAATTAAAGAAAATCGATAGCTCCCATCTAGAGGTCTCCCCAAACAAGCATACCAGGTTTCAAAGCAATCTGATCATAAATGTGCCCTGTAGGGTGTGCCAAAGGGAAATATTGAGGTCTGACTAAACTAAGTTCTAAGAACGTTGGGCGTGGCAACATTTTTTGACGGAAATTGAAGAAAATCGAAAGCTCCCATCTAGAGGTCACCCGAAACAAGCATGCCAGGTTTCAAAGCAATCTAATCATAAATGTGCACTGTAGGGTGTGCCAAAGGGAAATATTGAGGTTTGACTAAACTAAGTTCAAAGAACGTTGGCGCGGCAACATTTTTTGACGGAAATTGAAAAATATCGATAGCTCCCAACTAGAGGTCACCCCAAACAAGCATACCAAGTTTCAAAGCGATAACTTTGAAACCATAAATGCGACCTGTGAGGTGTGCCAAAGGAAATTGTGGGCGTACATACTAACGTACGTACGTATGTACGTACGAGAAGTGATGGCAATAGCTCAGCTTGACTTTGTCAAGTTGAGCTAGAAATCAAAACCTGCACACAAAAGTTCAAAATGTATGAATCAGGATGCCGACGCCGACATGAGGGCTATGCAATAGGCTCACACAACTATCGTTGGTGAGCCAATAACAAAATCACTTTTTGTCACTGAAGCTCACTTTCTTTGCTAAAATGCAAGATATGTTCTTCCAATGCAAGATATGTTCTTCCAATTTCACAGCGCTCTGTGCAGAGCCAAGACAAAGAGGTGTGTTCATGCTTTATTTATAATCAAGGTTCACACACATTTCGTCCCAATCAATTCAATATCGTTACCTTCCTAAACAGGACATTTCGCACAGGGACGATTCGCCCCTTCCCAATCAAAATGCACAAAGAATTTGTTTTTATTTTTTTTATTTGTTCAGCTTGAAAGTAAAAATCAAAATAGTTATTTCTTTGTCCTACACTTTTGATTGTTTTCTTTATCTTTTTCACTTGCAAGTAATGTTGTGCACACTCATCTGAGTCATCATTGTCTCAGTTCATCTGTTTCAGTTAAATTGAGTGTTCAAGGGCACAAAATACACAAATGAAAATACAGATAATTTATTTCACTTTATTTTTTATTTCATCAAATGTATTCACTCTCTCATCTATAACAATCCACTTCATATTCTAGGTCCTTCTTTGAACATTTACAGTCTTAAACTGGAAATCAGGATGGGAAATGGGTACAGAATCAATAAGAAATATAAATAGGGACCCGGACAGTTCTTGTTGGAACCCAAAAATAGGTTCTGTGGGGTTCTCAGTCATCAAATTCACAGAACCCATTTTCAGGTTCCACGAATTTCTGAAATCTGCATGCCTGCCAAGGACACAACCCAGTTACTACTGACCAGGTTCCAACTGTGAAATAGGACTATTGATGCTTGAACTATAACACAAAACATTTGGTCAGTCAGGAAGATGGCACCCTCTACTTTTTCCCTAGAGACCTCCCAACGGGTGGTCGGGGCATAAAAATGAAGAATGAAAGTGTCAATGACACTGCAGCTTAACTTGACTGTGTGTAGTGTTAGATGAAAGGATAATGTTCAATGTTTATTAAAGGATTATTGTGATAATTGAGAATATGTTGAGTTCTGTGCCCTTCAAGCTATGTGTTCAAGAATAATTTGAGGTGTAGACAGTAATAAAGATTTGAGGCCTGGGTTGATGTGGTCGTCGTAGTTAACGTATACCAACCAAAGTTAACAAGTTACAGTAGGATCATTTCAAAATGAGTCATCCTACCAAGTTACAATGAAATCCCTTCATAAATATGACTTGTACATGCTAAAGGAATCTTAGGTCTGACGAGTGGTCATGATTGACTGATCACAACCAAAATAGGAGTCTTATCTAGATATCATACTGAGTCATCCTACCCAGTTACAATGAAATCTCTTCATAAAAATGACACCTAGACAGTGCTAAAGGAATCTTGGTCAAGTGCCCAAGCAGCTGTAATAGGACAGTCTCATCTAGACATCATTCCGAGTTATCCAACCTAGTTACAATGAAATCACTTCATAAATCTGAACTGTAGACTGTGCTAAACAAATCTAGGGCCACATGCCCATGCTGCCATCACGGTTGACTGATCAGAAGCAAAATTGGGCGTTCTCATCCAAACATTATACCGAGTCATCCTACCAATTTACAATGAAATCCCTTCATAAATGCAACCTGTAGACTGTGATAAAGGAATCTGGGTAGCATGTTTGACTGAACCTGGCCAAAATATGACGAACTCATCCAGACATTATACAGTCACCCAACCGAGTTACAATGAAATCCCTTCATAAATACGACCTGTAGACTGTGCTAAATGTCTTCGGGTTTCAGGCTGGCACAGCTGGCACGGTTGACTGATTGCGACCAAAATGGGACGTTCTCATCTAGACATGACCTCGAACCAGCACATGAAATTTTGTGATGATCAGAGTGTAAAAGCATTGCAAAGCCTTGTTGCACTCAAGGGACATATTTATCAATTTTATTAACTTGGGTAAAATATCAGACAAAAACAATTTAATTTTTATTTTTTTCCATTTGCATAGGTTATAAAAAGAAAGCACGCAGCAGCCAAAAATAGCATGTGGGTGGTCCAAAGAAACAGGTTTTTAATTTTTTTTAGGCTTTATCTGAATGAGCAAAAAACTGGTTGCCCTTTTCCTTCTGATGAAAATAATAGGCAAACAAAACAGTCATCGCCCAATTTGTGCAGGTCTGCTCTGAGTCACATTGTGTCCATTAATATTTCAATTGTTTTGATTTTCTCCTGGTCATTTTTGTTTTACACAAGTTGTGAGCTGCTGGCCATTATGCTTGTCATGTGTTTCAGCTTGACACTTTAATTCATTCTTAAAAAACATTTTTAGAAGACACTGATGATTTTAACCTCATATGGTATTACATGAGGCACAATTAATGAAATTTTTGTATTATTTTAAATCTCCTTCACCCTGGAAGTTCTAAATCTCCAGTACTGTGATCACAAAAAGGACAGGATTTTGAAGCCTGGGTCATGATGCATTCAGAATTCTTTGTCCATTTACCTCCCTGCAATATCGTAGAATCTCAATTGTTTAAAAAGAAATTCAAGAATATCGAATCTAGGATGCCAGTTTCAACTGGTTATCTAGATGTGGTCTTGATTTTGCAGTATTTAATTCAGAAATTCTTGACTAACTGGTTTAAGTATGTCACAATCCAACCATCATCTACATGCATAGAGAGACCACTTTGTGGTCAGAATACTGTAATGACAGATAAGCTTATCAAGTATTTTAGAAACTGTTTTCTTTTTTAAAATGTGTGTTTCCTCAAGGATACTGTGTCAGCAAGGGACATCAAATTCTTTCCATACAGATTGCACAATCATAGTGTGATCTAAATTTGGTTCAAACAGCCTTCTTGTGATATTGTCATTTGCAAGGTATTGACTTTGCATACAGAATTTATAGGTTGCAACAGTTTAACAAATTTATGTTAGAATTTGTGGCATTGTTTCTTTAATTTTCATTGAGAAACTTTATTTAGTATTGCTACTCCATTAAGTACAGTGTATCTTTATCCCATCATTCAGACATATGGTACAATGATTTCACTGATACAGTTAACCCTCTAGGAATATCACTTGGGTATGCAGTTTTATACAAACATTTGTATTAAGGAACTTATTTTGAGTTCTTCAACATCATCTTTCTGTACTTGATTTAAATTGCTTGAAGGAGTCCTGGATGATTTCTTAATGTTTGTGAAAACCCAAAACAAAAATTTAGGATCTTTTTACCAAATATTGAGAGCAAACTTTAAACATGTGAACAAATTTGGCTAAAGCCAACCTGGAAGTTCAGAAGTTATAGTGTGGAAAAAATGTTCGGTTGATGAACTAAGAATGACAGGAAAAACATGACCTGTGATTCTTTCCGGGGAGCATTAAATTGTAACTAATGTCTGCATTAGTATTGAAACAGTTGGTTATTTTCAGAAGTCAACTAGTCGTCAGGAGTAATTGACAAGCAAATTAGTTGAGACCCTCTCTAGATTTCCCATTCTAAAACATTGAATCACATTGGAATGACTTTTGAGATGGCTTTTTGTCGCACTTCCATGAGTAAAAGACAAGAGTTTTTGTCTGCGATTACTGAACTCACTATGAGGCCTTCAATTTCTATTGAGGCCTTGAACAGCCTCAAAAATTGACAATATTTGTGATATCTGTCACCTGAGCTGAGTATATTTAAATCATCATCAAAGCTAAATTAAAGACAGAGAAGTTGGCATGTATATCTATAGTTAGCACCACTGATAGACTTGACTGATATTCCATTCAGCACCTCTCTATTAAAACAAGACATCAGGCAAAATCATTCATGACTTTGATTTTAGACTGAGCTCCACTTTGGCAGACATCATACTCACCATTTCATCTATTTTTAACACCCTGAGCAGAATGTAGGTATACCATCTGCACAGAGGTGTACTTGGTAATGAAGACTTATGAGACAATTGTGTCAATGAAGAAAAAAATTGTGGGTCTAAACACTGTTTAGTTCCGTGATGTTTTGTTTAACCCAGTGAACCAAATGTTTCAGTAAATACTGCCTCCAGACTTTACAAATAATGGTAGGCTTGGCCCTCGACACATGATGGGGTGAAAATGTCAGTACAGTTTTCTGGGTGTTTTATCCCTATCCTTACTAGAAAAGATCATATCAGTTATGCCACGCATAAAGCTTGGATTTGTGAGTGGTGAGGGTTTGTAGCAACTGAGTCGACTGATTTATTAATCTAGTCGATATTGATCAGCTGACTAACCATTTCAACACTAGACTGCATCTTGCATCAGGTGAATGATTAAAGGGTAGTGAGGTAAAAATTGCATGTTTGCACCAAAGTAGCGACAGATGGTAAAAATAAAACAAATTCCGAGTTCATGAAGGGTAATAACTCTGAGAAAATTACTCAGCTGCATTGAACATGGAAACAGACATCAATAAGATACCCCTGCATACCAAATATGATGTCATTCCACCATGTTTTTTAAAAGTTATTGAGTTCGAAAACTTGTTGGTCATAGATAGACATTGCACTATACAGAGCTGCTTGTCACAGCTACAAAATTTAATACCAGTGTACTAGCAAATGTACTAAATAGTGAAAAAGAGCACAAATCTAGCTTGACTATCTAAGACGAATGTGTAATTTCAATCAACGTTACCTGCAGATTGGATTGCTGCTAATATCAACTACTTGGAGATTCTTGCAAAACTTGATTTTCTCTGGAACTTCACCAATATCTACAAATATTTCAGCATAATGAATACCGGTAGTAAATAGTTACAAGGCAATCTTAAACAGCTATGCACAGTCAGATTTGTTTTGTAAAAACCATTTCTAAAAAAAAAAATGTCAATTTGTTCTCAAAATGGCACAAGATACTGCAGTTTCAACTGAAACATATACTACCCCACCAGGAATATTCAGGCCTTGGTTTTTTTAAGGGATCCTGATTGTTGTAATGTTCACATAAAAGTTAATGAGAACTTGATCGGTTTCCCATCCACTCCATTGACAAAATCTTGACATTTCATTGGCAAAATATTAACTCTCTACACACTAAGGTTAAAGTATCAAAAATTCAAACCATAACTTTTTCACATAATACAGCCACAAATTGAGCCCTGTCAAATAAGACTGAATTGGTTAAATTTCTAGTTGTTTTATATGAAAAATTTTCTGTTTTCAATTTTGGAATTTTGACATCAGTGTGCAGAGGGTTACGTGGCAACAAAAGGTTTATTAGTGCTTTATTAGTGTATATTTTCAACTATGTTGACTCCGTGTTTTTCAGGAATGGCTAAGCGATTCTGTGATATGGAACTTTATCCTAGGGCTGTCCGATTTTTATCCCCGCTTTCGTCGGGGATATTGTCGTTATCTCCGTCCGTACGTACGTACGTACGTACGTACGTCCGTCCGTACGTCCGTCCGGTGTTACATTCACTTGCATTAATGTTTAAACTATGCTAATGTGTTCAGGTATCACCAGTACATGTGCATGAAGGTTTCGGGATTTTGATTTGGTTCCAAGTGGTTCCAGTGGAACCATTTTTATCCTTAGAAAATCTTTGTCCGCTCAAAGGCTCTTAGGGTATTGAATTCGAAACTTTTAAACCATGTTAACATGTTCAGATAGCATCTGTAGATGTGCATGAAGGTTTCGGAATTTTGATTTGGGTCCAAGTGGTTCCAGTGGAACCACTTTTACCCTCAGAAAATCTTTGTCTGCTCAAAGGCTCTTAGGGTATTGAATTCGAAACATTTAAACCATGTTAACATGTTCAGATAGCGTCTGTAGATGTGCATGAAGGTTTCGTAATTTTGATTTTGTTCCAGGTGGTTCCAGTGGAACCACTTTTATCCTTAGAAAATCTTTGTCCGCTCAAAGGTTCTTAGGGTATTGAATTCGAAACGTTTAAACCATGTTAACATGTTCAGATAGCATCTGTAGATGTGCATGAAGGTTTCGGAATTTTGATTTGGGTCCAAGTGGTTCCAGTGGAACCACTTTTATCCTTACAAAATCTTTGCCCGCTCAAAGGCTCTTAGGGTATTGAATTCGAAATGTTTAAACCATGTTAACATGTTCAGATAGCATCTGTAGATGTGCATGAAGGTTTCGGAATTTTTATTTGGTTCCAGGTGGTTCCAGTGGAACCACTTTTATCCTTAGAAAATCTTTGTCCACACAAAGGCTCGTAGGGTATTGAATTTGAAACTTTTAAACCATGTTAACATGTTCAGAAAGCATCTGTAGATGTGCATGAAGGTTTCGGAATTTTGATTTGGGTCCAAGTGGTTCCAGTGGAACCACTTTTACCCTCAGAAAATCTTTGTCCTCTCAAAGGCTCTTAGGGTATTGAATTCGAAACATTTAAACCATGTTAACATGTTCAGATAGCATCTGTAGATGTGCATGAAGGTTTCGAAATTTTGATTTTGTTCCAGGTGGTTCCAGTGGAACCACTTTTATCCTTAGAAAATCTTTGTCCGCTCAAAGGTTCTTAGGGTATTGAATTCGAAACGTTTAAACCATGTTAACATGTTCAGATAGCATCTGTAGATGTGCATGAAGGTTTCGGAATTTTGATTTGGGTCCAAGTGGTTCCAGTGGAACCACTTTTATCCTTACAAAATCTTTGTCCGCTCAAAGGCTCTTAGGGTATTGAATTCGAAATGTTTAAACCATGTTAACATGTTCAGATAGCATCTGTAGATGTGCATGAAGGTTTTGGAATTTTCATTTGGGTCCAAGTGGTTCCAGTGGAACCACTTTTACCCTCAGAAAATCTTTGTCCGCTCAAAGGCTCTTAGGGTATTGAATTCGAAACGTTTAAACCATGTTAACATGTTCAGATAGCATCTGTAGATGTGCATGAAGGTTTCGGAATTTTTATTTGGTTCCAGGTGGTTCCAGTGGAACCACTTTTATCCTTAGAAAATCTTTGTCCACACAAAGGCTCGTAGGGTATTGAATTTGAAACTTTTAAACCATGTTAACATGTTCAGATAGCATCTGTAGATGTGCATGAAGGTTTCGGAATTTTGATTTGGGTCCAAGTGGTTCCAGTGGAACCACTTTTACCCTCAGAAAATCTTTGTCCGCTCAAAGGCTCTTAGGGTATTGAATTCGAAACATTTAAACCATGTTAACATGTTCAGATAGCATCTGTAGATGTGCATGAAGGTTTCGGAATTTTGATTTTGTTCCAGGTGGTTCCAGTGGAACCACTTTTATCCTTACAAAATCTTTGTCCGCTCAAAGGTTCTTAGGGTATTGAATTCGAAACGTTTAAACCATGTTAACATGTTCAGATAGCATCTGTAGATGTGCATGAAGGTTTCGGAATTTTGATTTGGGTCCAAGTGGTTCCAGTGGAACCACTTTTATCCTTACAAAATCTTTGTCCGCTCAAAGGCTCTTAGGGTATTGAATTCGAAATGTTTAAACCATGTTAACATGTTCAGATAGCATCTGTAGATGTGCATGAAGGTTTTGGAATTTTCATTTGGGTCCAAGTGGTTCCAGTGGAACCACTTTTACCCTCAGAAAATCTTTGTCCGCTCAAAGGCTCTTAGGGTATTGAATTCGAAACGTTTAAACCATGTTAACATGTTCAGATAGCATCTGTAGATGTGCATGAAGGTTTTGGAATTTTGATTTGGGTCCAAGTGGTTTTTCAATCATGTGACAATGATGTGATCAGAACACTACCCTTTATACATCATGTTGGGTGAAGTATCTTGTTTGAAATATTGAAGTAGTTTCACATGTGAGTCTTCAGAAGGAAATTAAATACTGTTTTATCATTTTAAATCACACACATGCGTGAAGCCTTTTTATCCAAGTCTGTATCCTGCACTAACCAAAAAGGAAAGTGCAAATGCGGGGATATACTATAGTGTGCTTCGCACACAAATGGCACCATCTAGTTTAATTTAGGAATCGATTAATCATTGCAAATAATCGATAATAATGGATTAATCGTACCTAGATGACCCCCCCTCCCCCCCCCCTCTCCATCTCTCTTTGAAGTCGTTAAAAATGAAGTTCAAGTCAGTTGACCTACCTCAAGTAAACAACATCAAAGCTCTGAATATTCCTAATGCATTTTAAAGATATTGAAAACACCGTCCAGTACGCAATACCAGAACATAAGCAACGCAAAGCATGGCATAATTATGTCCCCGACAGTGTCATAAAAGGGTAGGTAAGTCTCTCGGGGGCATAACCAAATCAAAAGGAAGCTTCCTCTAGATACCAATAAAGCATCAAAAAAAAATAAGAACTTGATTTGAGTCAGCATTCATTAATTATTGGATGAAAACCAAATTCAATATGGTGGCCATAGCGGCTATATTGAATTGGCTAGCTGATCCAAAATCAAAAGAAAGCTTCCTCTAGATACAAATAATGCATAACCAAAAATTGAAATTGATTTGAGTCAGTATTCATTAGTTATTAGTAACTGGACGGAAACCAAATTCAAGATGGCCACCATGGAAGCCATAATGAATTGGCCACTGGTGGCCATCTTGGTTCAGCTGACTACTCCAAAATCGAAAAGAAGCTTCCTTCAGACACCAACAATCAGTCTTTCGATTAAATCGATTTTGTAAAATGCAAGTGCGCCAAGTGTGGCGTGGGCCATTTCTAATTCGCAAGCACCATTTTTCCGACTTACGAAATGTTCAGCTATTGTGAAAAAGTTACGGAAACAGCGATGTTTTAATAGAATACAGTGTGGGTATGATAGTGACAGACCGCCTATCATACACATGCTGTATTCTATTTAAAAACATCCCCGTTTTCATAGTGAAGTTAAGTTACATTTATTGGGTCATAACAATAAAATAAGGATCACATACTCACAATACATGTTATTTCGAACATTCTTTTTCAAAAATTAAATCTGTAAACTAAACTGAAATGCACGCACAGAATCGAAAGTAGAATACAGTTTGATCAAGGAAAAACCGGAACCAGGAACAGTAACTAGAATATGGAATGAACCAATTTCATCATGTTCAAATTGGGACGCTCTGTGGCATCGACTGTTGATGTGTCGGCTTGTTTAAATTTGCGACATAGATTCCGGACTTCTTTTGAAAGTGAAACCTACACCACGACTGTACCATGTAGTTGTATATAACTGCATAAGGCCATGCGCATGTGCTATCGATGCTTGAGGAGCATTAACCCCCCACTTGTGTTAAGGTAATTCAAACATTCAAACAGGCGATCATATAGCGTGCTGCTTTTTGCCCAGGTGTGGCATTAGTGCCGCAGAGCGTTTCAAATTTGCGTGCGCGATGGCACGCAAGCACGATGACGCACCTCAAAATCAAAAGACTGCCAATAATGCATGATTAAAAAATAATGAAAGTGTCAATGACACTGTAGCTCAACTTTGAATATGACAGGAATTAGTATTTGCTGTGACCAGGTCAACAATAATGAATATGACAGGAATCAGTATTTGTTGTGACCAAGTCAACAATAATGAATAAGAGAAAAATAGGCCGATGAAATCATCAGATGTGTACCCATACGCGCAACTAGTGGAAAGCTGTATGACGGAGGGCCACCATGGATGCCGACATTATGTACACCATACATGGTATGGGTACATATAGAAATGGATTGGAGGAGTGCCTAATTTGATGGATAAAGGGTTAACATTCAAATTATCAAATTATCAGATTTACATAAATGAAAGTGTCAATGACACTGTAGCTCAACTTGTCAAGACAAAGACAAAGACATGTACATGTATAGTATGTGATACAGCAATGACAAACATCTAGGTAATGACCTGATAACAAAGGTACATATAAAGTATTGTAACGGTCTGT